>OY757907.1:11424429-11604429 GCA_963585895.1 Sepioteuthis lessoniana | reverse complement strand
AAGTTCCGTTTTTACAGGGTTGCCAGTTCTTTGTGAACCGGAAATATGCTAATTCCTCCGGCCTACACAAAATAATTTCTTTTAGGTCGGATATAGCACACGTATGATTGATATCACCCATCAAACTAGAGGTTTATTTTTATGGCCAATCAATTAGAAACAGGGTAATGGGGTTCCTAGATCCAATTTTTTTTTAACTGTATTTTTTTCTATTCGATATAGAGACGAGCTAGCTTCGAATCGTTGCCGGTTCTTAAAAGTTTGATTGATATTAAAATCGGCTGAATTTGATTGAACTATATGAGTCTAAATTCACAGAAAACAGAAAAGCGTAATTTAAATTAATCACTTCATAATTTAAATTTAGTTTGTCCTGTTGTATAGCTGCATATATGTACATATACAAATATAAGCCGAAATATAATTAAATATAATATACGAACTTCAATGAACGAACGAACGAACACACTTCTTTATAAAAAATTATCTCTCACACTTTATTCTCGAAAGGGTTAATGTTGGTTGTGTGTGAAAGATGAACTGGAGACGGGAACAGACTTTGTAACATACCCATACATGAATATGGATATGTGAAATGTACATAGAATGTTCATATCTCATATATAGATAACATAGGAGGTGCCCGTGTCGCAGTCGTTATCGTCGTAGGAAATGGACGCGGCGACACGAGTTCAAATCCTGGACGTGACTGACTGCATTTCACATAGCACTAATACCCTTGGGAAAGGTATGAATCCAATTATTCTCCCTCCAGCTATGGGCAAATAGTAGGACAGACTGCGTTCTTCAGCCTTGGTTAGGCAACTAGTCTAGGAGAAGGAAAACTCTGAATTCAAACCTGTTAAACTCCGCTTAAAAAATTGACCTTGTGTCATATCCTGTCCGAGCGGAGGGGTTGGGTAAATAGTATATATAGATAACATAGGAATCCCGAAATACAAAAACACTTACGACTTCTTAGTTCAGGTACAAAACTTTTTATTACCTTTGAGTTAAAAGGTTTTTCGACATAAGAAGAGAGGCACAATCTTTCTATGCTGACTTTTCCATCTGCCCCCCCACCCCACCACGCGCGGCAAACGCTGCAAGGCCTCGGCGAGCTCTGAAAGTCCACCTTCTTCCGAGGCAAGTACTGAACTCTAACTTTTCACCAAATCCCCAAAATTCTCAGCGCTTCCGGGCATGACATCATTCACATCCCCCGGTCAAATTTCCTATCTGGGGTTTCTATTTTGACATCTCTGAATGACACATCAGCTCCGCGCGCACATGATCACCTGCGCTCATGTTGCACCTAACCCAAGCGCTAAGCAAAATGTTCTCAGCCTAACTAAACCGAAAGGCAAGATATATAAAACGAAATCCCTCAGCCATTATATTACATATTGACCCAGCAGTACTACTTTCTCATCATGGCTGGGTCACTCAACCGTGAGTCACTGAGGGCCCAAAGCCCTCTTTCCCCTGCTGGCTCTCAAATGAGCATCTTTACTCCAACTGACTCAAGCCGTCTGTGTGCTGGTTATATTATTGTTTACCGTCCACCTGCTTCCGCTGTTCTTCCACTAATTTACGCAGGTGCATCTCTTGACTGACGGCTCGGTCGAAGTCAATATGTTACATTACGACGTACCCCGTTGCTCAAAAATAAGTGGCCTTGTGTTAAACGAAGTGGTCCCATAACCTGTTTTGGTCGTGAGAGTGTACTTTGTAGCATGTCTTGGGCAGGGACAACCTGGAGTAGCCCATCCCTTTCCAGATTTAAAATTGGTTTGAATTAAGAGTTTTTCTTCTCCTTGATCGATTGCCATATGGAAGTTAAAGATCATAGTCTGTTCTACTATTTACCTATAGCTGAAAGGAGAATATTTTGATCCATACCTTTTCCGATGGTATTAGCGGTATGATAAATGCAAACAGCTTCGTTCACGATTTGAACTCAGGTTGGCAAGTCCTCTTCTTACGACGGCAAACATTACACCGATTGCGCCTCCATATCGCTCATGAATAAGTAAACTTTGATATTTTTAAAGTTAATTTTCGAAATAATATATATGTTTAACGTTTTAGCAGTTGTTACGGGACATAGATCTCGTCCTAGACGATGGCAACAAATTTCTTGTTTGAAGTAAACCAGTGAGTTGACCTTCATTGAAAGCAGGTCACAGGGACTGGATGATACTCACTGCCCCGATAACCTTGAATCGTCCCTGGGAAAGCTGTAATTGACATTGTGGTTTGGACATGAAGGCCGTCGAAAGACACGCGTAAAAATGACCAGGGCGGAAAAGAAATAACATGGCCACCTCATTCACTGTGGACACACAGCTTATTTCTCAGATGAAGAAACCGGGTGAAAGAAAAAGGAAAGGAAGAAAAACCTCTAAAATACACCCTGAATTAATCAAGTACAACAATGCTAATGGGAAACTCTTGAAAAGATGAAATTGAGAGAACCTTTCTCTGACTAAACAGAGTAAAGGACGTGAAACGAGAAAAGTAAAGAAAAAGATTAATTTCTTTGCTGTAATGATATTATTATCACACTGTACATACATCTTGCATACACCATTCCAAGAATAGAAATGTTTAAATTGTTTGTAATATTCATGTTTAATCCTATAATTCTTCTATTTTCATTTGTATTTGGTAAGTAAAATTTCTTGTTTGATAAGTTTGTTAAATTTTTTTCAGTGTACACGGATCGTTTTCGAGGATTTCTGAAGGAATATTAATGTGAACGATATTCATGCGTAATATATATTATAAAATCATTTGTGCAGTATTTACGTGGTGCATTCATTAAGTTTCCAGACTTTTCTTGTACAGGCATTTAAAATTGTCGTAGAGTCTTGAAAAAACAGTATGTTTTTGCTATATATCTTATAAAATGACTTACCAATTTTTATGATTTCAGGTTGAAATGAACAGCTACAGCAGAAATTGGAATACACCCTACTAAAGCCTGATTGTCACAGCTGGTGAATTTCGAAAAAGCAATCTGGACGTCAGGACCCTTCAGAACAATGATACACAATAAAATTGTGTTTTAAACTTGGAAAAAATGCCATAAAAACGTATGGAATGCTTCAGACTGCTTTTGGGCCATATTGCATGAATCGAGCATGAGTTATTGAGTGGCATAAGAGATTCAAGGAAGGCAGGGAGTCTGTGAGGGATTATGAGAGTTGTGGGAGGAGTAGGGGAGTCAATACACCAGAATTGATTGGCCAAAGGGTTAGGGTTAGGGTTACTATGTTGAGGTTTTAAGGGAGTTCAGGAAGAGATTCCAAGGGAAGAGGCCAGCACTCTTCAAATCAGGTCAGTGGCATTTCCACCAGGACAATGTACCAGTTCACAACTCCATCCTTGTCACAGACTATTTGACCCATATGGACATCAAGACAGTTCCTCACCGCACTTATAGTCCAGACCTTGCTTCCTGTGACTAAGCTCACAAGCTGTCATTTTGAGACAACTGAGGAGATGAAAGAGGCTGTGACGAAGGTCATTGATACGCACACACAAAAGGACTTCCATGGGGCCTTTAAGAAGTTGTTGGAACGGTACAACAAGTGCATTGCAGCCGGAGGAGATTTCTCCGAGGGGGACTAGAGTTTCATGTGTGTACTATCAATAAAAGTGCCCATATGAAAAAAGTCTGGAATCTTATTTAGTGATCCTCGTATAATTGCGGTCAGGGTCAGGGATATAGTGTTGTAAGATAATTGGGAATCTCGTCTGGAGACTAGGAATTTTATCCTCATTTTTTCTTTAATCTCGTTCATTCATTCTAACAACCGTCAGGTTCGTAACACAGTGCATCATGGAATAAAGAAATAAATTATTAGGCAATATTTATGACTAAACATTGCAGCTGTCAAAATTAGTAGCCAAAAGTAAAATTTCGATACTTTTCTAACTGAAAATAAAGCTGCATAAATATATATTTTTGAACAGCTTTATATTAGCACTTTTCGTTACAGAGTTGGAGAATTTAGTCAGAAATAAAACCTACTAATATCCGTTGTGGTTATATACTGTTTTATTTACCGTCAAAAGAATTTCCAACAGAAATGCAAACATTTTTTTTTTCTTATGACAATATTGCGACTTAAGTGTAAATTGTACGTTTCATCATTTAAAAAAGAATTTTGATTTACACGATTCTTGTGAAAATTTTCGATATCTTAAATTGTAGGAGCAGCTGTCCGGAGAAGATTTTGCACGATGCAAAACAAGTAAAACGTTTAAGTTAATATATACGAATATAAAAACAAATCTATTCCATAGGTCAAGATCGTTTCTAGTGTTGCATTTGCAAGTTGAGAAGAATTGACTTTGTATAGAAAAGCCTTTTCTGTTTCAATGCTTCCACTGAACGAACTATTTCCTCAGTATAGCAAATCGCAAAAACAGTTTTTTTTAAAAAATGTTTCAGGATTTCCTAGAGAAAAAATATCTCTGAATAACACCAAATATAAGGGTGGATTCTTCCCACAAAAAATTAGATCCTGTTCTGGATCTAGTTATGATTTTTATTCATCGGGGATTCTTTTCATATCTACCTTTTTAACCCTAATGACTATCTTGAAGTGAACGAGTGGTGTTTAAATTTTGATGGCGGATTTTTTTTTGTTTTTTCTTTTTATATTGACACGAGAAAGAAATTTCCCTTGCTTTTGAATTTCCAAAAGGAAACGAATGATGTGCTAAAGTTAAATGTTTGCTTTAACTGTAGAAATAGAAGATAATCCAAATATCATTTTGAGATTTCTATTATGCAGAAAAGGGTATAGAGATCAGAGAGACACAAACACACAGACATACACACACGCACACACACAGAGACACAAACACACACACACACACACACACACACACACACATATACGTATATTGAGGTACAGACTGGTTTAAATATTATTTCTAGATAAATTCATGCTTTTCCCCAGAATATTAGCATTAAGCAAAATACAAAATAGCCACATCTTGGATTAGAACTCTGTTTTCTTGTCCATTTTCTCTGGTGATAAGTGTTAAATCCCGTGCAATTTCAAACATCACTTCGTGTGCGCTATCTATCAATTTATCCGTCTGCCTGTCGAGGTTCAGACTGGCTAAACAGTAATGAGCCACACACACACACACACACACACACAAAACAAAAACCAAACAGGGATTTGACGAACTGAATTCGAATACCAGATTGTTAACGTCTTGTTTGACAGTTGAAAAAGAACAAATCGATTTTTTGGGGCTCTCAAACACACTGCTACATAAAACTCTTGTTGATGTCTTTCCCAACCATTATACACAAAAACATGGACTGTTGAGAATTTGCGTTAGCCACTGTTACATGGGTATCTTATATCCCTATATAGCAACTCAAAAAAAAAGGGTGTACTGGGTATAATACAAAAATAAATCTGATGGTGAGACTCCTATTCTGGAAGAATAGGAAATGTACAGAATCCCTTTATTGCAGAGTGTGGACTACACAATGGGGAGTATTCCTTCAATACTCCCAGTTCCACTCTGATCCGAAGTGGTATTACCAGTTATAACCCTTTCTAAGATTCAAATTGATATTTTTTTAAAGAATCATACGTATTTTGGTAGACATTGCAAAAAAAAAAAAACCCTGAAAGAACTTCACAAAAAAAGTTAATATGAACTTACAATCAACACATTTCCCTAACATCCAGAATTAAAACATGCCGTTAAAATCAATCAATCAATCAACAAATGTAGTAAAATCATTCAATCAATCAATCTAGTAGAAACTGATGGTGCCGTCAGGAACAATTACACTGACCAACGAAAAATTTTATATATGACGCAATCAAAAACGTGAGTGTGTGTGTGTGTATGCAAACACGCACATACGCACGTTTTTTGCTTGCATCATTTGTGAAATTTTAGTTATAGTGCACGCACGCACGCACGCACGCACGCTTACGCCTAAAAATACAGACCAACCATGCACATATAATGAGTCTCTCACACACACACACACACACACATATATATATATATATATATAGTTTGTAAAACTTCATGAAACTAATGGTCACAGACAAACTTCCATGGCATTGAATATATGAATGTAATATAAATTTATTTTATATATATATATATATATATATATATAATATACATGGTGCCTTCAATAAGGTTCTTGTACAGGCATTTAAAATTGTCGTATACGCGTAAGAATTCAGTATGTTATTGCTATACATCTTATGAGATGCTTGCCCAATTTTTATGATTTCGGGTCCAAATGAACAGCTACAGCAGCAATTGGAATACACCCTACAATAGCTTGATTGTCAAAGCTGCTGAATTTCAAAAATGCAATCTGACACTTTAGAAGTGCGATATGCAATAAAATTGTGTTTTAAACTTGGAAAAAATGCCACCGAAACGTATGGAATGCTTCTGACTGATTTTGGGCCATATTGCATGAATCGAGGATCAGTTCATGAGTGGCATAAGACATTCAAGGAAGGCAGGGGCTCTCTGAGGGATGATGAGAGGTGTTGTAGGAGTGAGAAAGACAATACATCAGAGATGATTGGCCAAAGGGTTAGGGTTAGGGTTACTATGTTCAGATTTTAAGGGAGTTCAGGAAGAGATTCCGTCGGAAGAGGCCAGCACTCTTCAAATCGGGTCAGTGGTATTTCGACCAGGACAATGCACCAGTTCACAACTCCATCCTTGTCACAGAGTATTTGACCAAGATGGGCATCAAGACAGTTCCTCACCGTCCCTATAGTCCAGACCTTGTTCCCCGTGACTTTTGCTTATTCCCTAGCTCAAGGAAAAACTTAGAGGCTGTCATTATGCTACAATTGGGGAGATGAAGGAGGCTGTGACGAAGGTCATTCACTCGCTTACATAAGAGGACTTCCATGGGGCCTACCAGAAGTTTTTGGAACGCTACAACAAGTGAATTGTAGCCGGAAGAGATTACTTCGAAGGAGACTAGAGTTTCATGTGTGTACTATCAATAAAAGTGCCCATATAAAAAAGTATGGAAACTTATTTAATGATCCTTGTATATCAAACCTGTCATTAGCATGATGGTTAGAGTGCTCTCCCGTGTCCCGGTAGACCTATGTTCAATCTCAGGTCGAGTCATACCAAAGACTCAAAAAATAGTACTTGATGCTACCTTGCTTAACACTCAGTATTTTTAGGTAAGAATCAAAGGTAAAATGAAGCAATCCACGAATTGGAGTAGCGCTCTTCCCGACACCTTGGTTTAGTAGCTACCGAAAAAAGAGCGTTCGGGTTGCCCTCGACTACCGTCGCCAATTTATATATATATAAAGATGAACTAAATGGAAGTGTTATTCATTTACTTTTTTTTTATTGTTCTTCAGTTGTTTCGACCTTAGAGCTCAAGAAAACAGTTTTTGAGAAACAATTTTTTTAATGTTTTTAAAAATTGTTTTAAGAATAGTTTTTAAAAGGGGATGCAATGTATATATATATATATATATATATATATATATATATTGTATTATATCCCCATCCTCCTCGTTACGAGCAGTATATGACACAAGGTCAATCTTTAAGGGGAGTAAAGCTGTTTTGAATTCAAAGTTTTTCTTCTCCTTGACTGATTGTATAACCAAGGCAAAATAACCCAGTTGACCATACTTTCAGCCGAGGAGAGATGGATTCATGCCTTTTCTAAAGGCTTAAGCACTCAGTGAAAAGCAAACAGCCTTAAGAAGGATTTGAACTGACGTCACTGATTCCGTTTTCTACTATATTTGTTATGCTATGCATATATCATGTATAATGTTGGTGTTGAAGGTGAGTGGTTAAATCACACATGTCTCTCCCGATTTTATTTGAAAATGTATTTTTGTAATTCAAATGTGTCTATGACCCATGAAGACATTGACATGCCATGCAAGTAAAGTTTTTTTTAATGATATTTCTATTGGTAATATGAGTTATGAACGTGTTGAACCCCTCTCCCTGTAAGAAACAACCAGTTGCATTGGGTTTCATGGTACCAGTGGTATGTGACAATCCTTATTATAGTTTTTAGTCTTGTATTTGCTAGAAAATATTACTGCTCTTTTATTTTATTTACTAACCACCCCATTGAATATTTGGCAACATAATTTTGTTTATTAAAAATTTAGCCAAATAAATTCAAAATAATTTCAAAATTTGGTTAATTACCAACAATTTGAACAGGTTTTATTCGGCTATCAGTGATTATTTAGTGTCTGTTGTTGGCTTGTTTAAAGGTTTAAAATAACTTATTTTAAAAGTTGGGTAAATACAGTTTTATTATAACTTTTACTACTGTAAGCACTTGCAGTAAATGACTTAGACTTAAGGAATTCTGACTGCTTGTGTAAATCTGAACTGAATTTATTTTCATCGAACGAAGTTCGATAAATCCTGCTGGTTACAACATACTTTCGAATTATTTACTAAATGTATGCTAATGAAACTTGTTGGTGAGAAAGAATTCTGACGTGAACCAATGTTCTACAGAATTAAGGCCCATGAGGTCAATGAGGTCAATAGTATTTATTTGATCTCAAAATAAAACGACTTAAATTTGACATGTGAATTATTTTTAGAAGCCGTTGATAGGAAATAAATTGACAACCCGAGTTCAAATCGTGAACGAGGATATTTGCATTACATCTACCGCTAATACCCTTGGGAAATATATGAATTCAACTATTCTCCCTCCACTTGTGAATAAACAGCAGGGCAGACCAAGCTCTTTAACGCTGGTATGGCAACCGTTCAAGAAAAGGATAATTCCTAATTCAATTCAGTTTTAAACCTGGAAAAAGATGGGATCGGCCAGTCTATTTCTGCCCAAGAGACTCTACAAAAAGTAACTGATGTCATTCCTGCTCCCTTGTGATTATTTCCAAAAAAAAATATATTGGCCACTGGGGTTTGTCAGAACCATACACACCACGAGTTAGCTCAACATGAAAAAACAAATCCTAGAATACCCTCGTATGGCACTCATTATTGGTGACAAATTTTCTAGTTCATCCTGACTAGGGAGCGTGTGTGAGTCTTTGTAATTTGAACAACTGCATTCTACTATGGACGGTGGTGGCAACCCCCCGACAGCAGCACAAGCTAAACCTGCTTTGAACCGCAACACTTCTATCTCCAGGTAGCTTCCTTAAATATATGCAGTTTGGGTTTTCACAAAAAAAAAGTTTTCTTGCGAGACTACTCAACTAAATTAATTAGAAAAATATACCTTTCTCTATTGACCTGTGACCGTACTAACACTAAAAACTTGAGTCTAAAATGGGCATAAAAAATAACCCTTTCATCCTCATCGAGAAATCCTCTTTCCATTTTATCGTCTATGAACATCTTTTGAGTTTCCTAACTGGTTTTGATATAACTTTGATAGTATTATATACACACATTCATGTATATACATATAAACTCTACCTATGCCACGCACACCCATACAGATGCGATCATCCCCCACATGCACATACATACATATATGCTGTCTATACGAATAGATACTTACTTATATAGACATGCTCACTCCTACAGCC
This sequence comes from Sepioteuthis lessoniana, assembly GCA_963585895.1. Classification (NCBI taxonomy): domain Eukaryota; kingdom Metazoa; phylum Mollusca; class Cephalopoda; order Myopsida; family Loliginidae; genus Sepioteuthis; species Sepioteuthis lessoniana. The sequence goes on along the minus strand of OY757907.1, from coordinate 11,594,830 downwards.
TATGCATTATTGCACCTAATCATGTGCATACACAGACAGAAAAAAAACTTATAGAGTTACACTTATATCAGTTTACCGGCTGAAGGACTTACCCGATTTCAGGATATATCTCTTCATTTTTTATATATTATGTATAAAATCAAAACGTCTGAGCCGACATTTTAGGCTCCTATACCGTCTTATACACTGACATATATGGGATGAAATTCTGTAACTTAGCTTAAAATGGCATTCATTAGATATCTTTGAACAAAATTATTTATTGAATCATTTTTTGCCGACATGAAAAAAAAAAAAAACATTAAAAAAAAAAAAAAATAAAGTTTTAGTTCTTAAAATCTAACGCAAAAACCTTTATGGGAGCAGATCTATTTCGCTTCTGTAGTACTTTTGATTTAATTACGAAACACAAAGAAAAAACAACGATTAGATTCTGTCACTGAAAATATAATTAAGTGAAAATTTAATTTACTTTTCATGCATATAAATTAGATATTGAAAATCTGTTTGGGCGTTAGTTTCTCCCCCAAAAGTTAAAACCTTACTAAATTTAGGTTGAGATAGGTTTGACTGTGCTATATGGCATACCAATCTTTGTTAGATATTAAATGCAAAATCCTCCTATATATATATATATATATATATATATATATATGTGTGTGTGTGTGTGTGTGTGTGTGTGTGATAAGCAAATAGTTTATTGGTAGCATAACTTCTAATCATATTTACCCAACCCCTCCGCTCGAGCAGGATATGACACAAGGTCAATTTTTAAGCGGAGTTTAACAGGTTTGAATTCTAAGTTTTCCTTTTCCTGGTCTAGTTGCCTCACCAAGGCTGAAGAACCTAATCTGTCCTACTATTTAGCCATAGCTGGAGGGAGAATAATTGGATTCATACCTTTCCCAAGAGTATTAGTGCTATGTGAAATGCAATCAGTCTTGTACAGGATTTGAACTCGTGTCGCCGTGTCCATTTCCTACGACGATAACCATTACACCACGGGCATAACTTCTCATCGAGCCAGAGTTCATTCTTTTGCAAACAAGTAACAATTGCTATCTAATAAAAAATTCCCTTTAATATCAGTCATTTGGTAGCACACAGAGGGTTTCAAGTAGATGAAATATTTCTTTTTGACCTATAGATGGGACCCTAACAGGTACTAAGAATCCAGGTCACAGTGGACTCGGGAGTAATGGCTATGAAGATGTTCTCCACAATCCCCAAATCTCGAGGACTTGAGCCTCACTATCAGATGGTTTAGAGTCCTATCGAGGACACACGTTGAAGAATGCTTATCCCTCTGAAAGATGCGATCAGCGCGTTTAACAACCCCAGCAGACTAAACTTACAAAGTTTTACAGCAAAAAATGAGTTTTATGAGACTTGTGGTTCAGATTACAAATATATTGTTTTATACGAGGTGCTTCAAGGAAGTTAAGAGAATTTCATAATGAAGAGAAATCACCTCAATAATTATACCCACCATATTTTTCTTGTATGGATTTACCTCCAAGCCACAGGCAGTATGTGACACGAGGTCAGTTTTTTGGGCTCTAAAGTAAAGTTGGCGACCGTAGTCGAGGCAGACCAGAAGGCCCCCTTTTCAATAGCTACTGCACCAAGGTGTAGGGGAGAGCGCTACTCCTTTTCCAGGATTGCTCCACTTTACCCTTGATACGTACCTTATATTGCTGTGTGTTAAGCAAGGAGGTAACAGTACCGTTTTAAAAATCTTTTGCTATGACCATTGGCGAACACACTACCCACTCGGCCAATATGCTCTAAAGATAGCTAAAGAGAAACGCAAACAGCCTAGGGTCAGATTTGAACTCGGGTCACCAATTCCATTTCCTACGACGACAGCCATCACACTAAATGCACCTCATTAACCTACCCGCTTCACAACAGGTAGGATGCGTCACAAAACCAATTTCAACCCGTTTCCAACTGGTTTTAATTCAGGGTATTTCTTCTCATAGACTGGTGGCCGTACCAAAGCTAAAAAATGCAGTCTTCATTGCTGGTTAGGAGAGAATTGACGAATCCATGTTTTTCCAAAGGGAATTAGCACGAAGGGAAACGCAAATAGCCCCCATCCAGCATATGAACACGGATCGATGATTCCCTTTTCTTTGGTGATAATCACAACGGTTAGTGTGTATTTTTTTTTTTGATGTTAGCATGTGAATCTTCATCATATATCACAAATGGTCTTGCTCATGAAGAGAAGAGGGACAGCAAAACTGTTTTCAATTTATGTGTTTTGTTCAAATTACCTGAATTATTTTAATAGCGTCTTGTATTTGAAGAAGAAAATCAGAAACGTTATCCATGTAACGTATTCATATTTACATTTCTCGATTGATTTGTAAATATTTTACGTAAACAGCAACTTCCCGTCAACAACCGATAGTCGTTTGCATCAAATAAAAAAGCAACGGATATCTTTCATCTTCTTGTCATATCTTATCCAACAACTGGATTGCACTTCCTTTATAATAACAAGAGGGAACACTCTGATCAATAATAAATATATTCTTTCGTCTTATTTTATTTCCATGTTAAAATAAATGTAAATCCAGAAATGAAAAAAAATTATATTCAACTTGTATTTATGAGAATTAATGAAACAATTTTCGTAATTATTTTCATCTTCGTGACCCATTAGTGTGTGTATATATATATATATATATAGAGAGAGAGAGAGAGACAGAGAGAGATGTATAAAAATCACACACCTACATACACACATACTCACAGACACACACACACTCACACATATATATATATAAAGAGAGAGAGAGATGGATAAAAATCACATCCCTACACACACACACACACACACACACACACACACACACACACACACATATATATATATATATATATAGAGAGAGAGAGACATGGATAAAAATCACATACCTACACACACACATTTATATATATAGAGAGAGGGATATAGAGAGATGGATAACCATCACATACCCCCCCATACACATATGCATATATATATATATATATAGAGAGAGAGAGAGAGAGAGAAAGAGAGAGATGTATGAAAATCACCCCCCACACAGATATATATATATATATATATATATATATATATATTTATTTATATATATGCTTTTTCTATTTTAAACGTGTTTGAATGAGTAAGATAAACACTTCGTGCCTACTGATTTCATCTTTGATTCGTTTAAGTCTTCGTATAAGTCGTTTGTCCTATTAAATAAGCACATATATTTTATACACTCATTCAAATTAAGTTAGACTACATAAAACTATATTTTATGATCATGTCATTCTCGTATCACAATATATATATATATATATATATATATATATATATATATATATATATATATATTGTGACGAGGAAATACGATACCCTCATACATTCATGGGTTGTGGGAAAAGGAGGTTTGATTCGCTGGCCATAGCCGACTATAGTAGTAGGCAAGAGTTAGCAATGGAAAGAGAGACCTTCTCTCTTCAACCCTCTCTGTTAGTACAAGCTAAAATAGGCATGAGAAAACCCCACTCTCTATAACTCATTTATGCGTCAGCGGAGAGAAGCACTCCTCCGACTATGATACTGAAGAATAAACCGCCAAAATGCCATCACATCGTAATTTTTTAAACTACGAAAACTAGATAGTTGCCGTTTATTCATCGAAGGATGGAGACACATAAGCAGTTGCCGTTTATTTGCCTTTTGTTCATTGAAAAACTAAGAACATAATTTGGGATATGAAAAAAACCCAAATTTCCAAGGCACGGCGCGCAGAGAACACTGAGAGAAAAGAAAAACCTTCTCCTTTGAATAAACTCATATTCCGAGGTAAGGTGAGCCTCATTAAACGAATATCCAAAGAAAAGACTTGTCCACGAGGAAAGAGACAATAATTAATCTTGGTCTGACCTGAAATAAGACGTGTATCTTTCTCCCAAAATGTTATGGAGACCCAATAACGAGAGGAAAAAGAGAAGAGAATAGACTCCACAAAATCCCAAGTGAGTGAACATATAATTTAAGTATATTCAAATTTATCTTGCTGCATTTACGCTGACGTGAATAAAAGACAAATTACGGGAGGAAAGAATAACTCCGATAAGATAGAGGAGAAAGGAGGAGGGAATATTCTCCTAATGATAAACTTGAGATTTGGCGCACGAACGCTACCATTAAATCCCAAAGTCCGAAGGAAAGCGGTACGTGACGAACTATATTCTCACCTTCCGCCATTTAGAAAAAAGACTTTCTCGCTCCTGACCTTTACCTGAATTGTTTTTTTCTTTGTTTCTTTCTTTTATTCAATAAAAGAATATTGTTATTAATCTTGTTAACCTAAACACGGGAGTTCAGAGTCCTTTTTGTTGTGGAAGTATTGTATTTGTCGAAGACCTTAGATTTGAGGGGGAAAGCTAGCAGGTTAGCTGTGTTGAATTTTAATAATTCACCTAGAACTCACCTACAGGCTTTAAAATGTGGTTCAGCTAGGGAGTTGGTGATATCTGTAACATTAGAGAGCGTTTGGCAAAACATCGCCCACGTGTGGGCCCTGCTTTAACTGGTTGACTTGGTGGGAACGAACTGCACCCTGCAAGCCCGCGGGGCACACAGCGGCGTAACAATATATATATATATATATATATATATATATATAATGTAAAATTGTCGCCTTTTTTAAAGAACTGTAAATTTCTCATAATTGCCAGTAAAAGATAGAGTGTAAATAAGAATATGCCAAAGATTGAGGTTCTTAAAGTCCGTGTTATAAAATTTCATGTTGATCACACAATCAACAGGTGGGAGTATTTGACAGATTGACTAATCGACCGTATTTATGGTGTTAATAATATGTCACATAACAATTATAAATGAATATATATTTTATGATTGATTAATAACAGATAATCTTATCATCAACATTGATCATTTCCATTTCTTTTGTGATATGATGACATGGTTCATTCAAGTAAGTAACACATATATATTGGTTTCATAATGTCAAAAGATCTTACTGATGTAGTTTAGCTGAGAAAAGAAGAACATTTTAAAGCGAGTTAATTCTTATGAAAAATTTTCAATCTTTGGTAGTTTTCCATTTCTCCCCTAAAACATCCAGAACGCCCAGAATACGCATTTTATGCAAAAAGCTAGAAGACAACATTCAGTCATTTCGTTTCTTTCAAAAATAGGAATCACTGGCCGCAGTTTGAAAGTTGCCTCAAATCGTCTTCAGACCACAGCGCAATATGCATCAAGTTGGATTTGGTTGAAAGCGAGAAGTTTTCAGAATGAAGGAAATACACGCGGAACCACCTTTCCCGTGTGATTACGTAAGAAACGGTGACCGAAAGTAAACGTGTTTTTTTTTTTTTTTTTTTTTTTTTTTTTTCAAATCACAAACTGCACTCCGAAAATGAAGATTAACGTCCAATGTAGTCTCTGCTCTTAATTGATCTGGCGTATATATATATATATATAATTCTCTTAATACCCTGTGCGGTAGCGCCAGGAGTGGCGGTACCGCCTTGAGCTACCGAAACTGTGTTATCACCCCTGGTTGGCGGCTGATGAGGACATGGAATCGCACGTGCTTTCACACGTTGTATGATGAACAAAAAATGCGGTAGTTATAATTATTACATCGTGGGTGACTCAAAGGTGGTCATTTGTTCACGGAATGAACTCAAATACCATCGAAAATTAGTTTATGTTCGGTGATGAAAACGACGTTATTCTATGGATTTCTACAAAAGGGTACGCCTGTGTTAGCCTACAAGCAAAAACTTTCATTAATCAACTCTGTGCGGACCCTGGAAGCCGTCAAGAGGACTTACCAAGAGCCATAGCTGATAAGGATGGATGGATGGAAAAATAATGTTAAAGGATCCGTACGATCAGCACGCCTTGATGATGATGATGATGATGATATTTCCTAAAATAGCCGGGTTTTTTGTTAAGGGGTAAATGTTCGCCGTAACTTTTGTGAGAGGAAAAATTATTCAACTTGTTTTACAGTTCGAGATAGGCAATTGTAAAATTGAAATTTTATTCAAATCCGTTGTCAACAATGGAATCTCAAAGGACCATAGTTAACTTATCCGTGCCCGTGGTGTAATGGTTATCGTCGCAGGATATGGACACGGCGACACGAGTTCAAATCCTGGACGAGACTGATTGCATTTCACATAGCACTAATACCCTCGGGAAAGGTATGAATCCAATTATTCTCCCTCCAGCTATGGGTAAATAGTAGGACAGACTAGGTTTTTCAGCCTTGATGAGGCAACTAGTCTAGGAGAAGGAAAACTCTAAATTCAAACCTGTTAAACTCCGCTTAAAAATTGACCTTGTGTCATATCCTTCCCGAGCGGAGGGGTTGGTAAATATGATAGTTAACTTATCCGACGAATTCCCATTTGAATCTGGATCACAGCTGAGTTTTATAATTTGACTAAACCCCTGGTACTATCTCTTTTAAGACGTGATATATCTTTCATTATTAGAGTAGAAAATCAATTTGATCTTGCTTTCTAAATTCCCAAGCAGAAATTATTAACCAATGATTTCCAACTTGTCAGTATTCACTTCCGTAGGTGCTTACCTCGGAGTCAGATATCCGTTGCAAGCTTCTTCACTAATATCCAACTACTTTACATTAGAAGCACAGGTAAGTTTCTTGTTATGAACAAATTTGGTTGTGGAAAGAATGAGAGGTGGAAAGAAGGATGAGGTTTCTTTATCTCAAATCATCTAACTTTGTTCAGCCGCACGAAAAAGCAGCAAAGAAGAAATTTGGTGTGAATTCTGTTGAAAATGTTTGCTGATTGCTTTATATAAACAGTCCCTCGGCCCAATCTGCATCAATTCATGAAGTACACCCACTTAGTTGACCATATAAATCACGACGTGTACCTACTTGGTCACGTGATTCACAACGTGTCCCGGCTTTGTGATGTGTCTTTCTTAAGTCACGTCATGTTGCTTAATACGAGAGACGTGTCTATCGATCAGGCCAGCCATAATCCTCTTTAGTCAAAGCAAGTTGCTTAATATATAACAGAAGCCACGGGCTATGAAAAAAAAAAGAAGTTTTCTTCCATAGATATTTTTCTCAGTCGTATCTTTTTCAGTGTAAGTTATACACTGAAAATCTTTTAACGAACACGTTGCATCTCTCGCCGAAGACACATCTCAGCAACCTCTCAGTCAGACACCTTTGTATCTCTGAACCTTCGACGTACACCAACATCTCGAGTTGACTTCAGATGATATGCTACCGAGAAACAAACATTGTTCCATACCACCGAAAGCGACAAAAATTTAATACCCGTATTAAAGGAAAATGTACCTCAGCATTCGAGAATCTTATTCCTGTTACAGCTTCATATTTATGTTTTCATTCAAATCCTTTGGAGACAATAGAATCTCTGTAAAAGTATTTCTAGCTTACAAATGCCCTCAAAAGTTAGACGAATATTCGTCTAATATAGCACTGATTTAATGAGAAGATGGTGTTATCTTGTTTAAAACATATCAACACTATTTTATCTTAGTTCGCGTACAGATTAGTGCCTCTTGCGTCTTGCTCCAAGCAATAAGCAAAGAGATTAATCTTGGGCAGGATTATATAACATTTGTAGACATTAGTAGTAATATCTCTTCTACTGAAAGCTATGTGAACATAAGCATAGTTAAAGCATGGACTGCTATCAACACGTTTTTCATTAATTATATTTTATCATTCATTTTGGTTGGGCTTTGAACTATTTGGTTAAAGAGTTCAGTTGTGTAGTCAATTGGTGCAGTTTACGCTCGTGCACAAAGAATATGACAATCACCATTGTTATAATAAACCCCAGACAGAAAATGTGGCTGGAGTGTGGATGACGTCATGCCCAGAAGAGATGGGCTAAGAATTTGAGGATTTTAAAAAATCACGGCAGTTGAGTTCCGATCATAATGTTGAAAAGTTGAGTTCCGACCATGGTGTGGAGAAGTTGAAGTCAAACCATGATGTTGAGAAATTGAGATTGGACCACGAGATGTGCCGAACGTTAGGGGTGTTGTTAGCATAGTATAATTACAAAAGACTTTTAAGAATTGTATTTCTCTCCTCGTAACGAAGTCAGAACTCAGAAATTAATTACAAATGCGTTCCTACCTGAACAACAGAGTCCACCTATCGTGTTTTGTATTTGAGTGTATTACAGTTGTTATTGATATCATTGAATTATGGTTGTGGTATGCAACATATGGAAAATAAAACGGGGATACTTTCATGCAGTAGCCGCGTCAGTACTACTGTATGGTTGTACCACTTGTACTCTAAGAAAATATTGAAGAAATTGCTAGATGGGAATTACATTAGAATGCTGCATGGTTTTTTAAATACAAATCCTGGAAGCAGCACCCTAAAAACAGCTGCTGTACTTAGCTTCCATCAAAAAAGAAAAAAAAAATCTAAATAAGACAACTCATACTAGGCATATCTGATGAAGTAGGGGTGAATTCTTTTGTGATATTCTCCTATTGACTACAACACATGGACACACCAACTTCTAAAATCTTACATTCATTAGCTCTTTGTGGATACTGGAGGCTGTCTAACCAATCTTACAAAGAGAGCCGAAACGAACAATGATATAATAAGCGAATGCTGCAAATTAGCACAGAAAGAGTATAAGACAAGACACGACTGGTTGGGTAAGGTGATTCATTGAGAATTGTGCAAGAAACTGAAATTCGAACATACGAACAAATTGAATTTGCACAACCTAGAGTATACCCTGGAGAATGAGGCGCACAAACTCCTCTGGCATTTTGAGATACAAATGGATCACCTAATCTCGGTCAGACAGCCAGACCTAGAAATAATCAAGCAAAAGAGAACTTGCCGAATTGTTGACTTTGTTATTTCGGCGGACTTCAGAGTAAAATTGAAAGAAAACGAAAAGAGACAAGTAGATAAGTACACCGACCATGCCAGAGAATTGAAAAAATTGTTGAACATGAAAGTGACTCTTATACTAACTATAATTGGAGCTTTTGGCACAGTCACCAAACGATTGATACAGGAACTGGAGGACTTGGAAATAAGAGGACGAGTGGAGATCAGCCAAACGACAGCATTATTAAGATCTGCCAGAAAACTGAAAAGACTCCTGGAGATTAGCGGACACTTGCTGTCACTCAAACTCCAGTGAGAAACCATCGGCAAACGCTGATGTGTATATCCATAATATAAAATGTAATAATAATACTTGGTGCTTTCGGTACAATAACTAAAGGATTATTAAAGAGACTGGAGGACTGGGAAGTTGGAGGATGAGTGGTGACCATCCAAACCACAGCATTATTGAAAACAGCTAGGATACTGAAAAGAGTCCTTGAGGAGACTTGCTGTCAGTCAAACTCTAGTCGAAGAACATCAGCTAAAACTCATGTGAAAAAGTCTAATGGGTAAATAATACTAAAACTAATATTATTACTACTACTAATAATAATATTGGACCATACCAACAAATGGTATATGCACAACCCAGCACCGGTCCTAGAAAATAAAAACACATAAACTCCTCCGGGACTTTGACATACACATGGATCACCGAATCTCGGCCAGAAGACCAGACCTAATATTAATCAACAAAAAAAAAAAAAAAAAAAAAAAAAAAAGAGAAATTGCAAAATTGTCGACATTGCTGTCTCGGCTGACCACTGAATAAAACTGAAAGAATGTGAAATTAAGGATAAGTACCTCGACCTTGCTAGAGAATTGAAAAAAACCATGGGACATGAAAGTGACGATTATACCAGTTGCGATTGGTGCTTTGGGTACAGTAACTAAAGGATTACTAAAGGGACTGGAGAATTTTCAAGTTGGCGGACGAGTGGAGACCATACAAACAAGAGCATTATCGAGAACGGCCAGAATATTGAGAAGAGTCGTGGAGACTTGAGGAGACTTGCTGTCACTCAAACTCCAGTGAAAGACCATCAGCTAACGCTGATGTGAAAAACTCTAATAATAATAATAATAATAAAACGTTTTTACTCAACATCTAATTTCAATATACAAAATATAAAGCACTTTAACGGGAATAAGGACTTACATATAACGTATTTTTTCCGCCCAACTCATTTAGATGAATATTTATTCTTAAAATAGAACATGGAAAAGAAAAACAAAGAAAGGGATAACAAAAAACAATAAGAAAAATACAATATATCCCACAGGAGGGAATTGTGTTAAAATAATAACAAAAACAATACAATAACAGTTATACATACATACATACATACATACATACGTATATCATCATCATTATCAGGTCGTACCACCAGCACTGATATCCCTGGCCCTCTCTCACCACTCCTCCCTATCGTTCATCACTTCTGCAAGGTCCTCAGGGCTACATCTCGTATCCTCTTAGAGCTGCTGCATGTAGGTTCGAGCTGGTCGCCCTGCTTTTGCTCGGCAATGTGAGGGGGTTTACAGGAGTACATCACTTATGAGCTCGTCCCTGCTTCTCCAGCAGTGTCCTTCCTGTCTGGTTCGTCTAACTTTGAAAGTTTTCGTGATGAATAGTAGGTGGCCGTATAGCTGCTGCTTTGTGGGGTGTTGCTGCCAGGACTTGTTGAATATTGCTCGCAACATTCTTGTGTAATTGCCGTCTAGCTTCTTCTCCAGCCGTTTAGTTAGCGTTCATGCAGTGCATCCATATAGCAGTATCGACACGACCGCTGCTTGGAAGAAACCGCGTTTCATTTTAACGGTCAGGTCTGACTTCCATATGACCGATGGCCTATAGTTAGCTGTCCATACCTTTGTTAGTCTCGTGTCGATGTCTGTCTCGGTTGATGACACACTACTTACCTATTTACAAACGAGGATCACTAAATAATTTTCTTCGTATGGATACTTTTATTGATAGTACACACATGAAACTCTAGTCCCTTTCGAAGTAATCTCCTCCGGCTGCAATGCACTTGTTGTACCGTTCCAACAACTTCTGCAAGGCCCCATGGAAGTCCTCTTATGTGAGCGTGTCAATGACCTTCGTCACAGCCGCTTTCACCTCCTCAATTGTCTCATAACGACAGCCTGTGAGGAGCTTAGGGAAAAGTCACAGGGAGCTAGGTCTGGACTATAGGGAGGCTGAGGAACTGTCTTGATGCCCATCTTGGTCAAATAGTCTGTGACAAGGATGGAGTTGTGGACTGGTGCATTGTCTTGGTGGAAATGCCCCTGACCCATTTTGAAGAGTGCTGGCCTCTTCCCTCGGAATCTTTTCCTGAACTCCCTTAAAACCTCAACATAGTAACCCTAACCCTAACCCTTTGGCCAATCAATTCTGGTGTATTGACTTCCTTACTCCTCCCACAACTCTCATCATCCCTCACAGACTCCCTGCCTTCCTTGAATCTCTTATGCCACTCAAAAACTGATGCTGATTCATACATATATACAAAATATCCTCGTTGAAACATTAATGAGAGACTTGATATAATTCTCTACATATTTTCCTGTTTTTATTTTTTCCTGTAGGTTTATTAATCTACTTAACAACATCCAACCTCATTTTTAAGGTTATGACTACATCCACCCCTCTTTGCCATTTCAGGGATCTTTTTTTCGAACATATATGATGTATCCCTTCCAAAAATGTTCTCGAATAGAGATTTCTCAGATCCTCTAGATTTACGAAGCACTTCATCCAGAAATACCACTGAAAATGTAGCTCTGATCTGTGCTATTGAAAACTGCGATATTATTTGATACTGCGCACAACACCTTCCCATAAATAACACAATGTATGCCTAAACATTTTAGTATTACTTACGTTTTTGACTGGTTCGTATTGTTTTTATTCAGATCTTTTGCTTAGTTCACAAAAAATAGAATGTAAATATATTAAAAAGAATAAAAAAGCAGATACGTAGAATATTCAATGAACAGAAAGGAATCAAAGTGAACGATGTGTCAAAATCTTGTTGCAAAATCATGAACATCGGAATGGTAAATAAAATCTTTATGAATATCTTCACAAAATCAATATGTCTGTAAATATTCCATTTGGTAACTGCTGAGTGAACATTTGGAAATTAAGATAACGGCGTCTGAACCGAAAAAACTATATTTATTCTCTAGGTTGGTTGTATTTGAGATAAAACTTGTAAAAATCTATCTAAACCAATCGCAATTTTAGTATTATTGTGATACTACAGAACTATTCCTTAGTAGTGCTTATTTTATAGTTGAACCTCGTTATCCACTGTTCCAATTGTGGAACCCGTGGATAATAGTAAACATCACATTCAAGACAAGTCGAAAAATTTCGCCAAATAATTGAAAATTTTAACGGAATTTTCTTGGTTTTACTTGATAGAAAAACCTTAACATTTTTGTGAATATTTTCTGATACTGTAAGAAATTATTTTACTACACAGTCAAGGTCCATTTGACGATAGAGGGGATTATCCCACCCTCAATATATTTTACTTCTCGGTGAAGGCCTATTTGACGATAAAGGGGATTATCCTACCCTCAATATATTTTACTTCTCAGTGAAGGCCTATTTGACGATAAAGGGGATTACCCACCCTCAATATATTTTACTTCTCAGTGAAGGCCCATTTGAGGATAAAGGGGACAATCACACGTTCAATATTCAATTTACATGGTAAACCAACTGCCAATGTGAAATGGATTAACAAAAAATCTTGTTGCCAATGAATTAAACTTAAAAATTAATTAGTTTGAACTTTTTCCTTCAGGATTAGAAGACTTAGAATTTGACGGTTACAAGAATATTTAAACAACTTATTTAAAAGTAATTATTGCTTACATATTAGAACAGAGTAATAAATTTTGACGAAATGACCTATCTTTCTTGGTCCTTGTTTTCAAAAGATTATTCCCAAATACTGTAACGTTATTGTACCAAACAGAAGTATGTAACACTATGGCACCGGATGGGAAGCGTGTAACAATAGAGGGATCTGACAAACTATTTTAACGTTGTTTCATCACCCCGGCACCATCTCGAATATTAATAGGATAAAAATCTTCAAATACAAGGCGGATACACTGCTTCAAAATACGAGAGTTTATTTCTGACTGTATTAATTTCGTATAGCAGTCATAGAAACACGAGAGAGACAGAGTAAGAGCTAAAGTATTGTTACATAGAACCAGTAAACATCTCGTACGTTCGAAATAGACGAAATTAAACATCCATCTTCGACTTCCTTGTCCTCTCTCGCCTCAGAGATTTGTCGCAGCTTCAGCCCTCTGCCCCTGAGCTCTGAACAGACCAAACTGATGAACTCCCTACTTCAAACTGACTTAAGAAATATATTTTCTTATATAATATATCTTAATTATTTCATTAGGTAATAATGATAATAACAGGTGTCATTAAAAGTTTCCAGAAATGTGACTGCTAAATCAGCCCTTTACTTTTCCAATTTCCAATCTTTTAATTAACGATTTCAAAAACAGAACTCATTATGACAAGCTGACTGCTGTCTCCTCTTGAGACGCATGCACCCATATGACCTTTGTATGTGACGTACACTTTCACCCGAAGTTTCTTGCCAACTAACAATTTTAACAATACAAATAAGATGATTAGAGAGTATGTAGTACCTATTCATTGATATTGCCCATAGGGACCACTATGATCCGGAATAATAAAAGAATATTAGAGTGTCATCTATAAGTAAAATTGGACTGTTTATAAATTATTTGTATTCGATCGGACAATGTACAAAAAATAAATTAAAAAATGAAAAGAAAAAGAAATAAAAACGGAAACAGCAACATGAAAAATGTAAATGTGAATGAACAATGAACAATAAAAAGACAGATTGACTTGCCATTAAAATCAATCCATCAAAATTGCCCAAGACTTATTGACTTGCCATTAAAATCAATCCATCAAAATTGCCCAAGAATTATTGACTTGCCATTAAAATCAATCCATCAAAATTGCCCAAGACTTATTGACTTGCCATTAAAATCAATCCATCAAAATTGCCCAAGACTGATTGACTTGCCATTAAAATCAATCCATCAAAATTGCCCAAAACTGATTGACTTGCCATTAAAATCAATCCATCAAAATTGCCCAAGACAGATGGATTTTCCATTAAAATCAATTCATCAAAATACCTATCATTCTCTTATCTATTGAACCAGAATCCAGCAAGTTCAATGAAATAGTGTCTTCTTCACTGGATTCCTCTAATTGTGGCAGTAGCCCATGCATTGGGATAAGATATCATCAACAAGGAGTGTCTTGGGTACGACACTAAACTTTACCTAACGGTGAGGCTTCAGTTCTGGAGCTCTGGAGGGAGTGGACTATACTTTTATTGGCATCATTCCCAGATCTTTTATGACGTAGAGTGGTAGTATCATTTAGGGTCTTTTCAGTGGGTTTAATTAATCAGTTTGAGAATTATTCGTACCTGATAGGACCGTGTACAAAATCTCTGATTACATTTAGATGAGTCAATATTTAATTTTTTCTTAACCAAGAAAAATAATTGATATCCGTTCAAAGTTCGCGCCTCTTCCAAATTTGGCGATTGAAGCATGCGTATCATAAATCAATTTCTTATCTATCTTTCCGGAATGGAACATTTTTCTACCTGTGTTTCAAGTACTGGCCCTTTTCTTATTTGGCTAAAACATTTTTTTCTTATTTTTGTGAAAACTATTGTCTATTTCATAAACTATTTTTCTTGAGTCACCACTTATTTAAAGCTCTGAATTAAAACCCGTTATTAACCCCGAGCGGGATGGGCTCTGCAAGGCTATTTTTGTCCATGACACGTCACCAAGTTACAGGACCAGTGAAGAAGACACTATTTCATTAAACTTGCTGGATTCTGGTTCAAATTTGATTATTTAACGGCAAGTACTTACATCACCATGATGGTTAAGCCCTGTAAACATAGAATGTAATATACAGCCAAGTTATTCATAACTTTTATGATTAGTTGTTAATTAATTAGTTGCACATAAATGCTTCTGCGTTAGTCTGTGGGTGATTAGATTCGTTTTTGATTAGGTTTCTCTGGAGAAAGCGGTGTGATTTTGGTTACCAGATTCAGTTTAAAACCAACAAATCCATTGGATCGATATCAAGTTTTAGCGTAAACCGATTTGAGGAAGAGAGAGATTGCAAAGGATTATTTCTACCAGGATTCCTCTAATTGTGGCAGTAGCCCATGCATTGGGATAAGATCTCATCAAAAAGGGGTGTCTTGGGTACGACACTAAACTTTACCTAATAGTGAGGCTTCAGTTCTGGAGCTCTGGAGAGAGTGGACTATATTTTATTGGCATCATTCCCAGATCTTCTCTGACGTAGAGTGGTAGTATCATTTATGGGGTTTTCTGTGGGTTTAATTAATCAGTTTGAGAATTATTCGTACCCGATAGGACCGTGTACAAAATCTCTGATTATGAAAGATTGAATCGACCAAAAATAATGTAATAAAACAAGAAAAAAATCTTTTCTAAAAACTATCAAAAATATAACCACCAAACTTTATAACGTTATACTCTGGTGACAGTGCTTAGAATACGCGTACTGAATCCCTGCAGAGGGTGTAAGACCCCCTAAACATGTGATGTCTTGATTATAGCGCTAAACTAATAATCAGGTACCAGTTCTGAAAATCTGGGGAGTGTGAAGTACCCCTTCAATATCCTTTCTACATGGTTAAATCTGATTCGGAGTGGAATTACATGTTACGGTACCATCGACGTCAAATTGTTCGGTTTTAAAGTTATTCGAATTAGCTAACGATACTTGATATCATATAACTGTAAATTAGTTGCATTTTGAATTGTTACTTGATGCTATAATTATCTAGTAAGAATTATCATTAACTTCTGGAAACCATATAAATGTGTGTAAACACATGACTCTATTAAATATAAATACTTACTTGAAAACTTATAAAAAAGAAAAGTTGGGGACCGTAATCTAGGGCGACCAGAAGGCTCTCTTTTCAATAGCTGCTACACCGAAGTGTAGGAAAGAGCGCTTCTCCTTTCCTAGGATTGCTCCACTTTACTCTTGATACGTACCTTATATTGCTGAGTGTTAAGCAAGGAGGTATCAAGTACCACTTTTAATGTCTTTGGTATGACGCGACCAGGGATTGAACCCAGGTCTCCCGGACCATTGGCGAACACTCTACCTACTGGGCCATATAATTGTTTGAAATTGTTAGGAATACTTCAAAGCATACACCTGTATGCAAACAATTTCTATTAGATTGGAATAATTGATATCATATAACTATACCAAATAGTCTAGAGGAATAACATTAAAAGATTAAAATATAAACGGACAGTGTAAACCTCTGGGCATAAAATAACACTAGATTGGTTGGCAAGATGTTAGAATGAATCAGTAAATCATAATCGTTGATATGTACAGCATTATCTATCTATCTATCTATCTATCTATCTATCTATCTATCTATCTCAATCCTTTTCCTATCTATCTATCTATCTATCTATCTATCTATCTATCTATCTATCTCAATCCTTTTCCTATCTATCTATCTATCTATCTATCTATCTATCTATCTATCTATCTCAGTCCTTTTCCTATCTATCTATCTATCTATCTATCTATCTATCTATCTATCTATCTATCTATCTCAGTCCTTTTCCTATCTATCTATCTATCTATCTATCTATCTATCTATCTATCTATCTATCTATCTCAATCCTTTTCCTATCTATCTATCTATCTATCTATCTATCTATCTATCTATCTATCTATCTATCTATCTCAGTCCTTTTCCTATCTATCTATCTATCTATCTATCTATCTATCTATCTATCTATCTATCTATCTATCTCAGTCCCTTTCCTATCTATCTATCTATCTATCTATCTATCTATCTATCTATCTATCTCAATCATTTTCCTATCTATCTATCTATCTCAGTCCTTTTCTTATCTATCTATCTATCTATCTATCTATCTATCTATCTATCTATCTCAGTCCTTTTCCTATCTATCTATCTATCTATCTATCTATCTATCTATCTATCTATCTATCTATCTCAATCCTTTTCCTATCTATCTATCTATCTATCTATCTATCTATCTATCTATCTATCTATCTATCTATCTCAATCCTTTTCCTATCTATCTATCTATCTATCTATCTATCTATCTATCTATCTCAGTCCTTTTCTTATCTATCTATCTATCTATCTATCTATCTATCTATCTATCTCAGTCCTTTTCTTATCTATCTATCTATCTATCTATCTATCTATCTATCTATCTATCTATCTATCTCAGTCCTTTCCTTATCTATCTATCTATCTATCTATCTATTAAATATGATTCAATCGATATATGATTATTGCTGCAACTGGTCAAGACATATAAAAATAAGACATTGAAAGAAACGCTCCAGACACTAAGCACTTGAGAAATTCAAAACAAAAGTCGACTTCTCAAACATAAAAGGCGCCAAAATATTCTTCTTTATGTATACTTTTTATCGTCGTTTCTCTAGTCCTTCTAATTTCAGTAACAATTTGTTTTCTCATTTTCTTCGACAGAAATGGAATTTCTGAAAACACAGAACAACATGACCTTTTTGTAGAGAGTCCAGACCTCGCTGTTAATCCTATCTATGTGAAAGACAACGTCATATAAAAACAGCGAAATAAATTATTTACAAAGAAATACCAAGCTTCCCATTAACAAAAATATCGTTAAATGTGACAGAAAGAGGAAGGGATTATTGAGATTATTTTTTTTGTCGAATTTATCTATTTCTGGATTACTGTTTTATGGAAACAACCAATGATCGTGAGTCTGGGATGAAATCAAAAAGTCTTGTGATGTTCACTGAAATTTTCTGCTGAAGAATGAAGTTTTTGTATTCTGATGAATATCGACAAATGATCGATTGATAACAGGAAGGACGATCAAATGATTTTAGTATCGATATCCCCAAAAAGGAGATTTTAAAGAGCGAGTAGGAGATTTGTAAAAGAGATAATTTGAAAGAAGAAAAGAGACTAATAAGGGAGGTAGAGAGAAAGTGAAGAAGAAGAAGAAGAAGAAGAAGAAGAAGAAGAAGAAGAAGAAGAAGAAGAATGAGGGTGAGCTTGGAAAAAAGGGATAGAGTTGTCTTCTGAAAGTAACGATAAAGAGAAGGATAATTCAGAGAGAGAGAGAGAGAGAGGGTTACGGGAGGGGAAGGTTGGAACCGAGCTGAGGCTCGAATCCAGCTTGTCTATGTTGGTCATCGGCTCAAAAGGTGCAATGTTAGCCGATGTGCTTTGCTGGACATGGACCCCAACATGAATCCAGGCACGGATGCCAGATTATAGTTTAAACTAGACAACAGGATAGAGTGGTATAAAAGGTGTCGCTGAAACAGCTCACCCACCCGAAGGTGGTCCAGCCGAAGCCGGGGGCGTTTTGGCCTCAAGTCTACCCTAGATGGCAATGCCCCATCTGACTCGAATTCAAGACGGCTTGGCTAAAAGGCGGCAGGGGAAAAAGCCAACATCAAATTAATGCCGTCTGCCTTATCTCCGGGGCAAGAATAGTTAATTGTCTCTGCATCCTATTAGACAGTTCACGACACAAGGTAAAATGTCCCGAAGGTTGGATTATAGTGAAGAGTAGGGTAGACGATGGTCGGAACCGAGCTGAGACCCGAGCCCTGCTGGTCTATGCCTAGCCCGACATGGACACAAACATGGAAGCCAGATTAAGCCTTAAACTAGACAAAAGGGTCCAGTGCTATACAAAGGTGTCAATAATGGGACCTTTCGGCTTTAAGTCTGCCTTTCATGAACAATGCCCCGTCTGACACGAATGCCGGACAGTCCGCCTAAAAAGCCGGTTGGGGTCAAAGCCAACAGCAAATTATTGCCGTCGGTTTCATCCCTGGGCCGCCGAGAGTTATTTGTCTCCGCCTTCCACCAGACATGACATGACACAAGGTCAAATGAACCGAAGGTCAGATTATAATGGGGGTTAAGGGAAGGGAAAGTCGGACACGAGCCAAGGCTCGACATCTGCTAGACTATGCTAGTCATCGGGCATCTTAGTACAATATGGGCCTAGCTGGACAGGACTCAAAAATGGATCCAGCCACGGAAGCCAGATTATGGCTTAACCTTGACAACGAGGTCCAGTTCTATACAAAGGTGACAAAGGTGTCAATGATCCAGGTCGCCGACCTGAAGGTGGCCCAGCCGAAGCCTAGGGTCTTTTGGTCTCAAGTCTGCATTTATTAGACAATGCCGGCTTGGATCAAAGCCAACGGTAAATTAATGCCATCAGCTTCATCTCCGGGGCGCCAACAGGTATAATGCCGTGCTCACTGTATATATATTCACTCCACATGACTGAGACAGAGTGGGATATTCCATTACAACAGTTTTCTTTTGACGATTTCTCTGAATGAAATAAGTAAAGCTTTGCAAATGAAATGAAATGCCATTCAGGGTTATATATAAACGATTTACTAAAAGTTAATCTACAATCGAATATATGTAGGCAATCTATTACTCAAAGAATACAAGAGGGCGATCTGGAATCTTATCAAATGTTTCAGCAAAATTTAATCAGAATATATGCCAGTGTCTTTTGCGGGTGTGCGTCTTTTGCCTGTGTGCTGGTCTACCTTCCTTAATTCGCAAACCGCATCTCTCTATTGTCCGTTTGGATCAACAAAAATGGCTACTTAGATGCATAATTCTCCGCCGTACATCAAACTATTCTATCGCCAAACCTCTCAAGTTTCCATTATTTAAAATTTTGGTCAAAATGTTTCCTTGGTTTTGATTTTTCGCACTAACAAACCTATTCATATTCTGCTGATGTCAAAAACACGGCTCTAAACTATTCAACTGGAGACTACTGTTGCATAATGAGCTCCGACCCGGCCAGGCTGTCAAAAGAAGAAATGCACCTGTGTAAATAACTGGTGAATCCAATCGAGGAATATCAGGATATGACCTTGACTGTCGAGGGGTTGAATTGAGTGCGAAATTTTGACGCTCGCAGGAAGAAAAGTGGACGTCAAATTATTATATAACTGGAAGTTCAAATCAGTTGAAGATAAGATGCTGTAGAGAGAACCAGTATCCTGCAGAGGAGGCCCTCAGGACTCCCGATTGAACAGTTGCAGTTGGAGAGAAGATGCTGGAATGAGGACCATGTCCCAGAGAGGCTAGGCCCCCAGTTGAGCAGCCCAGGAGAACGGGAAAGAAACGCTGTTATGACCATAAGAGTGGAGGTCAATATGTTGCATTTCTGCTCGGTCTCCAACTCACCTCTCACACACAACCCTTTCATAAAGTGAGAGGTATATTTTTCTAAAGAACAGTGTTGCTCGTCTTCATTTCGTCGTTATGATTCTGCATGTATATATGTATTATCTGGCTATACAACACTATTCCTAGTTTCCCATTAAATATATTCCTACATGGGAAAATAAATAATATCTTATTCCACATTATCTCGTCAGAATCACCACTTTGTGAAATTTATACTACACTCAAATAATATTACAAGCTACGATATTCTCAAAAGTCTGTGACTTTTTTCCGCAATGGATTCTTTAAACATGGATTGAGATAAATCATTAAGTATTAACATTTCTCGCTCAAAACGGAAGAGTAAATTAGTTTAAGGTGAGGGACCGGAAGTTATATCGAAAAACGCAAACAGAAAGTGTAACATAGCCATACATGAATATGGGAAACGTACATCGAATGTTCATAACATATATACATAGAACATCATCATCATCATGTCGTGCTGGTAGCACGGATATCCCTGACCCTCTCTCGCCACTTTTCCCTATCGTTCATCGCCCTAGGCAGGTCTTCAGGACAGCATCCCGTATCCTCACATAGTTGCTGAATGTATGTTCGTGCTGGTCGTCCTGCTTTTGCACGGCCATGTGTGGGGGTCCATAAGAGTACATCTCTTATGAGTTCGTCCCTGCTTCTCCAGCAGTGTCCTGCATGTCTGGTTCGTCTAACTCGTCCCTGCTTCTCCAGCAGTGTCCTGCATGTCTGGTTCGTCTAACATAGAACGTAGGAATCCCGAAACACGAAAAACACTTACGACTTTTTAGTTCAGGTACGAAACTCTTTATTATCTTTGAGTTAAAAGGTTTTTCGACATAAGGAGAGAGGCACAATCTTTCTATGCTGGCTTTTCCATCTGCCCCCTCCCCACCTCAACACGTGTGGCACCCGCCACAAGGCCACTGCGAGCTAACGAAAGTCACTCTTCTTCTTCGGACAGCAAAACTTAACTAACTGACTTTCTTCAAAATCCCCCAAATCCTCCGCACGCGCTTCCGGCACATGACGTCATTCCCATCCCCAAGTTACAATTTTCTATCTGGGATTTTTATTCTGACATCTGTGAACGACACATCCTCCCCGTGCGCGCTTTAACACCTGCGCTCAAGTTTGCACCTAACTAACCCATGTGCTGAGCCGAAAGGTTCTCAGCCTAACTAAACCCAAAGGCAAGATATATAAAACGAAATCCGTCGGCCATTATATTACAAAAGAATCTGTCCTGAAAAATTGGATTTGTAGTTAAACAAATGCCAATTACTAAAGCTGTTATAAGAAAAATGGTCCTTAAAATATAACAAACTTACTGTGCTAATATGAAGTTTCTATAGTAATCAATAAGTTCAACCTGGATAGAAGTCTAAAATATTATATTATAAAAAATACTAATCCGATATATATATATATATATATATATATATATATATATATATATATATATATTAAACAGATCTATAAATGGAAAACTTAGCAGGTTATACCATTACCAATTAGAGTGGATCATGAAGTAATGGTAACGTATGTGGGACTTTGGATAGTACGGAAACGCAGGAAAAAAAAGGCTGAACGGAATAATGCTTTTTGGATACTAACTGGTAAGTTGATTGGCGCTCCGGTATCAACGCCATGGGGAGTATGAACATAGTAGCCACCTCCTATCAATACTGATACTGGTGCCCGGCTGTGTCAACAAGAAAAAAGTCAGTTACGAGACCTCGAACTGCCAATGCGGTAGACATACACGCGACTTCGTTTTTCTTGAAGAAAGGCTTTTAGAGTGACAAGTCATGACCAACATTTTTGAGGTAAGCGAAACCAAGTTATATAATTAAAGAATGATTTTTTTATATTAATCATTTTTCGTTAATTATATTTCATCATTCAGTTTGGTAAAGCTTTGAGTCATTTGGTACAGTTTGACGCTCGTGCGGAAAGGATATGACTATCACCATTTGTCATAAAAACCCCTAGACAGGAAATGGGGCTGGAGTGTCGTTGACGTCCATCCCAGAGGAGATGAACCTGAGAATATGACGATTGTGAAAAAACACCAGTTGGGTATTCAACCGTTGAAAGATGTTGTTGGTTGTTCGACCGTTGAAGACGAGAGTTCGGTTTTCGACTGTATAGGCGTGCGGTTGAGTTTTTCGGATCTTGACCGACAGAAATGAATTGAGATCTTAAACATCACAAGATGTGCCGCGCGTTGTAGTGGGGTCAGCATAGTACGGTTTGCAGAGGCTTTTAAGAATTGTGTCTCTCTCCTCGTATCGCCATTGACCGAAGCCAGAAATTAATAAACTTGTTCGTATCTGAAACGACTGAGTCCGCCTCTGCATTTGTATATGAATATGTATCTGTGTTGTATTACTGTTGTGATTAATATCATTATGGTTATACAGCAACCGCTTTGCCTATTGGCGATTTGTCGTAGGACATAGATTCCTTTGCTTGACTTGAAAATATCACTTCGTATTTGTCTAAATTTCTGAGATGAAGCTTGATAAATTTTATTTCTTAGAATATTCGGACTATTGGCTTATAACAATTTTTTTCTGTGACTACGTATCTTATTTTTCCTTTCCTGATATTCACAATCTAATCTCGTCGATATCCACCTCTCGTTTTTGCTTCTTCGTCTCCGTTAAATTTATTCGAGACGACTGCAACACTACATATATTTTAATTACGTGAGAATGTCACGTTTTTTTTGCTTTCGCACTAATAAACTGACGTGGACCCATGTTGGGACCACGAAAAGACAACTCGGAACACGGTATAAGTTTAAAGATATATTGAAGTAACAAGATACAGAAAAAAGAGGTAGCGTATGTTAGGCTTACTTGTCAGTCGAATATCTGTAGCATATACAGATGCATGCTGCAACAAAATCAACAATAATGACGACGGACACAGTTCTTTAGAAAAATATACCTCTCACACTTTATTCGAAATCGTTGCGAAAGGGTTACGAAAGGGTTATGTGTGAAAGGTGAGTTGGAGACTGAACAGGGACTGCAACATATTGACCCCCAGTTCCTCTGTCTTTAGCAGCACTTCTTTCTCGTTCTCCTGGGCTGCTCAACCGGGGGCCCTGAGGGCCCAGCCCTCTGCTGAGAGCTGGTTCTCACTACCTCGAACTGCAACAAGTGACTCCAAACTAGCTGAACTTCCTGTCGCACAGGGTTATATCATTGTTTGACATCCACCTGCTTCCTGTGAGCGTCATATTTGCACCGAATTCAAGCTGTCCACAGTCAAGGCCATACCCTGATATCTTCGACCTGATGAACCTGTTCTTTGATCGACGGCTGGGTCGGAGATCAATATGCTATATATCGGTAGACTATCCAATCTCTTCGAGAGTACTTTGCTCGCTCGATTAATGTAGAATTTGGAAGAGTCAAAGAATGGGTAGGTAACAGTCCCATCACATAAACGTATCACCGATGTGCTCCTTAAAAATCTCGTCTAGGTTATTGAATATTATCTGAACTTATGTCGATTAGTTTCTTTGGACGACAGCAATGATTATTTCAAATTCCATGTTGTGTTATCTTGATGGTCCATCTTATTCCTTTTTCTACGGATCTCTTGTTGTGAGGAACAAGCATAGAGGTAACTATTGCCAGCAAGAATTATTACTAAGAATCTTTCGTGTGTACACTCCTTTTTATTATTTTTTTTCTTCCTTTTGATTTGAAATATTTCTCGATAAACGAACGGAACATAAATTCTATACAATATTCCTAATAAGTCAAATGAAGTAATTTAAAACAACAAACAGTGAAACACAAATTAAACGGCCAACTTTTTCTTGTTATACACATTTTTCCTAGGTTTTTGTATTTTGCCTTTTTAAACACCCATCGTTGATTTAACATCACTGTTATAATCCCTCATAGCCGTGATAATGGTTAACTAGAACCGAAACGTTATAGTGTCGACTTCTTTTCTCAATAAATCTCTCCTTTTACTTGGATTTCCTTGTTATCAATTTTTATTCAAACTCCTTTTATTTACATATGTATTTTCCAACCCCTCCACACGGGCAGGATGTTACACATAATCATTTTTAAAGCAAAGTTTAACACGTTCGAAATCAGATTTTACCTTCTCATAGATTGGTTGCCAAATCAAGGTTAAAGAGCACAGTCTGACATTCTACTTGCCCATAACTGAAGGGAGAATACTTGGATTCATACCTTTCCCGACGCTATTAGCTCAATGTGAAATGGAAACAACCACGTCAGGATTTGAACTCGGGTCATTATATCCATTTCCAACGAGGATAACCCTTATACCGTGGGCTCTTTCTTTTATTCATTTCTTATCTAACACTTCTATTTCGTACATGTAAGCTGCTTTAACCGGAGAAACAAACGTTTTGTAGGTGGATAGAAAGTATATAAACACCATTTTTCCCTAGGTGTGCTCGTTGATTCGGCCACTCCAACTGATTAAATTTCATCTCTGTTTTTCTAAATTATACATCTCCTGATTCATTTAAGTGAGATTATCCAATCACAGCCAAGTTTTCAAATTGATCTCGAGGTCATCACTTGTCAATCACAATCAATATGACATAACATCTCTGAGTAGGATTTATCTTTCTTTTTTTTTAAATTCTACATTATTTCTCGAATATTTCATACAGCTAATCTTTGTCTATACTCTATTGATGGCTAAGCAGTTTGATGGAACGTTATAAAATTTCATATGCATGTTGATTTGATCCATGAGAAGTTTTAAAATTATCTAGTACCAAGTGAAAGAAGAATGGCTGTCACCATGATGAGGTCTATATCGATAAAAATAATCAGTTGTAAGCCATGTTATTGCAAGATGTAACTAATCAAACATAATTTAAATTTCAAAACCTAAAAAGAAAAACAAAACGAATTGGTTTATTAGAATAATCATTCACATTTGTTTAAACCTTGCTTTTCCAGATTGAAGGTTTTTCTTCAATGTGATTGATTTTAGCGGCATGCCAACCCAATTAGTACCCTTTTATGCCTTGAAATTGGGGATTTATTTTATTTCTTTGCTTAATAGCGTCTAACCCTTCGTGGGGTATTTAATGCTAAAGCCATCCTTGTTGAAGAACAATAGTGGTACTTTTTAGTATATATCTGAAGGATAAAGGATTAATATTTTTCTTAAGGGTATTAGTCCAAAAGTGATCGTAATTACGTAGCTGGAGATTTTAACTTGTTTGCTGAGATACCACCGTCCAGTATGTTAGCCACAACACTATGGGGGTTTATTCATATTTACATTTTTGTTGCCGTTTTTATTTTTGCACAGAGTCCTATCGAATATGAATATTTTCAAACAGATCTATTCGACCAAGAGACGATACCCTAGTTGATACTATCACTTAAATAGTTTGGGAGTAATGGCATTGTAGGGATTCTCCATACACCGCAGTCCAGAACTGGAGCATAATCATCAGACGCTGTTTAGTGTTATCCCCAGGATTTCCCTTTTTGTGGGTGAGACTTACCAATCTGTTAGAAATACAATGCATTCTATCGACTACAATTTGAAGATCGACAACAATCACATTGTCTTATTGCTTAGTTCAAAATAACAAAATGTTTAAATTGATAAATATCTTAAGTATCCCTCACTTAAGGCCGACGGCATTAATTTGCTGTTGGCTTTGATGCTAGCGATCACTGTCCAACAAAGGTAGGTTGGCAGCCGAAAGGCCCCCGGGTTCGGTTGGGCCACCTTCGGGTGGGCGAGCTGCATCATTGACACCATTGTCACCTTTGTATAGCACTGGACTTTGCTGTCCAGTTTAAGCTATAATCAGGCTTACGTGCCTGGACTTAGATTTGGGTCCATGTCCAGCTAGGCTCAGCAGGCCCACATGGTACTAAGAGGACCGATAACCAGCATAGTCCGGCAGGGTTCAAGACTCGGCTCGTGGTCGACTTTCCCCTCCCCTAAATCCCCACTATAATCGACCTTCGCTTCATTGACCTTGTGTCAAGTCCTGTCTAGTGGGAGGCAGAGACAACTATAGCTCACTTGGATTAAGAATCTCACTTTAACTGAATCTGTGAACAGAGTTTAAATCCTGATCGACGTTCTTTGCATTTCCCTTTGAGCTAATACCCTTGGAAAAGGCATATATCTATCTTTTAACCCCAACACTGCTTGTAAAGGAGGAGTTTGGTAAAAGTACGCTTTATTTGTCGGGGAATAGACGAGTACACTAGCTACTTATCAAATTTACAGTGGGTCACCTTCAAAACAAAAAATGGAATCGCTGAAATGTCTGCTACGAGACTGAGTACTTGATGACTTTCCTGAGAAAATCGTCGTTTGCTCAAAAGTTACAAGTTCATTGGCTCGGGTAATATTTTGGAAGATTGCCAAATAAAATATCCATTGTTTCGCGTTTTTTCAACTGATACGTTATTACTGAAAATAGAACTTTGTGTTATTATTTTGTCGTAGAATAAAAATTATATCAAATCGCAACTGCAAAAATAATAAGAGATAAGAATATTCCCAATCTTTACGAAGAGAAATATTTATCAACCGCTTGAAAAATTTTTTTCAGCATACAACGTGTGAAAGCACGTGCGATACCCAACCCTCATCATCTGCCAAACAGGGGTGATAACACAATTTCGGTAGCACAAGACAGTACTGCCACTCCTGGCGCTACCAAGTAGCTTTTACCACCTGACAGGGTATTTTAAAGAATTCCCAAGAATGCTGCGTGCAATCTTGAACAAGTCCTGGCGACAACACCCCACAAGACACCAACTGTACGGCCACCTGCATCCTATCACGAAAAATATTCAAGTTAGACGAACCAGACATGCAGGACACTGCTGGAGAAGCAGGGACGAACTCATAAGATATGTACTCTAATGGACCCCCACACATGGCCGTGCAAAAGCAGGACGACCAGCACGAACATACATTCAGCAGCTGTGTGAGGATACGGGATGCTGTCCTGAGGACCTGCCTAGGGCGATGAACGATAGGGAGGAGTGGCGAGAGAGGGTCAGGGATATCCGTGCTACCAGCGCGACATGATGATGATGATGATGATATATATACGCCAGATCAATTAAGAGCAGAGATTACATTGGACGTTCATCTACATTTTTAGTGTGCAGTTTGTAATTTATAAATTTACTTTCGGTCGTTGATATTATTACACGTTTACAGTAACCGTTTCTTAATAAGAGATAAAAATATTTCCTGTCTTTACGAAGAGGAACATTTATCAACCGCTTGAAAAAAAATATCAACAATATAATGTTTACAATTTTACTAAGCAACTATATATTTCTTATGTTATCATGAAAGGTATAAAAACTAAGGATTAGATTGATTAGATGTGAGAAATTCGTATGTTCTCTTCGACTAAGCAACTTGCCTCACGATGTGTTTGCTTTTTAAAAAAAAAGATGGCTGCCGGTGTTGATCGAAACTGCAAAAAACCATGGGTCAAACCCATAGAAGAAAATAAAGAAAGCAATGCCGGGAGTTATGTTACATAGCCGTCTTTATGTATAACTGTAGTAGCTTCAGTCTGACAAATTTTCGGGTGAGGTGTGTGATATTTAACTTTACACCTCAAGTCAAGCAGACAAAGTATAGCGGACGGTAGGAACTCTAGCCTCAGGCACTGGAAGTTATCATCTTTAATCTGTGTCTAACTTATTGGAAGTTATTGAACTTGAACTGATCGTACTTCAGCAACTCTGCCGAAAATATCTATTTCCAGCTTCGGGTAAAAACGCAATATTTCTTTATTTCGACCAACCAGTGCTAAAAACATTAAAAAGTTCTTGTTCTTTAAAGAATGTCCCTACAAGCACCAACGATTTCAGTTTATGATAGCTATAAAAACTATTCTTTAATTTCATTTTATTCACTATTTTTAAAGGCTTCTATATATCTTAAGTTGTTTGGTACCACTTAATCCTATGCACCCATGTAGATACACATAGGAAGATATAAGATATGCGAATACTCATACGGATACGTTCGTTCCGATATGCGGACTTATCTTAACGATTATTGTCATAGGAAAGGGAATTGATAATCAGGGATGCTTGCATTTCCCTTTGCTATAATTCCCTTGAGAAAGGCATAAATCCATCTGTTCTTCTACGGCAATCGGTAAACTGGGTTCTTTTGCCTTGACAAGGCAAACATTCTTGAAGAAGGAAAACTGGAAATCCACACAAGCTGTAGTCTGATTAAAAATTAATTTCGAGTCCCATCCTTCCCGAGGGAGAGGGGTTAGCTAAAAATATAAATCTATATGAGCTATGTCTAGAGTATAATACTCTAATAGGCATGGGGTTCATGCCTACATTGCATATACATTATTGCAAATAAAAAAGTACGAGGTGCATACGATAAGTTTCCAGACTTTTTTCGTATGGGAATTTAAAATTGTCGTAGACACTTGACAATTCAGTATGTTATTGTTATACATCTTATGATTGTCCCAGCTGGTGAATTTCAAAAATGCAATCTGACAAATTAGAAGAACGATATGCAATAAAATTGTGTTTAAACCTGGAAAAAATGCCACAGAAACGTATGGAATGCTTCAGACTGCTTTTTGACCATCTTGCATGAATCAAGCGTCAGTTTTTGAGTGGCATAAGAGATTCAAGAAAGGCACGGAGTCTGTGAGAGAGGATGAGAGGTGTGGGAGGAGTAAGGAAGTCAATACTTCAGAGTTGATTGGTCAAAGGGTTAAGCTTATGGTTACTATGTTGAGGTTGTAAGGGAGTTCGGGAAGCTATTCCGCCGGAAGAGACCAGCACTCTTCAAATCGGGTCAATGGCATTTCCACCAGGACAATACACCAGTTCACAACTCCATCCTTATCACAGACTATTTGACCCATATGGGCATCAAGACCGTTCCACGCCCCCTATCGTCCACACGTTGCTCCCTGCGACTTTTGGTTATTCCCTAAGTTCAGACGCTGTCGTAATGAGACAATTGAGGAGATTAAAGAGGCTGTGACGAAGGTCATTGACACGCTCACATAAGAGGACTTTCATGAGGCATTCTAGAAGTTGTTGGAACGGCACAACAAGTGCATTGCAGCCGGAGGAGATTACTTTGAAGAGGACTAGAGTTTCATAGGTATACTATCAATAAAACTGCCCATACGAAAACAGTCTGTAAACTTATCGTATGCCCCTCGAACATCTAGGGATAGAAGAGCTTAGAGTGTCGCAATATGAAATTATTTTAATGTAAAAAAAAAGGCATAGTCGTTTATATCAAAGCCCTATTTTCCCTGTCGGTTAGGATTGTAGAATACACAAACTGCATTTCTGCAGAGGGTAAGACCTCCCCCAAACAAATATCCTGATATATGACACTAAACAATCTGATGGTGAGGTTTCAGTAATGCTGGAGCTTTGGGGAATCCGGAGTACATCTTTATTACCATCGATCACAGGTCCACTCTGTCCCGGAGTGGTAGCACCTGATAGGGTCTTATGTATAGGTTGAATAGAACTAAACTGTGTATTTATGCTAAACTGAATTGCTTGAAATAAGACATTTAAACTGCGTACGTATGCTAAACTGAATTGTTTGAAATGAAACTGTTTTTGTATGCTAAACTGAATTGTTTGAAATAGAACATTTTTGACATTGAAACTGTACTAATGCTAAACTGAATTGTTTGAAATAGAACTGTTTTGACATTTAACTGTTCGTAAACAAAAATGATACTTAATACTAAACTGAATTATTTTAAATGGAACTATTTATATCTATAAAAGTGGATTTGGCATTAAATAACCTACAATGGTTGATGTGCCATAAAACCAAACCAAACTAAACCAACTGTATATGTGTAAAGACAGAAGAATTAATTGATTTTTTTTCTCTAAGTTTGGTTTCACACAGGAAGTATGTAAACCCCTGTGAGAATCGGACTCTCTAGTATTAGTCGGCTAGTCTTGTAATTAAAAGAAGCAAGTTGCACACAAAGACGACTTAAGTTATTGACAGCAAAAGAACGCCTCTCTTTTATCGAATGGCGGAATCATGAGTTTAAGAAGAAGAAGAAGAAGAAGAAGACGTGAGTTTTGCCAGTCGTTCACGTTGATTCATCATTATTATCTTCGATCGTCTGCTCGATTGATTAATTGATTGGTTGATTGATTGATCAGGGCATTGAAGTGATCTCATGTCTTTATAATCAGACTGTTGTGTTGGTTTTTCCCTTTCCGATTTACCCTCTCAGCAGTCATTTGCAGAAACTTTATCATCTAACATCCCAGACAACCGGAAATGATATCAATCGTTGTGTTAATTATGTTGTTAAGAAGATCCACATGATGCCATAGTCAAGAAATAATATCTGTACAATAGAACGATGAAGGACGGAGAAGATATCGGTCGTAACAATGAGCAGTATAAGGATAAAGATAATAGGTTCAAATTATTTTTTATAATAAATCAATCATTGATAGGTTTATTTAACGGCATTTCAATCTGTCTTGGGTTATTCTATGCCTTTGGGTTTCGGGAATAACCTTCATAGTAGGTTCATATTTTATATAGCTGTTTCTGAAGATGTTTTTATTGTCCGTGGTCCTATCGTATACGAATAATTTTCAAGCAGATGTATTCGCCCAATACATGGAACCGTAAGAGGTACTACAACACACGCACACACACACAAACACTTATATATATATATATATATATATATATTAATACGTGTAGTTGGCTTCCTTTTCAATACCTAACACACCGGTGTGTAGAGGAGGGCACTACTCCTTCCCCTGGATTGCTTCAGTTTACCCTTGATATATACCTTATTTTGCTAGATACCAAGCAAGGATATATCAGATATGATTTTTTGAGACTTTGGTATGACTCGAGCTGGGATTTGGCCCAGTGGGCTGAGATAGCAGAATACATCAACTACATCTCTGCAAAAGGGTAAGACTCCTCCAATGAGTGTCCTGGTTATGACACTAAATAATCTGATGGTGAGCCTTCAAATTTGGAGCTTTAGGGAATGTAGAGTTCCGCTTCATTAGCATCACTCCTAGGTGTACTCTGGCCTGGAGTGTTAGCATCTGACTGAGTCCTATGTATGGGTTAAATAGAACTAAGCGGTGTACTTATGTTAAACTGAATTATTTAAAATAGAACTTTTTATATATACATAAATGGATTTGGCATTAAATAATCTACAATGGTTGATATGCCATAAAAGCACACTAAGCCAAGTCAATGTGGGATTAAACCTCTGTCTCCAGGGCCATTGAAGAACATTCTACCCATCAGACTGATATATATACATATATATGTGTGTGTGTGTGTATCTAGCCTGTCCAGCCACACTGAAGAGTTCTGATAGAACGAAACAGGTCTGCCTGTAGATGACTATATATATATATATATGAAAATGGATTTGATAGATTGATTGATTTAACCCTGCTAGGGTTACTTTATGCCTAGACGTAAAGGAATTGGATTCTTTGCCACATTTATATTTACATTCTTTGTGTAATTGTTTCTTAAAGTTTTTTTTTTTGTTTCAAGTCGTATGGTTTCAAGTATTCCTATCAAATACAAATAATTACATAATTCCGAGTATTTATTTCCATTCAATAATAGTCATTTGTTTGCCCAATGAGTAAATAATTATAGTTTTGAGTAATTGTTTTAATATAATTTAGAGTTGTATATTATTAAGTGTTCCTATGCAATACTAGTCGACCATGGCGTAATAGCAATGAATGAATACATATTTCTTCTGACCACCAAAAGTTGAGCCTTAGCATCTGATGCGATTTATTGCCGTACCGAGGTCACCCATTTTTTGAGGGGCTGCCTTATCCCACATCAGGGAATACAATCGACGTTTTATAAGCCCCATGTAGAGTTTGATATAATAATTCTTCAATTTAGGACCAACATTTATGCTTAGTTTATGAATGTTAAAATATTATTTTCGTCTGTCCTCTGAATTAATGGCCGACCACTGGAAAATATGGAATATTCAAAGATGAGTTTTATGCAACTTTTTGGTAGCTTAGCATACAAAGTCTCTGTGAAAGTTCAGGATAAAACCAACAAATTTATCATCAAAGTTTTAAGAATTGTCACTGTTTAACATGATCAGTCATAACACATGATCGGCTTCACAACATTAGTAAAGTCTTTCACAAAGCCTACTTTTAGAAGTAGGAGGATGGTTTAAAAAGTTGTAAGCTTTACTCAGAAGGAGTCTGAGAAAAAGACATGTTTTCGCTATTTTCAATATTGTCCCCTTTGAAATCAACACACTTGGTACAATGATGCTCAAGCATTGCAATCCCATCATGGAAGAAGGTAGCATCCTGGTTGTCCAAAATCTTCTTCTAAGCGCATATGACCTCATTATTGTTTTCAAAATAGCAACTATACATGTGGAATTTGAGTTTAGGTACTAGGAAGAAGCTCCATGGAGCAAAGTCTGGGGAATCAGTTTTTCCTTAAAATAAACTTGTTTTAAAAGATTGTGAAAAGCGAAGAAGAAATAATCATGCCTAACACGAATGATTGCCACTCAAAATATAAACGAGTCCCCAAAAAGAAAGTAAGCGTAAATTTTTGGCCGGTTTGAAAAGTTCGATTTTTATCTGCTTTGAATGTCAATTTTAAACGAGTGAATGTAACTCCGAAAAATATTCCAGCTGATGATGAATATTCAATTAGAATACAAGAACGCGTCTTTCATTTTAATAATACTTCTCTATGTTCATAATTGATTGATTTTAACGGTATGTCAACCCATAAAGGGTTATTTTATTCCTAGAGGTAAGGGAATCGTATTCTTTGCATGTTCATATTTTTATGCTGTTATACGTTAATTTTTGAATATCTATTCAAATATTAAAATATAGTTATTGATAGTTATTTTTACATGCAGTTAAATGATATCAGGTTTTTCTTTCTTATGTAAATAATGTAAACATAGCTGTATGATTTCAATTAAAGGATAATAATAATAATAATAATAATAATAATAATAATAATAATAATAATAATAATAATAATCCTTTGCTTATAATTGAACAATTCTATTTGAACTAGAGCTTCAGCAATACATACAGTTGTTTATTATCCCCAGGAAACATCTTTTGTGGGTGTCTTACTCTTCAGCAGGAGCAACAGTCAGCGTATTCTAAGCCCCACCAACAGGATGGTCATACGTGGTACTTTCAAAAAGTTTCCAGAATTTTTTTGTATAGGCATTTAAAATTGTCGTAGACTCTTGAATATTTAGCATGTTATTGCTATACATCTTATGAGATGACTGACCAATTTTTATGATTTCAGATTCAAATGAACAGTTACAGTAGCAATTGGAATACACCCTATTAGAGCCTGATTGTCACAGCAAGTTTATTTCAAAAACGCAACCTGGACGTGAAGACATATTAGAAAAACGATATGCAATAAAATTTTGTTTTAAACTTGGAAAAAATGCCACAAAACGGATGGAATGCTTCAGACTGCTTTTCGACCATATTACATGAATCAAGCATCAGTTTTTGAGTGGCATAAGAGATTCAAGGAAGGCAGAGAGTCTGTGAGGGATGATGAGAGGTGTGTGAGGAGTAAGGAAGTCAATACACCATAGTTGATGGGCCAAAGGGTTAGGCTTAGGCTTACTATGTTGAAGTTTTAAGTGAGTTCAGGAAGGGATTCCGTCGGAAGTGGCTAGCACTCTTGTAATCGGGTCATTGGCATTTCCACGAGGACAATACACCAGTCCACAATTTCATCCTTGTCACAGACTATTTGACCAAGATGGGCATCAAGACACTTCCTCACTCTCTCTATCGTCCAGAACTTGCTACCTGTGACTTTTGGTTATTCCCTAACCTCAAAGGCTGTCATTATGAGACAATTGAGGAGATTAAAGAGGCTGTGACGAAGGTCATAGACACGCTCACACAAGAGGACTTCCATGGGGCCTTCCAGAAGTTTTTGGAATGGTACAAGTGCATTGCATAGTAACCCTAAGCCTAAACCTTTGACCAATAAACTCTGGTCTGTTGACGTCCTTACTCCTCCCACACTCCTCATCATCCCTCACAGACTCTCTGCCTTCCTTGAATCTCTTATGCCACTCAAAAACTTATGCTTGATTCATGCAAGATGCTCCAAAAGCAGTCAGATGCATTCCATACGTTTCTGTGACACTTTCCAAGTTTAAAACAGAATTTTATTGCATGTCATTCTTCTAAAGTGTCTTCACGTCCAGATTGCATTTTTGAAATTCACTAGCTGTGACAATCAGGCTTTAGTAGGGTGTGTTCCAATTGCTGCTGTAGCTGTTCAATTGAACCTGAAATCATAAGAATTGGTCGGTCTTCTCATAAGATGTATAGCAATAGCATAGTGAATTTTCAAGAGTCTACGACAATTTTAAATGCCTGTCCAAAAAAGTCTGGAAATTTGTTGAATGCACCATATATATATATATATATATATATATATATATAAATTGTAAGTGAATAGATTGTAGGTAATTTAAATTTTTTGAACGAATTGTTCGAGCTCGGTTTGTTTGCAATCAGTTAAATGGTTTTAAGTATTTCTATATAACATCGACAATTTTATTCTAGATTAATCACTGAAATACTTTCAAGTATTGCTATTTAACATTAGTAAATCTATTTATCAAGTATTCCTATGTAATATGAATAATTTTCACACAGCTGTAGGGTTTCAAGTAGCTAATAATAGTAATCCTTAGCAAACGACAAAACAGTTCTATTGGGCCAGTAGATAAGACACTTACAGGTATTAACAATCCTGGTCAGACGGATCTTGAAGTAATGCCAAAGAAGAACTAATTTCCATTCCCGAACGTTTCTTGACAGATGAAATTTAGTGTCATTACCCATGATACTCTTTGGAACCGGTATCATACCCCTCTGTAAAGGTGCAGTCGGCGTATTCTACATCACCAGTTGACAGGGCGAAGAATACCTGTAGGTGCTTTTAGGCATTGGACGGTATGAATCTTTTAAAGAAATGTATGACGCTTGATTCAATTTGGATTTAATGAAAAGAAGAAAGAGTTGAAAAGGATAATCAGAAAC
The DNA here is from genome assembly GCA_963585895.1 of Sepioteuthis lessoniana. Lineage (NCBI taxonomy): Eukaryota > Metazoa > Mollusca > Cephalopoda > Myopsida > Loliginidae > Sepioteuthis > Sepioteuthis lessoniana. The sequence goes on along the minus strand of OY757907.1, from coordinate 11,559,286 downwards.
TGTAAAATGTTATTGTTATTAGTACCTGTGAGGATAAAAAATAAGTGAATTTTACCCATCTAAATGCTCACCACAATTGCATCGGGTTTATGTTATTAATTTCTTTGAATAAATCGTAAGTTTGAAACTTCGGTTATTTTTTCTACTACCAAACAAAAAATTACATTATATCTTTGGCGTTTATTTCGAGAATCCAAATCTCGAGATAAAGATCATGTTAATCTAACTAAATAAAATCTGTCAGAGGCAAAGTCTTTTTTTTTTCAATTACATATATTTTCAGTTTAAAGAATCGAGGACAGCTTATATAACCTGCGCAGGAAAAAAAAACCCAATGTGGTTTCAGTCACAACCAACACAATTGAACAATATCAATTTGTTACCGCTGTTCAAACACATAAATACAGTTGAGCAAAGTGGAAAGTTCATAGTCGTCAGTCTTTTTTCAAATATCTCAAAAGGCTTTTTAGATGATTATATTTTACAGCAACTAAATAAACTGCAGTATAATTCAATAAACAAGAGTCTTGTCACTTGAGTCGACCCAGAAGTTTATTTTAAGTTATAATAATTGAAACCAAAATACAGTATGGACTTTAACCCTTCTAACCTCGGTAGTTTCCAAAGACGACTAGCATGGGAAAACCAGATTTGTGTAACAGACCTTACAATACTACTAGATGACCGAAATAATTAAAAACAAGAAAGTTTGGGCAAAAGCAATGTGAACGGGTTAACAGTCGAGATAAATAAACTCAGATGAAATAAAGCGATTCTTCTCAAGCTTTCAAGTGGTATATCATTGTTTCTATTCATAGCTGAAAGAGTAGAGACTGCATTCATGTCTTTTTCAAGTATAATTGTACAATGTGAACGGCTTTGGCATGAATTTGAATTCCACTAGCCGATTTCATGTTGTGTGGCGATAACAGTTGCGCCATTTGTAGATACATTAGAATAAATTCCTGTTGTGGAAGTCAATGATGACTGATCCAGAAATCTTAAGAGAAATGATCAGGAATCACTTTTCCTGGCAAATCTATCATCATAAAGAGTGCCAAAAAACAACAGATTTTCTAGAAATAAACCAATACATTTCCGGGGAAATATATTAATAAATGATTTATTACATACGAATAAGTTGATTTAGCTTATATATTTAGATTACTATTAACGATTTCTTATATCACTTGGTGGCATTATTCTGCAACGGGAGTCAAAACCAATTTTCGATCAAGAACAAAATAAAGGAAACGACTCTATTCAGAAAATAATCGGAACATAAATGCAAGCCAGGCTGTAAGCAGTAAGCATCGTAGAATTTATTAAGTTTTAGCCAAGTTTGGTTCACAGATCTCAGATTTCACAAAGTAGAGGATAGTAAGAATCCAAATCACTCGAGTCAGGTCAGATCAAAACATTTGATCGGATTTCGAGATATCATATATAAGAGGGAAACAATATTAAATTACACTCGATCATCTCAAACATTTCATTAAAGAAATATATAATTAATTTTTTAAAGAAATTTAATATGAACCTTTAAAAAAATTATTAAGACTTTTCCGTTAAGAAATTTTTCATAACTTTTTTTTGAAAATTAATCTAACTTTTAAGGAATTCATTTTACACCTTTTAAGAAATCAATTATACACTTTCTTTAAGAAATTTATGATATACCTTTTAGGAAATTTATTATGACTTTTCATTTAAAAATTTTTTAATGCATATTGAAAAAAATTTTATACATTGTTGGAAACATAAACACTATCTAAAAATTCATTTTGAATTTTTTTAAAAGAAATATCTTTTACACCTTTTAGGAAATTTATTACGAATTTTTATTTAATAATTTTTTATACACATTGAAAATTTTTTTTATACTTTGTGAGAGACTTATACACTATCTAAAAAGGCATTATGAATTTTTTTAAAAGAAATATCTTTTACACCTTTTAGGAAATTTATTACGAATTTTTATTTAATAATTTTTTATACACATTGAAAATTTTTTTAATACTTTGTGAGAGACTTATACACTATCTAAAAAGGCATTATGAATTTTTTTAAAAGAAATATCTTTTACACCTTTTAGGAAATTTATTACGAATTTTTATTTAATAATTTTTTATACACATTGAAAATTTTTTTTATCCTTTGTGAGAGACTTATACACTATCTAAAAAGGCATTATGAATTTTTTTAAAAGAAATATCTTTTACACCTTTTAGGAAATTTATTACGAATTTTTATTTAATAATTTTTTATACACATTGAAAATTTTTTTAATACTTTGTGAGAGACTTATACACTATCTAAAAAGGCATTATGAATTTTTTAAAAAGAAATTTCTTTTACACCTTTTAGGAAATTTATTACGAATTTTTATTTAATAATTTTTTATACACATTGAAAATTTTTTTAATACTTTGTGAGAGACTTATACACTATCTAAAAAGGCATTATGAATTTTTTAAAAAGAAATTTCTTTTACACCTTTTAGGAAATTTATTACGAATTTTTATTTGATAATTTTTTATACACATTGAAAATTTTTTTAATACTTTGTGAGAGACTTATACACTATCTAAAAAGGCATTATGAATTTTTTAAAAAGAAATTTCTTTTACACCTTTTAGGAAATTTATTATGATTATAAACCTTGTAACATATTCACAATACATTTTATAAAAAAGATATTATAGGTTTCTTAAAAATGTATAATTGATTCTTTTTAGAAATCTATTACAAACATTTTAAGAAAGTTATTATCGGTAAGCTTTGAAGAAATTTATTATAACTTTTGACAATATTTATTCGATAACTCTTAAGAAATTTATTAGAAAATTATTTTTGGATAGTTTGAAAAAGTTTGGAGTACAAGAAAAGTTTCTGAACATTACTTTGATAGAGGGCAATAGAATTATATAACGGGATGAAAGCAGTGTAGCTGTTTGCTGGGCGTCTGCGTGTCGACTGAAACATACGTATGGCTTGGAAAGGGATAACCACTGAGAAATTTTTTTTTTAAAGAATCACTCATCCACAGTGAAATTCAATTCAGGGAACATCTTGAGAAAGGTCGGTTGATGCATTTAGTTAAATGTGGCTGGAGTTATCTAAGATGTGATGATTTGTAAAGTAGAAAGCTGTCCGTGATTGATTGAGACAGATCACGTGATAGGAAAAAGTCTGTAAAAAAGTTAGGACACTGATTGGCATACAGGTGGTCGGTCTATGAACCGTCTACCTCTGAGTCGCAAATTTTAGTCTAAATATCTACTGTCGTATGGAATTTTTTAAGCAACAGCCTAAAAGCCAACAACTTGTAAGCAGCCCCACTCAGAGCCAGCATAAAGTTGGAATATCGTTGCTTGACAATTATTAAAACATGTATTAGTCTTTCTTTCCATTATGGAGTAGCATCGTAGGCGTTATCACAAGGATTCCTAACTTTGTGGTCATGACCGGGAACATGTGACATCAATAAATGTGGACAATGAAGATAATTACTATTCCTTCTAAGTGATGACCACCACTTTAAGTAACTTTAACATACTGTATTTGTTACACGTACACCATCGTCACCGATGACGGTCATATCGATGATAGTTCATTATAAGAAGGGTAAGATATACACGAAAACACAACTGGCCTCAAATGTGTGGACTTCTATGGCTTTATTCTCTCAGTTCAGTTTCTAAGGTCGTAGAAGCTGGTGGAAATGGATAACGAGCACAACGTACGAGAGGAGATTATTCGTTCTAGCAGGAACAGATTGTTTCTGTGTCTTTGAAAGGTTCACTCATTATCCGTACACCAGAAGGCTTATAAATTGTATTACCATGACCAGGGTGTCCTCGTGGTGTAATGGTTAAAGCGATGAACTGCGGAATCGTAGTACGCGAGTTCGTACTCCAGTCGCGCTATTACGTTCACTTTCGGGCAAATACCCTTGGGAAAGGTATGAACCCCCTTATTCTCCCTCCAGCTATGGGTAAATAGTAGGACAGACTAGGTTCTTCAGCCTTGGTGTGGCAACTAGTCTAGGAGAAGGAAAACTCTGAATTCAAAACCTGTTAAACTCCGCTTAAAAATTGACCTTGTGTCATATCCTGCCCGAGCGGAGGGGTTGGTAAATAGTACCATGACCAGAAAATCTGGTAAGCATTGCGCACTACTCACGAAACCACTGAACTGCTCTTTGGAGGTTTTTAGATCCCATCAGAAGTGTATACCGTCATCTCCTCCACAGTGGAAGAGATCAAAGTATACACAGCTGATGAACCCTATTAAGGTCAAAGCAGCTGTTAAGCGGTTCCATATGTCACGCGCACTACTTGCTAGAATTTCTGGTCATGGTAATTCAGTTTATAATATATAATTCCTCTATCTAAAAAATGTATGACCAAAGGCTTGTTTCCTCTTATCCCAGTCACCAAGATATATATATATATATATATTGAGAGAGAGAGAGAGATGTCGTATAGCCATGACCACTATACATACTCATATGCATGCAGAAGCATAACGACGCAATGAAGACGAGCGGACACAGGTCTTTAGAAAAATATACCTCTCACTTTATTGAAAGGGTTGTGTGTGAGTTGAAGACTGAACAGAACTGCATAAAGCGTTTTTTTCCCGGTCTTCTGGGCTGCTCAACCGGGGGCCTGGGGGCCTAGCCTCTCTAGGACATGGTCCTCATTCCAGCATTTTTTCTCCAATTGACTCGAACTTCCTGTGCACCGAGTTATATTATTATTTTACGCCCATTCAACTCAACCTGTCGACAGACAAGGTTGGTCCCCTTGATACCTTCGACCGGATGCACCTGTTATTTACACAGATGCATTTCCTATTTTGACAGCTTGGCCGAGTCGGAGGTCAATATGCAACAGAGAGAGAGAGAGAGAGAGAGAGAGAGAGGGAGAGAGAGAGAGAATATCAAGTAATACATAGTCTTTTATTGAGGTTCACTGAACACTTAACCCTACTTACAATTGTGTGGGTGGTATTGACATCCCCACTACCACTTTGATGAGATGGTCGATCGAGTCTGATGATTTCACTAAGTCTTGGTTACTTGTTTTTTTTCTATCCATAGGTGGGTGGGGGGCGATATGAACTTTGTCTTGTTGTACCTCACCTACAGGACGTGTTGTTGAACTTTGTCGACTCGTCTTTCTTCTTGCTTTTGTTGATCCCTTATCAATTCGCATCTCAGTACCATTTGCTTACAATATTAAACACGATAGCAGAAGCAAGAAATGATCTCTGATCATAACTCTTGTTAAACAATTAAAACGGAATGCTGTTTATATAGTTAAAAGGGAAGCTGGATTCATGACCCTAGCAATGGTGTTAGTGCGAAGTGAACGCAAAATATATCCGCTGGTGACTCTCTGTTCTGTTAACCACTAGTCTACCCTGATCTACTCCAATGAAATAGTAAAACTGAATGAAACGTATTGATCAAATTCTTGTCTGTCTTGCACCGGAGTACATCAATATCAGATCTCTTTACTTACCTAAAATGAAAAGCTGGAGTTTGTCGGTCAATGTCTCTCTCAGATTAGAAGAAAAAAAAGGAGCACCTGATTAAAAACCGACGTATAAATATTGGTGGATTTAAGATTATGTCAGAAAAAGAAAAATGATGATTTGGTTTCACAAATGTTGATTATTCTAAATTAAAAATCGAAAAAGAAAAAATTAGTATCTAGAGATACTAGAAAAATAATGATTACTATAATAAAAAATAATCTAATAATGACTAAATATAGATCTTTAATTCTTAGAATATCCTGTTAAGTAGACTAATTTCTGAGACGAAGCTTGATGATTTTTATTATTAAGAGTTTTCGGACTATTGTCTTCATCTTTGTGGTGATTTCCACAACGTTTACATAACCGGGTACAAGTGTTAAGTATTCCTGTATTGCTACTCGCTTGCAGCCAGGATTGACGCTGCAACCTCCAGATGATTGTCTCCTTAGAAGCTTAGGGAACCAACGCCTATAATCGTTACGCTATGTGTCTTGCTGGGCATAGCGCTTATGGCTAACGAAATCCGAACAGGCGACCCCCGTGGATTCAATAAAGGAGGTAGTTCGAAGTTCCATGAAGGTTCCCAAGTTCGACAAACACCTGAAGAAGGCCGGGGGACATATCGGCCGAAACGTTGTGGAAATAAGATTAACGATGAAGACAATAGGCCGAAAACCCTGTTCTTACAAAAATATTGAATTATGAAAAAATAAAATTTGAAAAAAGTTTGTTTTACGGCAAGAAGTTAAGGAAATTACTTAATATCAACTTGGTGACAGGTGATCCCATTTTTCTATCATTGTAATCGATATCAAAGATTATATTGAAAATTTTAATGATTAAAAATGATATTTTGTGCGAATGCATATGTACAAAAATAGTCGACTACCAATACAAAAAATTTCTTTATAATAATGAAAACTTGTGTTGAATATTGTGTAAGAATTCATTACAGAAAGATTCCATAGATTCCATAGTACAGTTTTGCATTACAATTTAACTGCAAACTGTGTTTAAAATTGCTTTAACATGTTAGAGGATTTAAAGAGTATTTTATTAAGACTTAATCAATGATATATCATTTTTCATGGGTTATGGTCATTTATATATATATATATATATATAAAGTAAAAAGTAAAGTTGTCAACCGTAGGCTCCCTTTCAATAGCTACTACACCAAGGTGTAGGGGAGGGCGATACTCCTTCCCTGGATTGCTCCACTTTACCCTCGATACGTAACTTATATTGCTGACTGTTAAGCAAGGAGGAGTCAAGTACCACTTTTAAAGTCTTTGGTATGACGCGACCTGGGAACGAACCCAGGTCTCCCGGACCATTGGCGAAAACTCTAACCGTTGGTCCAATGATATATATATATATATATATATATATTGTTGTGGACTTGAAGGGCCAGAACTGAATAAAACCAAGAGATGTAAGATTTACTGCAGTATATATTTACGGAAATACGGACAGGAACGGTTACAGGTAACTAACTAGACTCGCTTGACTCGTGTATCGAATCAGTCACTATTTAAAGTGTCAGGGAGTGCCCATGCAGTGACATCATGGGGTATATCACCATAACACAGAGAGAGATATAAATTTATATATATATATATATATATATATACAAGGATAATTAAATAAGTTTCCAGACTTTTTTCGTATGGGAACTTTTATTGATATTACACACATGAAACTCTAGTCCCCTTCGAAGTAATCTCCTCCAGCTGCAATGCACTTGTTGTACCGTTCCAACAACTTCTGCAAGGCCCCATGGAAGTCCTCTTATGTGAGCGTGTCAATGACCTTCGTCACAGCCGCTTTCACCTCCTCAATTGTCTCATAACGACAGCCTGTGAGGAGCTTAGGGAAAAGTCACAGGGAGCTAGGTCGTGACTATAGGGAGGCTGAGGAACTGTCTTGATGCCCATCTTGGTCAAATAGTCTGTGACAAGGATGAAGTTGTTGACTGGTGCATTGTCCTGGTGGAAATGCCACTGATCCGATGTAAAGAGTGCTGGCGTCTTCCGACTGAATCTCTTCCTGAACTCCCCTAAAACCTCAACATAGTAACCCAAACCCTTTGGCCAATCAACTCTGGTGTATTGACTTTCTTATTCCTCCCACACCTCTCATCATCCCTTACAGACTCCGTGCCTTCCTTGAATCTCTTATGCAACACAAAAACTGATGCTCGATTCATGGAAGTTGGTCGAAAAGCAGTCTAAAGCATTCCATACGTTTCTGTGGCATTTCCCAATTTTAACAGAATCTTATTGCATATTGTTTTTCTAAAGTGACCTCACGTCCAGATTGCATTTTTGAAATTTACAGCTGTGACAATCAGGCTTTAGTAGGGTGTATTCCAATTGCTATTGAAGCTGTTCATTTGAACCTGAAATCCTGAAAATTGGTCAGTCATCTCATACAATGTATATCAATAACATACTGACTTTTCAAGAGACTATGACAATTTTAAATGCCAATACAAAAAATTCTGGAAACTTATATATATATTTATATATATAGTTTGTTATATTTATAAATAGAGAGAGCTCAATATCACTGATAGATTGCATACATTCAATTTTGGATAGCAAGAATCAAGTTCTCGCCTATGCGTTTATCAGGTCATTTCTAGGTATGGTCAGTCTCGTTTTACAGACAGTGCAGCGTGTTAAAAGTTAGACTAGTTTGAGGGTCAGTCCGAGAATTATATACTCATCTATGTGCCTATATCCTGTTACTTTCGTGATTTGTTTATTCATCAAATAGTCTATATCTTTCATGTTTCTTTTAATCATATAATCCTTACTGTTAATCTGATAATTATTTTCACCTTTGCTGTGGATGAATGAAGAATTAATAAAACTAGTGAAATAGGTAAATGTTTGTTGAGACAAAAAATAATTATAGGATTAACAATAAAAGTAATCATAGGAATAACAATAAAAATAAAGTTATAAACACCAAAAAGCCGTAAAAACATATTTCAGTAGACAAATTAAAAAAATCACAAAGGCAACATAAAGTAAAGTGAAGTTGGCGACCTTAGTCGAGGGCGACCAGAAGACTCCCTTTTCAATAGCTACTAGACCGAGGTGTAGGGGAGGGCGCTACTCCTTTCCCTGGATTGCTCCACTTTACCCTTGATACGTACCTTATATTGTTGAGTGTTAAGCAAGGAGGTATCAAGTAGCATTTTTAAAGTCTTTGGCATTGTTATGTTTTGGACCCGGCCAAAAATGCCATTCAAGGTGATGCACCGGAAGGAAGTGACACATTCTAGTGGCAGTTGTGAGAGGAAATCGCGCGGGCGGAAATTGGTTGATGAAATGGGACGAGGTAAAAAAAACCCATTAAACTCTCATAGACTGAAACACCGGAAGAGGGTGACCTCTGAACTGCATGACAGTTATTTCCGCTCGATAATGACCACACAGGACATTCCAAAGGTAGCGGAAGTGACACATCCCGGTCGCTAGATATCGGAAGAAGTTGCGGAGGCGTGGAGGCGTGTACATATCACCGCGTGGGAGTTTGAAGGTAATATAAGGCCGTCGAATTGAAGACAGGCGAGTAGAGTTGAGGACAAGCAGTACAGTTGCAGACGGAGTAGGCGTGGTGTTGTAGGAGAGGGCCAGCACCCAGGAAAGTGAACTCCAAGGTTCCGGTTGAGCAGCCATGGAGAACGAGAAAGACACAACGCTGACGGCCATAACTTTGGGGTCAAAATATTTCAGTTATGTTCGGTCTCCAGCTCGCTCTCACACAAACTTTGAGTAACCCTTTTCGAAACATTACAAATAAAGTGAGAGGTAAAATATTTTATAAAGAAATCTTCCTGCGTCTTTCTGTGTGCGTCGTTTATTACTGCGTCTTTATCATCGTGCGTCTGTCTATTATTGTGTCGTTATGATGCTGCATGATGCTGTAGATGACTATATAACATCATGACGCAATCTGGGATTGAACCCAAGTCTCCCGGACTATTGGCGAACACTCTACCCAGTAGGCTAATGAAAATATGTCGCTACAAAGATAAGCAAAACCTACTTAGAATGACCCACAAACTAGATCAGCCCCCACTCTCATCAATAATCGCACAACAGTATATAAAACGACTCAAACAATGCTTAAAACACACTTGGTCTCACGAATTCCTTGGCAAGAAATGATTGTTTCCAAACACCGTTGACTCTAATTCTACGTTATCTTTATATATATATATATATATATATATATATATAAACAAAAAGGAATGAATATTCACCCACCCCTCTGTGACAGTGTAATTACTGTAATTTTTTTATTTTTAAAACATACAAGGATTTTATTATAAGTTGTTTTATGAATACATGAAACTGGTTGTAAAGAGACTGCAAGAGAGGAATGAATCAACATTCTTTTCAGTAATTATTCTCTTCTTCTGGTCGATATTGAACACTTTTGATTCACAATTTCTTTATTCAACCATATATATATATATACGTGTGTGTGTGTGTGTGTGTGTGTGTGTGTGTGTGTGTTATTAAATTCCATATATCTCATATAGCAGTTTTCTTATTCGTCATCTGAGGGTTTTCTTTTCGATACAACTTCCCAAAGTTTCATATGAAAAGAAATTCAATTGACTTTACTTTGTCATGATAAACGATAACGTATGGATAAGAATAGAATTCAATGTTTTTGTCCTAGACTGGTTATTTCATTAGAGAGTCCGTATGTGCTACTATATATTGATAAATGGTGAAGAAGAAGTTTTCCAAGGACATTGATTATGAACAAATTTCTTTCCTTGATTAAATTAATGTTGTGTTAGACTCAAAGTTGAGGGTGGATGAAGGCGATGCTGCGCTCGACTTAACAGATTTGTTTTTTGTTATAAATTTTATAGCTTAAAAATCCGTGACTGCCACTTAAACGAATAAAAACTTGAATCGAATCAAGGTCGCTTTTTCTCGGCTCTAAAACCAATCCCATTTCTTGTTTCAATTAATTTAAAAATAATCAGAAGTTTCTAAAGTTTTCTTACCAATAAAGCAAAATCACAGTAACTCTGATGATTATGTTTTCGAGAAAGAATAAACTTATCTGAAGTGAGGAAGAATCATAATACGCTGATGATATTCTCTAAATAGTAGAAACAAGCGTTCATGGGAAAAGCAAATCGTCAATTTCCTGAAAAAGCCTAATTTAATCTAGAACAACTGTTACGCGCACCGTGCCAATCAGAATTTCTGTCGTAACAATGGTTTAACTTAACAAGCTTTCCGATTATTTACATTTTATGGACTATGGTCCTCATCTTTGTCACCATGTTTATCTGAAGAAGGCCGGAGCAAAAAAGTCAGGAAACTTATTGAAGGCACCTCGGACCTCATCTCAGAAATAGAGACAAGCTTTTCAATGATTATTTACGGTGTTTTTGAATGGTAATAAAATGAAATGCATAAAATTCTCTGGGATTATGAGATATACATGGATAATAAAATTCCGGCCAGAAAACTGTACCTTCTGTTGATTAACGAGAAAAAAAAACAAACTGGTCATTCAATGGATTTTGCCATTTCAGCAGATCATAGAGAGGAAAATAAAAGAAAACAAAAAGAAAGACAAATTCTTTATAAAAGGACTTTAAAAAACAGTACAACATGGATGTTAAGATGATACCAGTTGTACGCCTTGAATGGTTCCAAGGGCTTGGAAGTGAGACAGGAAGAATTAGATATTAGAGGAAGAATCGACAACATTCAGACAATAGCCCTGTTGAGATCAGCTTAAATACAGAGAAGAGTTCTGCAGACTTCAAGAAACTTGTTGTCTCACAGCCCCCATAAAAAAAAAAAAACACTATTTAGAACTGGTGTGACAACCTCTCAATGAGAAAAAAAGAATAAATAAATAATAAAAATAATCTATTGTTAAGACGTTTTTTTCAATGCTCTTTGTAGAACTACTCATTTCCTTAAGAGAATACTAGGAATGTGATTGAAAAATATCACCCAAAATAGGCAGGAGAGATCATCATCATCATCATCATCATCATCAAGTTGCGCTGACAGCATGGATTTCCCAGCCTCTCTCACACAAATACCTCTCTATCATCCATCGCTTTTGGTTGGTCTTCTACCTTGCATTCTGTGTCTCTACAGAGTTGATGGAAGTAAGTCGGCTCAAACTGGCATGTCCGTGTACAGGAGGCTAAAAAGAAAGTTAATTAGGAGTTCTTTCTTGAGTTCCCCGACAGTACCCCACATGACTCGTTCGTCTTGGATATAGTGTGAAATGGGATGCATGGGGCTGAACATCTATTCCTATTTGGGTGTTACTTCCATGATTTGGTGAAGGGATCACGCAGATTCTTGTGTAGTTCTCATCTTTTGTATACTCATAAAGACTGAATATACATGAAGGAAGAATGACCATAATACTATTTTATAAGAATATTCGCCTTTTTATTCTTTCGTAAGGAAATCTCTGTAGTGTGTGAGAGACGAACGGAGACAGGGACAGACTTAGACAAATTGCTATATTGAGCCATAACTTTTTCTTCTTCTCTTGACCTTAGCACACTGTCTTATGGTCAAGATCCCACTTAGCACTTTTTCTGCATTTCGGCCGGGGTTGCTCAACCGGAGACCGTTGAGGACCACTTCATTAAGCGAGGCGCTCTCACTGATTGCAAGCTTGCTCTGACTCTGGCCTTTATTGTCTCCATCTGACTCAACTGATGCGGGCATCTGTATATATTATTTCATAACTCTCATAAACTTCCGATTAGATCACGTGATCTTCTTCCGCTTATTTACACTGGTGCGTCTCTGATTGATGGCTCAGTCAAGGGCCAATATACAACAATCTAGCTTTTTCTCTTTGTGTTTTGTTAGCGTTCATGGGGTAAATCCATATAGTAGTGTGGACACAGCTAAAGCTTGGAAGCAATCTTTTTTTTATTTTATCGGATAAATTGGATTTCCACATGACCGATAGAAAGTAAATAGCATTTATAGCGGTGGGGATAACCTTATTATTATTATTATTATTGGGTTTTTGGTTTAAGTTGGTTTTGCGTTGGTTATGTTGGTATTGCATTGGTTGCATTGGTATTTCCTCATAGTGTATGATGCTGCTACTGCTATTCAGGACCAGACGAATAGGCATCAGTTCCCATTGAGGATTTCTATGGGAGAGAGAGTTTCGCAGGCTTTCTTCAATTTTTGGTGCTGCTAGGAAATATGGTTCGGGTTGAATAGGACAGGTCATCCTGATTGGATGAAAATGTTCGGCGACTCTAATGGTCAAATTAAATTACGCGCCAAACAAAAATACAAGTTTCTTTCTGCTACACACTCAACGCATTCGCTGAGCGTTTGTTGATCTCACTTTCGGTAGATCATATGATCTCGTTGACTAATTTCGGGATCTTGCCATGTTGATGGCTTATTTATTAATTTATTTTTTTTATCTAAAATACGTGTATTCTGTTTTATGGTTTTATTGGCATTCACTTAGAAGCGAATTTCTCTTTCTGCTCGCTTTAGTTTATGCAATTTGGATGCTGCTAAAGATAGTGTATTTGCAAGAAGTGATAGGTCATCTGCGTCGTCAGTGTTTTTTTTTTTTTAGTTTCTGCTGGATTTTGTACGCTCTCGCTCTTTTCAACGTGAAAACATTTCCTTTTATTAGATGAATAAATATTCGAAGTACCTTATCTATAAACAAATACGGTGCTAATATATCTCCTTACAAGACTCTTGCGACAATGCCAAATAAATTTGTCTCTTTCTGATGAGGGAAACATTGCTTTCGTGTTTTTGTAAGGCACTCATTATAACGGTAGTAGTTTCTTTTAAGAAGACCGTATGCAATAGTATTTGCTCCATAATTTCTCTCTGTATGAAATCGAATGCCGTTGAGAAATCTATGAACAGTAGTGTCTCTTCGAGATTCTTTGCTATTACTTCTTCGATGATTCGATGGATTGTCAGAATCTGTGAAGTTGTTGAGAGATTATTTCGAAAGCCATTTTGATATTTCCTATGAATTTTCTCGATATCAGGTCGGATACGATTGAGAAGCAGCTTATTATACCCTAGCAGTTATTGTTGTAAGGGTTATAGCTTTCACGGGTAAGGATACAATCTTTGGTCCATTTTTACATCGAGTTTTTATTTATCGACTGTGTTGCATCATTGAAGAAGTTGGCAGTCAAATTTTGGATAGAAGTAGGAATAATTTCATGAGGGTTTCTGAGAAGATTCTAGAAATATTCTTTTCCATTTATAAGTCTTTTTTCTCAGCTAACAGCTTTTAGTTTTGCTCTCTAGGTACTTTCCTCAGCCTAGATCACTTACTGTCCTCCATGCTTTTTGTGGCTGTTAATCTTTTACTGTTTTTTTTTAAATTTTATCGATTTCGTCTTGAATTTATTCTAATTACTCCTTTTGGTACGTGTTGGTCAGTTCTCTGTGGACTTTCTTATGCTTCTGTGCATTGGCACTTAATTTTCTGCACGTTGTTTTTCTTGTATGAGTAAAGATGCTTTTAAAAATTTTCTCATTTCTTCCAAACTACAAGTTTGGCTCTTACTTAAGTCGGTATGCACTCAGCAGTGGCTTCCATGTGAGCTGTAACGAATTTTCATAAGACACTTGTCAGAAAACTTGAAAGGATCTTAAATAAATTTACAGACAACATTTTTCTTTGTTATTTAATGAAACATGCTTAAATGAACGACTGCTGTCTAGCCACACACACACACATATATATATATATGTATATATATTGAAAATATATTTTCTTTCATAAAGATTTAGTCACATAAGCTCGAGAAGGTGTCTATCCGGCAGACCATGGTGTGTCCATTATAGATGAAGTCTGTCTCAAAATTATCCAAAAACTTTTTAGTTTTATTTCGAGTCCGTTAAATCATCGTTGTTCATTATTAAGAAAATAATTAATTGTCATGCTGTGTTTGAAATCAAGAAAAAATTTTCACTTGAATCTTTAAAGTTCAGACTTGTATTTTTTTGTAATCTTCTTACGTTCCCTATATCAATGGTCAAAATTATTCAAACTATAATTACAAAGAAGTTTTGGAATTTTCATATTCGTCATTCAGAGTATGTGTTCCAGATATCTCCAAAAGAGTATCGGAACTATTTCGTACAGTTATCGAATATGAATCGTTTATATCTCGGTGGGTAGGTGTTGTGGTCTTTGGATAAGACCGGTGGAAGAACAACTCAAACAACGGGTGATAGGTAAACGTTATTGTATTAGCAGAAAAAGGAAGTCATACAAAGGAAGTACTAACCGTGCTCGGCTTGTAGTCCGTCAGTCAAATGTCTCATAAGGAATGAGAAGTTGTTTCCCCCGAGCGAGCTAAGCTCGGAGAATATGTTTAGTTTGGACGAGTCCATCTTTGAGGTACGGTAGGATATGTCCCCATAATAGTAAATGAGGACCAGTCATATCATGCGGTTTTGACTGATTGTTTCTGATTGTGTAGACTCAGACGTACCTTTACCGAGACGATTCTTTTATTGCAAGATAATCCTTCAAAAGAGAAGTATAGCTCACTGTTCAGAGCATATTAATCCACAGCTTGCTCATAAATATATAATCTAGCTGTGCTTTAGCGTTATTTGAGATGGTATAAATACATAGTTTTCCATCCTTTTTTCAAGAATTTAATGTTTAGGTGTTTTACGAGTGAAAATCTGTTAGATATTCGTCATTTCTGTTTGGTACTTTGTAAGCCAAATTTATTATTTTCATCTTTGCCTATTTGTGCTCCCATATCTCCACCAATGATTATAACGTAAGGTTTTGGAATGTATAGAGTAATGGAAGGTCCTATTTACCAACCCCTCCGCTCGGGCAGGATATGACACAATGTTATTTTTTAAGCGGAATTTAACTGGTTTGAATTCAGAGTTTTCCTTCTCCAAGACAAGTTGCCTCACCAAGGCTGAAGAACCTAGTCTGTCCTACTATTTACCCATAGCAGGAGGGAGAATAATTGTATTAATACCTTTACCAAGGGTATTAGTGCAATGTGAAATGAAACCAGCCTCGTCCAGGATTTGAACTCGTGTTGCCGTGTAGAGCTATGAAAGGTAGCCCGTTATAGAAGGAAGTGATATCCTTGGCATGGGCACTGGCATTGTTGAGAGTGTTGCCACGAAATGTAGCGCATATAATTATCGGCTGGGTGGTCTCTGTGCTATTTACGGATTTTCACACACGAGGTCTGAAAAACATTCAAAACATGACATATAAAATACATAAAATCATTACCTTCCCTTGAGCTAGGTCTTGAGTAAAAACCCGATGAAAGGTGAAAATAAAACTGTGATTATTCGAGAAAATCCTTGAGATGACGTAGAAAGACTGTTTGTGGCAAGAAAAGAACGAGGAAGAGGACTCACCATCATTCAAGATAACATCGATGCATTAATACGACTCGAAGACTACATAAAAAAGCGCGGAGGAAGACTGATTACAGCCACCGGAAACATCCAGTCAACACAAGCATCAAAGGAACAACAATAACCAGAAAACAAAAATAGGAAGAAAAATAGACATTTCAAACGACAAACAAGCGAAATGCCATACTTGGACATGGCTAAAGAATCGAAACCTTAAGTATAGAAATTGAATCTCTTCTATTAGCAGCAGAAAACAACGCCATAAGGACTAATTATATCAAAACAAGAATAGACAAGATGCAACAAAATAGCAGATGTAGATTATGTGGTGATAGAGACGAAACGATTAATCCCATAATAAGCGAATGCAGTAAATTAACCCAGAAAGAGTATAAGACTAGACACGACGGGGTGGGCAAGGGGATCCACTGGGAATTGAACAAGAAGTTTAAATTTTACAATACAACAAATGGTATATGCACAACCCAAAATCCGTCCTGGAAAATGAGACGTACAAAATTCTCTTGGATTTTGAGATCCAAACGGATCATCTAATCTCTCTCAGACCTAGCGATGGTCAACAAAAAAAGAAAAAGAAAAGAAAACCTACTGACTTTGCCGTTCCGGCTGACCACAAGGGAAAATTGAAGTAAGGCGAACAGAGATATAAATACCTGGACCTTTTGAGAGAATTGAATATAACTATAGAACATGAGAGCGAGGGTGATACCAATGGTAAATAGCGCGTTCGGTACAGTCAAAAAAGGATTGGTATCGGGACTGGAGGACTTGGAAATAAGAGGGCGAGTAGACACCATCCAAACTATAGCATTATTAAGATCGGTCAGAATACTAAGAAGAGTTCAGGAGATTTAATAAGACTTGCTGTCACTCAAATTCCAGTGAGAAACCATCAGCTAACGCTGGTATGAAAAACTCTCAAAGGAGTAAACTATGGAACATGCAGGTGACAATTATACCAATTGTATTTGGTGCGTTTGGAACAGTAACTAAAGGATTACTAATGGGACTGGAGGACTTACAAGTTGGAGGACAAGTGGAGACCATCCAATTGACTACATTATTGAGAACGGCCAAAATACTGAGAAGAGTCGTGGAGACTTGAGGAGACTTTCTGTCACTCACACTCCAATGGAAAACCATCAGCTAACGCTGATGTGAAAAACTCTAATGAGTAAATAATAATGATAATAATAATAACACTAATAATAATAATAAGACCAGACCTAATAATATTCAACAACAAAATACAATTTGCAAAATTGTAGACTTCACTCTACAAGCTGACCATAGAATAAAACTAAAAAAATGTGAAAAGAAGGATAAGTACCTCGACCTTGCAAGGGAAGTGAAAAAACTATGGAACATGCAGGTGACAATTATACCAATTGTGAGTGGTGCGTTTGGAACAATAACTAAAGGATTACAAAAGGGACTGGAGGACTTGGAAGTTGGCGGACGAGTGAAGACCATCCAAACTACAGCACTATTGAGAACGGCCAGAATACTGAGAAGAGTCGTGGAGACTTGAGGAGACTTGCTGTCACTCAAACACCAGTGAAAGACCTTCAGCTAACGCTGATGTGAATAACTCTAATAAGTTAATAATAAGAATCCCAATAAAGATACAAAAAACTCAAGATAATATTTTTAGAGACTTATTAAGACATTTGCCCCTGAGATAATAAGTCTGGGTTACGCCGAGGAAACCTTAAGACTGAAACTTAACGACCAATAATGGCGATCGTGAATAGTTCCATAACAACTATAACACCAGAAGATATTATCAAAAATTAAAATAGATAAACACGTGTGAATAACATGTGTTTGCTAGAGATGGAAAATTAAGCATAAAACGCCTCAGTTAGGTAAAATCAGGCAGAATATTTGAAAAATAAAATTTTCACATATTAGATTACGTGAATAAT
Organism: Sepioteuthis lessoniana; assembly: GCA_963585895.1. NCBI lineage: Eukaryota > Metazoa > Mollusca > Cephalopoda > Myopsida > Loliginidae > Sepioteuthis > Sepioteuthis lessoniana. The sequence goes on along the minus strand of OY757907.1, from coordinate 11,541,345 downwards.
AAAGCAATTATCTAATTGCTATAAGTTTTAGTTCTTCACTAACAGAATGAATATTAGTTATATGCAAAAGTTCCCAGCACACTTTTTTATGAAAACTAGAGACCGGATGCATACACATAAAAACAACTTTTCTTTTTAGATAAAATACGATGGAAGCTTTTGCACACACATAATAAAATAATCTTAAAATGGCTCTAATTCAATATGAAGAAGAGAAAGTAATTACAAATAAAAGAGTAAAATTGTTATCGACTTGCCAAATCCTGCCTGTCTGTGTAAGAAAATCTTTAGTTCGAGATTCATGTCTTCATTTGATTAATTCAGTTGGTTTTCAAGCAATCACCAGATTTTGTTGAAACCTGTCAAACGCTGTGCAGACTCGTCAGGTTTGAATAAAGATTACTTCTAGCTCTTAATCTCATGATTTTCACCAAATAAGAAATAAAATGGTTGCTGTTTATTTTGGGAAAAGGTTTTGAAAATAAGAACTTTAAAAAATGATTGAAATAAAAATCAAATATGCAAAAAAAACAACCCCAAAATGAGAGTGGGTGGATTGAAAATTATAAGCATTCATCGCAGAAAAAACTAAGAAAAAAAAACTGGTTTTTAGAAAATGCTGTAAGATTAGATGTTCAAAAGAAGATGAAGGAAACACTAAGTCATGAAGTATAAATGATATCAAATTCACTTATAAATCTAATCTGGGTTGAAATTCAATTCCTACCAGAGCAATAACATTTTGTGTAAATAGTAGTTTGTAAAAATAACTTCAGAATACTGAATAAAAGATTCATGGACTCACTCATATCAAAGCATTTATCTATGGATATAAATAATTATCTACGAGGATTTGTTTTGTCTGTTTCAAAGTTAAACTTTGTGATGATGTACAAGAGGTCTGTGTTCCACAAATCATTCAAATAAACGTAGATACTTAAAAAAAAAACATTTAAAATTTTGAACATTGATCCGCGCTCGAACACTGATCACTGGCAAAAAGTAAAAATTCTTGATCAACCCGCTTCTCCTCTCCCCAGTCTTTCCGGAATACATGTGCAGGAAATTTTTCAAGCTCGTACAGAATTCTTTTTTAAGGAAAATTTGACATCAAAAATATACGTCAGTCTTACTAACACACTGATTTGACTTCAGGTCGGTTTCTTTGCTTAATGGCAGATCAATCTTTGTGGCTTATTTAATGTCAACGATCTTACTGTCTAGCATGTTAGCTGCTACCACAATGGAATAGCCAAATTCAGATTTATCTCACTGTTAAGATATTCTTAAATTCGAAAATTCTTGAAAAGAAAATTTCAGACCTTGAATAAGAATGTTATACTAAGCAAAGGGCTAACTGTGAATGGCTTGTAAAAAATTTTTCAGCCATGACGGACCGATGCGAAGTAGAGGATTAGCTTTAGATATTCATATTGGTAAATTCACTTCAGTTCCGGATTATTTACGAACTCGCACTCATATTACACCAGTAATAACTCTTAACATTCCTAATAAAATCAGAGTTCAATACAATATTGATTCATTTTTATCTATTTTACTTGATATTGTGTTTTATTAGTTGAATTACCGATTAATGAAAGGAGAAATTTGTTGGCAAATGTAATTCATGATCAATTACTCTCACCATTATGAATTGCATTCTGAAAATACACACACACACACACACACACACACACACACACACACACACACACATATATATATATATATATATATGTATATATATAGTGCCCTACCTAGGGTTGAATTCTCTGGCGAAGAAGTAATCGTGTTGCCATTAGCGTTCATTGCGAGCCTCTTCGTATTTGAATTGAGGTCTCGGCAGCCGTTGAACGGATATATGAAAACAATAGTAATTGTGATTCATTACCGTTTAAAATTTACTTCGCAGCTTATGTCTCCTCGTGGCTTAATGGTTACAGGAATCGGCCTGGCGTTTGAGTCAAACCGGGTTTCGATCCCAACTATTGATAGCTACTGTCTAGCCACACAGATGAGTTCTCATAGAACGAAACAGATCTGTCTGTGGATGACTATAGAGATTTATACTCCCCTACCCCTGTAGGGTTGTGTTCTCTGGTGAAGAAGTAATCGTGTTGCCATTACCGTTCATTGCAAGCCTCTTCGTATTTGAATTGAGGTCTCGGCAGCCGTTGAACGGATGTATGTAAACAATAGTAATTGTGATTCATAACGGTTTAAAATTTACTTCGCAGCTTATGGCTGCTCTTGGCTGAATAGTTAGAGGCTTCGGCTTGGCGTTTGAGTCAAACCGGGCTTCGATTTCAGCTATGGGTAGCTACTGTCTAGCCACATTGATAAGTTCTGATAGAACGAAACAGATCTGTCTGTGGATGACTATATATATATATATATATATAGGTGGTAAATTCAATATGTTTCAGGACTTTTTTGTACAGGCATTTAAATTGTCGTAGACTATTGAATATTCACTATGCTATTGCTATAAATCTTATGAGATAACTGACCAATTTTTATGATTTCAGCTTCAAATGAACAGCTACAGCAGCAATTGGAATACACCCTACTAAAGCCTGATTGTCACAGCTGGTGAATTTCAAAAAGTATTCTGGACGTGAGGGCACTTTAGAAAAATGACATGCAATAAAATTGTGTTTTAAACTTGGACAAAATGCCACAGTATGGAATACTTCAGACTGCTTTTTGAGCATCTCCCATGAATCGAGCATCTGTTTTTGAGTGGCATAAGAGATTCAAGGAAGGCATGGAGTCTGTGAGGGATAATGAGAGTTGTGGGAGGAGTAAGGAAGTCAATACATCAGAGTTGATTGGCCAAAGGGTTAGGGTTAGGGTTACTATGTTGAGGTTGTAAGGGAGTTCAGGAAGAGATTCCGTCGGAAGTGGCTAGCACTCTTTACATCAGATCAGTGGCATTTCCACCAGGACAATGCACCAGTCCACAACTCCATACTTGTCACAGACTATTTGACTAAGATTGGCATCAAGACAGTTCCTCAGCCTCCCTATAGTCCAGACCTTGCTCCCTGTGACTTTTGGTTATTCCCTAAGCTCAGAGGTTGTCGTTCTGAGACAATTGAGGAGATGAAAGAGACTGTGACGAAGGTCATTGACACGCTAACAGAAGAGGACTTCCATAGAACCTTCCATAAGTTGTAGGAACGGTACAACAAGTGCATTGCAGCCGGAGGAGAGGACTTCGAAGGGTAGTAGAGTTTTATGTGTATACTATCAATAAAGTTGCCCATAAGAAAAAAGTCAAGAAACTTATTTAATGATCCTCGTATAATTATATATGTATATATATATAAGACAGAAATAAGTAATGAATCGAAACCAAATAAGGAATTATATCTCGATTTCAGATTGATCATACAAGTATCATTCATTCTTTTATACTCGGGAAAGAACAGTCACCACAATGTTTGACATGCCAGATACCTTACACCGTTTAGCATGTGCTAGTGGAACGTGGAACTTTAGCTATCCAAAGAGAGCGACATTTTAAAACAGATAATATGAGAGATATGTTTGCGAACGTCAACATGGATGATGTTTTCTCTTTCATGAGAAATACAGGGTTATACCTAGAAATATAACACTTTTCATGATTCTGGAAAATTTAGCCATCCAACTTACCAATCAACTAAGTCATCATCATCATCATATGGTGCCACCAGTATAGATTTCCCTGACCCTCTCTCGCCTCTCCTTCCTATCGTTCATCGCTTCTGGCAGGTCTTCAGGGCTACACCCCGTATCCTCACATAGCTGCTGTATGTATGTTCGAGCTGGCCGTCCTGCTTTTGATCGGCCATATGTGGGGGTCCATTGGAGTACATCAGTTATCAGCTCGTCCCTGCTTCTCCAGCAGTGTCCTGCATGTCTGGTTCGTCTAACTTGGATAGTTTTCGTTAATAGATGTTGGTGGCCATATAGTTGGTGCTTTGTGGGATGTTGCCCCCAGGACTTGTTCAATATTGCTCGCAGCATTCTTGTGTAATTGCCGTCTAGGTTTTTTCTCCAGTCGTTTTGTTAGCGTCCAAGTAGTGCATCCATATAGCAGTATCGATACGACCGCTGCTTGGAAGAAACTGCGTTTCATTTTATCGGTCAGGTCTGACTTCCATATGATCGATAGCTTATCAATAGCTGTCCATGCCTTCGTTAGCCGCGTGTCGATGTATTTTTCGGTTGATGAGACACTAAGTACAAATAAATTATTATTGAATAGCAATATTTGAAACAATTAAATCTCTGTGAGTAAAACTGTAATGAGAAATAATAACAACTACTTGGCTGTGGAAACAAATTAGTTCAAATCAACTACCACATGTTAGAAATACTTGAAACCATTTAATCGTGTGTGAGTAAATGAGCAATTTTTTTTTTTTTTTTTTTTTTTAAGGTATGTTCTCTATAATATATGCATTTTCAAATCATTTTTATCTAATATATGTGAACTAGATTTGGCATTAGATAACCCATTGTGGTTGATATGCCATAAAATCCAAACAACAACAAACTACAGAAATGATAATTTTATTTAGAATAATCCCCTTAGCATATAAAGTTTTTTTTTTTTTTTTTTTTTTTTTTATCACAGCGAGTTTTCAATTCGTCGAAGTACCCCGGAAAGTTCAATTTTAATATGGGGTGTTTTATTAATTAATTTATTTTTTTAAATTTGCTAATTGGTCTCAAAAGTTTTCTGTTTAGGAAATATGAAAATTACACGTAGGAAGGTTTGATGAAAATGAAGGTAGCTGCACTTGCACTATCTTGTATTTCACAAAAAAAAAACAGCTAATGAAAGAGTATCAAGACTAATGATAAAAAAATTACAAAGAATTGTTACTGATTGGCACAAGGATGTACAGAAAGACATAGACTACATGACTTGACTGCTATCAAGGCATCATTTTATTATACGAGTTGCTTAGCTGTACACATATCTTTATCTTAATTTCAAGTTTTAACTGACCCCACCACACACGCACACATGCACACACACACACACACACACACATATATATATATATATATATATATATATATGTTATGATGTATATAGCTCCGTAAAACACGGATACAAAACGGCCCCATTAAAGTGAGGCCGGCTCTGTAGGTTTAGCTCCCTTAGATGTAAATAAAGATACTCCATTACTAGATAACTTGTGCGTTCACGTGTTATTTATTATCGCTCGCCATCGGCACCAGAAGTTGGTGGTATCAGATTGGGATTTTTTTTTTTCTACATTCGGCGAAGTCATTTCTCCACACCTCGGATTAACACTCGTTACATCGGAAAATAACTGAAATAGCGTATACGCCCCGGCAAACTAATCCAACATCTCTTCGGACACCACGTGAACACACAAATCACGGAAGTCGTACCGGATCATTACACGGCACAAATGGGATATAATACTTCGCAATAATGGCTTACCTCATCCCACCACCGGAAAAAATAGACATGGACGGCGATTTGAGAGAGAACTGATCCGTATTTAAACTTTCATGGACGAACTACGCCGACGCTACGCGCATTGATACCAAACCGGCTAAAATTCAGGTAGGAACCTTTCTCTCTTTCGTTGGCAAGGAATGCCTAAAAATTATAAAAAATCTGCCCATGACAGAGGAGGAACGTGTGGACATCAACTCAACCATAAAAAAATTATCGGACGATTTCGAACCTAAATTAAATACGACATACGAATGCTACATATTTAATTCATGTGATCAGAAAATAGGTGAACGTTTCGATGCATATTTGAACAAGCTGAGAAAACTAATAAAAACGTGCAGATACAGCACGCTGGAAGATGAATTACTCCGCGACCGGATAGTGATGGGAACAAATAAAAAAGAAATACGGACCAGACTCCTCAGTGAACCAGACCTAACACTAGACTGGACAATAGATATATGTCGGAGCACTGAACAAAGCGATAGACAAGTTGACATGATAGGCAGCAGAAACACAACAGAAACTGCATTATGCCCAAAAAGCAGAAAAAAGAAAACAGAGACGGGAGCATATCAAGGACTGTAAATTCTGCGGACTAAGCCATGACAAAGGCAAATGTTAGGCCTATGGATTAACCTGCGAAATCTGCTTAAAGCGTAACCTCGTTGCAAGGATGTGCCAATCCCAAGCGCATCCACCGCGGTCAACCAATAAACTGCCAGCACATGCAAAGGTCTGTTACGTCAACGACGAACCTGCCAGCAGTGATGAAAGCATATATGCCTTGGAACCTTTGTTAGACCGCAAACACTACTACGCAGACATCCACGTATCCCCCTTAAGAGGCCAGAAAGCTCTAACCCTCAAGTTCCAAATTGACACTGGGGCAAGCTGCAGCACTCTTGCTCTTGTGAACTACAAACGCCTCACCACAGCACCCTTACAGCCCTCCCATATAAAGCTGAAGCTGTACGACAATTCCATTCCCCAACCCCTGGGAGCTGTAACACTGGGGTGTGAAGCAAACAGCACCAAGAAAAAAGTCCATTTTCAAGTAGTGGACAATAATTCACCATCCTTATTATCTGGACGAGCCAGCTCTGCACTCCAGCTTATAGCCTTCAACGTTGAATGCGTCAGACACCTGGACGAAGTTAAATCACTCATCAAGGAGAGTGTTCTCGACAACTGTATAGATTTATTTTCCGGGCTGGGAAGACTACCAGGAGAATACAAAATACAGATTGATAAAAACATCAAACCAGTTCAGAACAACCCCCGCAGAGTTCTCCTACCACTCAAAATAGAGCTGAAACAAAAGCTGGAGGAATTGGTTGAACTAGAAGTGATAGCATGGGTCACAGAACCGACACCCTGGATCAGCAACATAGTTGTCATTCGGAAACCCCACCAAATGAGGATCTGCATTGACCCATACCATTTGAATAAGGCAATCCAGCGTAACCACTACCCAACTCAAACAGTCGAGGAAATAGCAACAAAGATGAGCAAGGCCAGGCTCTTCTCGGTCGTAGACGCTAAGGATGGGTTTCTTCAGGTTGCACTGGATGAGTCGTCTTCATACTTGACAACGTGTTGGACTCCATTTGGCAGGATAGGGTGGCTTAGAATGCCATTTGGGATTATCTCAGCCCCGGAGGAATAGCAACGACGACTCGACCTATGTTTTGAGGGACTGGAAAACATTCAAGTTATCGCAGATGACACCATAATATATGGTTCTGGTGAGAATGATGCGGAGGCCGACAAAAGTCACGACACAGCATTCAGAGCACTTATCGAAAGATGCTGAGAAAAGAGTTTAAAACTCGACCCCAAAAAGTTAAACTTCAAACAAACTTCTGTCAGTTACATGGGACACATCTTTAGTGCACAGGGCTTAGTTGCAGATCCGCTGAAAGTTAAGGCAGTTTCGCAGATGCAATGCCCCACAGACGTCCAATGTGTTCAGAGAGTCCTAGGGTTCGCAAACTACCTTGCCAAGTTTACACTCAAACTAAGCACTGTATGTGAACTGCTGCGACTCTGTATTTGATTGGTTGCCACAACACGAAACGGCTTTCAGTAGGATTAAAGAACTCATCACCCAAGCTCCAGTCCTCCAATATTATGATGTTAACAAGGAAGTCTCACTGGAATGCGATAGTTCGGAGGTTGGTCTTGGAGCTGTAATAAAACAGGGTGGACACCCCATTGCGCATGCGTCCAGAGCACTTACTAAAACGGGGCGAAATTATGCTCAAATTGAGAAGGAATGCCTCGCCATTGTGTTTGCCGCAGAACGTTTCGAGCAGTACATCCTCGGCAAAGAGAAGGTGAAAGTATTCTCCAACCACAAACCACTGGAGATTATACTGTCGAAACCCATCCGCACCAGCCCAAAGCGACTGCAACGAATGCGGCTTCGACTTCAGAAATACTCTCTGGACGTGGAGTACAAATCAGGACCACAGATGTATATCAGTGACACACTACCATGAGCATCATTGCCAGTCATTTAGACAGCCGGGGAGGACAAAGCCACCATATTCGAAATACATGAGCTCACGGAAAAGTTTTAACAGGAAGATCACCACTTCGTCTCTGACCACCGCCTCGCACTGGTCAGGACTAATGGAAATCACAAAAAAGGTTGGCAAGCTGACAAAAATGACAGTCCACTAAATATCCGGGAATACTGGCCATACCGTGATGAACTAATCACAGAAAATGGCCTAGCTTATCGAGGCACACGCCTCATCATACCGACAAAACTGAGGCCAGATATGGTCGTCAGGGCACAGAGGTCCCACTTAGGCATCCGGTACACCCTAAATACTGCCCGTGAGATAATGTTTTGGCCACGGATGCATGCGGAAATCACTGAAGCTGTCCGGCGCTGTGAAACCTGCCAGCTCGCCCAACCGCAACAACAACGACAACCTCTGATGTCCTACCCAATTCCGACTCACCCATGGCAATTAGTGACCAGCAACTGTTTTGAAATAAATGGCAGACACTATGTAGTGCTGGTGAATATCTACTCAGACTTTATAGAACTAAGCCAGCTCCCTGACCTCAGTAGCAACGCCCTCATCAAAGCAATCAAACCTGTCTTTGCCACACACGGTGCACCAACAACCCTGATCGCCGATAACGGCACCAATTTCATCAGCAGCAAGTTTCGCAGATTCCTAAAATCATGGGATGTCAACCACATAACTTCAATCCCACACCATCATCAATCCAATGGACGAGCGGAAGCAGCAGTGAAATTGATGAAGGGGATCATAAAAAAACTACAAAAGAAGGAACTGACATATGGAAAGACATCCTGGAATGGCGCAATGCAACCACACCAGGCATGCGCAGTTCACCTGCGCAACGACTCCTATCAAGGCGCACCCGCTCAATGTTACCATGCAAAGCTACGGACTACACGCCCCAAGTACAAATGGAAGTACAGCAGGCACTCAAAAAGAAAAGACAGACAACCAAAAGCTATTATGACCGGCATGCCAAACAATTACCAGACCTCGCCATAGGACAACCTATCAGGGTGAAGCGTCATCCACAAACCCCTAACAGTGACTGGACACCTGGTATAGTCACTAGCAAAGCAGCACCACGCAGCTACATGGTCCAGGTAGATGGACAACAGTACAGGAGAAACAGGATCCACCTGCGCCAACAGGCCACATTTCCTGACCAGGCACCCACTGAGCCCCTGAATATCCACCCCCGGCAACTAGATACATTACCTGACCAAACACCAGCTGACCCCCAATACACTCCCATACAAACATGCACATCACAGACACATGAAATCCAACCTCGTAGATCTAGTCGACCGGTCCAAGTGCCAGCACGATTAAAGGACCATGACCTATCGAAAGGTAGACGCACAAAGCCAAAAATTGTGAAGGAGAAAGGAAAGAGAAAAAAGGGAAAAAAAGAAAAGAAAGAAGCACATAGGGACCTTACATTGATTACTCTGAACTTTATTAGCTTCGTTCAATAATGAACTCACACACTCTTACAAAGTATGGACTTTTACAGCATCACACATCACCTTGAACTCAGTATAAACATCACTTGATAAGAGGGATGTTATGATGTATATAGCTCCGTAAAACACAGACACGAAATGGCCCCATGAAAGTGAGGCAGGCTCTGTAGGTTTAGCTCCCTTAGATGTAAATAAAGCTACTCCATTACTAGATAACTTGTGTGTTCACGTGTTATCTATTATCGCTCGCCATCAGCACCAGAACAATATATATATTTAAAGAGTGGTCAACTTCTCTCTCTCTCTCTTTCTATATCTCTCTTTTTCTATCCCTCTCTCCCAATATATATATATATATATATATATACTTATATAAATAAGAAACTGTTTTTCATTAACTAGTGTTTAATCTGATGATTGTATATTAATTCGTGAAACTTGAATCAATGAAGCCGACATTAGGAAGAGATATAACAGTTTCTTGGAAGTTTTATACTACTCTGTGGGCCAGTATATGGGTAGTTTCTTGATTTAAGAAAACCTTTTATAAACGATGTATTTACACACACACACACACACACACACATATATATATATATATACATATATAATTCAAATACACAGATTTCAGAATTCTTGCATAATTTTGTAATCCCAATACGTAGATATCTTCTGTGTATATGTGTGTGTGTATGTGTGTGTGTGTATGTGAGAGAGAGAGAGAGAGAGAGAGAGAGAGAGAGAGAGAGAGAGAGAGAGCTGTGTGTGTGTGCGCGCGCGCATGCATGTGTATGTGTGTGTGCAGGGGTGTATGTGTGAGTATGTGTGTGTTTTATCAAACAAACATGTTGGTCGCCTATTCATGAAAGTAATTCATTTTACAACAAATGTTTTCAACCTAATTTTCTCCCTTGTCAATCTATTTTGTTCGACGTGGAGCATTGATCCCATTAAATCTTATTTAGCAAAAAATTACGATGAACATTTAGTTAATGAGTATGTGTCATGGTCTGGTGAAGATTCTTTTTTTTTTCTCTGGATATCTGCTGATGAGCCAAACTGGAGGGAGAAGTAGATTCATACCTTTATAAAGTCATTACAATGGAGTCATTGGTGTGTTTTTTAAAACAGTTTTAGATTCAGCTAGCATTAATTTCAGTCAGACACACACAAGCATGAATATGCGCATGCGTGTTGTATAACTTCGCTGACTGTGATCGCTCTGACTGAAATTGTCACATAGATTCTAGAGTGTGATTTTAAGTGAAATCTCTGGCAGAAATCTTTCCCAAAAACTTTAGATAACTTTTAATAATTCACATTTTCTGAATAATCAAAAAAAAAACAAAACATTTTCTTTGCTCAAGCTGAAATTTAATCTTTTCGTTTGATTAAAAATTATATGTTGATTGATTGATTAATTGACTTATTTTAACGACATGTCGACCCATATAAAATTAATTATGTTAAGAGGTTAGGGAATCGAGTTCCTTTTACGTTCATATTTTCATTGTTTGTGTTGCTGCTTCTTAAGGATTTTCCTTTAAATTTCGGTCATATCGAATACGAATATTTTTTATACAGATCTATTTTACTAAAAGATGAGACCATAACAGATATTACCATTTGGGTTTGTGTGTAATCGCAATAAAGAGGTACTCTTCACATCATAGAGATCCAGAAATCAAACCTCCTCATCAGAAGCAGTTAGTGTCATACAACATGCCCCTTTTGTAGGGAGTCTAATCCCTCTGCTGAGGATGTAGTTAACAAACTCTAAGCCAAGATGGCAACCGTTATTTTCATCAAATATGAATAACCTAAACACAATTATATAGTTTAAAGTAACTATTTGTATTGTTGTGTACTATAACCACATCAATCACAAACGTTATATATTTACATACGGACTTTGTTGTTCAGGTACGAACGGTTTGATTAACTTCTGACTTGTGTTAAGTTTTTTTCTTTCAGTTGACCCCTCCTTCGTTTGTTATATACTCACATAATAAACATGCTTATATACACATATACATGTTCATGCAGAAATATACATATATATATACTGGATACATACCGACGCAATGATAAACGACGCACGCAATTGACAAAGACGCAGGAAGATTTCTTTATAAAAATATTTACCTCTCACTTTATTTGTAAGGTCCGAAAGGGTTGTTCAAGGTTTGCATGTGAGAGGGAGCTGGAGACCGAACATAACTGAAATATTTTGACCCCAAAGTTATGGCCGTCAGCGTTGTGTCTTTCTCGTTCTCCATGGCTGCTCAACCGGAGCCTGGGAGTCCGCTCTGCTGGGTGCTGGCTTTCCTTACTACTCTCGTCTCTCTCCGTCTCCAACTTTCTCGCCTCAACTCAACTGACCTCAACTGTTCAATTCGTCGGCCTTATATTACCTTCAAACTCCCACACGTTGATATGGACACGCCTCCACGCCTCCGCAATTTCTTCCGATATCTGGCGACCGGGATGTGTCACTTCCGCTATCTTTGGAATGGCCTGTGTGATCGTCTTCGAGCGGAAATAACTGTCATGCAGTTCAGAGGTCACTCTCTTCCGGTGCGTCAGTCTATGAGTGTATAATGTTTTTTTTTACCTCCGTCCATTTCATCAGCCCATTTCCGCCCACGCGATTTCCTCTCATAACTGCCATTAGAATGTGTCACTTCCTTCCGGTGCGTCACCTTGAATGGCATTTTTGGCCGGGTCAAAAGGTCAAAACATAACACGTTCTTGGGTAGCACAGTTTTTTTTCTTTTTGCCTTTTTTTGGAGTTGAGATTCTTCATTTTCCGTTCTCTCTCTCCCACCTGAAACAACAGTCGCCTAAAATTGATTTCCATCATTTTTTAGCCGCTTCTAATCGTCTAAAGCACCGTATAAAACCCAAGTTGAAAAAATGTCTTCCTTTTTTTTGTTTTTTCTTGCATAGACATAGCAAGCCACTGCGCACCAAAATACATTAATTATGTTCCGTACTACACATATACATATGCAAAACATTCAATTCAAATACACAAGCGGGAGTCTGTTGCTTCAGGTATGAACTGTTTTATTAACTACTGACTTCGGTTCTTCGACACGAAGAGAGAGACACAATTCTTAAAAGTCTTTTATAATCATACTATGCTAACCATGATATCTGACCCCACCAACGTTTGGTGCATCTTGTGATGTTTAAGATCTCTGTCTGTAGAGATCCGAAAATTTTAACCGCCGTCGTAACGGTAGAGAGCTCAACTTTCTATGCCCCAATCGCAGAGAACTCAATTCTCTGCCTACAGGGTCCAATGTCAACTTTCAACTGCTCTTTTTCAAAATCCTCAAATTCTCAGACCATCTCTTCTGGGCATGCCATCATCCACACTCCAGCTCCATTTCCTGTCTGGGGTTTATTTTGATAATGGTAATTGTCATATCCTTTGCGCGCTACCATAAAACTGTACCCAATGGCTATGCACCTGAACTCTTAACCCGAATAGTTCAAAGCCCAACCAAACTGAATGATAAAATAAAATTAACGAAAAATGATTAATATAAAAGAATAATTCCAAATCAGTATCCAATAATAATAATTTGACTGTCTACAGTTAAATGGATTCAAGTATTCTTTTCTAACACAAACAATTTCCCAATAATTAAAAAATTTCAAGTAACTAATCATAGCAATAATCCTAGGCTTTCAAGTCTTCTAAACAATTTTAATTAAATTTAAGGAATATTTTTAGCGCACAGTTATATGGTTTCAGATATCTTTACCCTACGCTAATAAATTTAAACATATCTATTTGAATCATAGATGGGACCCTAACAAGTACTACGACTCTGAGTCAGAGTGGACCTCGGAATAATGCCAATAAATGGGTACTCAACTCTCTCCAGACTTCCAGAACTGGAAACTCACTCTCAGATGCAGTTTAGTGTCATACCTAGAACACCCTCTTTTTGAGGGGTTCTTACCCCTCTGAATAGTCAGCATATTCTAAGTCTTATTGCAGGGTGTAAAAATTATACAAAAAATCTTGCTTATTATTTTCCATCTTCAGTAGTGTTAGAATCAATACGCAAAATAAGCCAACGCGAATAACGCAAATAATAATAATATCAACAGATATCTTTTTAATGTAGTTAGTTAAAACTAAACGATCCTAACGCCATCTGGATACAAATACAGGGAAAATATTATACTCTCTCTCACACACTTTCTTTCTTTCTTCTTATAATACTATAATATCATCTACACATGCTGCTGAAAACCCTCACCCTAAACTTAAAACCAAATCAAACCAAAGCAACAACTTCACAGTCAGTAAATGTTACATCAAATAACGATTATGGGGTCAGGTATAGTTTCGAGCCTAAGGAATATTACCAGTAGCCCAAAGTGGCTTACCAGTAGCTTACAATAATGCCAGACATAGTTTTTCATCGCCTCAAGCGAATTTCGAATCAAGATGGTACCTATTCGTATAATCCTATTGAAATATTCATAACTATCTACCAAACAAAATTGGTATTCAATGATCTTAAATTTGAATTAACTGACAAAGGTACAAAGAACTAGAATAAACTTTCCGAGAAATTAACGTTCAAAGTCAGTGAGCGAGATTAAATAATGTATCGTTGATTCAATGATATTAATTTTAATTATATGGCAAATTCATTGGAAAGTCTCGGTAATGCTGTACATAATTCAAGTTTAAAGAACTATTTTTAGATATAAGATAGGATAAAACTCTCGACCAAGAATTTCACGACGTCGATCATCAGTCCAGCTAGTATTCGACTCATTCCACTTTGCATTTTCCCACATTGAACATTGTAAAGATTTTACTGACTAGAAATACATTTAGCGTTGAATTTATGATTTTAATCATATATATATATATATATGTATATATTGAAATAAGTAGGTCCATAAAATCCTAAAAAAATATAAATCTCTTCGTGGACTCACTAATTTTAAAATATTTTTTCTCTCTTTGGCCTACAACAAAAAATTATATCTATCTATCTATATATAAATATTGAAAAAAGAGGCCAGTTTCGGTTGAAATAATCACACACACACACACATACAGAGGGATACACATAGTGAAACGGTTATTGAGACAGAAAATAGAACTGCTGACTCGAGTTCAAATCCTAGACGAGGCTATGCGCGCTTCACTTGGGGCTAATACGCTTGAGAAAGATGTTAATCCATCTGTTCTCAGCCGGCTATATGTAAATACCGTGACAGATTTAATGATTTACTCCTGGTTAAGAAACCAGTCTACGAGAAGGAAAATTCTGAATTCAAAAAGCTTTATTCTACTTAAAATTTGCCCTTGTGTCCTATCCTTCCTACGGAGGAGGTGTTTATCAAATACCCTCATACACATATACCCACCTAAAGAAGAGAAAAAAAGAACGACATGAGCGTTATATATTTCATTGCAATTAAATAGAAATTTACTCTATGAAATAATGGATTGTTTTGGCTACTGTGTGCAAAAGACAAGGAGTCAAACAGAGTTAAGTTTTGACCTGTTAGATATTGTGGGAATCCACCAGAAAAAATAATTTTGATTTTGAATATTTTGCGGGTGCGTTATGATCTAAAGAATGACGAAAATTGATTGGCAGTAACTGATCAAATCCGTTAATATAAGAAAGCATTCTATTTAATTAGTGAAAAGAATTCAAATGAAAAGGATTGGTGCACTCCGAAGAATGGCAGAATTTAAGGCTTTAGCCAATCAGATTCGAATGCCGAATCGGGATGGGATATATAAAATTAAACATATTAGGGAAAGATAATCATTTCTCTATTCAAGTTTTGTCAAGGGCAGTTTTCAGCTTATGTGTTCTTGGCAAAAAATAATAGAGGCGTTGAGTCTCTACAGTTCCAGGTGAGCATTGTCAGAAGATAGCGGTTTCAATTCCTACCCAAGCTGACCAGAAGTTTACTAGGTCAAAAAACGTGGTGCGATAGACAACAACTATGGAAAGCAGTAATTACTGGGGATACGGTTACAAGACTTAGCATTCCTATCGGAGGTCGGGGTTAATCACCTGAAGATGGCCAGAGGTGAAATTTGGCCGAAACGCAGTGAACCCCTCCAAAAAAACTACCAACATGAGGACAAAAGTCCGTAATAAAATTAATACTCAAGAAAAAAAAAATTTAGCCGAAATCAACCGAAAGCGAAAAATCAATCACCGAAATTTGCCGAGAGTTAACGAAGTTTTCACACCAGATAAAAGAAATGAAATAATCTTAATCATTAAGAAATGCATCGTTTGCCCTAAGAAACTTGATATAGAAGTTAATAGAACCAGTACTTATAATTTCGTTAGGGAGTAAATTTAACCTTACCAACTGTTACAACCAGGTCGATAAACATTTTGGTCAAAGTTACCTGAGCGTGGGATCATCATCAGACTGATTGTATTCTATTCCTGTCAAAATTTATGGAATTAACACAATTAAAGAATGTTGAGTTATTATTTCTTAATTAGCAGTTGATAAACTGGTAACAGTTAAAAGTAAATCATTTTTATTTAATAGCTTGATATTATGGCTTCATAAAATATACCTTAAGCAAATTAGATTAGATTCAAATTAAAGGTTAAACTTTTTACCGGTCATGTAGAGGAGCTGTGGCCTCAAGTGCCGTTGACTCTGTGTCAAAGCTAGCTTAACTTAGATCTCTGTCTGTCTGTCTGTCTATCTATAGATATATTGCAGTTACCATCTAGCTTTTTCTCTATACGTTTTTTCAGCGTCCAGTAGTATTAACACAAACGCTGTTGGAAAGAAACACAGTTTTATTTTATCGGGTTGATTAGACTTCCATATGATTGATAGCCTATAGATAGCAGTCCCCGCTTTTTCAAGACACAAATGATATCCCTCTCAGTAGGTGACACGCTGCTACCGAGGAACAAGAACTTGTCAACTAATTTCAGTGAACCGCTATTTAGACTGGAGATGTTTCCTTCTTGATTAAAACACATATACTCCGTTTTATCAGTACTTACGTGGAGACGAGTGTCTCTTGCTACCTGCTCCATGTTATGCAGTAGAAATTCGGCTAAGGTTGGCGTATTTGCCAGATGTTCTATGTCATCTGCATAGTCTACGTTCGTTATAGCCATACTATTACAAACCTAATAGACGGTTGTAACATTACACGGTACAAATATAACTTAGTAACGCAGCGGAGCTCAAATGGACGCTTGTATTGACACGGTCTCAGTAGACGTTTGTACTACTACTACTACTTTCAATAGTCGTCGAGAAGAGAGAGAAAAAGAGTATGAACTGAGTCGACCACTGTGTCTCGACAAAGAGAAATAAAACTTCACGTGGAGAGAGAGAGAGAGAGAGAGAGAGAGAGAGAGAGAGAGAGAGAGAGAGAGAGAGAGAGCAGACACAGACCTTGAATTATCTTTCTCGCTTTCTTTTTAATTCTAATACGTGTTTGTTCGCTGGTTTCGTCTTCACAGCTACACGTCTGATGTGAGACTCCTTCGCGGAGCTTACCCAAAAATGGGGGCTGCAACTTTCGGCTGCTTTCACATTGTCGTGACTGGTGTTCAACTGCTGTCTCTACGTCGTCGCGTCTCGCAGCCAACTAACTCTTTTTCAGTTTCCTATCCCGCATCCTCAGCCCTAACGGCGTTTTTGCTTGAGTTCCTTCCAGCTAATAAGAACCCGTTGTGGATTTGCTGCCGCTGTGATGACCTGGATTTCGGGAAACTACCCTTTTCTTTTCTTATTTGTTTCAGCTTTTTCATCGACTCTCTCCTCCGTTCTCTATCTCTCTCTCTCTCTCTCTCTCTCTCTCTCTCTCTTGAATGTCTTTCTCATATTTGTTCCTTTCTTTTCTACCCGCTTGCGGTCAACTATTAAAACAATCAAATAATTTTACATAATTTCTGCGGAATATCGTCTGCTCCTTGCTTTAAAAAGCTAAACAGGAACTGCTCAAGAATGCTACGAGCTATAATGAAAAAATTCTGGAAGCAACACTCCACGAAACAACAACTGTACGGACACTTACCTCCCATCTCTAAACCTATCTAATTAAGTCGAACCAAACGTGCAAGGTCGAAATCATAAGTGGCGTTCTACAATGGACGTGCAACAAGAACTTAAAGCAACTCTAGGCTGTTCCAGGATAAAGTCTGGAAAACCTACCGGGAGCGATGGATAATAGGGATAAATGTAGAGAATCAAGGAAATAGGTACAAGATGATAATGATGATATATATATATATATATATATAAAGATTGTTGTTGGTCCCATTGGAGAAAAGTACAAATTTAATTGTCCGATTGGATTTAATTGTAAGTGAAGGTTTTTAAATTGTTTTGTGTTGGACTTTTTCTTTCCCGTTTTTAGCTCTACTCTATATAAAATAGAATAAAACTCTGCATATATAAATAAAATTTATTTTTAAAGAATCAAAAACATTATGGTTATAAAATATCTTTGAAAAGATACGAATCAAAATATTAGTGAAATTCTATATATAATTCCTTGCCAAGCGATGAGCTCATTTTTCTGTACTTCAGTGACTCAAAAAAGTAGCTTCTTATTCTATCGGGACATATTGCAATATTGTTGATGGTATACACTCCATTAACTTTAGTGCAAAAGCGCTTTGTAAAGTTTTTAACACTTTTCTCTCGAGTATCATTGTATAAATCGATTAGGAAATACGTTTAGTATAAAAGAAAAAAGTCTCATGCAATTTGACATATCAGTCATCTTTTTTAATACCACGAAAGCCTCATGATTGGATTATTTCGTATTCATAAGAACATGGCTAAGTTCATCTTCAAACAAATAAATAGATGAATATTGATAATCTCTGAAAAGCTTTTTTGAAAACATGAAATGGATAAGATATCCTTGTATTTTTCCTCTTAAGTTATATCAATCTGATTTTATAGACTCTATAAAAGTTCCATCCAAGTTAATCGCATTTTTTAATATTTGGTATGCAGTTACGAACATATACACATATTTTCATAATTTAATGAATATTAATGCCATTTATTAACGCTTTCACCACTTTCGTTCTAGCATCTTTGCATACACATATATATATATATATATACAATGGGCATATAATGAATTTCCAGATTTTTTTTCGTATTGGCATTTAAAATAATTGTAGCCTCTTGAAAATTTAGTATGTTATTGCTATACATCTTATGATTTTTTATGATTTCAGGTTCAAATAAACAGCTACAGCAGCAATTGGAATACACCCTACTAAAGCCTGATTGTCTCTGCTGGTGAATTTCAAAAATGCAATCTGACTCTTTAGAAGAACTATATGCAATAAAATTGTTTTAAACTTGGGAAAATGCCACAGAAACGTATGGAATGCTCCAGACTGCTTTTCGACCATATTGCATGAATCGAGCATCAGTTTTTGAGTGGCATAAAAGATTCAAGGAAGGCAGTGAGGTATGATGAGAGGTGTTGGAGGGGTAAGGAAGTCAATACACCAGAGTTGATAGGCCAAAGGGTTAGGGTTAGGGTTACCATGTTGAGGTTTTAAGGGAGTTCAGGAAGAGATTCCGTGGTAAGAGGCCAGTACTCTTTATATCAGATCAGTGGAATTTCCAGCAGGACAATCCACCAGACCACAACTCCATCCTTGTCACAGACTATTTGACCAAGATGGCCATCAAGACAGTTCCTCAGCCTCCGTATAGTCCAGACCTAGCTCCCTGTGACTTTTGGTTTTTCCCTAAGCTCAGAGGCTGTTGTTATGAGACAATTGAGGAGATAAAAAGGGCTGTGACGAAGGTCATCGACACGCTCACACAAGAGGGCTCCATGGGGCCTTCCAGAAGTTGTTGGAACGGTACAACAAGTGCAACTAGAGTTTCATGTGTGTACTATCAATAAAAGTGCCCATACGAAAAAAGCCTGGAAACTTATCGTGTGCACCTCGTTTGTATACTTGCAGAAATACCTGTTGTTGACTGGGTTACGAAAGTGCCTTCAAAAATTGTAGTCTAAGTTATGACAGTTACTGCTTCGATATTATTTAATGTTGTGGAGCGGAATATTTACACGCTCTTATGGCCAGCCTTCAGCCAAAAAATGATGTTACAATTTAATATTCTATTGAATTCAATACTCGTTTATCTTAATAACAATATAAACAATCATGTTGATTATAAATCTGTTTTCATTCTTATA
This sequence comes from Sepioteuthis lessoniana, assembly GCA_963585895.1. NCBI lineage: Eukaryota > Metazoa > Mollusca > Cephalopoda > Myopsida > Loliginidae > Sepioteuthis > Sepioteuthis lessoniana. Next base: position 11,521,611 of record OY757907.1, on the reverse strand, counting down.
ACTCAAAAGAAAGAAAAGTCAGTTTTACATAAAAGAAATGCTTTCTTTATACCAGATACAATCATCTTATTCTTTATCTTAATATTTTTTTGGGGGGGTGTCCTCGTGGTGTAATGGTTAAAGCGATAGACTGCGGAATCGTAGTATGCAAGTTCGTTCTCCAGTCGCGCTATTACGTTCACTTTCGGGCAAATACCCTTGGGAAAGGTATGAACCCCCTAATCCTCCCAGCGATGGTTTATATAGTACCACTACTGTTGGGGCTGTCCCCGTGGTGTAATGGTTAAAGCGATAGACTGCGGAATCGTAGTACGCGAGTTCGTACTCCAGTCGCGCTATCACGTTCACTTTCGGGCAAATACCCTTGGGAAAGGTATGAACCCCCTAATCCTCCCAGCCATGGGTTAAATAGTACCACTACTGTTTGGGGGGTGTCCTCGTGGTGTAATGGTTAAAGCGATAGACTGCGGAATTGTAGTATGCAAGTTCGTACTCCAGTCGCGCTATTACGTTCACTTTCGGGCAAATATCCTTGGGAAAGGTATGAACCCCCTAATCCTTCCAGCTATGGGTTAAATAGTACCACTACTTTTTTTGGGGGGGGGGCTGTCCTCGTGGTGTAATGGTTAAAGCGATAGACTGCGGAATCGTAGTATGCAAGTTCGTACTCAAGTCGCGCTATTTCATTCACTTTCGGGCAAAAACCTTTGGGAAATGTATGAACCCACTAATCTTCCTAGCTATGGGTTAAATAGTACCACTACTTTTTGGGGGGGGGGCTGTCCTCGTGGTGTAATGGTTAAAGCGATAGACTGCGGAATCGTAGTATGCAAGTTCGTACTCCAGTCGCGCTATTACGTTCACTTTCGGGCAAATACCCTTGGGAAAGGTATGAACCCCCTAATCCTCCCAGCTATGGGTTAAATAGTACCACTACTTTTGGGGCTGTCTTCGTGGTGTAATGGTTAAAGCGATAGACTGCGGAATTGTAGTATGCAAGTTCGTACTCCAGTCGCGCTATTACATTCACTTTCGGGCTAATACCCTTGGGAAAGGTATGAACCCCCTAATCCTCCCAGCTATGGGTTAAATAGTACCACTACTTTTTTGGGGGGTGTCCTCGTGGTGTAATGGTTAAAGCGACAGACTTCGGAATTGTAGTATGCAAGGTCGTACTCTTGTCGCGCTATTACGTTCACTTTCGGGCAAATACCCTTGGGAAAGGTATGAACCCCCTAATCCTCCTAGCTATGGGTTAAATAGTACCACTACTGTTCTTCTTGGAGAATGGCTTTTGCATTAAATAACCTACAAAGGTTGATATGCCATTAAAAAAGAAACCAAACCAAACCAAACCAAATCAATACTTTGGTTTATAAAGTGAAGCAGCCATCACATAGAATGTGGCTTTTGTGTTGTACCGTCTCATGGACCCAAGCAAGAACATAATCAACGATAATGAACGAACGAAATACACTTCATTATGAAAATATCTCTCTCAGTTTATTCTCATACGGGGCCCACTGTTTGTTGCTAGTTGAGAGATAGATAGAGAGACATATACTCAGAGAGAAGACTTCTTCCCATATTTTCTTCCGGGAGCCAGGGGGTGCTAACGCTTGCATCCCCTTGTAAACTCGTCAGAGACGCCTCTGATCGGCTGCGTGTCCCACGCTCAACTCCGAGTCTCTGCACTCTGTCCAAATCTGACTGCATGGTTCTCATCACGTTATCTCCTTCCGGTTATACACCTGTGGTACCCGACAGCCCTGATTGTGCTGGCTCCTTTTACTAATCACAAAGTGACAGCTTGTTAAAGCCCACGGGGTCACTATGAATGAACAAAAAATCCATGGCATATATTATATAACATTTGCACCTAATATGCTAGTAAATAAAAGCTTGAGGAAAATTATAAAGACTTACGTATTCCAATGTTCATTTAAGAAGCATAGCAAACACTAACAATTAAAGATATATTAACATAATAATGTACAATCTTCATTATAACTATTCATAATACTTAACAAATCAAGTATGATGCTGGCAAAATTTATATCAAGGACGTGGCTTTATAAAGATATAAATATAATTTTCAAAATAGAGTAAGTAAAGCAATCAAAAAAGGCAGATGTGAAATAATTACAACTCAGAAACATAATGATTTATCAAATCAACTAACACTTGAAATATGAGATTCAGTAGTATTCCAAGTTGTCGATAATTAAATCGGTATACACTTCCTGATAAAGGTCCTGACTTCGAGTAAACATCAGCAATATGATTTTGATCTCATTAAAATCGAAGGTATTTGAATTTTCACCGTGAACAGTGGCCCCCACTTACAATCTCAGTAATCGAATTGGAAAGTAAAATTCATGTAGTTTATTTTCTTTCTCGTAAAATTTTACAGAAGAATACATACTCTGTTTTTTTATATATCTTCTATTCCCTTTTTTCCTATAGATGCACAGGCACATTGACACACAGACAAATGTTGAGCTTTATTATATATATATATATATATATATATATATATATATATATATATATATATATATACTCAAGTATGTATATTTGCAAAATCATAAATATATATATATATATGTATATGCACATATTCACACACACACACACACACACACACACACACACACACACACACACACAGATATATATATATAAATATATATATATGTATACATGGGGAGTAGAAGTAAATAATTGAAATGAATCCGACAATACAAAGAAAAAACTGAAGAACAAGGTAATAAAAAAAAAACAAGAAAAGTCAGTCAACGCTAAAACGTTTCGATTTTAACGAACCATCATCAGGGCCGGGCAATAATGATATCGAGCGATGTTAAATCACCCAAGGATGTTTGATAGAATATTTGTTTATTTATATTTTATTAGATATTCTATTAAATATCGGTGATTTAACCATGAGGATTTAAAATTTTCTCCTAAAATATGTATATATATATATATATATATATATATATATATACATGTACGATCATCTGTTTACCCCCCCCATATATATATATATATATATATATATATATATATATATGTTCATCAAAACCAGAGGTATTGAACTTTTACCCTAATCGCACTGGAAAGTGAATTTTATCTGTAATATAATGGCCGAGGTATTTCGTTTTATATATATCTTACCTTTCTGAAAATTTCTTTGGTATAAATACTATTTTATTCGTTTGGTTTTTTAGTAATAAATGAATATTTCACCCCAGAGACCAATGTGCTTGACAAATGAATAAAAATACAAGTACAGTCATGTGTGGCACAATGTTAGAGGTACGTTCTAAAATATCAGACGTTCTACGATTTAGAGTTCATAGCTTTCCCACAGGTATTAGTCAGGCAGTGAACGAAATAGTACGATTAAGGTTCGAACTCACTCACATTGCAGTCGCTGTCTTGCACTTTTGCCATTATGTCACGGGGACTTGGGATACTTTATGATGCACGAATTTATGCTAACCGGTATCACTTTTTCTAATTTCATATGGAAATCCATTTCTTAGTTTCGGAATTTTTTCTAATGATTGATTGATTGATTTTAACGGCATCTCAATCCATCTAGGGTTATTTTATACCAAGAGGTGAGGGAATCGTGTCCATTGTACGGTCATATTTATACTTTTTGTAGTTGTTTAAGGTTTTGTTGCGACGATTTTTTTTGCACACAGTCCTATCAAATACGATTAATCTTTACAAAGATTAATTTGATTCATACATGGGATCTTAACAGGTACAACAAAAGTATCAAGTAATCCAATTGAATAGGAATAATTTTTAAATGGATTTTTTTACTCATAGATGGTAAATAAACAAGTGCTACCATTCTGTTTTAGAGTGTATTTTAAAGTAATGCCATTTATTCAGATATCAAGAACTGGAGTCTCACCATCTGATCAGTTTAGCGTCACACCTAGGACAGGGATTGAAGGCTTTGAAGAGCATGCTATACTTGATTGATTGCATTACGAATATTCAAATAGGTAAACTTTTTTCCTCAATATTTAGAAGTTTGTAATGTTTGTTGATATTATCCACGACTTATTTTGATGAGTTTTACCAAAAGAGTGAAATATCAGAAATCAATTTTGCATTGGGTTAATTCAAAGTTCTAAGTTTCATCTTTTAGATCTGTAAATTAGCTATCTCTCTTCTATATTACTTGAGAAATTTACTTCAGTGGAAGAACGGAACTAAGGAAACTCAACTACCCTCAAAACTACAGACAACAACTATTGAATTACTTGCTGTACAGATAGCTATTAATGAACTGAAGTTCTATTGTTGACAATGGTTGCTAAAATTGGTAGTAATAAGACAACTATCTTTATTTGTAATAACAAAGTTAAGTTTATTCGGCTTATTTGTAAGAACTGTTTGATGTTCGGTTCTTTTGATCTGTTTCACTACGTCGTTTGCTTATATTACGAGGGTGAGTCAAAATGTAATGCCTTTTTCTTTCGTAAAGGAATACTTGTACTCTAGGTAAATACGGCAATTTGGGAAATGTATATGGGACGTTCATTACATATATACATAACGTAGAACACATAAAGAACATAGGAATCTCGAAATTCGAAAACACCTAACGACTTCTTGTTCAAGTACAAAACCTTTTTATTAACTTTGATTGAAAGGTTTCGACATAAGGAGGAGAGACACAATCTTGCTATGCTGTCTTATTCATTTGGCCCCCATCTCGACCGGCACCCATAGGGCGCAAGTTCGCCTCGTGTTTGCGAGCCCAAAAAGTCGATCCTCCTCGTTTGGCGTCTAGTATTCAACTCTCCAACTTTCTTCAAATCTTCACAAACCTCTGCGCGCTTCTGGTGCGTGACGTCACTCGCACTCCGTCACCCGTTTCGTCTCGGACTATTGTGACATCTGAGTGACACCTCCATTCTCCCTCGCGCGCCCGCGTTAACACCTGCCTCAATGTTGCACCTAACTAACCCATGTGCTGAGCCGAAAGGTTCTCAGCCTAACTAAACTCAAAGGCATGAACCGAAATCCCTTCGCCATTACGTTACATAATTACCGACTCTGGAACATGTATCATAGATGAAAATTAAGATGGTCCACTGGAAATTATCTTGTGACACTATGAGTTGGATATATCCACATACATGTATACACACGTGTGTGTGTGTGCACCCATACATGTGTGCGTGTGTGTGTATATATATACGCCCACGCATATGTGTATGCACACACAAGCACACCCACACACACACACACACACACATACATACATATATACACATATATATGTGACAAGATGAGTTAGATTCGGCTTGGGTATCAAATTTCAAATGTTAGGAAAACCCATTAACTAGATTACGGAAATCTAGATAAGAAAATGTTTATACATATGGCCATGGACGTGGGTAAGTGTTAAGTACTTGTCGGGTACTGGTCAAAAACTTAAAAGGGTCTAAATTTAATGTCCCTGTATCGGAGACGTTCAGGCTAGGAAATATTTTTATGTCCAGTTTTTTTAAGAGAGAAATCCCCCCCCCAAAAAAAAGATATGGGTTTATTCGTGGGTGTCCCTTGGCCGGAAATAATAATGAAAAATTCTGTATATATACAGGTGCATTTTGGGTCCTAGCAGTTAGACTTATTTTGGGTTCGAGGAAAATTGAGGCCGGAACAAAGAAACAACGAACATTACCAGCCGGACCCAGTTAGTTAAGATAATCTTTTGCTAGCCGATACTCAAACTAGAACTAATTATCCACAAAGTGTTATACACTCTCCATCCTCCCTTGGCGTTTTAATCACAAAGTTGATGTTGTGTTTTTGTTCTTTTCCCTGTGAACCTGCCTCTCGCTCGATCCTGTCACACAAAAGTTCTCGACGTGGAGTTAGTAACTTATGCAACCAGCTACAGAGGAGAGTCTTCTCACAATCTCCCTACTTCTCAACATCGTCCCTGTTTCTTTCAGTAGCAATTTTCTACTTTCGAATGAGGGCATGTATCCCTGCCACGTAAGATTCTGTTGACTGTCTTTTGAGCCATACCGTCAATGCAGTTTTAACTTCCTCCTCACTGGCGTAATGTTTGCCTCTTAAATACTCTTGTAGTATATTCCACCGCTGGACAAATAACTAAGGACTCGAACTGATGACGATGAACGATAATGATCATTTATAAACTATTATATTTTAAAGTAAATCTTCGCTATACAAATGTTGTTTTTTTTATCTTGAGTTAAACATCTTGCGTCTCATTTAATTATGCTATCATGAAAATATAATAGCTCAAAGAAGTCCAATATTTATTTTGCTTTAAAAAATTTACATAAACTATCAACCTTCTTATTTAGATTGTTGTATATTGCACCGCTAGACAAGCAACGAAGGACTCGTAGATATATAAAAATATAATTCATATTTTTATTCTTCGATGGTGACGATTTTTTGTTATGGAAAGACAGTCAGAGAGAGTTCGCACATATCTTTCGTTAGTGGTGGGGACCCTTTGTGTGGCGTAGGGTGACGGCCGGAGAACACACACGAAGGTGACAAATTGCTATTGAAACGGTAACTATATTGAGAAGTAGTGATTTATGACACATGTTCCTGTGTCAATTATCATTCATGAACTAAAGTAAAAGATATTACTTTTTGATTCATCTTCGTACATACGTTACATTCTTAACATTTTAAAAAATGATTGAAGGGTAGAATCTGTCTGATTTTCCTCCCTGCTGATCTGGGATTATTTAAGGTTTCTGTCCGTGAAAGCTACATAATCATTTAAACAGCGGAAAAAGAATTGAAAACTGCGATAGAATTTTTGCAGGAAAGGATTCTTGAAGGAAGTGAAGCAGGTGATAAGAATGACAGAAAAAAAAAAAACAAAAGGAATATCAAGTGAAAGGAAAAATGATCACACGCCCGCACACACATTAGCCCAATCGGCAAGGGATGTAGAGTTCAGTGACTGCATCTCTTCAGAGGGGTAAGACTTCCCCATCCAGTGTCCTGTATATGACAGTAAACAATCTGATAGTGAAGCTCCAGTAATACTGGAGCTTTGGGAAACGCGGAGTGCCCCTTCATTGCCATCGCTCTTGCCCGGAATGGTAGCACCTGATAAGGTTCTATCTAAGGGCCAAATAGAACCAAACTACATACTTATGCTAAACTGAAATGAAATAGAGCTGTTAGTGTAAAAATAGATTTGGCATTAAATAACCTACAAAGCTTGATATGCCATAAAGCCCAACACACACACACACACACACACACACACACACACATATATATATATATATATATATACATGATTTAATGACATGTCAAATCGTCTAGGGTTATTTTAAGCCCAGGGGTTAGGAATAGCATTTATATTTACATTTTTGTGTAATTCTTTCTTGAAAGTTTTTCCTTACATTTTATTATAAGTATTCCTATCTAATACAAATAATTTGCACACAGTTATATGGTATCAAGTATTTTTGTCCAATACAAATAATTTGCGCATAGTTGTATGACTTCACGTATTCCTCTCTGATACCAATAATTATGTTTTTTTCAAGTAATTATTTCAATATAATCATAATTTGTTTGCGCACAGTGGAATGGTTTGACTAAATCAATAAAAAATCTTATAAAACAATTATAGCTTCAAGTAACTATTCTTAATACAAATAATTTACTTTGGTATATAAAGTATTCCAATGCTGTTGCATTGTTTTTTTGCATTCCTATCAAATACTTTTAATTACGTTTTTAAATACCTTATTACATTTAATTATGAGCAATTATTTTAACCCCTCTTAAACTAGTAGACAAATTCACTTACCTAGGAAGCAGCGTCGCATCAATCGAAAAGGACATCGACACGAGGTTAACGAAAGCATGGACAGCTATCAATAGGCTATCGATTATATGGAAATCAGACCTAACCGATAAAATGAAACGCAGTTTCTTCCAGGCAGCGGTCACATCGATACTGCTATATGGGTGCACTACATGGACTCTAACAAAACGGCTGGAGAAGAAGCTAGACGGCAATTACACAAGAATGATGCGAGTAATCTTGAACAAGTCCTGGCGGCAACACCAACTGTACGGCCACTTGCCTCCAATCACGAAAACTATTCAAAACTGGAGAAGCAGGGACGAACTCATAAGAGATGTACTCTTATGGACCCCCACACATGGCCGTGCAAAAGCAGGACGACCAGCACGAACATACATTCAGCAGCTATGTGAGGATACGGGATGTTGTCCTGAAGACCTGCCTAGGGCGATGAACGATAGGGAGGAGTGGCGAGAGAGGGTCAGGGATATCCGTGCTACCAGCACGACATGATGATGATGATGATTTTGCATGCAGTTATATGGTTTCAACAGATAATCTTTTGTAGACAATTACAGTTTTAAGTAACAATTCTTAATACAAATAATTCATAGTTATGTGGTATCAAGGATTATAATCCCAGATTAACAATTTCATAACAGAGCTATTGGATCTATAATTGGATCCATAACAGGTACTACCTCTTCGAGTCCGAGTAGATCTTGGAGTAGTTATCAAAATAATTCTTTGTAATCTACGAACTTCTTCTTTTCGTGAAGTGGTTAGTACTGTATAAGAATTAGAATCTCTAGGGAGTAAGAAGCTCTGCACCAATTTGGGGTCCAGTTTTTCTCAAAGACTTGACATGACTGAAACCAGTCCATAAACACCGAAGATGAAAGAGATGTTCAATTATTGAGAAGAGAAAAAAATCTTAATTTTTTCTGTGTTATTTATTAAGTTTTGGAATGGAATCTAACAAGCGTGATCATTCATTAAAGACAACCAGAATTTTAAAGTATTCAAAAATGTGGATGTTTCGAGGGTAAAACAGTTAAAGACTTTGAAATGGAATCAGCAAAACGATAGAGCCTCTTTCACAGTAACGCTATAAAAAAACATGAATCCAATTTTTTTCTTAGCCATTAGTTTATAGTCACATAGTTAGAGCCCTTTTGCCTTGAAAAGATAATCTTTTTAAGCGTTCCATAATATCTTAAGACAAGAATCAAGATTTCAGACCCATGAAAATCAACCTTAAAACCGAACTAATCACTTTTTTATAAAAGGACTAAGATGAATTTCTGACTGAAATAATACAACTAAACATGGAAAATCTTGAACGTGTTTTACTCTATTTTTTCCAAAAAAAATTTTCAACTTAATAAATTTTGACTAAATTTTTTTCTTTCTATATTATATGGAGGAAATTTAATAATACGACATAAGGCTCCAAAATGTTCTGAGTATTTTTGTGCGTGCTTGTGTGCGCAAATGTATATGTGTATGTGATCAGTTTTGTTGACCCAAACATCAAAGATTTTATTTGTCTATCTGTCTATCTGTTTATTGATTTGTAGATAGATAGATTGTAACAGATTAAGAAAGAAAGAAAGAAAGAAAGAAAGAAAGAGGTAAATTTGATTCAATAATAAAGAAATAGTTTATAAGATCATTTCTTAAGTTAGTCTATGTTGTGTCTACTCCATAAATCAATGAAAAATACATTAATCACAGTATTATTATTTCTAGAATATTTTGTCTCTTTTAGAGTAAAAATAATTTCTCTTCTGCTAATGAAATAGATATTTATATCCCCGAGGTAGTGTTTATAATACCGTCCTGATAATTATGCTACCAAATGTTCCAAGACATCATATCTGCCTCTGGGGCCATTTTATTGTCATAAATAGAAAACATTGTTTCATGATTACCTGGCTAGTTTCTAGCAAAACTCTTGTAAATGTTGAAGACATTTTATAAATTAAATCTTATCATAATGGAGATTATTAGTATATCTGCAGCTGAACTACGTCACCAACGACGTTACAATTCCCTTAGTTATTTTTGTTATATTCTCAATGATTACAAAATAATCTTTATTTAGCCTTAATTATAATCTTATTTGTTAAAGATGACTCTATTAAAACCTAGCTGAGTTATAATTCCGTCAAAACATCCCATATCATTGGCATTTATCCGAATTCCCACCGAGTAAAATTTGATGCAAGGTCATTTTATTGTAGTGGGGCCACGCACAAATCGACACTTAGGTGTGGCCGTCATAAAAATGCTTGAACCGGTTGGCATTCCACATTTTAGGGCACCCCAGGTACCAAACGATAACCCCAGCTCTACCAAGCAGCTATTGCCCGGGGAAACCCTCTGTAAGCCCTGGTGATCAACTTAATTGCACCCAACTAACGCGAATGCCAGATGACCCTCAGAAAACCAACCAGTAGGTTTTTTTGTTTTTTTTATGTGTATGTATTGCTAGTAATGACAAATTCACCTACCTAGGAAGTAGCGTCTCATCAACCGAAAACAACATCAACACACGGCTGACGAAAGCATGGACGGCTATAGATAGGCTCTCAATAATATGGAAATCAGACCTGACCGATAAAATGAAACGCAGTTTCTTCCAGGCAGCGGTTGTATCGATACTGCTATATGGATGCACTACATGGACGCTAACTAAACGGCTGGAGAAGAAGCTAGACGGCAACTACACAAGAATGTTGAGAGCAATATTGAACAAGTCCTGGCGATAACACCCCACGAGACACCAACTATACGGCCACTTGCCTCCCATCACGAAAACTATACAAGTTAGACGAACCAGACACGCAGGAGACTGCTGGAGAAGCAAGGACGAGCTCGTAAGTGATGTACTCCTATGGACCCCCATATATGGCCAAGCAAAAGCAGGACGACCAGCTCGAACTTACATACAGCAGCTATGTGAGGACACAGGATGTAACCCTGAAGACCTGCCGGAGGCGATGAATGATAGGGAGAAGTGGTGAGAGATGGTCAGGGATATCCGTGCTGGCGGCACGACATGATGATGATGATGATGATAATTGCTAGTAATTATAAAGTATATTGGACAGCCGAATTATTTAAGGCTGTTATCATTTGTATGATACCGGCCGTGATTTGATTATGTAAAAAATATCAATAGTAACGATATATCTCATTATTGTGGTCTTGTGATTTGTATTTTTTATTTATTACTAATAATTTGAACCTAGTTGTATGATTTCGTATATCCCTCTCTAATATTAATAGTCTAGTGGGCTGGAGTCTGGTCCTATGCTAGTCACGGAGCCCAATGTGGTGTGACTACTGGTCACAGTACTTGTTGTGGCTATTTTGTTCGTGACTTCTACTGTTTGCTTTGTAAAATCCTTCCGCGCCCACGCTGTGTTGAAAGACTCACGGAAGGAGTTTGACACAATTCAGCCAGATCTACTTCTGACGGTCAGGTAATATGAGTAGCGAGATTGTCTAGCAAATCAAAGAATAGAGAAAACCCGTTGTTTAACAACAACAACAACAACAACAACAACAAAATAGTTTTTATTGAAACATGTCTGTGAGACAATAAATAACAAACAAACTATGTTTACTTTCCTGGCAAATAGAAGAAGAAGGAATATCGAGAGAGGAAGAGTGACGGTGAGGTGCGGTTAGAGTAACATTAACATCTCTAAAGTCCGGGACTTTGGATTTTTGTAACGTCTGAAGGTTCTTCGGAGTGCCTCGGGTCTAGAATGGGAGAGGTGCTTCTTTGGCAGTCTTGAGTTTCTGTTATATACTCACATAATAAATATGCTTATATACATATATACATATTCATGCAGTATCACAACGACACCATAAATAATTAAACAGACGCACAATGATAAAGTTGCAGGACTAAAACGACGCACACAGAAAGACGCAGGAAGACTTCTTTATAAAATATTTTACCTTACATCTTTATTTGCAAGTTTCGAAAGGGTTGTTCCAAGTTTGCGTGTGAGAGAGAGCTGGAGACCGAACATTACTGAAATATTTTGACCCCAAAGTTATGGCCGTCAGCGTTGTGTCTTTCTCGTTCTTCATGGCTGCTCAACCGGACCCTGGAGTAAACTTTTCTGTGTGCTGGCTTTCCCTACTACAACACGTCTACCTCCGTCTTCCACTGTACTGCTTGCCCTCCTTCTCGCCTATCCCCAACTGTCCTCAATTCGTCGGCCTTATATTACCTTCAAACTCCCACGCAGTAATATAGACACGCCTCAACGCCTGCGCAACCTCTTCCGATTTCCAGCGACCGGGATGTGTCACTTCCTTCCGATGCACCACCTTGAATGGCATTTTTGGCCTGGTCAAAAGGTCAAAAGATAACATTTCTTCTTGGTCCCTTTTCTCATCCTCTCTGAAGATTCGTTTTCCCATCCCATTTTTTATAGATCAATATCTGGACTAAAAAAAGGTTTCTGATTTGTTGGCCAATAAGAGACAATTAGGAGTCATATTCCCATTGGTCAGCCAATCCTTTTTCAGGATTATATCTTACAGGTCTAGGGAAAACACTTTCTTGATGATTTGACCAATAGGAACTGGTTTAGAGCAATGGGGTTGAACAAGAAATTCTCAGCCTCACCTGACTGAATTAACCATGCCCATTTCAACTTTATTTAGGGTAGAGCAAAATTAAATCTCCCTTTTGACATTGAATTTTAAGACAAAAATTAGAAAAACATGTTTTACGAAATGACCCATTTCATCGTTATGATTGATGAAGTTAGTTGACAACCGAAATACCAAACAAATTCGTTGACCTTTGAAATCAAAAACAATTGTCCAGCACTTAACTGACCTTTAGGAACAATCAACCAGCTTTTAAAAAAAAGATACTTATTTTAAGGATCTTTTTGTTTATATATATATATATATATATTAATTTTCATATATTTCATAAATTCTAATTTTTAGATATTAATTAAGTATTTAACCGCACGTCATGTCACTTCAGAATACACCAACTGCATCTCTGCAGATGGATAACTCCCCAACTAGTGTCCTGGATATTACACTATACAATCTAATGGAGAGGCTCCAGTCTTGGACGTGTGGGGAACCTGGAATACCCTTCATTTCCATCGACCCCAGGTTCACTTTGGCCCAGAGTAGGAGTATTTGATAGGGTTGACATTTAAATTGTATGCAAACAAAAGACATAAAAATTTACTTGTTAGAAATGTAATTGTTTGATTATTTAACTGTGGGTAAACAAATGGCTGGTGTTTAACTGAATCGTTAGTGATACATAGCAATCCTTGTAACCGTTTAACTGTGGGCAAAAAGATTAGTAATATTAAATATAATAATGATTTAAATAGAAATACTTGTAATCATTTCACTGTGTGCAAACAAATCATTTATATTGAATTGAATTATAAGTGTTAGATAGCAATAATTGAAACCGTTTAACTTTGTCGAAACAATAGCTATAATAGTGTATAAACAAATTAGCTGTAACTCATTTTAAAATGAAATTACTTACAAACTGTTTAATTGCAAATTATATATATATATATATATATATATATATATATATATAAATTTAAATTTGTGTAAACAAATAACTAATAGTTAATAAAATTATTCATGTTGGATATAAAAACTTGAAACTGTGTACATATAAAAATGAGCTCAGACTCATTTAAAAAGATTACCTACGAAATGTATTTACAAATAATATATTTAATATATATGTATAAAGAGGATTTGACATTAAATAACCAACAAAGGATTGATATGCCATAAAACCGAACCAAACCAAATCATGTATATTTGATATATATGTAGAAAGAAGATTTGGCTTTAAATAACCTACAATGGTTGATATGCCATAAAACCCAACCAAACCAAATCATATATTTTTAGTATATATGTATAAAGATGATTTGGCATTAAATAACCTACAGTGTTTCATATGCCATAAAACTCAACAAAACCAAATCATATATATTTAATATATTCGTATAAAGAGGGTTTGGCATTAAATAACCTACAATGGTTGATATGCCATAAAACCCAACCAAACCAAATCATATATATTTAATATATATGTATAAAGATGATTTGGCATTAAATAACCTACAATGGTTAAAACCCAACTAAACCAAATCATATATATTTAGTATATATGTATAAAGAGGATTTGACATTAAATAATTTACACTGGTAGGCATATAATAAAATCCACCAACCAACCAACCAACCAACCAACTCAAATACTAATTATTCATAAATATCATATAGTTTCGGATATCTATTTATATTTAGGAATTATTATTTTTTGCAGAAAATAGTTTCAAATAACTAAAAGTCCTTTTGAAATAATCATGGCTTGAAATAACTTTTCTTTATACTAACCATTTGCATACAGTAAAATGGTTTCAAGTCTTCTTATCAAATATTATTGTTTGCACATAGTTATATAGTTTCAAATAATCTTATCTAATACTTATCATTTAAACAGATGTATAGTCCGAAATATACGAAGAATTCATACACAATTATATTTTTTCAGGAAACCATTTCTGATTGATGATAATCCTTTGCATGCACGCAGTAATATTTTTTTGCAGTAACTAATAACCATTTCCGCTGTGTCGGCTGTGGTTGTAGAATACACAGACTGCACCTCTACAGATCTGTAAGACCCTCCCACTTCATGGGGCCATCTTATGTAGACGTGGAGGGAAACCAAAAAATGCCGATAGACCAGATTGGTGGTCCGTAACTCGGATTCTAAGAGTCACATGACTTGCAACAGTTCAATACGCCCCTTACTTTGGCAAACCGGGCAGTCGGAGAGACTCAATCTAATCAATCTGCTAATCAGGAGAAGCTCGAACATTTTTATGAAGAAGTTGCAATAATATTCTGCAAATTACTTTAATGTCAAACAATCAGAATCCAGTTTTTATATTATAGGTCCTTGAAGGCGATGGAGAATGTAACATAGCCATGATAACGATACGAATATGGAAAATATACGGACACGTGAAATGTTCATATGCATAGGAATCCCGAAACACTGACGACTTTCTTTAGTTCAGGTACGAAACTTTTATTACTTTCTTGACTTTTAGGTTTTTCGACACGAGGAGAGAGAGACACAATTTCTACCTTGCTGACTATTCCATCTGACCCAACAACGAGCGGACATCCCGTAGTCCATAACTACACTGGCCTCGCCCAGGTTCAAAAATCAACTCGCTTCGTCCAGCTTCAAATATCAACTAACTGCTTTTTTTCAAAAATCACCCAAAATCCTCAGCCCATCGCTTCCTGGCAGAACGACATTCACATCCCTAGTCTCATTTCCTATCCTGGGTTTTTATTATGGCATCTGTGATTATCACATCCTCCCCGCGTGAGCGTGAACACCTGCGCTCAATGTGTGCCACTACCCGTGCACTTAGCCGAATATTCTAAGCCTAACTAAACGGAAATATAAGATATAATCAACGAAAAATGGTAATATAAAAAAAAAAAATCATTCCGCAATTATATAACAATAAGAGTCAACCCCGTTGAGGGAAACAAGACTTTTTCTAAGAATCACAGTTACTAGAGAAGGAAAAAAAATAAGACGAGCACATTTTTAATACTTCTATGATTCATAAAGAACTGAAAATAGGCTATACAATATGAATGGAACAGTAATTTCAAATCCGATGGTTGGTTGGTTGGTTGGTTGGATTTTATTGCATGTCAGCTTTTGAAGGTTATTTAATACCAAATCCATTTTATCCAAATAAACATTTCTATTTCAAACAATTCAGTTTAGCATAAGTACACAGTTTAATTGTCAAAAACATTTCTATTTCAAACTATTCAGTTTAGTCAAACAGTTCTAATTCAGTTAATTCAGTTTAGCGTAATTACAGATTTTGTTTACACAGTAAAATGTCAAAACGCTTCTCTATATATATAACAATTCAGTTTAGTGTAAGTACAGTTTCAGTGTCAAAAACAGTTCAATTTCAAACGATTCAGTTTAGCCTCAGAACGCAGTTTAAATGTAAATACTGTTTAATTGTCTAAAACATTTCTTTTTTAAGCTATTCAGTTTAGTCAAACAGTTCAGTTTAGCATAAGTATGCCGTTAGTTCTATTTAACTCATAGATATGGCCCTATCAGGGCCTACCACGCCGGGCCAGAGTAGACCTGGGAGCAATGGCAATGAAGAGGTACCCCCAATTCCCCAAAGATTCAGCCTTACTGGAACCTCACCATCAGATTGTTTAGTGTTATATCCAGGACACTCGTTTGGGGGGGTCCTTACCCTTCTGCAGAAGTGCAGTCGGTGTTTTCTACAGCTCTAGCAGACTGGGCAATTCAAATCCGAGACGATGTTTCAAATTTCAAACATAGAGCCACCATCAGGACATCTACTCGAGATGATCAAAATGCGTCAAGTGAAGTGAAAATAATCGGACGTCTCAGAAGAAAAATGTGACCAAGAATACAACTGTGTAAATTTTCTATAAGAATGTTATTTTTAGAAAAAAAGAAAAAGAGATTATAGAAGTAAAACCTAAAGAACCATCACATTCCTATAAGCCCGAAATATTGCTGAGAGACATAAGGGAATGCAACATTATGCCAGCGTGGAACAGGAATCATTTTTTTTTAAATACCCGTCAACCAAAAAAATTTTAAACTCTTATAAAGCAAATAAGAATGTCCAAAATTCTTATCAGAGGGAAAAGGGATTTATATGAACAAAACTGATCCAATCAAGAATTCAGAATGACAGATTCTGTAAGCAAAATGCAATAGACTAACAGATATATGAAATCTTCAGCCGTAAATCGAAACTCAAAGTACCTCCAAATCTTCATCAAAATCTATCATAACATAAAAAATTTTAAAAGATCTCTTAGCCATCCTCCACGCACTTCTAAATATATAGCTTCCACAGAAATGTGTGGAACTACCGGAAGCGAATATGGTCCTCCCTCCGACACTAAGCGTAAGTAAACGGACGACTCGGTTTGAAAGACTTGACTGCGAGAAGGGACAAGGTAAAGACGTCAGTTGATGTAAAGAAGATGTATGGACTGACGAAAATTTACAAGCCCTATTTTGGGTGTTAGCTCTGAGAAGGGTTCTCACACCAGTCGCGAAAAATGTTAGAACTACTAGAAAATACAGAAAGAAAATTCAAGATCTATGTGTGCACTCTTTGTCTCCTCATGACATGTTGTTTTCTTTGTCCAGCTGACGCGGTTGACAACTTTCATACTCTCTTTCTTTCTCCCGACGGTTTCTGAAAAATTGTAGTAGCGAATAAACTTTTGTATCAGTAAATTAAGACAGAGTTTTATATGTTCATCAACTTTTTCTATGGCGAGATTACAACGGGGTCTGATAACTACCTAAGGCATCGCGATACGGCCATTAATAAGTTCGAGCACGTGGTGGTACAACCATACATTTGGTGTGTACGATACTGAGTAATATTTGGTGCAGTAAGATTACAAAGTCTATTTGGTACCGTTATGTCACATAAGGTACCACCCAGTAATCCTTATTACCAAAGAAATAACGTGATAGCCCTAGATCTGAACACTGACAATATACTACACAATGGAATAATTTGTTTTTGGATTTCAGAACTAAAAATAAGGACATCTTTTATGAGGGTTTCGATCACGGTGTTTTTCTTACAGCTGCGAAATAGATACCACGCAAGAAACTGAAAGTATAAATAAGGCCGTATCATGGCTCACCAACTATGCTACTTAGCCAAGAAAAATTATCAAACAATTGGTTTAAATATTCAAGTCGAAGCCGACAATGAAAAGGAAAGAATATATGACAGAAGACAAAGAAATTATAATTTAAAATCCGTGTTAAGCCTTTTAGATGGTTGAAAATTGATATTATATCACCTTGCATTTTTTGCTCAGATAAAGCACAAATATTGATTGAAGGAATTGTTTTAAATGCAAATAATTAATATATTGTCATATGTTTTCTAGTATTCCAATCTAATTCGAATAATTTGCAAGTAACTATATTATTCCAAGTATCATTATTTAATACTAATAATTTGATAGCAACAATGTTATTTTAATAATTCCTATTTAATACAAATAATTTTCAAGCAATTATATGGTTTTAAATAACTGTTACTTTTAACAGTATTCGATTGATTTTAATTTTAGTTCTTTTATCACTATTATACGGCGACCTGCCTCCCATCACGAAAACTATCCCAGTTAGACGAACCAGATATGCAGGAAACTGCTGGAGAAGCAAGGACGAGCTCATAAGTGATGTACTCCTATGGATCCCCACATATGGCCGGGCAAAAGTAGGACGACCAGCTCGAACATACATACAGTAGCTCTGTGAGGATACGGGATGTAGCCCTGAAGACCTACCAGAGGCGATGAACGATAGGGAGAAGTGGCGAGAGAGAGTCAGGGATATCCGTGTTAGCGGCACGACATGATGATGATGGTGATGAGGTTAAGAATATTCTACAACAACAGTGAGGATCAGAAATTATAAATATTAAACATTCAATGAGATTAGAATTCATATCACCGTGTACATTGTGATAAAAAAAAAACAATGACATAATTGAAGTTGAATTGGAATTAATGTAATTTTCATAATGAATATTTCATTACTTTATAAGGCAATAATCACTGATTTACCTTGCCCAGGTTAGTTGAATGTTTTCAGCCTCTTAAGAATAATCCGAGAGGGCAAGGACAAAAATTGCCAAGCTCGATCAGCAATCTATTTTAAATAGAACATCTCGAGCATTGTTGGATCAAGAAAAACAGATAAGGTCATGTTCTTAGGAAAGGAAAATGTCAGACACGTGGTCACCGAAAATGCCACTCACTTTTTTATTACTACGTTTTAACCTCTCTCTTGACCATTGTCAAATCAGGAAAATGACATTGATAAATGAGAACTCACTCTCAATGAGGATCGGGGCAGTTTTGCTAGCTCCAACCTTTAAGCTCCTTATCTGTTCTGTGCCGGTTAATATCTGACCCTGACTGACCTTTTAAAAAATCATCATATGTGACCATTTCTCGGACTCACCGAAAGATTTCTTGTGATTGATCTCTTGTCGGCTACATAGCTGGTCTCAAGTTTAGGAAAGCAGCCTCTACATTATATCAAACAGTAAATTTGAACCATTTTTTTAGCCGAGGGAGATATGTTGCCTGGAAGAATGGTTCTCTGGAACTGGATTTCTATAACAGGCAAGAATCTAGGTTTAATGAATAAAAAAAGGAAAGAATAAAAAACAAAAAAAAAAATGAATTAATTTAATCCACTGAAAAAAAACCCAACTAAATAAAAAACTGAGGTTCTCAAACTTGAATTCAGCCTGAGACAGAAAAATTCTGATTGTGTAGAAAGGTATATTTCATACCTTTAATTCGTACTACAAACTTAAAAACTATAATGGAGTCTTATTTCTTTGTTTAATGGCATATCAGTCTTCGTAGAATATTTAATGCCAAAGTTATTTTAGAAGAACAGCAGTGACACTATTTTACCTATATGTTACATAGCCATAATATGGCTATGCGTGAAACATACATAGAATATTCATAACATATATACATAGAACATAGGAATCTCGAAACACGAAAAACACTTAGGACTTCTTAGTTCAGGTACGAAACTTTTTATTTCCCTTGAGTTTAAAGGTTCTTCGACATTCTTTCTATTCTGGGTTTTTCCATCTGCACCCCCCCAATCTCGTGCGACACCTGCCCAAGGCCTTGGCGAGCAAGCGAAAGTCAACCCTTCCGGTTCGGTGTCCAGTTTTCAACTCAACTTACTGACTTTTTCAAATCTCCCGAAATCCTCCACGCGCTTCCTGTTCGTGACGTTATTCGCACTCCCTAGCCCCGTTTCCCATCTCGGGTTTCTATTGTGACATCTCTGAGTGACACGTCCGCTCTGCACGCGTGAACACCTGCGTTAATGTTACACCTAAGTAACCCATGCACTGAGCTGAAAGGTTCTCAGCCTAACTAAACCCAAAGGCATAAAACGAAATCCCTCGGCTATTATATTACACATAGCTGAGGAATAAAGGAATTGATGACTTTTCCGAAGGGTATTGGCCCGAAAGTGAACGTAATAGCACGACTGGAGTTCGAACTCGCTTTGTCCAAGCCACTATACAGAATTTTTGCCATTACATAACTCCCCATTATAATTTCAAGACAGTTAAAGATTCAAAACGTCAAATTTATTAAAATAAATCAAAAATACAAATTATATGTCTAATCAGTAAAGCACTTTGTTATCGTTTAATGGTTTTGTGACATAAATTAAGTTATTGCTTAGTGATCCTCTTTTCTATCATTTAACCTGAATAAAGTAAATTTAATGAACATGCATTTCATCAGATTTAAGTTAACTAACAGAGTATTGCCAATAAACAAGTACTCTTCCAACATTTTTCGATAAAAGATTAATGTTCTTGTGAATTAAATAGGCTAAAATTCTATTATTTCTTATGGAACATTGAATAATTTAAACTGATATTTTTAGATATTGTTTATTACTAAACTCAGAATTCAAACTCCGAGATCAACAATATGGATATTGCGGTCCAAAATCAAGTAAATGATAATGCAAAATTTTATATCTTAAGAATATTTTCAAGCCAAATACTTTTTCGGTGATGATATACGTTTTGATTAAATAAAATTACGACATAAGTTATAAACGCTTTTTCTTTGGAAAAAAAATGAGAATCTTCTTGACCAGTGTCGATGTCCTTTTCGGTTGATGCGACTAAGGAAGCAGCGTTGCATCAACCGAAAAGGACATCGACACGAGGTTAACAAAGGCTTGGACAGCTATCAATAGACTATCGATTATATGGAAATCAGACCTAACCGATAAAATGAAACGCAGTTTCTTCCAGGCAGCGGTCACATCGATACTGCTATATGGATGCACTACATGGACTCTAACAAAACGGCTGGAGAAGAAGCTAGACGGCAATTACACAAGAATGCTGCGAGCAATCTTGAACAAGTCCTGACGGCAACACCCCAACTGTATAGCCACCTGCCTCCTATCACGAAAACTATTCAAGTTTGACGAACCAGATATGCAGTACACTTCTGGAGAAGCAGGGACGAACGCATAAGTGATGTACTATTGTGGACCCACACACATGGCCGTGCAAAAGCAGGACGACCAGCACGAACATACATTCAGCAACTCTGTGAGGATACGGGATGTTGCCCAGAAGACCGGCCTGAGGCAATGAACAATAGGGAAAAGTGCCGAGAGAGGGTCAGGGATATCCGTGCTACCAGCACGACATGATGATGATGATGATGATGAACAATTTCCAGGTCTTCTTTTGTCACCTTATGCTTATTACATTAACAACATTGTCGTTTCATTTTTTCTAATGAATCAGATTTTCTACTTTCTACAAATCAAATTTATTCTTTGGGAAATATCTTAAAGACTAAACATTGTATAATATTATTTGTATATAAGGATTTAGCCGAATATTTTCCTTGGATTCACATTGTTGTATATATTATGTTACATAAATACTTTATAGCGTAGTAACTGACCATTGCTTTGTTGATGATGGTTAATTGTCGGATAAGGAAAGAGAAATATAAAAAAAAAAAAAATCACGCGCACCTCTGGAAATTTATTCAGTCGGTTTAATCCCTTAAACCGAGAAAGTAGGCTAATATGAATAATGAACTTTCTCTTTCTAGTTCGGATCATTTCTTTGAATGGTTCCTTGTCCTCCGTTCATGTAAACACTCGTCTTCTCGTACCCCAGTACAAGATAGAACGAATCCAGAAATCGATCGTTTCATTTTGAGACTGACTGATCAACGAATTCCTACTTCCGGCTCTCCTAGGTGACAAAGTCCGGCCACCCCCTGCTATCACGCAGATGGTCGATTGAGTTTGGTGAACTCGACAAATGCCGGTTAAGTGCTGTTTTTAGTCTACAGTACTATATAAAGTATATCTCATTACATATAGCACACTGGACAAGATGTTGATCTTTGTCGAGTCGTCTTTCTGCTGGCTACTGACTTTTTTTGATAATTTTATTAGTCTCCGGTACCATATATATACAATGGTAACTTTTTTGCACAACAGCACCTTCGTTTTCTTAACAGACTTCGAAAGTTTCGAGTGTTCCTATCGAATACAAATAATTTTCAAACAATCTTTAATATGTCCTTCCACTGCGAGTTAGAGTGTATCTGAAAATAACGACAATAAAGGGGCTCTCTATACAGATATCTAGAACGAAAGACACAACTGGATGCAGTTGTTTTTTCTTGGAGATTATATTTGAAAGGGGCAACACATCTTTGGAAGGGGCAATGTCAGTTTCCAAACATTTTTTCCCGTGAAAAATCTACGTGAGGATCTTCTAAACAATTTTAAGACTCTGCAAGATCCAGCGAAGCATCGAATCTTCATCAATTATTTATGCGCGTTAATTACCCAATATTCTCGTTTCATTTTTTCTAACAAATCAGATTTTCTGTTTCCATATTGAAGAAGAGAGGGTTTTTTTCTCCTCGTATCTCATCTATTCTTAGTGGAATATTTTGGAAAACTAAATATTGCATAATATTATTTAGATATATCAATTTAAAAAAAGGAATTTTCACAGATTCACGCATTTAAAGCTGTAAGTGTAGACAATTATTTTCTACTTTTTAGATTTTTATCGTTGGTATTCAAAATAATCGTTTAAACAAATGTTGCTCTGAATCTCGATTCTGTAAAATCAATTAATCTTGATTTTCATTATAATCACAACATTTTGCCTTTTTTACTCTTTAGCCCTTTTTTATTACAAAAATCACTTTTTGGGTTGAATAAACAGTTTGGTTTGAGAATCCTTGAAGGTGATCAAATACAACTGACAACTGAAGAGGATTAAAAATGACAACATCCAAAAATTCTTACAAGCAATTTATAGACAGATATATATTATCAACTATTTTTAACTAATATGAACAGTTTTCACACAGTCATATAGCTTCTAGAATCCCAATCTAATAGTAATATTTTATACATAATGTTACACCGCTTTGTACCTAGCGGGCTTTTAGGGTGTTCTTCGTTCTCGCCAGGTCCACCAATTAAAGCAGGGCACATGCGTTGGCTGAGGTTTGCCGACGCTATTTAATTTAACAGATATCACCAACTCCCTAGCTGATCCACATTTAAAAGCCTCTAGGTGAGTTCTAGGTGAATTATTAAAATTCAAAACCGCTAACTGGTTAGCTTTCTCCCTTAAATACAAGGTCTTCAACGAATACAATACTTCCACAACAAAAAAAAGGACTCTGAACTGCCGTGTTTGGGTTAATAAAATTAATAACTATAATCTTTTTATTAAATAAGAGAAAGAAACAAAAAAAACAAACAATTCAGGTAAAAGTCAGGAGCGAGAAAGTCTTTCCTCTAAATGGCGGAAGGTGATATTATAGTTCGTCACGTACCGCTTTCCTTCGGACTTTGGGATTTAATGGTAGAGCTCGTGCTCCAAATCTCAAGTTTATCATTTGGGGGGATATTCCCTCTTCTTTCTCCTCTCTCTTTTCAGAGTTATTATTTCCTCCAGTAATTTGTCTTTTATTCATGTCAGCATGAATACTGCAAGATAAATTTGAATATAGTAAAGTTGGTGACTGTAGTCGAGGGTTACCCGAAGGCTCATTTTTCAATAGCTACTACACTGAGGTGTAGGGGAGGGCGCTACTCCTTTCCTTGGATTGTTCAATTTTACCCTTGATACGTACGTTATAATGCTGAGTGTTAAGCAAGGAGGTATCAAGTACCATTTCTAAAAAAGTCTTTGGTATAACTCGACCTGGGATTGAACCCCGGTCTCCCAGACCATTGGCAAACACTCTACCCACTTGGCCAATGAGCCGGTAATTGAATGTTCACTTACTTTTTTGTAGAATCTTTTCTTGCCTCTTTTTTATGTTTTCGTTTCTGGGCTGCTATAACCCGTTGATACAGAGATGTATGTTTTATTTCAGATAAGACCAAGATCAATTATTGTCTCTTTCCTCGTGGACAAGTCTTTTCTTTGGGTATTCGTTTAACGAAGTGCGACTTCTTTCAAAGGAGAAGCTTTTTCTTTTCTCTCGGTGTTCTCTGTGCGGCATGACTTTGGAATTTGGATTTCTTCCATATCCCAAATTTCGTCTTCACTTTTCAACAAACAAAAGGCAAGTACTTGTGTGTCTCCACCCTTCGATGAATAAACGGTAACTGTTTAGTTTCCGTAGTTTGAAAAATTACCACGTGTTGGCCTTTTGGGGGTTTATCCCTCAGTACCAATTATGGTCGCAGGTCTGCCTTTCTCTGCCCCCACATACATGGTTAATAGGGAGTGGGTTTTTCTCATGCCCATGTCAGCTTGTACTAATAGGGTTGAAGAGAAACGGCCTTTCTTTTCCACTGCTAATTTTTGATTACTACTATAGTCGGCTGGGCCAGCGCGTTGTACCTCCTTTCCCCATAACCCGGCGAGTGTATGAGGGTGTCATATTTCCTCGTCTCAGTAATTATACAGTTTCAATAAATTATTTCAATATATTAATATTCATTTGTTTGCAAAATTATATACCTTTGTAATTTGATATACAATCAGCGTTTTTTTTAAACTGTTTATTGTTGAATAGTCATTACCAAAATTGAACAAAAGTTCTAGTTGACATATACAGTTAGAATTTTTTGACCCACACCGAGAGTTAGAAATAATGCTTTGTTTTGACCCGGCCAAAATGCCATTCAAGGTGATGCACCGGAAGGAAGTGATACATTCTGATGGCAGTTATGAGAGGAAATCGCGTGGGCGGAAATTGGCTGATGAAATGGGACGAGGTAAAATAAATCCCATTATACTCTCATAGACTGACGCACCGGAAGAGAGTGACCTCTGAACTGCATGACAGTTATTTCCGCTCAATGACGATCACACAGCCCATTCTAAAGATAGCGGAAGTGACACATCCCGACACAGCACCCAGCAGAGTGGACTCCAAGGCTCCGGTTGAGCAGCCATGGAGAACGAGAAAGACACAACGCTGACGGCCATAACTTTGGGGTCAAAATATTTCAGTTATGTTCGGTCTCCAGCTCCCTCTCACAGTAAAACCCCACACAACCTTTTAGAATCCTTGCAATAAAGTGAGAGGTAAATATTTTTCTAAGAAGCCTTCCTGTGTCTATTTTTGTCACAGCGTCTTAATTATTGTGTCGCTGTGATGCGGTAGATGACGATATAATAATAACCCAATAATACATCAAATTTTCAGGGAAATTCCATGAATTAAAAAAAAAACCTGGTGCGAGAATGGATTTGAAAGAATGTGAAGTTGTACGTACAAAAAAATATTATTCTAATGACAAACATTAACACAAAAGATAACAGAATAGAAGCGTTTTTTCCCTGCAAAGCATATCTATTCGTTGAGAAATGTTTTAACGGCTAAATATCTATATCATAATTCTGCTTGGATTTCGTCTGTCCGCACGTTACACTCATACATATACAATCCCCGCAGTAATATGGGATATTCTTCCACCCTCCCTCTCAACCAAGTGATAAATTCTTCTACATTTCCTCCCCGTAACCAAGTGGGATATTCTTCCACCGTCCCCCTCAACAATTTGGATATTCCTCAGCCCCCCTCTCAACTAAGTGATAAATTCTTCTACATTTCCTCCCCGTAACCTAGTGGGATATTCTTCCACCCTCCCTCTCAACAATTTGGATATTCCTCCACCACCCTCTCAACCAAGTGATAAATTCTTCTACATCTTCTCCCTGTAACTAAGTGGGATATTCTTCCACCCTCCCCCTCCACAAGGTGGATATTCCTCCACCCACCTCTCAACCAAGTGATAAATTCTTCTACATCTCCTCCCCGTAACCAAGTGGGAGATTCTTCCACCCCCCTCTCAACCAAGTAATAAATTTTTCTACATCTTCTCCCTGTAACCAAGTGGGATATTCTTCCACCCTCCCCCTCAACATGTTGGATATTCCTCCACCCCCTCTCAACCAAGTGATAAGTTCTTCTACATCTCCTCCCCGCAACCAAGTGGGATATTCTTCCACCCTCCCCCTCAACAAGGTGGATATTCCTCCACCTCCCTCTCAACCAAGTGATAAGTTCTTCTATATCTCCTCCCTGTAACCAAGTGGGATATTCTTCCACCCTCCCTATCAATCAATTGACATATTATTCTACGAATCTGTTGCTTCTTTAAACAAACACTGTGTTCAACGTTGATGGAATTGCCTTTGTCTAAATTCATCTATACTCACTAAGGAACATTGTAAACACACATTTTTGTGCATTAGTTTGCTGAGGATTCGAAGAGTTCCGAGGATCCGATGGGCTTTGACGTTCTTATAAGCTCCAAAAATCTGATTTCGAAGGCTGAAAAGGAAAAAAAAGGCCCGAAGATTCATCGTTATTAGCCATAACGTTATCCATAAAATAGAATATTCACCTCTTTATTGATCTTGTAGAGTCGGTAGAATGAAATACTAACAAATAGTATGTGTATTAAGGATTACATACAGATTGTTATTGTATATTTATGTATTATTGTTTGCAAAGAATACAATAGGATTTATATGTAATAAAACGGCAAATCACCCTTTCTTGTATGAATAGCTTTTTTTCGTTGCTCGGAAGCTCCGTAGATCTTGCCCGTTCAGTAATATAATTTTTATATACCAATTTAACGGATTTACAAGGATTTACTTTGCTATGTATATAGTGTTGCATAAATATTTTTTTTAGTAATATCGTACCAATATTTTCTTTACAGCTATTGACTTCTCTTGGGGAAAGAACATTTTGCCATAGAATTTGGTAAAAACAAGAAAGAATGCACGAAAAAAAAAATGATTCGTTCACCTTCCTCTGTAAACAATGAATATGTATTTGACTTTTCCTTTTTCATTGTTTTTAGTGGTTCATATTTTATTGCTGTTGATTTCAAACTGCGCAAAGAAAAGTCTCATCAATTTGAGTTAATCGAAAGTAATCAAAGTACAATGTCCCAATCAGGAGTGCATTATCTAAACTCCGAAAAATAGTTTATATCTTTCGTTTATCAATGGCATACAGAGTTAGAACGAAGTTTTGTTTTTGAACTCTTCAGACTGTCATCCTCCATAACAGCTAGTATTTTTATCGTCAGCGAAAGAGTCATATAATTTAATTTAGACACAGTTCGGCCTGTGACCATTGTGCGATAAAATCCCGAGGGATTTTATTAATCGCTCTATGTAAACAAGCTGAATCTAAAAACCGTCGCAAATCGATAGTGACAATTCTTGTCGTTGATTCAGCCTTGCTATCGACCAAATTCAATAACTAAACTGTATTTTTAAAAAATAATACTCTTCTGGATGTGAGGATAAAAAAATCTTCTCCTGACAACAATTGGCAATGTCATTATGACCGCGAACTCTGTCATGACAAAAAGTTAATACACATATATTAATAATAGTAAACACACACACACACACACACACACACACACACACACACACACACACACACACACACACACACATGTGTGTGTTTGTGTGTATGATGACTGCCACATCTTCACAGATAATAGCTATCTTTGCCACCAACATTACAATGCAAAAATCCTAACAATAATTAATTCACCATTAAGGAACTCTTAATTGGACCTTAAGCTTAAATGCGTAATTACAAAGATTAAAGCAAATATCACAAACATGACTTGACATTTCTATCGGCTTTATAGGATCCTCCTTATATTTCTATAAATTCTTATATGAACCTTTTTAATTCAGGAGTCGATTTACATACATTAATACGAATAATACAACGAAAGATCATATGCTTCCTTATTTTCTGAGTAATTATTTGATTTTACATGGTTAACGTATCCTGCTTTTTATAACTGTTAAAGTTGGCAGGATTTGTATCCCCTATCGCCAGAACAATCTGGCAGATTGGAGATAAGCCACCCTTATCTAAAGCACGTTTTAGTTCTATACATACATATATACGAGACTCAATCAAAAAGTTCTGAGCCTTTCCCATAAAGAATAGACTTTGCGGAATATTTTTGTGGAGGCAACACATTATCACTTCGGATAAAACTAGAATAACTAATAAGATTTCTAATTCGATTTCTCTGAAGGTTAGGCCTTTAAAAAGTCGAGAGGTGGGCGATAAATCTAAAATCTTGGTGAGGCATATAACTTTTCAAAAGACCCTCGGTACATTATGAACGAAAGAACAAACATATAAAATCTGTTGATATATATATATATATATATATATATATATATATAGAGAGAGAGAGAGAGAGAGAGAGAGAGAGAGTGAGAGAGATGTTAATGCTAGCGCCGGCACCCAGTCGGCTGGGGCTGTAGAATACAGAAACTGCAAATGGATAAGATCCACGAACGGGTGTTCTGATTATGACATTAAACAATCTGATTGTGAGACTCTAGTAGTGTTGGTATATTGTAGAATGCAAATTACCGCTTCATTACCATCGCTCCCAGATTCACTCTGGCTGGGAGTGTTTGCACCTGATAGGGTCCTATCTAAGGGTCAAATAAAACTATTTGACTATTAAACTCAGTGCAAACAAATAGTTTATGCTAAACTGAATTGTTAGAAATAGAATTGTTTGATCATTTCACTGTGTGAAACAAATGACTGAATCTGAATTGTTGGTGACAAATCGTGTGTATAAATATATATATGATTTGTCACTAACAATTCATTTAAACATCATTCATTTGTTTACACATTGTTAAATATATATATATATATATATATATATATATATATATATATATATATATATATTTATATAAACTGGATTTGGCATTAATTAATCTACAATGTTTGATATGCTTTAAAACCAAACCAAACCAAACTCAGCGATGTTCTTCGACTAAGAAATAATTATTCCATTATTTTTTTTGCGAATTCCAAATAGGATTCATGAGTGAATATAAATTTGAACTTTAGCTTACCAACTATAACGTTCATTTCTGTAGATTTGATATTTTTTCTCTTGAAAATGTTGTCGAGTAGAAAGATCAGTCTATGTAAATAATTGCTAAGTAATTAATTTCTAAAGACTTTTAATTTGTTTTTTGAGTGTTACAATGTAATATTTTTGGGGTTGTTTAATTGGTTTTTCGGAATATTTAAATTGATTGATATCAAACTCTTGAGTGTTATCATATATCAACATAATTACGTTCTTTCTCTATTTATATTTACATTTTTACGTGTTTTTTTATAAAAAGTTTTTGCACACAATTATAAACCATGTGTTCTGGTCGAATATAGATAATTTGCACACAGTTGTATACTTTCAAGTATTCTCTTTAATACTAATAATCATATGGTTTCAAGTAATTATTGGTAACGTTTCAAGTTCTTCCAGGCAGCGGTCACATCGATACTGCTATACGGGTGCACTACATGGACGCTAACAAAACGGCTGGAGAAGGAGCTAGACGGCAATTACACAAGAATACTGCGTGCAATCTTGAAAAAGTCCTGGCGGCAACACCCCACAAGACACCAACTGTACGACCACCTGTCTCCTATCACGAAAACTATTCAAGTTAGACGAACCAGACATGCAGGACACTGTTGGAGAAGCAGGGACGAACTCATAAGAAATGTACTCTTATGGACCACCACACATGGCCGTGCAAAAGCAGGACGACCAGCACGAACATACATTCAGCAGCTATGTGAGGATACGGGATGTTGTCCTGAAGACCTGCCTAGTGCGATGAACGATAGGGAGGAGTGGCGAGAGAGGGTCAGGGATATCCGGGCTACCAGCGCGACATGATGATGATGATGTATGAATGTATCTTGTGATTGTGCGCCCTTGTATCCGAATATGTGATGAGTGTGTGTGATAACAGACGGGCGCTGTTGTTGAGAACGCGCGAGTGCATCGGCTGTCGTCAATCAGAGAAAATGTCACGAACCTAGTGCGTGCGGGCAGAATGACCTACAGGGTTCAGACGTGATTTTAATATAATCACAAATGAATTATTACGTGTTTTACGACAGTTTCACTGGTGACATCAAACATTCTGCGGTCTTCGATTTGTTCTCCAAAATCTCTACATAAGAAAACAAGTCAGGAGATTTTAGCAGAGTTGAAGGCAGGTTTCAAAACAGGTGTGTCAAAGGTCCAGGAGACCCCAACCCGTCCTACCCAGCCTGTTACGACCCAACTGTCAGGAACATGACAACAGCCAGCGATCACCGACACCCGCCATCGCCACCAAGAAGAAGGCAGTGGAAGAACATAACGAAACGAACTTTTCGAGCTGCAACTATTGTAGTGCATGTGATTA
Organism: Sepioteuthis lessoniana; assembly: GCA_963585895.1. Taxonomy (NCBI): domain Eukaryota; kingdom Metazoa; phylum Mollusca; class Cephalopoda; order Myopsida; family Loliginidae; genus Sepioteuthis; species Sepioteuthis lessoniana. The sequence goes on along the minus strand of OY757907.1, from coordinate 11,491,254 downwards.
AAAAACGACTACTATTTTTTCCCTTAAATTTCGAGTTTGAGTATTTCTTTTTCTGTGGACTCCTTTCTTTAAAACACAACACTTTGGTCCTATGGTACAACGATAATCCATTGTAAACAATTGTAATTTCGAATAACTTCTATTCATACAAGCAATTTATAGACAGATATATATTATCAACTATTTTTAACTAATATAAACAGTTTTCATAAAGTCAGTTTCGAGAATTTCAGTCTAATAGTAATATTTTGTATATAATCATACGATTTCAACTAATCATTTCTATACATTGATATTCATTTGTTTGCAAAATTATATAGCTTCAAGTTACTAGAGCCAATAATCACTAGTAAATAATTATAGCTTTAAGTAACTATTCTTAATACAGATAATTTACAGTTATATGGCATCAAGCATTCTTATAAAATAAAATAATTTTAAACAAATGTATTTAACTCATATATCGGATCCTAACGAGCACTACCACTTTAGTCAGAGCGGAACTTGGAGTAATGGCTATGTGGATGTACTACAGACTCCCTAGATGTCCTGAACCGGTTCTTTATCTTCAGATGTAGTTTAGTTTCATACTCATATTGCGCTTTTTTATGTAGTCTTCTCGGCGTTGTATCGATGCATTGACGCTAATTTGAATGCTGGCAAGTTCTTTATCTCCTTCTTTTCTTGGCACAAACATTTATCTATGTAATTTCTGGGATGTAAGCCTTATGCATCGTCATGGATTTTTTTGTTCTATGCTCCATTTTTGGAGTTCTTCTCTGCTACACTTTAAGAATAGTCCCGAGTATCTTACGAAGAGGACAGCCCAAGTGTTTATCTCTGATTTTTTTCTTGATTTGGTAGTTCAATTCCTTCCGTCCTATGTAGTTTTTCCCTTTTCATTATTAGCATAGCACATTTTTCTCTTGTTAATTCCACCCCGATATCTTGACTGTATATCCTCACTACCTATATTAAGGTGACCAGTCAATTGATCTAATAAGTAGAGTGTTCGCCAATGGAGACCGGGGTTCAATCCCAGGTCGGATCATGGACTCAAAAATGGTACTTGATGCCATCTTGCTTAATACTCAGCATTATAAGGTAAATGATCAGGAGTAAAGTGGAGTAATCCAGGGAATTCGCTGCACCTAGGTGTAGTAGCGATTGAAAAGAGAGCATTCGTGTCACCCTCGACTAAAATCGCCAAATTATTAATATTATTTGACCGTGAACATTATAATCGAAAACTAAACACTGACGGAAAAAGTAAGTGGTTGACCTGGAACGAATGTCAACCATGGTTTCTAATTTCATTACTTTTATGGGACCGTTACCTACCCATTGATGGACTCTTCCAAATTCTACATTACTCGAGAGCCAAGTACTCTCGTCGCATGAATGGTCAGCCGATCATAGAGATTGGATATTCGACTGCCTAGTAAGCCTAGCTTACGCCACCACTTTTCTCTGTATCTTGTTACTTCAATATATCCTTGAACTTATAACGTGTTCCGAGATATCTTTTCGTGGTCCCAAATTGGGTCCACACCAATTACATCTATATCAAAACAAAACTTTGACAAAAAAAAAACAATAAAACAAATAAACAAACAGACAAACAATGAAACCAGTAATAATAGCAAAATCACGGACATTTCAAACAGTTGTGTATATCTACCCTCATATACACGTGTGTTTATGTGGGTGTGTGCGTGTGCGAGTATATGTGAAGTTGAATACAGAACCATGAAGCAAATAACTTTTTTAAAACTTTAAAAGTAAACTTTTTAAAAAAGTTTTACAACGTTTAAAAGCGTTGCAGTCTCTTTAGCATATTTATCAGTTCTGAATATGAATCAATCTTCAGATTTTTTTTATAGATAGTAGTTGTTTTTCATTAATTGGCAAGCATTTACTGTTACCATCTCCCAAATCTCAGTTTCTGTTAAATAATAGATTAGTGGAATCCATTACAGGATATCTCAAAATAGATGTAACTTAAAATGATTTAATACTGAGGCGAGCACAATGGTGGTCATTAGGAACACGTCCTGTAAACATACATCCTTTGAGTTAGACATCAAATCAATGTTTTTTAAAATTGTTATTATATCAGCCTCCAAGACATGCAATCATTTTTTTTAGTTTCTTGTTTAAATAATAAATTATTATCATATTAATTGGTTGCTTCGATTTTGACACAGGTTTCAATGATTTTGTCTCTAAATAGTAATGACGCAAATTTTTTTTCCTCTCCTGTCCAAGGTATTATGATCAATAATTAATAGTTGTTATAGTATTCAATTTTAAAATCCGAAGCAAAAAAGAACACAACATTATTATTAGTAGAGTTATTAGCAGCCCCCTGGGTCCCATGTATATTGAGACACCCTATATTTCGTGCAGTGTAGAATGAATGATCGAGAAACCGTTCAGTATTCTGATTTGATTGATGTGTTATGAACCCAAGGTTACAGTGAGAACATGGCTTTTATTGAACGAAAAGTTACGTGAGGGGATGATTCTAGACGTTTTGAATAAGTCAGTTAGTTTGGAATGCTCGACTAGAGCGGTTGAATACTCCATCTTGTTAGCTAATTCTCCTTTGGCCGCTGCGATGGATGAAATGAAAGCGTCGTCAGTATAGTGCATAAATTATCCACCCAAGGAAATGTGGACGCGTTGTTATTGATCATTTCAGCAGAGAAGAACTAAGAAAAACAGCAAAAGACAACGAAAAAGAACAAAGATGGTGACACGAAAAAGACACACATCAACACAAGACGAGAGACAAGTCGTCCAAAGAGAAAACAGATGGCGTCAGGTAATAGAGTTAGGAGAAGGTGGCAGTTATATATATATTTATTTATAGTCATCCACAGACAGTTTCGTTGTATCCCAACTCTGCACTATGGCTAGACACACAAGATGCTTCAAGCTGTGATCGAAAGTCGGCTGAATTTTCGTCATTTCAATATCTTACCCCAAAGCCAGCTCTCTTTTTCATCAAGCGAAGAAATCTTTAACGTATATATTAATCCACATTTTGGAGGTGCCCGTTGTATAATGGTTATCGTCCTAGGAAATGGACACGGCGACACGAGTTCAAATCCTGGACGAGACTGATTGCATTTCACATTGCACTAATACCCTTGGGAAAGGTATAAATCCAATTATTCTCCCTCAAGCTATGGGTAAAATAGCAAGGCAGACTAGGTTCTTCAGCCTTGGTGAGGCAGCTAGTCTAAGAGAAGGAAAACTCTGAGTTCAAACCTGTTAAAACTCCCCTTAAAAGTTGACCTTGTATCATATCCTGGCCGAGCGGAGGGGTTGGTAAATATGTATATATTAATTTACATATATGCTTATCAATTGCTATGGAGTTCTGCAGATGCTTCAATATAGGCGTTAACAAAATTTTCATATTAGTCATTTGGGGTATTTCTTTCAGATATCTCCTGAAGTGTATTAAACTTGTTATTTATAGTTACCGTATATTGATTGCTTATATCACTATCGGGGAGTGGGTTGCTGTTATATCGTTAGGCTTTAACTGATAATCTCTTATTTCTTTTGACAGACAAATCCATGCCGAGCAATTCTGGGATCGGGATATTCTTCTTGAAAAGAGGTCTATGATTCACAGTTCTAAGCGCCATTTATCAACTTCTTGTTTAGGAACATGTAATCTAGCAGTGATTTTGAGTTATTTGGGTACTTACCCCCCAAATTTTGTTGAAATGTAGTGTTTTGGAATATAAGCCTGTTTTCGATTGAAAAATATGCTGGATATTAACCATTTTTGTTTGACGAATTCTTTCGGCAGATTTATTATTTCCATCTTTACCTATATGAGCATTCATGACTCCACCGAAGATTAGAATGTTGTGTTTGGGGATTGAGCCCAACTAAGTAAGATAGCTGTAGATATTGGTAGTGTCTGTTTCATCTCTGCCTTTAGTTGGACTGTGATAAGAAACGATTTTTTGTTGGGCTTGCCATTAAATGAAGCACATGCAATTCTCTGTAAAATTCTCTTTAAATGATTTTAAGGTTCGAGTTCTGAGAAGTATTCTTGCAATAACTATGGTGACATTGACAAAGTTTTTTTATGCAGATGCCTAGAAAAATGGCCATCAATTATGTTATTTTAGGTAACTATGGTAGAATCGATGTTCTTGTTCCATTGTGATTATACTTTGCTTGGCTGCAGATGCTGTCAGCTCAGGTAGCTGGTTTATTAATTACTGTCTTTACGTTAAATACTGCTCTGTTGACAATGATTTTGCATCTAAGTAAGTTCGGTTTGGCATCTGGAGCTGATTTTTCGAACACAAGAGCCAGAGCTGTGAAATCAGCAGAAAACACCTTTTGTTTACCCGCGTCGAGAGTGGTACGGTCTGGACGTACGGCATGAATTAGAATCATAGTGATCGTTCCTTAGATTTTTGTTTTTTTCTCATCAATGATTATTGTGGAGTTTTATATTCACAGGGTTCTTCATATCTAATGTTACGCTTGTAGGGTATTGATCATGTGATTTTCTTTCCCAGGAGAAAAAAATGTACATTTACGTCTTGAAGTTTTTAAATTTTCAACTTTGTATAAGTTTAACTATTCCTAATGTTTTAATCAGGATTTTGGGATTGATCCTATTATGGCGGGTGATGAATTTGTTTTTTTTTGGCTTTGGACTTTTTGGTAACTTTTCCTTCACTATTTCTCTGATTGTGTACGGTATTTGCAAAAATATATAAGGTACATTCAAATAGCAAATTCAAAGATTTTGGCCTTTCTTTGGAAGACTTTTTTTCTGTTTGCGTCTGTTTTACGTTTTAACATTATATTCTTTTAATGTTTGTTCTGTTTTGACTTTATTTATATACACCTTCTTGTTTTTAACCTGCAAGGAGAAGTTAAAGCAAATTATTTTCCTTAATTTATTTCCTTTTAGGGTTTTGGCAAATTTTCCTTCCATATCTTTCTGATGGTGAATGATATTTAAACATTTACTCGGAAAAAAATGTATAATAAACATTGTCGGTTCTTTTTCTAGGGGCGATACAACTGCTTTAAAAGTATACCATAGTTAGATATTTACAAAAAAATATAATCAAATTGTAAATTCACTGGTTTCGGCCTATCTTTAGAAGACTTGATTCTTTTTAGCGTTTGTACTTTTATTTATCTTATATATATATATATCTTATATATATATATATATATATATAGAGAGAGAGAGAGATAGATAGCAAGAAGAATGAATAGAGAAAAGGAAGAGAGGGAAGAAAATAAATAAATAAATAAATAAATAGCATAAAATATATAAAGAAAAAAGTAAAAAAAGAAAGAACAAAAAGAAGAGAAAATAAGAAAAGAGAAAAAAGAAAAAAAACACCTTGCAAGAAAAATAAAAGTAAAGAAAGAAACACAAAAGGTGAGAAAAAGAATGAAAAAAGCAAATAGAAAAATAAAGAAAAATACGAAGGAGAACAAAAAAGTGACCAAAAGAAAATGAAATATGAAAGAAGAAAAAGAGAATGTAAACTAAAAGATGAGAAGAATGATATAGAATATGAACAAAAGAAAAAGATAGAAAGAAGAAGGAGAGAGAGAGAGAGAGAGAGAGAGAGAGAGAGAGAGAGAGATTAAAGAAATTACCACAAAGAGAAAATAAATAAACAAAAGCACCTTAAAGAAACGCTAAAACACTTGATTTTTTTAAGCGTTTGTACTTTTATGACCTTATCTATACATATGTTTTTGCTTTTAAGCGACAAGGAGAAGTCTATGTAAATCCTTTTAATTTATTTAATTTTCTTTTTTTTTGTCAGTTTTTTCTTCGCTATTTTTCCCATAGTAATTGATATTCAAATATTTACGCTTAAAAAAAGATTGTTAAATAACATCACTTTTTTTTGGCTACATTATTCTTTTGAAGGTATAACATTGTTAAATGTTTTGAGACCGAAAATCAGTCGTTCAAATAGAAGAAAACACATTTATTTTAAAATTAAATTAATATCTTTTCAAAAAGTTATGCCCGAAAACGTCTTTAAACTATTTTAACGTGAATTTCACATATAAAATGAATATTGTTGGTGATTTTAGATTGTTTAATTACTTTCAAGACATTTTAAGCTAATTGTAAAATCGTAATAAGTAGAGAGAATCGAAACCCATTCATCGTCGAACTGTTTCAAAATTTTCATTTGCTAATTTTTGTTGGCATTGTTTATATCTTGGAACATAAAAGGCAAAGAGAATTGAAATTCCGGTTCAATCTGTTGAGAAAATAATAATACAATACAGAAAGAAACTTTAACTTCTTATTTACCAATCCCATCTAAATATTATCCCAATCCCTCTTATAAGAATAAGATTCGATACAAGGTCACTTTTAAGCGAGGTACAACTTATTTAACCGGACATTGGTCTGGCGGTTAGAGTGTTCGCCCGCGAGACCTGGGTTCGATCCCAGGCCGAGTGATACCAAAGACTCAAAAAATGGTACTTGATGCCTCCTTGCTTAACACTCAGCGTTATAAGGTACGGACCAAGGGTAAAGTGGGTCAATCCAGGGAAAGGAGTAGCGCCCTCCCCTACACATTAGTGTAGTAAGCTATCGAAAAGGGAGCCTTCGGGTCACCCTCGACTATGGTCGCCAACTTATTTGAAATAAGAATTTACCTATTTCTAAACCAGTTGTCATACCGATGTTAAAGAGCACAGACTGTCCTACATTTTACCCCTTAGATGAGGGGAAAATTGACTTTATTTATTTTCTCCGTGAAATTCAAAGAGCTTCTCTTAAGATTTGAACTTGCGTCACCATGTCCATTTACTTTGACGATAACCGTTACGCCTCGATCGATTCATGATAGACAAATATTATTATAATTTGAAATATGTTTTTTCAAATGATCTAGACGCAATAGATGTAGACTATGGTTATCACCCAAAATACTTGGCTGTAGGGTGCATCTGACACAAGACAACCTGATTTATTAAAGGTTTAAGCAGGGTCTTGGTAACTTCATTCCTTTAGGAAGAGAGGAGATTTAAAAGATGGCTGGGAAGTCTTTTATTTCCCAAGATTCGCAAAATTACATTCAATTTCGAAATCATGCCCCACCTTGTCAGCGAAACTTAGAAGACGCTTTATCCCTCTTCTTCAGAAGGGTAAGACCCCTACCAAAAAAGGGATGTTCAGAGTATGACACAAAACTGAACTGGATAATAAGGTGCTATTTCTGAAAATCCGGAGAGTTTAGAGTACTTCTTAATTATCATTACTCCCAGGTACACTATCCCAGAGTTCAAATAAATGTTTAAGATTATTAGTATTAGGTTGGAATACTTGATGTCATAGAACTAAATTATTTGTATTAAGAATAGTTACTTGAAGCTATAATTGTGTGTTTAGGATTATTAATATTATTTATTTGCGAAATGTATAACTGGGTGAACCAATGATTATCATTAACTGAAAGTAATTACTTGAATCTATATTACTGTGCACAAATTATTTTAATAGATTGAGATACTTGAAACCTTAAAAATGTGTGTAAAAATCTTTGAGAAACCGCCACACCCAAAATATAACTTAACAAAGCAAATACTCAGTTTCCTAAGCAATGAGGATAGAATAAGGGTAGATAGATTGATATGCCGTTACAATCAATCAGTCAATAGATCAATCAGTCAATAGATAAACCAGTCAATAGATCAATCAATCGAACCATGACATACTCTCTTCGTTTCACGTTAAAGTGTTGGAAAAGTAATTGCGTTTTACGAGAATATAAAAAAAAAATCAGGTACATCTGAATAAACTCACCCGGTAAACTCTGTTCAAGTAGGTTTTACGCAGTGTGCACCGCAGGTATTGACCTTGAACCAGATTAATTTACGTTCAGTTAAAAACCTATATATATCTATATAGCTATGTTATTCATATTGTTTACTTGTGTCCGCCAAATCTTTCTTTCGAAGAAAGTTCTCCAGTGTATCAAGCATCCTACATAATAATCCCTACCCTATTCACGATTCGTGTATGGAAGCAGACACAAAGACGAATTCAGGGAATTATTTTTTTTTACATATTCTTGGATTTGGTAATCCACTCCTACTCCCGGTTTATTTCATCCCAGCCATCCTTCTATTGACTTTTTGTTGTAATGAATCATATTAATCTTCTGTCTTTTGCAATCCCAGCTTGCACTTCGCTGCCGTTGCTCAACAAATCAAGCGGAAGTCACCTGATCTGAACGTTTTGAAATGTTCGCATTTCCTCTTGTCACTCAACATTTAATGATGCCTTGTTCTCATTTTCGATTGAGTTTCAAATTATCGTCTTGGTATTTGCCCCTCCCTAATTTGATAGGCATTTTTAAATCTACGAATAATGATTAAGAATAAGAATTAAAATGAAGATAACACACACACACGTACACACTAATATATATATATATATATATATATATATATATATATATATATATATATATATAGAGAGAGAGAGAGAGAGACAGAGAGAGAGGGGGGATAGATAGATAGATAGATAGAAAAAGAATGAAAAGAGAAAAGAAAGAGAGAGAAGAAAATAAATAAATAGGTAAATAGCTTAAAAATATATAAAGAAAAAAGTAAAAAAAAAGAAAGAACAAAAAGAAGAGAAAATAAGAAAGGAGAAAAAAAGAGGATAAGAAGAATGATATAGAATATGAACAAAAGGGAAAAAAAGAAGAAAAAGAAGAAGAAGAAGAAGAAGAGAGAGAGAGAGAGAGAGAGAGAGACAGACAGACAGACAGACAGATTATAGAAATTACTAAAAAAAGAGAAGAAAAATAAACAAAAGCACATAAAAAAACTGTAGTTTGGAAAAAAACAAAACAAAAGTGTGAATGAGCTTAACAAAGAAAATAAGAGTGTTCGAAAATAAAAGAAAGAAAGAAAGAAAGAAGATAGAAAAAAAGAAAGAACGATGCAAACCATGAAAGAAAACGAGTGAAAGAAAAGAACAAGAGAGAAAAAACGTTGGAAACAAATAAAAATGAAGAGAGAAAAAATGTGAAAAAACAGGAAGAAAAGATAATATCAAAAGTGATAAATGAAGGAGAAAAAAGAAAACAAAAGAAAGAAGAAAGGAAGGAAAAAAGAAATGACACGTAGGAATGAAAGTAAGAAGAAAAGAAAAAGAATTAAAGAGAAAGTAATTGTGACAACGAAAGAAAGAAAAAGAAAGAAAGAAAGAAAGAAAGAAAAAAAAGGATAGAGAAAGAGAGATAGAGAGTGAGATAGTGAGATAAAGATAGACAGACCGAGATAGAGAGAAAGAGGAAATGATAGAATAATAACAGCTGGAACTGATAGAGACAAAAAGAAAACGAAAAGGAAAAAAGAAAGAAAAAAGAAAGAAAGGTAGGATTAAAAAAGAATGAGTGTTTAATTGAAAGGAAGAAAAAGAAAGGCAGAAGGAAGGGAAAGAAATACGTGGAACATACGATAAGTTTCCAGACTTTTTACGTATGGGCACTTTTATTGATAGTACACACATGAAATTCTAGTCCCCTTCGAAGTAATCTCCTCCGGCTGCAATGAACTTGTACCGTTCCAACAACTTCTGGAAGGCCAAATGGAAGTCTTCTTGTGTGTGCGTGTCAATGACCTTCGTCACAGCCTCTTTCATCTTCTCAATTGTCTCAAAACGACAGCCTCTGAGCTTAGGGAATAACCAGAAGTCACTGGGAGCAAGGTCTAGACTATAGGTAAGCTGAGGAACTGTCTTGATGCCCATCCTGGTCAAATAGTCTGTGACAAGGATGGAGTTGTGGACTGCTGCATTGTCCTGCAGGAAATGCCACTGACTCTGCTGGCCTCTTCCGAAGGAATCTCTAGCTGAAGTCCCTTAAAACCTCAATATAGTAACCCTAACCCTAACCCTAAGACTTTGGCCTATCAACTCTGGTGTATTGGCTTCCTTACTCCTCCCACACCTCTAATCCTCCCTCATAGACTCCCTGCCTTCCTTGAATCTCTTATGCCACTCAAAAACTGATGCTCCATTCATGCAAGACGGTCGAAAAGCAGTCTGAAGCATTCCATACGTTTCTGTGGCATTTTTTCCAAGTTTAAAACACAATTTTATTGCATATCGTTCTTCTAAAGTGTCAAATTACATTTTTGATATTCACCAGCTATAACAAACAGGCTTTAGTAGGGTGTATTCCAATTGGTGCTGTAGCTGTTCATTTGAAGGGGTAATCATAATAAATGGTCAGTCATCTCATAAGATGTATCGCAATAACATAGTGAATTTTTAAGAGTCTACGACAATTTTAAATGCCCTTACGAAAAAAGTCTGGAAACGTATCGTATGCACATCGTATTAGATTGATATGAAAGGCAAAGCCGCAAAGAAAAGAAAAAAGAGGGATAAAAAGGAAAATGAATGACATATTAAAAGAAAAAAATGACAGAGAAAAGAAGTAAGAGAGAAGGAAAACGAATGAACATTTAAAAGAGAAATATGAAGAAAAGAGGAAAGAGAATTAAAAAGAAAAGAGAAACAAGAATAGAAAGAGAGAAAAAGAAAAGAAATGGAAAGAGCGAAAGAAAAAGAAATCAAACAAAAAAAAAAAAAAAGATTCAAAAAGAAAGAGAGCAAAATGAATATAGTAAAGGTAGAGGGCTTTCATGGTTAACGTTGAGGGAAATGGACACAGCGAACTGAGTTCAATTCCTGTTTGCATCTCACGTAAACCTCAAGCCATTGGGAATGTATGAATCCAATTATTCTCCTTCCAGCTATGCGTAATTAGTAGGGCAGATTGAGCTCTGTAATCTTGGTATGGCAAAAGAGAAGTAAAACTTTGAATTCAAAATTGTTAAACTCCGCTTAAAAATTGACCTTGTGTCACATCTCGCTCGTGCTGGGGGGCTGGGTAATATATATTGTAAAAGATGAAAGCAAAAGGGAAAGAAAGATAACGAATAAGAACGAAAGAAAAGGAAAGGGGAGAGAGGGAAAATGAATAAAAAAATTAAAAAAAAACAACAAACAAAAAAACAAAAAAAACCCAACAAAATCAGCAAGAAAATCTCTCCCCACAAAAAAAAATAAAATAAATAAATAAATAAAAGAAAAAAGATTTAAGAAAGATTGAAAGAAAAACTGGAAGAAAAGAAACAAAAAAAAAACAACAACACATATTTAAAAGGAAAGAGAGGAAATAATGAGAACCGTATAAAAACAGAGAGAAACAAAAAAAGACAGAAAGGACGAAAAAACAATACTGAAAATAAAACACTTTCTAATATATTCAGAAAATCTAAAAAAATAAATAAAAGGTAGATAATTTCATTTTCCAATTCATTTATTTTTATTTCCCTACCGGGGTTGGTGCTAACACTTGTTTTTTTCTGCATTTCTTTATTCAATACGAATAATAAAAACAATATTCACTTTTTCTCTTACACCTGATTTTATGAACCCTTTTTATTTCTCTTTTCTTTTGCTATTCGGTGTATTTTAGCGAAGAGCCCTAACAATCTCCTTTTGAAATTAACCTTAATTAATATAATCATGCGCTTAGCTTCAGTAGTAGATCTAAATAATAAGAGAGAATTCCAGCACAAGGCTGTGTAGTCATGCGGATAGAATCATGTTGGCTTCGACACATCAATTACTACACAACTGTGTAATTATTAACGTGGGGATGTCTACGTTAACGCAGTCAGTTATCACTCATGTTTTGTGAGTAAATGTCAAAAGATTGCAGGATGTGTGGCGCATTAGGTCTATAGAATTCTAATATATCCCATTCATTTAGATGAAGGCATATGTCTTAAACAGTGTACACGATAAGGATATATGTCACCATGAATATCTGTATCACGATGATAAAAGAAGCAATGACTATATAAAGCTTTATACCAATATAACTGTTTCTAGAGTGAGTTTGTGTGTTTTGTTTGGTTTGGTTTCTTTGTTTAATGGCATGTCAACCTTTGTCGGGTATTTAATGCTAAAGCCATTCACCTATAAGAACAGTAGTGGTACTATTTAACCCATAGCTGGGAGGATAAGGGGTTCATACCTTTCCCAAGGGTATTTGCCTGAAAGTGAACGTAATAGCGCGACTGGAGTACGAACTCGCTTACTACGATTCTGCAGTCCATCGCTTTAACCATTACACTACGAGGACACCCCGCGTGTGCGTGTGTGTGTGTGTGTGTGTGTGTGTGTGTGTGTGTGTGTGTGGCGTTAAGTGGATTTCAGGTTTGGTCAAATTCTAACATGTTACATCGGTCTTTCAATTGATTACACAATGACAAATGGTCAGACTATTAGGGAGTTTCAAAAGTATTTTCATGTTTTATAGGGTTTCATTCAAAAATAACATTTGTCGGTGATCAAATGCTAAATCCTGTTTATACATACGTATCAAACATATATGATTTGTAAACAAATTGTTTGTAGGTTACATTTTTAAACAAGCTTGAACTTTTTTGTTTAGCCACAGTGAAATGATTTCAAATATTGCTAAATAAAACTAATAATTCTGTCAAATATTAATCATTTGTTTACACACAGGTAAATGGTGTCAAGGTTTGTTATCTAACACTAATAATTTTATTTAACATAAGTCACTTGTTTGTTCATAGTTAAATGATTAAACAGTTTCAGCCATTGTTGGACACTATCAGGTGTTAGTATTTCGAGTCAGAGTGGACATTGGAGTCAAGACAATCAAAGGTACTACACATTCCTTAAAACGCGTCGTTAGATGGTTTATCCAGGACACTTGTTGGGGTATTATCTCTCTGCTGAGATGCAGTCGGCGTATTCTTAAACCCCAGCTAAAATTGCTGTTTATTCTAAAGCTTTTTTTATGTACACGCTTATTGACTATTGATGATTTCACTGTATTATCATCATTATTATCGTAACATACCATTGGTAATAATATTCAGTTTGATCAGCTTGACACAAAACTTCAACTGCTAGTGATGCTCTTGATTTGAGCTTTGTGAAATGTAGATTAACAACTTCATCATTACAACTTCCAGGTCCCCTCAGACACGGAGAAGTAGAATCTGTTCAAGTACCATCTATTAATCAAAATTTTTATATTTGAGAAAAATACTTGAAACCATATAAGTGTACCAACAAAGGATTATTATTTTGATTTCTTGCAAGTTGTTCACACCAGCGTTAGCTGATGGTCTTTCACTGGGGTCTGAGTGATAACAATTTTCTTAGGTCTCCAGGACTATTCTCAGTACTCTGACCGATCACAACAATCTTTGTTTTTTGGATGGTCTAAATTCATCCTTCCATTTCATACTCTTCCAGGCTCGTTTTCAAGCGCACAAATTAGAATTGGTATCACATTACTCTCATGTTCAACAGTTTTTTTTAGTTCCTTGGCAATGTTCAAGAACTTGTCTCTCTCCGGTTTTTTTTTAATTTTTTAAATTTTTATTATGTGGTCGCCGGGACGGTAAAATCCACAAAACGGCAGGTTTTCAGTTTTTGTTGATTATAACTTGGTCTGGTTTCCTAGACAGGATTAGGTGACCTATTTGTTTTTCAAAATCGCTAAGATTTTCATGTGTCTAATTACCAAGAACAGATTCTGTTCTGTGCATATACCGTTTAGCAGTAAGGTCGAATTTCAAATTCCTGCCCGATTCTCATTGGATTACTTTCCCCAACGAATCGTGTTTAGTCTTCTACTCTTTTTGGCGCTAGTTTGGTATATTCATTCATTATGTGATTTATCATTTCATCTTTGTCACCACATAATCCACCCTTCGCTTTAATTTTATTAATTTTGGCCGTAATATAATTGGTCTTCATGGGATCTTTGTGCTACTGTTAGGAGAAGTTCAATTTCTCTTTTAATGTTTATTTTTCGTAGCCATGTCCAGCTTTTCGCGCCTGCTCAAAGAACTAACTAAAATTGTAAAAGCGATATACATTTGATGTCACCACTTTTAACAATCCCAGTTGATAAGGGCGTCAAAGAAGGAGACAATATCGCTGAAGATCATTATCATATGTCTGGAGATGGTCATCAAGGACATTGACTCGGAGGGCGGATTTAACATCATCTGACTGACCTAAAAAAATTCCGGCTGCTGGTCTCAAGATAAACCGCATAAAAATAAATTTATACGTTTCGAAGATGTACCCCCACAGCCGTATGTCGTAGGAAGCGATGAATTAAAGGATGTGAAAATGTACATTTATTTAGGACAGATTATAAATACGAGGTGCATACGATAGGTTTCCAGATTTTTTTCGTATGGGAACTTTTATTGAAAGTACACACATGAAACTCTAGTCCCCTTCGAAGTTATCTCCATATGCCACTGACCCGATTTGAAGAGTGCTGGCCTCTTCCGACGGAATCTCTTCCCGAACTCCCTTAAAACCTCAACACAGTAACCCTAACCCTAACTCTAAGACTTTGGCCAATCAACTCTGGTGTATTGACTTCCTTACTCCTCCCACACCTCTCATCATCCCTTACAGACTTCCTGCCTTCCTTGAATCTCTTATGGCACTCAAAAACTGATGCCCGATTCATGCAAGATAGCCGAAAAGCAGTCTGAAGCATTTCATACGTTTCTGTGGCATTTTTTCCAAATTTAAAATACAATTTTATTGCATATCATTCTTCTAAAGTGTCAGATTGCATTTTTGAAATTCCCCAACAGTGACACTCAGGCTTTAGTAGGGTGTATTCCAATTGCTTCTGTAGCTGTTTATTTGAAGGTGAAATCATAAAAATTGGTCAGTCATCTCATAATATATATAGCAATAACATAGTGAATTTTCAAGAGTCTACACCAATTTTAAATACGATAAAAGTCAAGAAACTTATCGTATGCCCCGAGACAAACATGTGGAAACCTCGCAGAGAATATGATCAGGGTAGAAGGCATTGGCCACGATAAAATATCTGCTCAAGGCAAAGTTGGAAAAGGCCCTTTGTTAAACTGAAAACAATTCGGAAGGCCTACACGACGATGTGAAGATGAAAATGTCAAGCTATTTCGAGTAATATGGAGAAGAAAGATAACATTCAGTACGTGATAAAAGAGGTTTTCTGTCGGTGATTTAGAAAATATCAGACAACCTGGACAATAAAAAGTGAACATCAAGTTAGGTAAAGTTGGCGGCCGTAGTCGAGGATGACCCAAAGGCTCCCTTTTCATTAGCTACAACACCGAGGTGTAGGGGAGAGCGCTATTTCTTTCCCTGGATTGTTCCACTGTACATTTGATACGCAACTTATAATGCTGAGTGTTAAACAAGGCGGCACCAAGTACCATTTTTTTAGTCTTTGGTATGACTTTACCAGATATTGAACCCCAGTCACCTGAATGGACACAAATTATGGGTCCGGTCTAGTCTTATAATCACAAATCTTACCAAAAACTTAGCTTTATACTCGCAAATCTCACCTAAACATTTCAAACGTTTCGCTATTTTCAAAAACGAATTGAAAACAGGTTACTGAAAATCTAGCCAGCATCTAATCTAGCCATCTTTGATAAATAGATGGATTTTAATGGGCTGTGAACTCGGGAGATTTTATGTCAAGAGGTTAGGGAATTACATTCATTGTAAATTCATATTTGCATTTTTTGTGTGGTAATTTCTTAAAACTTTTTTGTTCTCGCTCCTATCGAATTATTTTTAAAGAGATAAATTTGATCCATAGATAGGATCCTAATCGATATTACTCCCACTGTCAGAGTGGACCTGAGAGTAATGCCAAAAAGAGGTACTTCCCATTTATCTAGAACTGGAACCTGACCATCAAATGCAGTTTAGGGCTATCCTCAGGACATTCCTATTCTTGAAGGTGTCAAACTCCTCCGTAGAAGATATAGTGATCATATTCTAATCCCAGCTAACAAAGCTAGGGAACAAATCAGACAACCTAGTCAATAAAAAAATAATTTAGCTGACTTCACAGACACAAATTAAGGGTTAGGTTTATTATCATATTGTAAATCGAATCCATCAAAAAAAGGAAAACGGCACATCTGTATTGGAACATATTCTATTGCCTCAATAGAAAACCACTGAAAATCCAGTGCATATAAGTAGTCGTCTTTGAGTTATACGATAACAGACATACAAAAAAAAAATGGTTTTTAATTGCTGCAAAGAATCTGGAGCAAATAGCCGCAAAGAATCAAATCAGTTCCGAAATAAAACTGCAGCTCGTCGGTACAGCTCACTTTCTATTATCTTACCATCCCACATACAAATTAGGGAGGTCTTAAAAGAGTGAGATCTACGCCAACGCTTGATTAAATTGCAAATGGTGGCTCCGACCGGGTAGGTAATACATCGTGTTCTCTTTACATCGGGTAAGTTTAAACCTTCTTATCTCATATAACCACATTGAGGGATTAATTTAAGATTGTTAAAGCTAATGAAATGGTTATAAGAATAAAAAATAATTCTGTTCAGGTTATAAAAAGGAGTAATAATTTAACTGGTTGATCTTATAATGCACATTCATGAAGCTCAATATGAATTGACTTGCTAGTCTATATGGTAACAGTCATGAAATCGTGATAACATAAAACTGGGATAATAAGCAAAAAAAAAAAAAATTAAATAGTTGAAGATAATTATAAAATATGTGTAGCAATGACAATAATTTATATGAGAAATAAAAAAAAAACAAACCGTAGCTTCCAATAATCGAACTGATTAACCTAATAATAAGTTGTTGCATTTAGGACGTTCGATAATCGGTAAGAAGGAATTATATAAAGACCAAACAATGCCAAAAGGAAAGAAAGAAATCAAATAAAATATTGCTTTGCCTGAATAAGGAACACATAAAACGGACTTTTTTTTATCAGTAATATTAACACGCTTTGACTTTGTTAAAACTGTTTGTATTAGTATTAGTTGTAGTAATTCTTGGAGAAACTTCGAAATTTCACAATCATCTGCTTAGACTCATTGAAATAGGTTTATATTCTGTTTACCGTATATAGATATGTATGAGTCGAGTTTTGAAGATGAAAAATCCGTATTAATTTTGCAAGGTTGAAATTAAGGATAATGCGAATGAAGCAGCGATCGTGTCGATACTGCTATACGGATGCACTACATGGGCGCTTGCTAAACGGCTGGAAAAAAGCTCAACAGCAACTACACAAGAATTCTGCGAGCAATAATGAACAGGTCCTGGAGGCAACACCCCAAAAAGTAGCAGTTGTACGGCCACCTACCACCCATCACGAAAACTATCCAAATTAGACGAACCAGACTTGCAGGACACTGCTGGAGAAGTAGGGACGAGCTCATAAGTGATGTACTCCTATGGACCCCTTTACATGGCCGTGCGAAAGCTGGGCGACCAGCTCGAACCTACATACAGCAGGTCTGTGAGGATACGGGGTGTAACCCTGATGACTTGCCGAAAGCGATGAACGATGGGAAGGGGTGGCGAGAGAGGGTCAGGGATATCCATGCTGTTGGCACGTCAAGATGATTAGATTATTTTTAATCATAAATTTCAAGAATCAATTCAAGAAATGAAAGATGTAATGACCATAAGTCAAAGTTTGACCACTTTAAAAAAATTAACTAACTCCCTAATATATACATTTAATGTTTACTCAACCTTTTAACTACGATGCAAGATGCGATACAAAGATCATTTTAAACTCAATCCAAATATTAATTGATATTCAATTCAAATAGACGAACTAGTTCAAGGTAGAATCAATCTCAACCAAAAAGGCAATGTATCAGTATTGAAAATTATCAAAAAATATCTAACATGATTTTTAAATATTCCATTTCAGAGACAGTACTTGAAACCATTTGACAGTGTGCAAACAAATGAGCATTGGCTTGTTTAAAAACTCGTCACCTGCAGACTGTTCACTTAAATATCATATATATGACCAAGACTTAACTTTGAATAACCCAGTGTCATAAAACACTACCAACCAATTAGCATGCAGAAATAACCTACTGTAAGTATTCAGCCTAATCGGCTGGTGCTGTAGAATACGTCAACTGCATCTCTCTAGCGGGGCGAGAACTTCCACCATCTGTTTTGGATATGACACTGAACTATCTCATGTTCAGACTCCAGTCCTGGGGCTTTGGGGAGTAATCCTCTATTGTCTTTACTATCAGGTTCTCTTTGACCTGGAGAGGAAGTGCCTGAGAGGGTTCCATTTATGGGTCAAATAGAACTGTTTAATTATTTACTATAACTGAAACCAATTATGTTGAATAGAATTACTAGTGTTGAATAGCAATATTTGAAACCATTTAACTATGTGCAAACAAATGAGCTCTGGCTGGTTTAGATATTGTTATCTACAAACTGTTCATTTACGAATCATATATTCAATATATATGTATGGATACGATTTGGCATTAAATAATCTACAAGTGTAAAACACAATCAAGCAACTAATATTCCTTCATAGACAAAATGAAAAAGAAACGAACAATTAAAACCTCTTCTGTTTAGATTAAAAGCGATTATTATTCATTGACACTATTACGGCGAATTTTAGAAACACGAGGAAATCTTATAAGTCTTTGAGCTGATCTAATGGCAACCAAGGGCAACAACTATTGAAAAGATAAGAAAAAAAAAACCCATTGTGATTGTGTTGGGAAACGAGACAGTAATGGTGAATACATCTTTACGAAGCAGACATTTTGAAAATATACCACATAGAGGCACCATTCTTGGGGTCGTGACACAACTAAAATGGAATCGGCCAGCGTCACGTGACTCCAGCAGACACGACTGACACTTTGAAATAGCGTTGTTTCGAAAGACCGATTCTGCCTTGAAATTGTTTGCCTGATCGAACTGAAGATCAATCAACTTTTTGAATTGAATTCACTTCATTTGTGACTGAATTGAATGCAATTTCTGCTGTAGTCATTGATCGAGGAGCAGACAAAATGCCATACGAACAATTGGAAGAGCCTTTAAATCGAACTCAGACAAGTCTCTTTTAAGAGAAAATGGTAGAGTCACGGATCAAATAAATAGAGCCGATGAGACATCTAAATTAAAGTTTACTCGACATTTTTAAATCGGCGTCCCCGAGAGTAAAGTTTAGAGAACGTCACATTGTTTCTTAACGTACTCGCCTAGAAGGAACGGGAAAATTGCTTTTGAAATAATAATCGATATGCCCATGAATATGTACGTATATCTGAAGGTGTGTAATGACCAAATTATTGACTAAATTTGAATTTTACATATTTATGTGTAATGTTCCATCTACGTAATTGATTAATTGATTTTAACGGCATGTCATGTTATTTTATTCTTAATGGTTAGGAAACAACGTTCATAGTACATTTTTATTTACATTTTTTTTGTAAAGTTGTTTTATTAAGTGTTTTTTGGCACACAGTTATATGTATTCAGATTTAATCAAATAATTTGCACATAGTTGAACGTTTCAAGTATTCCTATCAATTACTAATATGTATATGGTTTCTACTAATTATTTATATCTAACAATAATCATTTTTTGAATTCAGTTATATGATTTCAAGTAACTAATAATAGCAATCCTTACCATGCAATATCTTCAAGTAACTATTCTTAATACAAATGATTTATGGTTATATGGCATCAAGTATTCTTATCAAATACAAATAATTTTTAAATAAATTTATTTGACGCTTGCTTTTTGGGTCTGAGTGAATCTGGGAGTAATGGCAATGAAGAGTAGCCTACACTCCTCAGATCTCCCTCAGAAACTGTTTAGTAACTTACCTAGAACCCGATTTTTTGGCGAGGGAAGGTCTTATCCCAATTCAGGGAATATTCTAACAAGCCAAATCTACGGGATTAATGAAGTAAGAGTTCAATTAGATAATTCGATAATAAAGAAGAGTTAATTGAAAAATAGACATTTGCTTTGCAAAAAAATTGATTTTTTCATTTATTGCATTTCTGAATCTTAAAGAAAATTATCCGGTGGCAAAAAGCCGAGATGAAAAGATAACAATGAATTCATAGAAAAGGGGAAGCATTCGACACGTCTTATAAGAAAACTTATCTCTACTTTTATGATTGAGTTTCAGTTACCTTCAGGGTCGGTCTAAAAGACGTGATGTGGCATCTTTTGAGACGATGAAGGAAAGATCTTCTTCAATAAATCGGAGCCCTAACGGAGTGGGTGTGATTTGCTTGATCCGAAATTCAACTTCTTAGTCCTCTGTCAGTAACTAACTGGCAACCTAATTACTATACTCAGTTCACCAATGAGGTTATAGTAATTTCGATTTCTTTTGCCCAATTCTCCAGGGTGACAACTATGTTAAATAGTTGACAGATTCTCTTTTCTTTGTTTGTAACACGCAGAGTTCGCAATGATATGAGAAGCTTTGTCAAAATCCTCAAGTTTTACTACAAAGTATCTGTCCTAAACAGATGGCTTTGACATTAAATAACTCACAAAAATTGATATTTCATTAAACAAAGAAACCGAGATAAAAATTTGTCAAGGTTGTTTAACAGTTCCCATCATAAAATAAACTGTTGGACTATCATATATCAAAATCGATGGGAAATTCCATTATATATATGTATATATATATATATATATATGATTGAAATTTAGGTCTTTGTTGAAGAACTTCACAGAAAGTTTTTATATTGAAAGTCCTTTATTTTTTCAAACTTCTCAGGACACTTGAATTATCTCAGTATTTTTGCTCTTCACCAATTCGGACCCAAATATTTGCCAATATTCATGTTAAACGCCAATAAGTTATCAATGTTTTTGTATCTAAGTAGTTAAGTTTGAGCTCTGTGGTTGAGTTTTGGAACATTGGGGCCAGAGTTTTAATGCTATCGTTGCGCATAGATAAAATTATTTGGGGTAAAGTGTTTCAGAGTTTGGTGATAAGAATTAAATATTTTTATTTTGGTAGAATGTCTTTTGTCTCGAAATATCTTCGAACTTTAAGATGTTTTGATTCCCTTTCTTTCAAACAAGAATCCCGTAATGGAATAATAAAGTTACCATATTCTTACAAAATCTAAATTTTAAAAGTTTTATCTTTGAAGAAGTCTTTATGACCATTTTTTTCATTAAAATTTTAACTATCAAGACAATTCAACATTTTACAGATTTTAGGAAATTGTTAAAATCTTCATAGTTCATCCTTTCTGGATTATTATTCATCAAATTTCCACATTTAGAATCTACGAACATAAACATTGAGGGTTTTTGGCTCTTTTTAAAGACTTAATTTTACTTCGATGATTAAGCAATATTTTTTTTACAAATGTATGCACACAGAACTCGAAATTTTTACGAGCATAAAGAGTTTTAAAGACTAATTTACTTCAATAGTACGGTAAAATTTTTTCCACTGGTATACTTGGTGCCTTCAATAAGTTTCCAGTCTTATTTTGTATAGGCATTTAAAATTCTCGTAGACTCTTGAAAATTTACTATGTTATTGCTATACATTTTATGAGATGACTGATCAATTTTTATGATTTCACCTTCAAATGAAGAGCTACAAGAGCAATTGGAATACACCAACTAAAGTCTGATTGTTACAGCTGGGGAATTTCAAAAATACAATGAGGACACTTAGAAGAACGATATGCAATAAAATTGTGTTTTAAACTTGGAGAAAATGCCACAGAAACGTATGGAATGCTTCAAACTGCTCTTGTACGATCTTGCCTGAAACGAGGATCAGTTTTTGAGTGGGTACGAGATTCAAGGAAGGCTGGGAGTCTGTGAGGAATGATGAGAAGTGTGGGAGGAGTAAGGAAGTCAATACACTAGAGTTGATTGACCAAAGTCTTAGGGTTAGGGTTACTATGTTGAGGTTTTAAGGGAATTCAGCTTGAGATTCCTTGGGAAGTGGCCAGCGCTCTTCAAATCGGGTCAGTGGCATTTCCACCAGGACAATGCACCAGTTGACAACTACATCCTTGTCACAGACTATTTGGCCAAGATGGACATCAAGACAGTTCCTTAGCCTCCTTATAGTCCAGACCTTGCTCCCTGTGACTTTTGCTAATTCCCTAAGCTCAGAGGCTGTCGTTATGAGACAATTGAGGAGATAAAAGGGGCTGTGACGAAGGTCATCGACACGCTCACACAAGAGGACTTCCATGGGGCCTTCCAGAATATTTGGAACGGTACACCAAGTGCACTGCAGCCGGAGGAGGTACTTCGAAGGGGACTAGAGTTTCAATGAAAGTGCCCATACGAAAAAAGTCTGGAAACTTATTTAATGATCCTCGTATACTCACAAAACTAAAATAAAGATAGATAAAAAATAAATTAAAACTGATGAATATAAATTTAGAAAGTCTTTGCCTTTTTCGCCCTGGATGATTCCTGATTTTATTCAGCTAATACCGCCTCAAATAGATCGGCACTTTTTTCATTTTGTGGTCCATTCCTTAAATTATTCGTTTCTTCATTTATCCATTTTTAAATACGCCGTTGAACAATTTGACCCAAGAGAAAAATTCCAATCTCGTGACCCGGAAGAGGGAGCAACACTGAAAGTTTTTTTTTTTTTTTTTAGAAATATATGCACACAAACCTCAAAAAATCTATGAAGATAAATTTAGAAAGGTTTTGTTTCTTTTTAAAGACTAAATTTTACTTCGTTTATAAGGCAAATATTTTTTTACAAACATTTGAACACAAAAGTCGATAAAATATACGAACATAAATTTGAAAAGTTTTAACTCTTTTTTAAGGTTATATTTTACCTCGATGTTCATTGATTTTATTTATGTTTTTATTATTTTTTAAATTATCTATTTAACCGGCTCATTGGCCAGGTGGGTAGAGTGTTAACCTAATGGTCCGGGAGACCTGAGTTCAATCCAAGGTCGAGTCATACCAAAGACTTTAAAAATGATACTTGATACCTCCTTGCTTAACGCTCAGCAATATAAGGTACGTATCAAGTGTAAAGTGTAGCAATCTAGGAAAAGGAGTAAAACCTTCCTCTACACCTTGGTGTGGTAGCTACTGAAAAGGGAGCCTTCTGTTCGCCCTCGACTTTAACTTCTTATTTATTTATTTTTATTTCATTTTTCTTCGAGTCTTTTGTCCATGTATCTATTAACAGTATCGGCTGCGAAAACGATAGTTGTTGTTTAAGGCGGTATTAGCTGAGTAAAAGTCCAGAATAACACAGGGTAAAAAGAGCAAAAACTTTCTAATTTTATTTTCATTGATTTTGTTTTATTTTTTAAATCATTTATTTATTCATTTAAATTTTATTTTTCTTCTAGTCTCATGTTTATATATCTGTTTACCGAACTATTGAAGTATCACAAGTCTTTAAAAAAAGCCAAATGTTTTAAAAATTCATCTTCGTAGATTTTCTCGAGTTTTGTGTGCATATATTTATGTAAGTTGGCAACTGTAGTTGAGGAAGACCCAAAGGCTCCCTTTTCAGTAGCTACTACACCAAGGTGTTGGGGAGGGCGCTACTCCTTTCCCTGGATTGCTCCACTTTACCCTTGATACGTACCTTATATTGCTCAGTGTTAAGCAAGGAGGTATCAAGTACCATTTTAAAAGTCTTTGGTATGACTTAAACTGGGATTGAACCCTGGTCTCTTTGACCATTAAGCGAACACTCTACCCACCTGGCCAATGAGCCGGTTAATTAAATAATAAAAAAAATAATTGACGAACACTCTACCCAATAGGCCAATGAAAACACAACCCAAATAAGACTTCCATTAGTATATTATGTATTTCCTACTAGCTCT
The DNA here is from genome assembly GCA_963585895.1 of Sepioteuthis lessoniana. Classification (NCBI taxonomy): domain Eukaryota; kingdom Metazoa; phylum Mollusca; class Cephalopoda; order Myopsida; family Loliginidae; genus Sepioteuthis; species Sepioteuthis lessoniana. The sequence continues at coordinate 11,467,441 of OY757907.1, read as the reverse complement.
GTTCGACTCCCGTCCCCTTTTAGTTACCCACAGAAAAATCAATTAGTTTAACTCTATGCCCCCTCCCGATAAAGCTTTTATTAGTAGTTTATTCATCTTCCACCGCTTCCCTCAGAAAATATCTTGCTTTCGTTATTCTCAGCTTTTTTCTCACCAATATCCCCGTCTCCAGCAGCAATTCCTCTAAACTTGCCGCAACAGACTCCTTGACATTTCTTTTGCTCTTTTTTTCAAAGAGGGGAGGCCATTCAGAAGATCTAATTTATTTGTATTTATCAAGTAATTAATTAAGCAATCAATTAAAGTTGATCGATTTTACACATCTGATTGGAAGGAAATTATTTCTCACGTAGTTTTTCATGGTTTTTATGTTAACTTCTTTATTTTAAAATTTCCATCTCTCAATTTAAAAATGATGCAAAAACCTGAAGTTAAATTAATTTCACTTAGAATCTAGACAAAAAAATATGTTTGCAAAATCAATCTCGAATACTTAGTTTCGATTTTGATGGACACATACTGTAGAGTAATTGTAATTCAGTCTCATTAGATTAGTGAGTCTGAGTTCCTGAGGAATAGTCCCCTTGGGGAAGTGGCTTACGTACTGGATTGCGGCATTGTAGTAAGCGAGTTCGATATTCAGTCGCGTTTTTGCGTTTACTTTCGGACCAATATCCTTGGGAAATGTATTCAACCATTTATTTCACCAGCTATGGGTTAAATAGTGGCACTTTTGTTCTTTCACAAAAATGGCTTTGCCATTAAATAACCCACGAAGGTTGATATTAGATTAATCAACGAAACTAAACCAAACCTAAGTTTCTACTTGAAACTTGGGTAGCGGCTAAAATTTGTAAATCACTCACTGGTCCTGCAACCCGATTAGGTAATGAGGACACAACTAAAGTAGCGTCTCTTGAGCCCAAATAACCTGGCTGAGTCCATTCCACTCTAAATCAGTAACTGGTTTGAATTCAGAATTTTCATTCTCTTTGATATGTTATCACGCCAGCTTAAAGAGCCCAGTCTGACATATTATTAACTCATAGGTAAAAGGAAAACAGTTGGATTAACATCTTTCCCATTCCATATCTTTCATATATTTACCAAGGTTATTAGCACAACGTGAAATACAAACAGCCTCGTTCAGGTTTTGAACTCAAGTTGCTGAGTTTATATCCAACGACAGTAACGTTTATGCCACGAGCGCGTCCTATGAAATTAGTAAATGTCGGTTGATAAAAAAGTTTCTTTGTTTTTTAAGAAAATATTTCGTTTTTTTTTTCTTCTTTAATTTTTTTGAAAAAACGTTTTCTGATATTATTTTTTTTTTTAAGTTTTGGAATTGAATTTTAATAACCGCAGGTATTTCCACGAACGACAAAAATATCCGCTTTAAGAACTTAATAATGAACTGAAAACCGACAAAAAATAGAACAATTTTGGTAAGTAGGTCAACGTTTTAATTGTTACCTTCTTTTTGTGAAATAATAATGGGAGAATCAATTGTGGAAAAGAGAATCAATGATTAACGAAGCTAGAATAAAGAACAATAAATTCGCATTGTTGATCGCACATGAAAAGGTATTATTTGTGGTAAACTTAAGCTTTTTTAACGGATATCACTGAATCGTTTTTACTAATTACAATTTACGATGGAAGACAAAGAGACAAATAGAGGATATTATGAGTGAGAAGAGGACGACAAGAACAAATCGTTTTTAAGGGGTTCATTGCGATGGGAGTATAGAATAGTGAAGAGCTTATAGAAGAAAAGAACAAAGAAAAGATATTCATTATTATTTCTTGATTGGAACATTTGAAATTGAGCAAAATAAAACAAAAAGTTTGTTATAATGATAGAGAATGAAAATAAAGCCTTGTATAATGAAAAGCCGATAATAGAAAACATTTAAAAAAAAGGTGATAATGAAGGGAAAAATAATGTAGGAATTAAAGATTTACAATGTTCCTGTTAATACTCGAATTTTTTCTTATTCTCTTTTTTATGTCCTGACAGAAGTACTATTCTCTAAACCAGAAATTCAGTTTTAGAACCGATACGACCATAATTTGAAATCAATCCTCTTTTATTTTTTCAGAGATTAGATTTCCATATGATCGACCACCTGTAAATAGCAGACCGTGCTTTCCCTATACGTATGTCGACATCTCTTCCCGTAGATAAGATATTGCTACCGAGGTAAGGAGCCCTTTCAGTAGTTAAGGCTTTTTGAAGTCGACATACGCATAGAGGAAGCACGTGATTCTGTTTACAAGTGGTCGATCATATGGAAATCTAATTTCTGATAAAATGAAAGATAATTGCTTTCAAGCTGTGGCCGCATCGGTACTACTGTATAGAAACACAACCTGGACTCTAATGAAATTATGAGAGAAAAAGCTAGATGTGTGCAGCAAAAGATGCTACCTGCTGATTTGAAAAAAATATTTAAGCAGCTTCCCACAATACAGCAATTGTACGGCCTCCTATCTCCCATCTTACAAACCATCCAAGTAAACAAGCAAAGCATGCTGGACACTGCTGGCAAAGTAAGGACGAACTCGTTAGTGACGTCTGTCTCAGAGACTCCTACATATAAACACATGAATTTTGGCTGAGCAGAAAAGACATACATCAGTTTTGTGCAGACGCCGGATACAATCTAGAGGACCTGCCTAGAACGATATATCATAGGGATGTATGGAGAGAGAGAGAGAGAGAGAGAGAGAGAGAGAGAGAGAGAGAGAGAGAGAGGAGATTCCTTGCAATCAGCACGCCTAGATTAATATGATAATGACATATACCGTAAACTGCTGCGTACTAAAACTCTAGAAAACTAAAGGTAAACTTAACCAGCAGGGCTAAAATCTAATCTTCTGCGACGGATTGGTTTACTAGTGGAACAATTCTCCTAACAACTGATGTAGACCACTTACCGTAACTGTAGCAGAATGCCACAAATGTTTCCAACGAAAACTCGTGTTTGGGGAACATATTTAACAAATTTACACATAATAAGAAAATTGCAATACAAATCAATTGTTATATTAACGTTATATCACATGCCGTTCCTAACAGGTGATGCAATGAATGTAAACATTTAGTGGAATGTCACAGTTGTTTAGTGTATGTTGAAGGTGTAACCTCGAATTTTGAACCAAAAGTCTTTCAAGCTAGGTCAACTTGTACACAGCAATTTACGGTACTCTTAGTTTGAATGTTCCTCCATAAAGGGGCATCTCAAAGTGATCATAATAAATCGCTTTATAAGAGGAAAGCAAAAATCACTTGATCATGTCGATTAGTGCCAGGTATTGTATATTGAACAGAATTTCCGATTGGGTTTAATGTCCCGGAGTGAATATAAAAGAAATCGGAAAGATAGGAAGATACCCTGATCTTGCCTGAGAGCTGAAATTGACAGTGATACCAACTGTAGTTTGAGTCCTTGAAATAGTCGAAAGGGTCTGTTGAATAGAATAGAGGAATTGGAGATTAGAAGTTGAATCAAGACCGTCCAAATAATTCCTAGAGAGCTGAGGAACCTGGTTGTCTCACAGACTTCTGTTAAAACCACCAGCTACCACGAATCTGAAAATCTCATGAAGGGTAAATTGGTAAAATGTGATTTTTGTTGAATATAACTTATTTACGTGACCAATAAATGAGTTAAATTCACATCACTGAATATACTAAAACAACTTTAAATGTATCAAAGAGCTTAGTTAATTGTTACTTTTCGATATATGTTTAAGGAATATATCTAGGGCAATAATGCAAAGCTATTCGAAAGAATTGAGCACTCTGGTAGCCGATAGGGTATAAAAATGTAAACAAACGGCTGCTGCTGTTACTACAAAATACCTTAAAGAAAAAAATCCCTTAGCCAAACGTGGTACGCTTGTTGGCCGAGCGGTCTGAGACTTAGTCTAACGTAAAGTTTGATAGATTTCGATCACGGCTTCGAGCGTCCTAAATGTCTAGCCACACTGAAGAGTTCTGATAGAACGAAACAGTCTGTCTGTGGATGACAATATATACGCTCCCCCATGGAGGTTGAGCACTCTGGTGAAGGAATTTTCGGCCGCCGCTCGCATCATGCAAAGCTCTTCGAAAGAATTGGGCACTCTGGTAGCCGATAGGGTATAAAAATGTAAACAAACGGCTGCTGCTGTTACTACATAATACCTTGAAGAAAGAAAAATTCCTTTAGGCAAACGTGGTACGCTTGTTGGTCGAGCGGTCTGAAACTTAGTCTAACGTAAAGTTGGATAGATTTCGATCCCGGCTTCGAGCGTCCTGCGTGTCTAGCCACACTGAAGAGTTCTGATAGAACGAAACAGTCTGTCTGTGGATGACAATATATATATATATATATATATGGGTGAATATTCCTGTGTGTATCTTTGTGTATACGTATGAGAGTGTCTTGATTGGTTTGTTGTAAAACCTGTCAACCCTTGTAGGTTTATATCACGCCAAAGTCATTTTAATGATTATGGCCTCGGTTTTTATACGATTTTGATTTGGTTTGGTATTATGGCATATCAACCATGTTTGGTTATTTATGTCAAATCCTGTTTTTGCATATAAATTAAAATATGTATGATTTGTTAACAGATTTTGCAGATACACACAGTTAAAAGATCAAACAGTTCTATTTCAGATAATTCAATTCATCATTAGACATTTGTTTGCTCCGAGTTTAAATTTCAAACAATTCTATTCTACCAACGGAAAGGATCCTATCAGGTCTTACCGCTCCCGGCCAGAGTGAATCTGGGAGCGACGGCAATGAAGAGGTATTCTGCATTCTCCAAAGCTCTTGCATTGCTGGAGCTTTGCTATCAGATTTTTTGGCGTCATATCCCAGACACTCGTTGTCGGGGGTGGGGACGGGTTCTTATCACTCTGCAGAGATGTAGTCGGTGAATTCTACCGCCCCATCCGACTGGATTAGTTTATAAACTCTACCAAAATATATCATCACAATTATTTTAAACAGGTGAAAAATTCCTTCTCCTATAAAATTTATTCAACACATAGACGAGTCTTTAACATTTCGAGTCGGGGTTACCTGTGAATAAAAGCTATGGAGAGTGTCTCAATACAGTTCATGCTCCTACATAGACATCTTAATCGTTTAAGGTATATTCTAGTCCTTTGTATATGAGTGCATGTCTGTGTGTGAGTGTGTGTGTGTGTGTGAGTGTGTGTGTGAAGTATACGATAAGCGGACACCAGGACCTCAAGGATTGGTATTCGTATTTCCGGCCTTTAACTTCGTTCAATCATTAATCACTAATATTACTATAAAATTAAAAACTATTTTAGTCATGATTGGCTTCTCAAAAACGATTCGGGGGTCATTACTTGGAAAGCGGAAATATTGAAAAAAAAAAAAAAAAAAGATTGCCTCATAGCTAAGAGCATATAAAGAAATAAATAAATGAATATATTTATTGATTTCTGATGATAAATTTACGTCACTGATATAACGAAAAACAAGAAACGATATGAACCAATGAAAATATACGAGCGACAAAATTTGATAAAATGTTTGATTGGAATCTGTTTGATGGGCAACATCAATCACGTTTTACAGTTTTGTTTTCTGTGAACTCGGTGATATCAGTGATCAAAAGGATTTGAGAAAATCACCCCACATATCATTCAATCATCAATAATAATAAGAAGAATAAGAATTGGATCTTGCTAAAAAAAACTGAAATAACTGTAGGAATAGAAAATGACGGTGATACGAATTGCAGTTAGAACCCTTGGAATGGTCCTGAAAAGCTTTGAAAAGAGACTGAGGGAACGTGAGATCATAGGAAGAATCGAGATAATCTTGACTACCCCACTGCTAAAATCACAAAAAATATTCAGATTCCTTTCTTTTCTTTTTTTTTTTTTTTTTTTTTTTTTAGTTTCCTGACAATATACGAGTATTTGTTTATCATTTCTTTTACCTTGATTTTAACCCTGTGGTCTGCTGGAACGCTCAAATCCAGAAGATGAAAAGATTTTTTTTTTTTTTTTTTTAGTTTCCTGACAATATAAGAGTATTTATTTATCATTTTTCTTACCTTGATTTTAACCCTGTGGTCTGCCGGAACGGTGAAATCCAGAAGATGAAAAGTTTGTTTTGTGCATTATAAAAGAATTGTAGAAAATCGAGCTGACAGTGACACCAATTGTGGTTGTTGCATTTGGAGCGGTTCCAAAAGTCTTCGTAAAAAGACTGGAGGAATTGGAAATTAAAGAAAAAATCCAGACCATGCAGACGTCAGTGTCGTTAAGATCAACAAGAATATTCAGAAGAGTTTGAGAGACCAGAGGAAACTTTCTCTCAAACAGCCTTTAGTGAAAGAAGACCACTAACACTGATGTGAAAAATTCGCATATTATTATTATCATCATTATGATTATTACTACTTACTCCGAGTTTTTCACATCAGTGTTAGCTGATGGCTTTTCACTGGGGTCTGTGAGAGCAAATCTCATCAGGTCTCCAGGACTCGTCTCAGGATTCTGGCCGTTCTAAGCAATGCTGTCATTTGGATAGGCACCATGTGTCCACCAAATCCCAAGTCCTCCAGGCCTTTTAATAATCCTTTAGTTATTGTGCCAAAAGCACCAATCACAACTGTCACTATCGTTACTTTCATGTTCCACAGCTCTTTCAATTCTTTAGCAAGGTCGAGGTACTTATCCTTCTTTTCATATTCCTTCAGATTTATTCTGTGGTTCGCCGGGACAGCAAAGTCGACAATTTTGCAGATTCTTTTTTTGTTGTTGATTATTATAAGGTCTGGTCTTCTAGCCGGGATTAGGTAATCCGTTTGTATGTTAAAGTCTCATAGGAGTTTATGAGTATCATTTCCTAGGACAGGTGCTGGGTTGTGCATATACCATTTGTTAGTATGGTCAAATTTAAATTTCTTGCACATTTCCCAGTGGATCACCTTACCGACCCAGTCGTGTCTCGCCTTATACTCCTTCTGTGCTAATTTACTGCATTCGCTTATTATGTGATTGATCGTTTCGTCTCTGTCACCGCATAGCCTACATTTACTGTTTTGTTGTGTCTTATTTATTATCGTTTTGATATAATTGGTCCTTATGCGTTGTCCTGTGCTGCCACTAGCAGAGATTCCGTTTCTCTCTTAAGGTTTCCTTTCCTTAGCCAGGTCCAGGTTTTCTGGTGTGAGATGTTTATTAGTCGTTTAAAGCGGCCATAGAGTTTTTTTCCTCCCATTTTTGTTTCGTAGTTGTTGTCATTCTATCGTCTACCGTGTTGTCTGTATCATTTCTGATGGCTCTAATTATTCCTCGTTCGTGTTTTTCTATGTAGTTTTCGAGCCGTTGTATCGATGTGTCAACGCTGTCTTCAATGCTGGCGAGTCTTCCACCCTCTTTTCTAGATACATGTAGTCTGTCAACATCGTCTCTGGGATGTAATGCCTTATGCATGGTCATTTGTTTTCTTGTTCTTTGATCCATTTGTTTTTGTTGATCTCTGCTCCACTTGAGGAAGGGTCCCGAATATCTAATGAAGGACACAGCCCAGGTATTTATTCCTTTGATGAGGTTTCTGCTTGAGAGTTTTGTCTCGAGTAGTTTTCTAGTTCTCCTAAATTATTCTTTTTGAATCTTGTCTTTCATTTGCACTTGTTTGATGGTGTCAGTCTCCAAGATACCCAAGTATTTGTAGGTTTCCTCTCCGAGCGTTCTAATTTTGTCGTGATTTGGTAGTTCCATTCCGTCAGTCATATGTTTGCCACTTTTTATGACGAGCATGGCACATTTTTCTATGCCAAATTCCATTCCTATGTCCTGATTCTATATTCTAACGGTGTGTATGAGAGTTTCCAATTTCTTTTTCATTTTTTGCGAATAGTCTAATGTCATTCATGTACATTCGGTGATTGATCTTCTCTTGCGATCTGCTGAGTTTGTATCCGGCTGTGTACTTTCTGAGTATGTGGTTAAGTGGCATCATGGCTATCATAAATAGTAAGGTAGATAGTGCATCTCCTTGGAAAATCACGCTTTGGGTCTTTGTTTCAACTAAGCTTCTTCCTCCTGCTGTCAGCTCCACTCTCCAGGTCTTCATGGTCTGTTCGATGAAGTTTATGACTTCATGTGATATTTTGTACATTTTGAGACAGGTTTGTGGAACCATATCATATGCCTTCTTGTAGTCAATCCAGGCCATAGCCAGATTTTTCCGTCTTGTCTTGCTCTCGTTAAGGATGTGTTGATCTATGTTAAGTAATTCTGCTGTGCCTCTGGATCCTTTGCAGCATCCTTTCTGTTCGTCAGGGAACAATCCGCGGCTTGTTAGTGAGTAGTAAATCTTTTTCCTATTTGTACTGTCAGTATTTTCCAAATCATTGGTAGGCAGGTTATGGGTCTGTAATTGTTTGGAGCAGTTCCTTTGCTTGGGTCCTTTTGTATTAATGTAGTCTTTCCATTGGTCATCCATTTAGGTACTTGCGTGCTTTGTAGGCATCTATTCATTTCTAGTGCTAGTCTGCCGTGAATGGAAGTGAATTTCTTGAACCAGAAGCCATGTATTCCATCATGGCCTGGCGTTTTCAGTTTGATATTCTTTTCAGTGTTGTTTTGAGTAAGTCGATGTGCATTTCCATCTAGTTCTCTTGTAAAGTTGTTTATCTGTTCAGCATTTTTGTATGTTTTTTGGTTGCCATTAATAATGATAATAATAATGTTCTGGCTGACCACAGAATAAAACTGAAAGAATGTGAAAAGAAGGATAAGTACCTCGACCTTGCTAGCGAATTAAAAAGCTGTGGAACATGAAAGTGACGATTGTACAAATTGTGATTGGTGGTTTTGGCACAGTAGCTAAAGGATTATGAAAGGGCCTGGAGGACTTGGAAGTTGGCAGACGAGTGGAGACTATCCAAATGACAGCATTATTGAGAACGGCCAGAATACTGAGACGAGTCCTGGAGACTTGGGGAGACTTGCTGTCACTTAAACTCCAATGAAAAGCCATCAGCTAACAATGATGTGAAACACTGTAAAGGAGTAAATAATAATAATAATAATAATAATTGTCTCGAAATTCCTAGAAAAGAGAATAAGGGAACACTGCTAAAATCCCCTAGAATATCTGGACAAGGTGTGGAATTGCTGTCACTTAAATTCCTGTAAAAAACCACCAGTGTCATCTGGTAAGAAAAACTCACCAAGAGAAAAATAATATCAATAAATAGTATAAAAACGAACCATAATCTGTCCTAGAAAATGAGACTCGAAATTCTCTGGGACTTTGGGAAACAAATGGACTACACATTTCAGGCCAGAAGAACAGATTTTGTGTTAATTAAAAAGAAAATACGATTTGGTATTTTGCAGATTTTACAGTACCAGCGAATCATAGAAAAAAAATATTGCCCAGTCGGCTGGGGCAGTAGAATACACTGAACCACACCTAACGAGTGTCCTGATATGACACTAAACAATCTGATGGTGAGGTTCCAGCAGTGCTGGAGCTTTGGGGAATGCAGAGTACCCCTTCATTGCTATCGCTCCCATGTCCACTCTGGCCCGGATTGGTAGCACCTGGTAGGGCCCTATCAATGGGTTAAATAGAACTAACAACATGCTTATGCTCAAATGAATTGTTTGACAAAATTGAATAGCTTGAAATAGAAATGTTTTTGACAATTAAACCGTACTTACATTTAAACTGCGTGCTTATGCTTAACTGAATTATTTGAAATAGAACTGTTTTTCGACATTAAAACTGCATTCATACTTAACTGAATTGTTACATATAACTGCTTGAATAGTTTGCAATGGAAATGTTTTTGACAATAAAACTGTGTACTTATGCTAAACTGAATTGTTTTAAAAAGAACAGATTATTTACATAAAAATGGATTTGGCGTTAAATAAACTACAAAGGTTGATATGCCATAAAACCCAACAAACCAAACCAAACCAAACAAGAAAAATTAAACAAAAACGCAAATAAAAATCCTTGGATCTTTCTAGAGAGCTAAAAAATCTACTGACCATGACAGTAATATTTTTACCAGTAGTAGTTGGTGTCATTGGAATGGTCCGCAAGGGTTTGGAAAGGAAACTGGAAGAATTACAGATTAGAGGAAGAATCGAATACATCCAAATTACTGTACTGACAAGATCAGCTAAAATACTTTGTAGAGTCTTGCAGACTAGACTTGGTTTCACTCAGACTCTTGTGAAAAGCCACCTATTAAAGCTGCTGAGAAAAACTCTCAAAGAAAAAATAGATATAGAACAGTTAAACTTTGGAATGTGAAAGAGAGGACTGTGACCATTATCGTCGGCACACTTACACCAGTCCCAAATAGTCGTGCAACATTGTAGAAGAATTGGAAATAATCCGGACGACAGGAAGGCTGATGACAAATTGGAAATAAAGAATGCGCCTTTAATGAGATTGTAACGTGCTTACTTTATCACCGGAAAGTCTGCCTATCCGGAAATTTTTTTCCAACGGATTATTTGGTCATATACTATTTTCTATGTTTCCTTGATAGACAATCTGGCTCTATCATTTTGGTTTTACTTTTGTACCAATAAAATTAGTTGTAATATTATTCGAAATTCTTTGATGAATCATTGTCAAATATTATGATTATTTTCTTTATTTTTCTTTCATCTCTTTCCGATGCTTTTTATCTCAACTCTCATTGAATGACGGTCTGGAAACTGAAACAAAAAGGACAAACGAAAGAGATATAGTGAACAAATCCTAAACAACTTCGAGTTAATAATAATGAATGATAATAACTTTTGGAAATTTCCACAATAACACATTAAGATTTAAGCCTTTGACATCAAATGACAGCAAAATATCTATCAACCAATTTGATAAGCACGCCGGATAAGGTCACTGTTGGGTTGGGGTATATGTTTTAGATTTATGGAGGTATTCACTATGAAATCTTTTTCTGCATTTGAGTTGGAGCAATTTGTCTTATTTCAGCAAGTTCTGCATTTTATTTTCCTGGCAGGGAATAGGGTTAAAAATCAAGATGACTTATAGATAATAGCATTGACGCTCACTCTATTATTGTCTTGGAAGAACTGGCAATATTTTTCGCCATTGCATATCGGAAACTGAGAGAAAAAAACTGAAATAATCCACTGAAATAAAAAGTAAAAATAAAAGTTAAAGAAAGTATCTCAAATATTTAGGGCAAAGTTTTGAAAACTTTATGGAAAATTAAATTCGAGTCTTTGTATTTCGGTGGTGACGATTTACACTCATTGTTTATGGGAATGTAAGTATAAGAACTTAGCCTCAGAAATGAAGAGAAATTCTTTAGTTTCAACAAACATTTCAATATCACGATAGAATTATCTTATTGCTTTTAATTGGCTAAACCCACTGAGTTTTAATTTGAGGAAAATATTAAATATTTTTTATGAATCTTGTAATAGTAAATCGAAAACATTTTAATCTTGAGTTTTGTGGTTTTAAGCAAAAAGAACAACCCTATTGAGAAGAAATATAGAAACACTTCCTATTTGGGAATTAAGTGAAGTATGTTTTGAATGATATGAAATATATTGCTTTGATTTTGTTAGATATTGGTAAAAGATACGGGTTATCTTATTTCAGGACCATAAATAGATTCTTGAAAAAAAATAAATAGTCAGTTTAAAATTAATTTATGTATAATTCATCCATTTAATCATTTTGATCGTTATGTGTTTTTTTTAAGAAAACGATATGTTGTAAAGAGTAAGAAAAAATGACAAATGACCAGTATTATTAAATCTGAAAGAATATTTTTCATTGGATACTATAGGGATATTTGTGTAGTTCGCCATATCACCGGACATTGGCATAATGGATAGAGTGTTCCTCAATAGCCCGGGAGACCTTGGTTCAATCCCAGGTCGAGTCATACCAGAAACTTGAAAATTGAACTTGATGCTACCTTGCTTAACACTCAGAATTGTAATGATCAAGGGTAAAGTGGAGCAATCCAGGGAAAGGAGTAGTGCCCTCCCCTACACATTGGTGTTGTAGCAATCGAAAAGGGAGCCTTTGTATCGAATTATAATAATTTGTAAAAATTCTATTGTTTGAAATAACAATTCCTATTCATTTATAATAATTACTCTTTTGCAAACAGTTATATGGTTTCAAATATTCATATACGAATACTTTTAAAATATTCCTATCATATACGAATAATTTTACAAAATCGATATGAACCATAGATAGTACCCTAACCAGACAAATCGAACCTGCGAGTTAGGTTTGGTTTGGTTTGGTTTTACGGTACATCAACCATTGGAGGTTATTTAATGCCAAATTCATTTTTATACATATAAACAGTTCTATTTTAAACAATTCAGTTTAGTTGAAGAATAGTTTTTTGTTCACTCACAGTTAAAAGTCAAAACAATTCTGTTTCAAAAATTTAAGTTTAGCGCAATAAGGCAGTTTAAATGTCAAAACAGTTCTTTTTCAAATATTTCTGTCTAGCATAAGTACACAGTTTAGTTCTATTTGACTCCCGTATCAGGAACTACCACTCTGGGGCAGAGTGGACTTGGGAGCGATGGCAATAATGGTTTCCTTAAAGCTTCAGTATTACTGAAGCCTCACTATCATATTGTTTAGTGTCATATACAGGACACTCGTTTAGGGAGTCTTACCCCTCTGCAGAAATGAAGACGGTGTATTCTACAGCTCAAACCAGTCACTTGAACCAAAACCTGGGAGTAATGACATGGAAGTTTTCTACAGTGTTGTAGAGTAACTTCAGTTGAGAGTCCATTTTTAACTCAGGAATATCAGAGTAAGATACAAGCTAAGTACGATTAGATTATTTCCCTTTATTCATCTCTTTATTTCTTTACAATTATAAAATAAAGAGATGAATGTAATGTTTCGATATCAGACTTGATGTTTAAAGAAAGCACCCTGTAAGCGACTTTTCCATCAAAATATATGATGAATAGTTTAAAAATCAAGACTCAACCCATATACCAGTTCAGCTCAGACATGTGTAAGCACAGTGAGTTGAGATCACTATCACATTAAAGTAGACAAAACGTAATTTCTGCTTTTGATAAATTAGTCTTTAAATAACCTAAAAAATTGAACTTCAAAGGGTATGTAGATTATTTCTTGAATTTAAATCAATGATATAAATACATAAACTGATGTTTGTACCTTATATGAAGTTTATTGAGCTTTGCTAGATGATATTTGCCACGAATTTAATTCTTATTTGGTGCTCTATGCTTTTCCCTTGGAGATAAACTATGCTAATCTTTGTAAATGACAAAACATATAAAATTCTATAGAGGTATACGCCGTAATTTGCAAAAACGGTAAATGATCAAGTATAGGTGGATTTTCGAAGACGTTATTTTTTTTACATGAGGGATGATTGCATGATTCATCATCATCATGTCGTGAGGCTAGCAAGGATATCCCTGACCCTCTCTCTCCACGTCTCCCTATCATTCATCGCCTCTGGCAGGTCTTCAGGTTTACATCCCGTATCCTCACATAGCTGCTGTATGAATGTTTGAGCCGGTCGTCCTGCTTTTGATTGGCCATGTGCGGGGGTCCACAGGAGTACATCACTTGCGATCTCGTCCTTGCTTCTCCAGCAGTGTCCGGCATGTCTGGTTCGTCTAGCTTGTATAGTTTTCGTGATAGGTGGTAGGTGACCGTATAGTTGGCGCCTTGTAGGGTGTTGCTGCCAGGACTTGTTCAATATTGCTCGCAACATTCTTGTATAATTGCCGTCTAGCTTCTTCTTCAACCGTTTAGTCAGCGTCCAAGTAGTGCATCCATATAGTAGTATCGACACGGCCGCAGCCTAGAAGAAACTGCGTTTCATTTTATCGGTCAGGTTTGATTTCCATATGATCGAAAGCCTATCGATAGCTGTCCATGCCTTCGTTAGCCGTGTGTCGATGTCTTTTTCGGTTGATGAGACGCTACTTCCTAGGTAGGTGAATTTGTCAACCAGTTTCAGGGAGGTTCCGTCTAGTGTGGAGATGTCGCCTTTCTGATTAAAGCACATAAATTCAGTTTTGTGTGCATTAACATAGAGTCCAATTGATAAATAATGTGAAGGAGTAGGAGCAATCATTAACTCGAAATATTAATTCTCTAAATGAAAATATCTATGAATAAGTTATTAAATTTAACCGTTTCTTTCATTGTGCATTCATCTGAAGTTTCATCTGATGATCGTATCTAAGTTGATACATAGAAGTGTTTCAATTATGACACCAATATAAAAAGTAGTCACACACACACACACACATGGACACACACACACGTATATATATATATATATATGTATGTGTGTGTGTGTGTGTGTGTGCGTGTGTGTGTGTGTGTCCTGTTCGTTGTTCTGTTCTTCGTTGGGACGTTAATTAATGACTACCAAACATAAAATCCTATGTTGACAACAGATTAAAAAAAAAACAGAGAAAAAATTAATTATTTCTATGTCAAAGTTCAAAATTTTATCCATCCACAGAATCGATTCGAATATAAACATTTTATGATTACGATCTATTAAAACGGGTACAATAAAATTGTTGATATGGTAATTTATTGTTTTATTAGTCTAGAAAATTGGGTTCAACCTACATGCGACTCATTCGTCAATTACTTCTCAAGCGAAAATAAAATAAATCACCTAAAATGGAATTATGCTCAAGCATCAACAGTAATTGTTTTCGGCTGAGTTATTAAATATGACACAAAAACTGCATGATGGGTAATATAATTGAATTAAGTCTAGTCCACAAATGAATCGTGACTTGCTTGCTAAACATGGCAAGGCACCATGATTGATTTTTATTAGGATTATCATTTCTTAGCAATGTATGTGACATATTGTAACGATTAGAATTAGCGCAGTAATAATGGTGGCTTACACGAATTTCTAATCACTGATACGTATAATAGATATTTACGTGGTATATTCGAAAAGTATCGAGACAAAAGCTATGTTTGGCAAGAAAGAAATTCAATTAGAATAAACTTTCTATTCATTGAGAACGTTAATTCTTTTAAAAATATATCCTTCAATATTCAACACATTTATTCAAAAAATTTATTTTAGCAAAGCATCTCCAAAACTCATCTTTTTGTATGCTTTCTTTAAGTCCACCACATTCCCAAATCATACTTTTAAAAAAATTTTCGCTTTAGTGAATGAGTATAAATCGTATCGTTAAATTATTTCAAGGGCTGAATTGGTTGCTTGGTTTAAATAAATAAATTAAATCATCGGTTGGCCCACAAATAGGAAAATAAATAACAAATCCCAAACTGCGAAGAGGTCTTCTTCTGAAGTTCGTGTTAGATAGTGGGAAAATTTAAGTGAAGGGTTTTGAGTAGTAAGGGTATATATCTCCTATGAGAAGGTAGAAAATAGTCGAACGTCAGAGAGGATAGGTGACCTGTGATTGTGTGTGTTTGAGCGAAGGCGAGTCAATACAACTATCAAAACGTAGAAAATTTTTGATTTAATAGATCGAAGAATCTAGAAGGTATCAGAAGCGAGCGACTAGAGATACCTAATAGAATCCTTCTTCTTTTTCCCCTCTTGCTTAAAAAAAATCAATCATATTTTGAGTAATTATCGACGTATGAGTAATAAAAGTTAAATTGAAATTCCTTGTATTCGTTATTGATGACGTGACAAGAGAAATATCTTGTATTTTGAAAGAAGTCGGGAATCAACTTTTTACTGGGAAAACCAAACAATTCGACCATCTTTCCAAGAAAAGACAGATAAAGTGCCGAGATGTGCTTTCTATGTGACACTCATCACTTTCCGGAAAATCTTCATCGCACCATAGCTGTCCGAAGCGACAATCCCTCACACTGTTCTCAGATCACTTGGCATGAAGCCTTATTCTTGCAGCTACTACAGCACAGAAATAGTACGGTGGATCTGGGATCTAATTCGCTTTAGTGTGGCCACGGTACTGTATGAGGTTAGGCCTTGTAAACATATAAGATACAACATTTAGTTTCACCAAAAACAGCTGTTTAAAAAGTATAGAAACTTGCTACATATAATTTTTGAAGTCTCATGTTCCTTTATTTTAAATGTTAGATATCTAAGGTTGGTTGTTTATTTGGGTTTTATGGTATATCAACCTTCATAAGTTATTTAATGCCGAATTCTGTTTATATATATATATATATATATATATATATATGTGTGTGTGTGTGTGTGTGTGTGTGTGTGTGTGTGTGTGTTTTAACCTAAGATTTCAAAAACGAATACTTTGTAGATAACATTTTAAATAAGCATGATCTCATTGTTTGCACATAAATGGTTTCAATTCCTCATATTTTTGGTGCAATCCTGTCTTTTTCAAGAAGGACAGTAGGACATAGAATTAAATATAGAAGTTAACTAAAATTTAAAGCTTATGTCATAACACATTTTGATTACATCAATTTAGTTCAGTCAGGTAAAGCTATACGTATGAAGCACATAGTTAGAGTCAAATTCACTGAACTAGTAATGGCTCATAAAACTTTTTCTTTTTCAACGTAATTCTATGATATGAAGCGTAATGGTTATCACTTTAGGACATGGAATCAGCAACGCGAGTTCAAATCCTGGACGGTGTTTGTGTTCCCTTCACGCAAATACCTTTGAGATAGGTTTTGTTCATCCGATCTCCATCAGTTTGGGGCAAATATTAGGTAACACTGATTTGAAAATAAAAAGAATTAGCTTTGGCTTGGAAACCAGTCGAGGCAAAGAAAAACTGAATTCAAAGCAGCTTTACAACGCTTAAGATTGATTTAGAATGCTTAAAATTGATTTACAATGCTTAAAATTGATTTTGTATCAAATCTTGCTGCTAATGGAGGGTTTAAATAAATACATACTCTTATGACGGGACACACCAACACATCTTGTCATAGAGTAAAGTATATTAAAGCTTTTCTTCAGAAAAGTCAAATAAAATCTATGAGATTGCTTGTAAACGGTCTGTATTTAAAGCCGATAGAAAATTTATGCTAGAAATTTAAAAAAAAGAATCCAAAGATCAACGTACTGCTTTTTGAGAAAGTGAATAAAAACTTGATAAAGAATATTGCTTTAAATTAATAAAATCTTTGGCTGGAGAATTAGGGCTGTCATAATAAATTGAGAAGAGGAAACTAAATATTAAATCTAATTTTTTGTTGTTGATGAATTCCATAGTTTCTCATTTGTATAAAGTTGTTCCATATCTTCTGCATAGCTTTGAAAAAAAAATCATAAAATTATTTAAAATAATTTACATTTGTTGGTTCAAGGTATTTTTAATGAACTCAGAATATTCAGCTATGAAATACAAGTGTTTTACGATGTATTTTATAAGTCTATTTACTGCTATTTAGCCCCTCCCAAAAAAAAACAAGAAAATGAACATCATATTTAAAGTGGTTGTAGTAATTATGGGTTTGATAAATACGTAATCCTTGCCGGTGCACATCACATAGGCTTTTATTAAACTGACTCTTTTTTGGGGGGGCAAAAGCCATACATGTTGAGCAAACAGAACTAATCCTCCAATTATTAACAATCTGTTTGTTTAGCTTGTTAACCATTGTCCAGTTCTTTATCTTTTTCATCTGATGATGATGGATCCAATAATAATCTATGAGACCAACTTACTAACTACTATGCACTAGCGGGAACTCCATTCTCCCTCATATTATTAAAGAACATAGCTGTTCGGTATCTTTCTTTAAAATCAATAGATTTGCTTCAAACAATTCAGTGTTAAGCTTGTTGAACGCAACGTTGGCTTCTCTAATCAATGTCCATCTAAGTTCACTGGTCAAGTGAGCGTGATATTTATTAGATTTCATCAGCATGCTGGAGGCATGTTGTCGATCCTTAGGTTTGTATGCATAAAATATCAAGCTTCTTCCAGAAGAAAGAAGAAGAGGATTAGGATACAGAAACACAGTGGCTTCGTATCGATTGTAGTCATAAAATAAAAACAAAACTATAACTTATTTTTATTTTAGTTTTAGTTTCATTCGACATTTAGTAGTTTCTTTGCTAGTATTCATTTGCTGCAGAATCTCAACAAAAGGCTTATTTATTTTAAAAAAATAGTATGTGCCCGTGGAAAAACTCCAGCGAAGAATTAGTGAGTGGACATGGAAGTAATGGCAATAAATAGGTACTCCACACCCCCATGGTTTTCAAAAGTGGAATCTCTTCATCAGATATAGATTAGTTTTATACACATGGCAACCTAATATTTTTTGGGGGGAGTCTTACCCCACTACAGGGTATACATTTGAATTCTTCTAAGCCTCATTGACAAGGGGTGTCCTCCTCGTGGTGAAGTGGTTAAAGCGCTAGACTGCGAAATCGTTGTACGCGAGTTCGTACTCCAGTCACGCTATTACGTTCACTTTCGGGCAAATACCCTTGGGAAAGGTATGAACCCCCTTATCCTCCCAGCTATGGGTTAAATAGTACCACTACTGTTTTTCTACGAGAATGGCTTTGGCGTTAAATAACCTACAAAGGTTGATATGCCATAAAACAAAGAAACCAAACCAAACCTCATTGACAAGATGCTAGAAAACATTTCATCATTAAAACAATTGATTGATTTTTAAGAATTTTACATCATTTCTGAACGGCAGTTTTCCTTGAAAGAATTCATCAAATTCATTAAGATTCCATAGTTTAGCAAAGGTTCCCACAACTGTTCATTTTTTTGGGCTTAAAGACCTTTTTAACTTAGCTGAATATTACAGCAGTAACTATATATAAAATTATCCCTAGTATTTAGAATTACTTTTAATTGTCTATAGTCATTTGGTAACGCACTATCATTTGATATCAAGTATTTGTAGCAGAAAGAAACTTGTATTTTTGTTTGGCTCGTAATTTAATTTGACCGTTAGAGTCGCCAAACATTTTCACCCAATCAGGATGACTTGACCTATTCAGCCCGAACCATATTTCCTAGCAGCACCTAGGACGTCTTATCGTCTGCTCCTGAATAGCAGTAGCAGCATCATACACAATGAGGATAGCCATCTAGTTTATGGACCCCTTGGGTCTATTCTTCTAGACCAAGGGATCCTAGTTAAAAACAAATTAGATTATACACTCTAACAACTTCCTACCTTCTTTCCTTCCTACGAGACTCGCAGCATACCAGCGTAAACACCTTTACTTCATGCTGCCATTAAAACCTTCATTTAAAACCTAACGCCGTCTTCATTCTTCTCCACCACCTTTATTTTCCATCAACATTTAGCGAGGGGATAACAACCAACGAAATACCGACGCTACCAACGAAATACCAGCGCAACCAACGTAATACCAACACAACCAACGTAATCCCAACGCAACCAACGTAATACCAACACAACCAACGTAATACGAATGCAACCAATGTAATACCAACATAACCAACAAAACCAACTTAAACCTTAAACCAAAAACCTAATAATAATAATAATAATAATGTCCTCCCCATCGCTATATATTCCTTTCAAATAGAATTGATCTTTACTAATTGTATTGGTTCTATTTGGTTTGGTTTGGCGTCTTTGTTTTATGGCTTATCAATCTTTCTAACTTAGTTAATGGCAAATCCACGCTTGCAGAAGAACATGAGTGGTACAATCAAATCAATAGCTGGAAGTGATTAGTGGGTTCATATCTTTCTCTGATAAATGTAAGTAAAGTTAGCAACCGTAGTCGAGGATGACCCGAAAGCTCCCTTTTCAATAGCTACTACACCGAGGTGTAGGCAATGGCGTTACTCCTTTTCCAGGATTCCTCCTCTTTACCCTTGATCCATACCTTATAGTGCTCAGTGTCAAGCAAGGACATCAAGTACCATTTTTACAGTCTTTGTTATGACTCGACCTGGGATTGAACCTCGATTTACCAGGCCTTTAGCGAACACTTTACCCACTAGGCCATATTAGTTCCAAATTACACATAATCGTACAACTGGAGTTCAAAGTAGCTTACTACGGTGTCACAGTTCAATATGCTTGCGACTACGTCAGAGGCTCCTCTGTATTGCTTCAAGTATTCCGATCTAATATTGATAATTTATACACAATTTTAAGTCACTATCTCTGTTCAATAATTGATTATTTGATTGCACATATATATATAGAGATTCAAGTAAATATCTCTATTTGATGAGAATTACTTCATGGGACACAGTTATATGGTTTTAAGTAACTATTTCTATTTAATAATATTTAATAGTGCCTAATTTTAAGGTTTACTAACAAGGTTTCATGGTTTAATAATAACGATACACCGTAAAGATTTGTAGTCGATAATTTTTATAGAAGTAATTTGTAGTGAGTCATATTATTTCAAAAATTTCCATCAAATAATAATTTTCAAACAGATCTATTGGACCCATATATGGGACTTGAAAGGTACTACCAATGCACGTCAGAGTGGACGTAAGAGTAATGGCAATATAACAGTACTCCCTATTCACCATTATATGCAGCTTAGTGTTCTAAGCAGGATACCTTTTTGGGGGTGAGGGTCTTACTTCTTTGCCGTCAGCGTATTCTAAGTCCCGCATACAGGGCGCTCAGTCTATATAGGTACATAACATTGTTGCGAGTGTTATAAATACGTGGCTATATTTAATGCAATATTTGCCTTGGACACATTTACATTAGCAGTGGCTGATAAAATGCCGAGTAGGTTTATGTCTACAATATCTGTTTGTTAAAGTGAACGACCACTGCACAACGTGCTATTCCAATGAATTATGATAAAATGATTCCATCTTTGTATTCGACAAAACCACAAGCAGAGTAAATCCGTACGATTTGCAGAGTTTCTTGGGTTAAATCTGCACACAGTATACGCAGATAATGGGAAAAAATAAATGTATAATCAATGAATAGAGCTTGTACACATTCAGTTCTAACTAAAACGACCGTCTCTTTCTTTCTCTTTCTCTCGCTCTCTTTCCCACACACACATATTATATATATATATATATATATATATATATATATATATATATTTCTCACTTGCACATATGCTTAGTATATATATATATATATATATATATATATGCTGAGAGTACGTGCAAGTGAGAGCAATCTACATTTATTTGTATAATTATATATTTGTATTCATATGAATTTATTTTTAGAAAAATTGCACTTAAATGATTACAATGTACTCGTGGCGTAATGATTATCGACGTTGAAAATGGACTTGGACCTCAGTTCAAATCCTACACGAAGCTGGCAGCATTTCACAAAGCGCTAATACACACGTGAACGGTATGAATCTGACTAATATTCTCCTAGTCTGTGTGAACAGACAGGCAGACTGGGCTCTTTAACCTTGGTATGGCAACCAATCTAAGAGAAGGAAAATTTTGAATTTTAACCATTTTTACTTTGCTTAAAAATTGACCTTGTGCTGCATCCTCCTGGTGGTGGAGGATTTGGGTGATCGTATGGAAATCAGACCTGACCGATAAAATGAAACGCAGTTTCTTCCAATCTGCTGTCGTATCGATACTGCTGTATGGATGCACTACATGGACGCTAACAAAACGGCTGGAGAAGAAGCTAGGTGGCAATTACACAAGAATGCTGCGTGCAATCTTGAACAAGTCCTGGCGGCAACAACCCACAAGACACTAACTATACGGCCACCTGCCTCCTCTCACGAAAACTATCCAAGTTAGACGAACCAGACATGCAGGACACTGCTGGAGAAGCAGGGACGAGCTCATAAGGGATGTACTCCTATGGACCCCCACATATGGCAGGGCAAAAGCAGGACGACCAGCACGAACATGCATTCAGCAGCTATGTGAGGATACGGGATGTAGCCCTGAAGACCTGCCAGAGGCGATGAACGATGGGGAAAAGTTACGAGAGAGGGTCAGGGATATCCGTGCTACCAGCACGACATGATGATGATGATGATGACATATATAGTGACGATGTTTATAATCATGTTTGTGTGGCTCTCTCCGCGCAGGTTTTCTCGTTAATAATAAATCATCATCATGTCGTGCTGCTAGCACGGATCTCGCTGACCCTCTTTCGTCACGCGTCTCTATCGTCCATGGATCCCGACAGGTCTTCAAGGCTACATCCTGTATCAGCACAGACATTGCTCGTCCATGTGAAGGGGTCTACCGGAAGACATCACTTATATGTTCATCCTTACTTCAGCAGTGTTCCGCCTGTCTGGTTCGTCTAACTTGGATAGTTTCCGTGATGGGAGGTAGGTGGCTGTACAGCTGCTGTTTTGTGGAGTGTTGCCTCCAGGACTTGTTCAATATTGCTTGCAACATTCTTGGATAATTGGCATCAAGCTTTTTCCTCCATGTGTTTAGTTAGCGTCCATGGGGTGCATCCATATAGCAGTATCGACACGATCGCTGCTTGGAAAAAACTGCGTTTTATTTTATCGGTCAGGTTTCACTTCCCTATGACCGATTTACACACACACACACACACACACACACACACACACACACACACACATATATATATATATATATATATACCACTGGATAGATAGACAGTTATATTTAGCTTTTTTTGAATCTAGAGACAATAGAATAGCCAATTTTTATATTCATATTTTTTCTACCAAATTTTTTTTCTCCATATGTTTAGTTAGCGTCCATGTGGTGCATCCATATAGCAGTATCGACACGATCGCTGCTTGGAAAAAACTGCGTTTTATTTTATTGGTCAGGTTTCACTTCCCTATGACCGATTTACACACACACACACACACATATATATATATATATATATACCACTGGATAGATAGACAGTTATATTTAGCTTTTTTTGTTTCTAGAGACAATAAAATAGCCAATTTTTATATTCATATTTTTTCTACCAAAATATTATTCAAAGATCAAAGAACCTATTCCAATATATCCTGTCGCACTCACGTATATAAATCTTTCTGATTGTCTATTTACATATGTGCATCCATGAATCTATGTGTAGTGTGCATATCTGTTTGTGCATGTGTATGTATGTATTTCTGTATTCGTGTAGCAGATAGCATTTCGGTGCCTGTAGTTCCAAGTTAAATGCATATATGCCGTACAAAAATAAAATCCCCTTCTCATAAGATTTTTGCTTTGCGTCAAACATCTTTAAAAGAAAAAAACAAAAAAGAATAGTTGAGAAAGAACATAAATTCCCGTGTAATCAGCAATCAGTTTGTCTGAACAACTTTTGTAAATCCTCGCAATGTATAAAATCAAAGTTTGCGTTCATTTGTAAATAATCGGTTCGTCTTCGTTTCGAGTTTATAACGTATGTATTTCAAATAACTTCCTTCCATATCTTACTTTCAGTGTTTTTAAAAAAATTTTTTTTTACTGAAATGAATATTTTACTCAGAAATGTAAATCTATTTGTTTTTAAGTTTTTTCTTCCGTCTGGTTTATAGACGAAACAGCCTGCCGACGGGGCTTAGAATAAACAAAATATATCACCTGCAAAAAGGGGCGTTCTCGTTCTGAAACTAAACTTTATCTTTATAATGAAAAAATATTTAAACAGATCTATCTGAACAATAAGTGTGACCCTAACAGATACAACCACAACAGTTGGTATCTATTATAAATATTTTCCTAAATTATTGAATTTTTGTTTTTCTTATTTTTTTAATAGCTAAAACAATAAAACAGCGAGTCTGATTTATAGAATAGTAAAATAAATATGGTTTGTTTTGATTTTACAGCATGTCAACTCTTGCCGGGTTATTAAATGCCGATGTTAGTCTTTTTAAAGCAATTCACCCCACAAAACAGCGGCTATACGGCCACTTACCCCCATCTCACAAACCATCCACGTAGACGAACAAAAGAAATAAAGACAATCATGAAAGTTACGTTCTCTTATGAGATTGTGTCAACAAGTTTGTAAAGTAAAATGGTGACCGTAGTCGAGGACCACACAAAAGGTCGTTTTCAATAGTTACTATACCGAGGTGTAGGGAAGAGCGTTACTCCTTTCCCTGGATTGCTCCACTTAACCTTTGATGTGTTGCTCATAATGCTGCGTGTTAAGCAAGGCGGGATCAAGTACCATTTTTTGAGTCTTTGGTATGACTCGGCCTTGTTTTTGAACCCTGGTCTTCCAGACGATTAGCGAATCCAAGAAGTAAATATTTACATAGCTTTATGCGGACACTGGATACAGTCAAGGAGATCTACTTGTAGTGTTATACTATAGGGACAGATAGTGTGTGTGTGTGTGTGTGTGTGAGAGAGAGAGAGAGAGAGAGAGAGAGAGAGAGAGGACTCCGACTTGATGACGATGAACGATAATAGTCATTTACAAGTTTACGACCGTAGTCGAGGGTGACCCGAAGGCTCCCCTTTTCGATAGGTACTACACCATGGTGTTGGGGAGTGTGCTACTCCTTTCCCTGGATTGCTCCACTTTACCCTTGATCTGTACCGTATAATGCTGTGTGTTAAGCAAGGAGGCATCGAGTACCATTTTGGTATGACTCGACCTGGGATTGGATCCACGTCTCCCGGGCCACTCTAACCATCATGCCAATATCCAATAATATTTATAAACTATTATAATTTCATGTAGATATTCGTAATACAAATGTTTTTTCCATCTAGAGTTAAACATCTTGCATCTCATTTAATTATGTTCTCAAGAAAACTAAATAGTTCAAAGAAATCCAATATTCATTTTGCTTTAAAAAATTTACATAAACTATCACCCTTTTAATTTAGATAGTAGTATATTGCACCGCTGGACAATCAATGAAGGACTCGTAGATATATAGATATATAATTCATTTTTTTTATTCTTCGACGGCGACGATTGAGTATAATAGTAATACAGTCAGAGAGTGTTCGCACCTATATTTCTTCTGTGGTGGGGACCCTTATTATGAAGTAGTGCATCAAATGGCAAGGCTTCAATCTTGGAGCTTTGGGTAATGGGGAGTTCTGCTTCATTTCTAAAACTTTCACGTCCACTTTGAATCGGAGCGGTAAACCTTGATAGAGTACCGTCAATGGGTCAAATAGAATTGTTTCATCATTTAACTGTATATAAACAAATGACTGGAGTTTAACTGAGTTCTTAATTTTATATAAAAATACTTGAAACGTTTTAAATGTGGGCATAAATTGAATTAATGGTATTGCATAACAATACTTAGATACACTTGACTGTGTGCCAAAAAAAAATGAATATAATTATTAATGTTAAATAGCAATACTTGCAACCACTTCACAGCGTACAAATAAGTGAGTATTATTAATTTGAATTATTAGCATCAGCTATCAGTTTTGAAATCATTTAACTATGTGAAAACGAATGAGCTCAGTCGCATTTTAAAATATTATCAACAAACTATCCGTTTACCAATCATATATATTAAATATATATAAGTATTAAAAGGATTTAGCTTTAAATAACCAACAATGATTGATATGCCATAAAACCCAGCCAACTAATTAATCAACCAATCATTATAGATGAGAAAATTATAAGATTTTATATTGGGCGCCTATTTTAATTTTCATTCCCCGATTTTTCATCTCATGTCACAATGACAGATGTTAATAATTGATAATTTCAATTTTAATAATTTCACTCCCATACATGCCATATTTTACGATATTTGAATATGGCGTCAAAATTTCGGCAGTGATATATCATCGATTCAAAATACCATTAAAAGAACAACACCCCCCCCAAAAAATATAGTAATAAATCACCTTTAGCATATGCCTTAACATATAAAAAAGCCTTGAGCTTATCATATAAATATCAAAGAATCTAGATCAACTTAAAAAAAAAAAAGGAATTAAAGAACATACTAGACACAACAATAATTATTAAATTCAAACAAAAATCATAAAACTTAAAATACATATTAACCTCATCAAAATTTGGGAACACACAACGCATGGAGTCGTAAAATACAAAAATAAGAAATGTGAAATTTGTAATATAATCCTAGAAGTAAAATCGTATACCTTCGAAACCTCTAAAACAACATTCATAGTAAATAGAAATTTAAGCTGCATTTCAAAAAAATATACTCAGTATAATAAACTTTACTAACTGCAAAAGGACATGTATTGGTTTGAGTCTCTTTACATAAAAGTAAAAAGAAATTCCCTGAAAATAGATGAATTTAAATAGCAAAACGCGTTTATGAATGCAGCAAAGGAGACTTTAACATAATGCCGATATACCATACCGATCACAATTCGTTAATCCATGTAAATGAAAAACTACAGAGATTCAAACCAACATCAAAAATTGCCTAAGTATACGAATACACGCAGACACATACACACACGGACAAGCTCAAAATACATTTATGCATGGGGTCAAATTTTCACTCTCATTAAACCCACTAAATATCCTTGAAAAATATATGTGTGTATATGTAAAGTTGTACATTTATGTATACATGTGTATGCACTTAGAGAGAGAGAGAGAGAGAGGGAGAGGGAGAGAGAAGGACAAACTTCAATACACATATATATGTGTACATGGGTGTACAAGCATGTATGCATGTGTAAACGCTTACACATACGTACACTCAGAACACACACACACACACACACACATATATATTTATATATATAAATTTGCATAGACGTGAGGTCTTCACGCGTAACGTAATTGAACGGCTCTCAGAAAATTGAAATTGGGTGAATAAATAGATGAATAAGTAAATAAAATAGGCAGTAGTCTTGGGAGGCCGAGACACTCGGATAATTAAAAAGGAACAGGGAAAACTGGAGGTCTGAAATTTATTAATCATGCACAGAAGCGAAGGGAAGTAGAAGAACCTCCCACCAACACCAGGCGGAAGTAAGGGGACGACTAGTGTCCTTTCGAGAGTTGTCGGCGAGAAGTGATAAGGTAAAAACGTCAGTAGAACACGAGCCACAAAAATGTACGGAGACGTAAGTTCATGAGGCCCAATTTTTGCGTTCCAAAGGGGAAGTTAGACTACGTGTCCCAGCGGATATGCATGTTAAAACTAGGGAAAAAAATCAAGGTCTGTATCAATTCATCTTTTTTTCACTAGGATATGTTGTTCATAATTGTCTCGTTGACGCAGTTTTCTCATGTTTCGATACTCCCTTTCTTTCTCCTGTCGACTACTTGCTATCGAGTTATACATAAACCTTTGTGTAGTTTATTAGAGTTTTGCGTTTGTCAACTTATTACCACGGTTGGCTTACGACAAAGTCGAAAAATCTCTTTAGTACTGTAATGGTACCCACGGATAATTAACTCCAATAGTACATTCATTGAGACAAACCCAAAATTAAGTAAAACCTATCAAGTGCATATATACATGAATATAATTACATGCTTACCTCTGTACACACATTCACATAAGAAGAATGCATATTTATATATACTAAAACCCTTCATTTATATAGACAAAGAACATTTACATAGATCAGATGTCTTCATGGATAATAAACCTTATTAGGACATTCACAGACACAAATCGTAGAATTTAAAACGATCAAATCCTTGGAAAACAATCGTTTATATAAAAACAAGAACTCAAATTTAACTTAATCATTCAAAATTTGATGAAGACGTAAATTCTAAAACACGTGTAGTTCACAAGCATATGAAATAGAAAGCTAAAGACCAAGTTTAAAATCATTTGCACACCTATTCATTTTTACATATCTACTTTACTACTGTCGAACCAACAACAGTATCTATCTATCTATCTATCTATCTTAGCCTCTTTATCTCTATTTCAGTTTATCTATCTATCTATCTATCTATCTTAGCCTCTTTATCTCTATTTCAGTTTATCTATCTATCTATCTATCTATCTATCTATCTATGTTTGAATTTACATTTTAGCTTAAGTTATTGATTATCAACGATTGTTTAGTACTAGCACATTTCGTTCTCCATATTATCCTTTACGATTCAATATTAAAATAACCAAACGGTTTAGTAAGGCCTATTTACCTGTTTACGCCTCACTTTTTCAAAAGAGATTACAACTTCCGATTCTGCGCCGTACTGTACCAAGTTTCAATTAGTATTACGTCTAAACTTTTAGTATATAGTCGTTCATCTATCTATCTATCTATCTATCTACTTCTCTGATACTTCCCCGGCTTTTGCTGGGCCGTCAGGCATTCGTGCTGGATGGGGTATCGAAATCAATGGCAGATTCGAGGCCGAAAGGCCCCCAGCTTTGGTTGGGCCACCTCGGGTGGGCAAGCTGCAAACTTTGTCCCCAATATATGACACTAGACCTTGCTGTCTAGTTCAAGCCATAACCCGGCATACATCCCCGGATCCAGATATGGATTCGTGAAACTGCTTGCCTCAGACCCATATTGCACTTAGAGGGTCGATGAGCAGCATAGACCAGCAGGGTTCGAGTCTCGTCTTGTTCCCAACCCTCCCCTCCCCTTTATTCCCACTTTAATCGGGTTCGGGCTTTTGACCTTGTGTCAAGTCCTGTCTGGTGGGAGGCAGTGACAAATAATCTATCTATCTATCTATCTATCTATCTGTGTGGGTGACAGTTTTTTCTTCGAAATTGAGTTTTACGTGTATTACCCACTAAGCACATCACTTTACACCTCGATATATATTGACTATTAATTGGCTTTTTTGCTCACTATTTCATCTGGTGATTGTACACATCAAATGAAACTTTAAAAAATGGCCTTATTGCGATCACAATTTGATATTATTCTTGGTTTTATATCTGCTTTTCTGTTATAGCTTCGAGTACGTTTTATGATATACTTATTTATTTGCATTTATATTTTTGTTATCTATCTATCTATCTATCTATCTATCTATCTATCTGTTTTAATTTATAACTCGTATTAGTTTTGAAATGAGTAGAGTGTTTGCCAATGATCCGGGAGACCGGGGTTCAATCCCAGGTCAAGTCATACCAAAGACTCAAGAAATGGTACTTGATTCTGGCTTGTTTAGCACTCAGCATTATAAGATACGGATCAAGGGTAAAGTGGAGCCCTCCCCTATACCTTGGTGAAGTAGCTATTGAAAAGGGAGCCTTTGGGTCACCCTCAACTATGGTCGCCACTTTACTTACTTATATGTGTGTGGGGGGGTGAATAAGTAGTTTGGATATAGATATATGTAGTTTGCACATGTACATTCATAGTTTTTATATATACGTTTATATATAACTTGGATTAATATATTTTCTGTGATGATTAATCGTTAAGATATCCGACTGACGTAAAGTCGGGTTTCGATCTCGGCGTGAAGTATTTTGCGGGTACAGCTACACTATAGAGTCATGATACAACAAAACAGTCCGTCTCTGGATAAGAATATATATGCTCTTCACCCCTGGGGTTGATCTCTCGACTGGAAAATTTGCCGACTGCCACATAGGCTGGAATGCCATGGATATGCTCATAAATTGAGCATTCCAGTAGCCGATAATGTATACGAAAAAAGGTTTACGTAAAAATTCCTTCACTTACACTGAGAAAGACAATGGCCCTGGAATAAGATATCCGACGTAAAGTCAGCCGGCTTTTGATCTCAGCTTGAAGCATCTCACGGGTCTAGCCTAACAGGAGAGTTTGTATGCAGCGAAGCAGTCAGTCCGTGGAAGACAATATATATATATATATATATATATATATATATATATATATATATATATATATATATATATATATATGTGTGTGTGTGTGTGTGTGTGTGTGTGTGTGTTTGGATATAAATATATATAGTTGGATAAAAAATTATATATATGTATAGTTTGGAGATATATGTATATAGTTGGATATATATATATATATATATATATATGTTTGGAATTTATCTGACACGTATAGAATAACTAAAGGTAGCCAATGATGACACTCCTAGTTTTTATGTGGAGCCCCCATTATAAGCTGCCCTATTCATTGATTCTCTCATTTTTGCCTTCACCGGCCCAGCATTCAACATTTGAGTGTGGCTTCTAAGGACTGCTATCACCCGGAAAGTCCAAGACGGTCAGTGTGTGAGCTGCTCTTCACAATAGCCTTCACCTTACAGTAACACTAAGATCAGACGGTGCACTGAGCCAACGACCTTAAGGGAGAAACCGCCAACTACTATTAAACTCTAGTACATTTCGTCCCAGTTAAGTCCGCAGAAGTACGTTATCTGCTAAATGTTTCCTGTCATCTCTTTGATTTCCTTGAATAAAAAACAATATTGGATAAATAAACGGTTGATGTGTTTTATTTTCTTCAAAAGCTGTTTATCCTTTTCGCCTTTGTTAACTTAGATAATGTCTATAACCTTTCAAAACTTTGGGTTAAACTAGAATTACTTTCATTGATAAAGTCGGTACAAACTTTTTTACGATGCTGTTACGGTGAATAGTACTGTGAGTTTTTTCCTATAATATTGACTTGCATAGACATGATAATGCTTAATTTATAACTTTATGCATAATAAAATACTAACAACAACAATATCAAAATAAAAGAATTATTACAATATGCTATAATACAATATGCTGTTTTCTTTGTAAAATGCTGCTTGTAAAGTGTGTTTTAAATGTAAAGACACTTAGTACCGTAAATCCAAATAGAATTATGACCCTGGTCAAAGGTGCTAGCATGCTCGGTACATGGAAGAGTCTTTTCTAAAAGCTTAGAATGCCCACTGAACACCCCCATAGTAGTTTAGTAGAAAAAAACAATAAACAGCCTAAGTAAAGAAAGCCCCAATGCCACAACCCCCACAAAAAACACCCCCCCCCAAAAAAAAACACACACACAAAACAAACCCCAAAAATAACGAAATGACTACTGTCCATTTCTCCAAGTAGAAGATCTACCCAAATTTTTTTAACATTCATTAATGACTAAACGATAGAGGACAACAGCAGAGATGAAGATCTAATATGTGCCACCAGAAACCAATAGGCCCAAAACTGGTCAGTATATTGTCTTTAAGTCCTAATAATTTAGAATGCCTACAATTTAAAAAAAATGTATGCTGTTTTCTTTTTAAAATGCCGCTTGTACTGTGTGTTTTAAATGTAAAGACACTTAGTACCGTAAACTCAAATGGAATATATGACCCTGGTCAAAGGTGCTAGCATGCTCGGCACATGGAAAAGTATTTTCTAAAAGCTTAGAATGCCCACTGAACACCCTCATAGTAGTTTAGAAGAGAAAAAAAACAAAAAAAAACAGCCTAAGTAAAGGTAGTCCCCAATGCCCCCCCCAAAAAAAACACATGTTAGGGCCAGTACCAGAAGGCAGGTGAAAATATACAAAAAAAACTCTTATAACTATACATTAGTCTTGGACTTTAACTAAGTTAAAACCTACTGGAAAATAAAGACCTTTTTTTCTTTTTTTTTACGTACATATGGGAAGCAGCATGATGGACGTAAAGGTATGCGAATAAACCCTCTGACGGCCAAATGCAATGCCTAACCAAGTCCTAGACGTATGAGTCTGGCGGCTCAACGCTCAGGATCGTCAGTTCGATCGGGGAACTACTGCTGCTCATCTATAAGAGTGGCTTCTATAGATGAGAATAAAAACAGCCATCGAAAGATAACCATGATCCACACTCAAACCACATACATAAACCGCATTGCTCTTTGCACGGGTAAAAAAGGGGCACATCCTGCTGGGGTTGGAGCCCTGGCCACAGTGTTCGAAAAGTCAGCTACAGAGCTCAAACAAAAACTACTAAAATGCAAACAAACAATACAGATAGCGACATTTAATGTTAGAACCTTGAATAGGATAGGTCAACTACCAGAGCTGACTGCATCGGCCGTAGAACATGAGATAGACATAATGTGCATTCAAGAACACAGATAAACGCACAACGAAGATATCAAATATCACGATACTGGCAATGGATGGAAGCTAGCCACAACATCACCATAGAAAA
This sequence comes from Sepioteuthis lessoniana, assembly GCA_963585895.1. NCBI lineage: Eukaryota > Metazoa > Mollusca > Cephalopoda > Myopsida > Loliginidae > Sepioteuthis > Sepioteuthis lessoniana. Next base: position 11,435,438 of record OY757907.1, on the reverse strand, counting down.
ACTCTGTCAATGCCACAGTAGGAGGTGTAGGCATACTTATAGAGCGTTAAAATCACTTAATAGCATTGAGAGAATACAACATAGGATGATGGTAGCTACTTTTAATGGTAATCCCAGAGCAACAATCATCTCCTGCTACAGCCCTACCAATGTTAGTGAAGAAACTGAACTAGTCACCTTCTACGATGAGCTATCCTCTCTAGTGCGTAGCATTCCGAAACACAACATGTTAGTCATTGGTGGAGACATGAATGCCCAAATCGGGAAAACGGAAATAACAAATACAGCTTACACAACACGTCAAATAGGAATGGACAACATCTAACAGATTTCATGATAGAAAATAGATTAACATGTCTCAATACAAACTATGAAAAAAAGGAGGGAAAATTATGGACCTACACATACGCGAACAACAATGATAAAGCACAGAGAGACTACGTCTTTATAAACAAGAAATGGAAAAATAGCGCAATGAATTGGAAGGCATACTCCTCTTTCGAGTGTGTGTCCTCAGATTCGAGACACTACAGGAGAAGACAGAAAAAGGTACCCCAAATGAGAATTTCGTCAACGCGCTCCTCGAGGCAGCAGCGAATTGTATTCCAACAAAACATAGAACTAAATATAGTGTCCAATGCGAAACGTTAGCAGTTAGAGAAAAACGTGCAGACGTGAAAACTGCCCCCAAAAGCTATAGGAAGAACCCAGCAAACACAAATGCCCTAAAACTAAAAAAAAGGTACGAAATTAGTTAGCAAACATATATGTAAAAGAACAGACAGAATACATAAAAAGTTAGATAGATAAGATTAGAGACTCAGAGGAAGATAGGCAATCTAGGATAGCATGGCAAACAATAAACGAAGTGACTAGAAGGAAGAGCACAGCCAAAGCTAAATTGAAAGCTACAAACCAACAAGAAAGAATAAAACTGTGGAAACAGCATTTCGAAAATCTACTAGGAAACCCACCGAAAGTTACAGATGAACCAATCACCAGAATTATTTGTAAGCAATTGGACATTAAACTAGGACCGTTCACTCAAGAAGAACTCGACTCAGTTCTTAGAAAAATTAAAAATAGGAAAACCGCAGGGCCTGACGAGATTCCCCCAGAGGTATGGAAGACCAAACAATTCGACGACATACTGGTCCGACACTGCAACGCAGTCTATAATCAAAATATGATAGACAGATGGATGAAGGGATGCATCCACCCTTCCCTAAAAAGGGTGATCTCGGATTAGCCAAGAACTATCGAGGTATAATGCTTGCATCCATAGCAGCCAAAATTTACAATACCCTACTACGAAACCGCTTAGAACCCAAAATTGGCAACATTCTTAGGAAAAACCAAAATGGCTTCCAAAGAAATAGATCCACAACCTCACAAATATTGACCATCCGGAGAATCCTTGAAGGCGTACGGGCAAAAAACCTACAGGGGACATGACTATTTGTTGGCTTTTCCAAGGCTTTTAATTCCATTCACAGAGGGAAGATGGAACAAAACCTTCTAGCATACGGCATAACAAAAGTGACCATCGCAGCCTTAACGATTCTCTATAGAAACACCAAAGTGAAAGTACGTTCACCGGATGGAGACACAGAATACGTCGACATTGTAGCAGGAGTACTACAAGGGGACAAGCTAGCTCCATACCTCTGTCATCTGTCTAGACTACGTGCTTAGACCATCGATTGATAAAATCAAAAAAATGGCTACGAGCTGACAAAGAAAAGAAGCAGAAGGTACCCCGCAAAAACAATTACCGATGCCGACTACGCCGATGACATAGCGATTCTGGACAATACACCCAACCAAGCTGAAACACTACTGCATAGTTTGGAACAAGCCGCCGCTGGCATTGGCTTCCATGTCAATGCACACAACACTGAATAAATGTGCTTTAATTAAAAAGGCGATATTTCCACACTAGACGGAACCTTTTTGAAACTGGAAGACAAGTTCACCTACCTAGGAAGCAGTGTCTCATCAACCGAAAAAGACATCAACTTGCGGCTAACGAAAGCATGGACAGCTATCGATAAGCTATCGATCATATGGAAGTCAGACCTGACTGATAAAATGAAACGTAGTTTCTTCCAAGCGACAGTCGTATCGATACTGCTATATGGATGCACTACTTGGACGCTAAGAAAACGGCTGAAGGAAAAGCTAGACGGCAATTACACAAGAATGCTGTGAGCAATATTGAACAAGTCCTGGATGCACCACCTCATAAGGCACCAGCTATACGGCCACCTGCCTCCCATCACGAAAACTATCCCAGTTAGACGAACCAGACATGCAGGGCACTGCTGGAGAAGCAGGGACGGGCTCATAAGTGATGTACTCCTATGGACCCCCACATATGGCCGAGTAAAAGCAGGACGACCAGCTCGAACATACATACAGCAGCTATGTGAGGATACGGGATGTAGCCCTGAAGACCTGTCAGAGGCGATGAACGACAGGGAAAAGTGGCGAGAGAGGGTCAGGGATATCCATGCAGGTGGCACATGATGATGATGATGATGATGATGATACAAGTTTTGTACCAGAGGGTTCACCCGATCTTATCATAGATATTACCTTTTTATTCTTTTTCTTTTGAGAGGAACAAAATTATAGCTAAAAGTATAGATACCAACCTGATCAATACCATAAAAAATAACATTGTAACACGATTCACAAAGATATTAACAAATTGATTTGGTTTGGTTTGGTTTGTTGGGTTTTATTCATATAAACCTTTATAGGTTATTTAACGCCAAATCCATTTTTATGTAAATAATCATTTCTATTTAAAACAATTCAGTTTATCATGAGTACACAGTTTAATTGTCAAAAACATTTCTATTTCAAACTATTCAAGCTGTTTTATATAACAATTGAGTTCAGTGTAAATACAGTTTCAATGTCAAAAACAGTTCAATTTCAAATAATTCAGTTTAGCATAAGCCAGCAGTTTAAATTTAAGTACAGTTTAATCGTAAAAACATTTCTATTTCGAGCTATTCAATTTAGTCAGGCAGTTATAATTAGGCTAATTCAGTTTAGTATAAGTACAGATTTTGTTTACACACAGTTACATGTCAAAACAGTTCTATGTAAAACAATTCAATTTAGTGTAAATACAGTTTTAATATCAAAAAACAGTTCTATTTCAAATAATTAAGTTTAGCATAAGCACAGTTTAAAATGTAAGTACTCAGTTTAATTGTCAAAAACATTTCTATTTCAAGCGATTCAGTTTAATCAAACAATTCGGTTTAGCATAAGTATGCCGTTAGTTCTATTTACCCCATTGATAGGGCCCTATCAGGTGCTACCACGCTGGGCCAGAGTGGACCTGGGAGCGATGGCAATAAAGGTATACTCAGCATTCCCCAAAGCTCCAACATCACTGGAACCTCACCATCAGATTGTTTAGTGTCATATCCAGGACACTCGTTGGTGGTGGTCTTACTCCTCTGCAGAGGTGCTGTCGGTGTATTCTACAGCCCCAGCTGACTGGGCAAGCTAACAGATTGTCAAAACCATTAACTACGAAAATGTAATAGGAAACATCCATCATACCTTATTCCCTAACCTCATTGGCATAAAATAACCAAACCAAAGCAATGTTATTTTTTATTCTTACAATTTAAATGTTATCTGGGAGTCGTTTTCTACTATGCTTTATGTAGCCTTTAAGACCTGGAAATAGCTTTTAGTATAGTGTGTCTCAATATACATGGTAACCATGTGACAGATAAAAATTCTACGAATAATAATGATGTTGTTTTCTTTATTTCAGATTTGAAAATAGTATACTCTAATAACTATTAATCCTCGATCATAATGGCTTGGACAAGAGAGGAAATAATATTTTGCATCACCATTTATTTGGAGACAAAAACATGTAAAACTGTCTACAAAATAGATGCAACCCATTTTTATGATAATGATTTATTACACAGACAAAGGACTAAAAAAGATTACATGTCCTGGAAGCTGATATAATAACAATTAAAACATTATGTATTTGGTGTCTCTAGCTCAAAGGATGCATTTTTTACAAGACATGTTCCAAATAACCGCTATTGTGCTTGTCTCAGTAATACATCTTTATCATATTATTACGTTGTATCTATTTTGAAATACATTGTATAATTAAAAAAAAAAAGCTGTCATCATGATCTCATGAAACGTATCTTTTTTCTTTTTTTCCTTAAAGGTAGAAAAGTCATGACCAGAGGGAACTTTAAAAATCTTACGTAATTCGGTCAACTCAATTATTAGGCGTATTCCTCTCCTCCCATTTTTGCTGAAGGAACACCGTAATCATGAGTACACAAGTCACTCTCATTCGTAGACAGTTATTTGCCACATAGAACTGTTTTCACCTTGACTGACCTATCACCAGCAAGTCTATTAAATAGGAAAAGTTGCGTCAATAATAGTTATCTGTGACAAGATAATAGTGGAAGGTTTTCTGATTATAAATCCTGACCTTATCACGCAGAACGCGCTGGGAGACGTTGCAGAACATTTTCTGAAACGACATTGATCATAGACATTGAAGCATGAAGCGCATAATAAAGTAATCTCTTGTCAGAAAGGTGGAGTTATGTGGGGATCCAGTTTGCCCTCTGCAATACATTGCTATTACATAGAGAGACGGGCACTCAATATGTATTTACCAAAGCCTTCCTCTATTCACAAGGTCAATTTTCCAGCAGGGTATAACTAGTTTGAATTCATATTTTTTCTTCTCCTAGACCAGTTGCCATTTCGAGGGTACAAAGCCTGGACTGACTGACTATTTACCAGTACCTTTGAGATCATTAGATTCATGCCTTTCCAAAAGGTATTAGTGCTAAGTAAAATGCAAACACGCCCGGTCAGAGTTTGAACTCAGATCGCCAAGTCGATTTCACACAAAGATAATTTTTCTACCACGATGGGCACTCAGTGCGAACGATAATATCTATCTATCTATCTATCTATCTATCTATCTATCTATCTTTCTAACACATACATACATACATGCATAGAGATGTAAAACCGCTTTCTCTTCCTCTCTATATATATGAGGGTCGGGTGAAAAATTCATTGGCTTACCAATTTACTCTCATTGGATCTGAGCAAATAAGGTTTATTTTCAACATAGTCTCCTTTGCGGTCCACATCCTTTTTTTATCGGTTTTGAAGTGTTTGGGTCCCACTTGATAAAAAAGTGATCAACATGATATGATGTCATCATATCAACTTTTCAGTCCGAGAACTTTTCAGATAGATAGATGGATATGTACAGATTGAGATAGATAGATAGATATGAACAGATTGAGGTTGATAAATAGACAGATAGATACATTTCTTAATTCAGGCCATGCTCTAGATTATGTAAAAACTTTCAGCTTATAAGTTCATTGCAGTACATGTAATAAAATACACACACCTCATCGCTCATACACACACATATATATATATATATATATATATATATAAGTAGTAAAGTTGGTGACCATAGTCGAGGGTGACCCGAAGGTTCTCTTTTCAATAGCTACCGCATCGATGTGTAGGAAAGGGCGCGACTTCATTCCCTGGATTGCTCCATTTTACCCTTGATATGTATCTTAAAATGCTGAGTGCTAAGCAAGGTGGAATCAAGTACTATTTTTGGAGTCTTTGCTATGACTCCACCTGGGATTGAACTCCGGTCTCCTGGACCATTGGTGAACACTCTACTCATTAGGCCAACAACACTTAAAATATTTGAAGTCAACAACAATGACATTCTGTTAATTTATGTTTCAGGAGCTAGATAAGTCGTAATTATCGGGCATATACGTATAGGAATGTTAGCAATCAAATAATGATTAACCAGGTGGTCTTTGAAATTCCTAATTTATTGAATTTAAACTTGACTTCTGTGATATCCCTGTGCTAAACTAAGGTAAGTTTAATACTATCCTACTATGAAGGAATATATATATATATATATAGATAGATAGATCGAGAGAGAGAGAGAGAGAGAGAGAGAGAGAGAGAGAGAGAGAGAGAGTTGAAGAGGGAAAATAGAAGTGTTTTTACTTGAATCATTTTATGTGATATCTTCTGGAAGATTAAACTTACATTTAACTCTTTGAAATAAATCGCTTGGTTTATTTGTTTAATGACATATAAAACACCTTATAGATTATTTAATGCCGAAATTAAATCCATTTGTAAACGCAATTAGAGTTTTTAATTGATAATTACATATTCTTTATTTGTGTATAATAATTTGTTTTCACTGTTATAAAATACCAGATATTTCTAATATTATACCCACAGATCTATGGTTTCAAATATTTCTATCTCATACAAATGATTTATTATATAAGTATATAATCGAAAGTAACTATTACTGTTTGATAATAATTTGTACACAGATGGTTTCAAGTACTCCTATTTAACATCAATCATTTTCAAGCAGTTTTATGGTTTGATGGTCAGATCTCCATATGATCGATAGTCTATCGATAGCTGTCCCTGCCTTCGTTAGCCACGTGTCGATGTTGGCAGCGGTCGTATCGATACTGATATATGGATGCACTACTTGGACGCTAACTAAGAAGAAACTGGACGGCAATTACACAAGAATGTTGCGAGCAATATTGAACAAGTCCTGGCGGCAACACCCCACAAGGCACCAACGATACGACCACCTGCCTCCCATCACGAAAACTATCCAAGTATGACAAACCAGACATGCAGGACACTGCTGGTAAAGCAGGGACGAGCTCATAAGTGATGTACTCCTATGGACCCCCATATATGGCCGAGCAAAAGCAGGACGACCAGCGCGAACATACACACAGCAGCTATGTGAGGATACGGGAAAACCTGCAGGAGGAGATGAACGATAGGGGAAAGTGACGAGAGAGGGTCAGGGATATCCGTGATCGCGGCACGACATCATGATGATGATATGGTTTGAAGTATATAATAAAAATGATACCAAGTCAATAATCAAAGACTCAGGTGATCATTCTTAACATAAATAATTTGAATACAGTAATATGGTTGCAAGAATTCAAATCTAATTCGAACAGTTTGCGAACAGATCTATTTCACTCATATATGGTATCCTAATCCACTCCAGATTAGATTGGACTTTGGAGTAATGGCTCTAAGGCGTATTCCGTTCTTCCCTGATTTCCAGAACAAGAACATCACCATCATAGTCAGTTTAATGTACCTACAATATTCTTTTTGGGGGAGTCCTACCCCTCAACAAGGGATACATTCAGTTAACTTAAGTCCTACCAACAAGGCGAACAATATCACGAGTTCAGCATATAAAGGTGCATACGATCAGATTCCAGACTTTTTTTCGTATGGGCACTTTTATTAATAGTACACACATGAAACTCGAAGTAATCTCCTCCGGCCGCAATGCACTTGTTTTACGGTACCAACAACTCCTGGAAGGCCCCATGGACGTCCTGTTGTGTGAGCGTGTCAATGACCTTCGTCACAGCCTCTTCCATCTCCTCAATTGTCTCATAACGGCAGCCTTTGAGCTTTGGGAATAAGAAAAAGTCACTGGGAGCAAGGTCTCGACTATAGGGAGGCTGAGGAACTGTCTTGATTCCCAAGAATGGAGTTGTGGACTGGTGTATTGTCCAGGTGGAAATGCCACAGACCCCATTTGAAGAGTGCTGGCCTCTTCCGACGGAGTTTCTTGCTGAACTCCATTAAAACAGCAACGTAGTAACCCTATCCCTAAACCTTTGGCCAATCAACTTCCTTACCCCTCCCACACCTCTCATCATCCCTCACAGACTCCCTGCCTTCCTTGAATCTCTTATGTCCCTCAAAAACTGATGCTCGATTCATGTAAGATGGTCCAAAAACAGTCTGAAGCATTCCATACATTTCTGTGGCATTTTTTCCAAGTTTAAAACAGAATGTTATTGCATATCATTCTTCTAAAGTGTCTGATTCCTTTTTTGAAATTCACCAACTGTGACAATCAGGCTTTAGTAGAGTGTATTCCAGTTCCTGCTCTAGCTGTTCCTTTGACGCTGAAATCATAAAAATTGGTCAGTATAGCAATAACATAATGGATTTTCAAGAGTCTACGACAATTCTAAATGCCCGTTCGAAAAAAGTCTGGAAACTTATCATATGCACCTCGTATGTCAGAGAAGGACAATCTTATAGCACAGCTACATTGGCCGAACATGCTTCCTTTGAAAAAGATTCTTTATTCCAAACGACAACAGACATACAGTGAAGATTTAAGATTATAATCCAGATTTTTTTCGTGAAAACATCAAGAATAAAGAAATTAATCTGAATTAGTCTAAATATAATAATTAGATTTGTTTATTTAATCGTATATCAACCTCTTATGGATAATTTAATACACAAATTTGAATTATTTATAAATGTTTGATTATAATACTAAATATTTTCAATGTTCTATTGCAAGAATTTTATTCAATAAGTTTTTAGAATGTATATATAATTGATTGTTTGCTCGATTTTAACGGCATGTCAATCTGTCAAGCGTTATTTCATACCTTGAAATTAGGAATCACGTTTATATTTACTTTTTTTCTGTAGTTGTTTCTTTTGAGTCTATTTTGTCTGTGTGTTGAATATTGCACCAACGTTGCCGCCCGATTCTGTTCTTGTTGTACTTAACCTTTTGCCATGTTCAAAAACTTTTAATTCCTTATTCTTTTATCTTGTTTGAAAACCATTTCGATTAATGGCCACAAAAATCGACAAGTCTCCTCCTTACAATCAAAACTTTCTTGTTTCTATCATGTTCCATTTTAGCGGGAAACAGTAAAATGTCGGAGAGAGTGTCAGCTCAAACTATGGCCAATATTTATGATGGCGCCTCCTTCCGTCCCTGACCATGCATAAAAGCATAGGTTTATGACTGTTCTGAAGTTGGCATCTCTGCAACCAGTGACTCCACCACTCTGCAATCAATTTACGAATGACTAGTTGCAGCAAGCCGCCAGTATGGTTCTTTATTCCCCTGACCACTTACCTCCTTTTCGATCGTTTTATATGCTCCCTCACTTCGGACACACACACACACACACACACACTCACACACACACACACACACATATATATATATATATATATATATATATATATATATATATATATATATAAAAGGTCATCCACAGACAGATCTATTTCGTTCTATCAGAACTCATCAGTGTGGCTAGACAGTATCTTCCCGTAGCTGGGATTGAAACCCGGTTGACTCAAACGCCAAGCCAATATATATATATATATATATATATATATATATATATATATATATATATATATATATATATATATATACGAGGAATTTCATAGTTGTTGAAATAAAAAAATGACCTATCAAATCTTCTTTAATAATCTCATTTGATTTTTTATTTCAGATTATTGCTGGGAAATAGTTTGGTTTGGTTTCTTTGTTTAATGGCATATCAACCTTTGTGGGTTATTTAATGACAAAGACATTCTCCTAGAAGAACAGTAGTGGTACTATTTAACCCATAGCTGGGAGGATAAGGGGGTTCATAACTTTTCCAAAGTATTTGCCTGAAAGTGAACGTAATAGCGCAACTGGAGTTCGAACTTGCTTACTACGATTTCGTAATCCATCGCTTTAACCATAAGACCCCGAGGACACCCTCTGCTGGGAAATAGTTAATATTTTTCGAGAGTTAACTTCATTAACCAAAATGCTGTCATTTTTGATTAATCGGAAGATCTTTTCTATGAAGACTTATAAAAAAAAACAGATTTGTTTCTGATCTGGGAGGGGATCATCTGCCGAGGCAACTTTAGAATCACTGCCGCAAAATAGGCTGCCATTACTAAGAACACTTAAGTGATAACATTGTAGGAATGTGCAGGCGTTATCAATATTGTACGGCGAATTCAATATTGCTTTTAATTCATCGACGGACATATGGAGTATGTACTCCAGGAACCATCTTGATATTTTATCTTCATGCTTGCGACTAAATAGTACCAGTTGTACTTTAAATAAACATGATTTCTATTACTCTATCAGTTGTATTCTTGATGATTTTTCGCCGACTAATTTGTTTCAAAAATTATTAATCAGTATATATATATATATATATTTAAAACAGTTTTGGTTATCACAATCTACCTTCGGGGGTGTGTGGCAGACGAAATGTGACATAATTTGGAGAGTGATTAATATCTGTGATAGAGCTATTCTATAATAATATTAATAATAATAGATAAATATATATTAGTTTTTATATATATATAATGGAATGGAAGCTTGTGTGCGAAGACAGGTTTCATGTCGTTACATAATCGACATTTATCAGGCAGAGGACAAAAGAAACGGACTTTTTGGTACAGGCATTTAAATTTGTCGTAGACTCTTGAAAATTCAGTGTGTTATTGCTATACATCTTACGAGATAACTGACCAATTTTTATGTTGTCAGGTTCAGCTGAACAGCTACAGCAGCAATTGGAATACACCCTACTAAAGCCTGATTGTCTCAGCTGGTGAATTTCAAAAATGCATTCTGACAATTGGAATCATCATCATCATCATCATCATCATCATCATCATGTCATGCTGGTAGCACGGATATCCCTGACCCTCTCTCGCCACTTTTCCCTCTCATTCATTGCCTCCGGCAGGTCTTCTGGACAACATCCCGTATACTCACATAGTTGCTGAATGTATGTTCGTGCTGGTCGTCCTGCTTTTGCACGGCCATGTGTGGGGGTCCACAAGAGTACATCACTTATGAGTTCGTCCCTGCTTCTCCAGCAGTGTCCTGCATGTCTGGTTCGTCTAACTTGAATAGCTTTCGTGATAGGAGGCAAGTGGCCGTACAGTTGGTGTCTTGTGGGGTGTTGCCGCCAGGACTTGTTCAAGATTGCTCGCAGCATTCTTGTGTAATTGCCGTCTAGCTTCTTCTCCAGCTGTTTCGTTAGAGTCCATGTAGTGCATCCATA
>OY757907.1:11321929-11421929 GCA_963585895.1 Sepioteuthis lessoniana | reverse complement strand
AAATTTTCTACTTTTTTGTATTTTTGAGAATTCTTTTTTTTTTTCTTTTTTTTTTTTTTAGAAAATTATGACTTTTTGCTTGAACTAAGGGAGCTTTGATTTCAATAATTAAAGAAAATAATCACTTCTTATAAATAGAGGAATTAATTATTTTCTTTGATTATTGTAGTTTAAGTTTCATTAAAATGTGTGTCAATGATAAAGGAAGTTTGAATTTCTCCACTGCTTTTTTTTTCTTCTCACCAAATTTGTAAAAAAGAGGAAAGGGACTCAAATGAAAAATGATACCAGAAAAAGATCTTGGATAGCAAAGAAAATGTGACATAATAAGCTTTCCTGTTCCTCGGTGCATATAGTTAGGCTCAATTATATATATACGTGCAGTTGCAAATATGCCTAAATGCATGTGTAAAGAGGTTACATATTTGTATTTAGATTCATGTGGAGGATAATATATCTTTGAGTGGTGTAATGGTTATCGTCGTAGGAAATGGACACGGCGACATGGGTTCAAATCCTAGACGAGACTGATTGCATTTCACATAGCACTAATATGAATCCAATTATTCTCCCTCCAGCTATGGGTAAATATTTGGGCAAACTAGGTTGTTCAGCCTTGGTGAGGCAACTTGTCTAGGAGAAGGAAAAACTCTGAATTTAAACCTGTTAAACTCCGCTTAAATATTGACCTTGTGTCATATCCTGCCCGAGCGGAGGGGTTGGTAAATATGGATAATATATCTTTGAGGGTGACTTAGCATACGTAGTGTACATAAAAGCGGGTAGATATGCGTACGTGGAATATATATAAATATATATATATATATATATATATATATATATATATATATATATATATATATATATAAAAGATGAGCATATTCTAATCCGGCATGTATAATGTTCTCTCTCCTTAATTTCTTCTGTTTATCATGGTAAAGTGCTAGACAGGCTATATCAATTGGAGATCGGTTGGATATCCGTTAATCCACCAGTAAGATATTTGAAAATCTTGATTTATATCAATAGCTGTAAACTGTCGGACAAGGTAGAGACTAGTTATATCAGTTGGTTATCCATGAATTCAGCCAGGAAAATGTGTTAATTGCGTCTTTCAATAATTGTAAACGAACAGATTGGCTTTTGTTAATAATGGTAAAACGCTAAACAGGCTACTAAGCTTTTCGCTTGTTTTTTTTTGTCTGTACAATGTTGTGTTAATTCGGTTTATTATATCAACAATCCTAAATTGGTAGAGTGTTTACAGTCGGCATCTGTTAACACAGCCTGTCTGTTAATTTTGTTTTTTTAATAATAGTAAATTCTATTCTCTCGGTTTGTTCTATGATAAAATGTAAATCTGATGACATAAGAGAGATCAGTCGAGCATTCGTTTATCCGATCATATGTCTATTTTGTTTCTTATATCTGTGATGGTACAGGGCCAGATACGATACAGACGAATGAGATCGTTTTGACTTCTATTAATCCTGCTTAGCATGATCTTTTATCTGTTCTGTTTATTCTATCTGTGATGGTAAAATACCAGAGAGCCAATTGTGAGATCGATCAGATATCCGTTAATCTAGCCTTCAATCAAATGTGTTCCTGGCTTTCTTCTGTCACCAACGATAATAATGCCTAATCTTGTCAGTTTGTTATGTGTCAACTTGATTGTTTTTACCAGTCCTAGAAAAGAGACAGATAGACCATAGACGAGGAAGATTAGTTGTAAATCCGTTAATCTGGTCTGTACAATGATTTAGGCGCTCGGCTGTTTATATCTGAAATGGTAAATCGGTAGAACAACTATAGATCTGTGAGATCAAGTAAATATATATAAATCCGTCCTGCAAAGTGTTCAGTCTACTGGGTTTCTTTTATCGGCAGCAGATGAGTAAAACTGGTTAGTCCATCCAATATATATATATATATATATATATATATATATATATATATGGATTATCAACTGATTTTCATACTTAGAAAAGGGTTAATTTTGTGCAAAAATATACTTGTGGTGGTGTAATTTTTGTGTCCGCATTTTTTGCATTTATTGACCAATCAGTGGTCAGGCACTCGTTTTAAAATTCTTTTGAATTTATTGACCAATCAGTGGTCATGCACACGTTTTAAAGATTTTTTTTGCATTTATTGACAAATCAGTGGTCATGCGCACGTTTTAAAATTCTTTTTAATTTATTGACCAATCAGTGGTCATGCACACGTTTTAAAATTCTTTTTAATTTATTGACCAATCAGTGGTCATGCACTCGTTTTAAAATTTCCTTGAGATTTTTTAGATGACAATATTTGACTTTCTGTGCCAAATTTGAAGGATCAAGACCAAAGGGATATTTAGAAATATTTTCACTTCTAGATTGTAAAAATACATTTTTTAATCAATTTGAATCCTAGAAAATCATCAAATTATTTTTGTAATTTTAAGCCAACCTTAGACTTTTAAATAAGCGATTGAATAGATAAACCTTCAGTAGACTTATACATTCATTCTGTAAATTTACACAAAACTTTTGGTTTTATTTCTTTTGAGTGAAAATATAACGTTCTGTTCTTTCAAGACGGATTTAATTTCAACATTGCTTAATTATTTTTAATTAAACGAAATCAGTTTATTTATTTATATAAGTTCATACGCTCTTTGCACATTTTACCTGCTGATTTTATTTTGGTTGCATCTGCTTACATATTAGTGCATTTCTCTCTAACATAGTGACATACTCATACAATGATCTTTTACACACACAAAATATATCGACAAACTTAATCAATACGAATAGTTACATTGAATTTACGAGCGTTTCTTTATTCTAATGTAAGAATATTTAAGCTCTTTCTGATATTATATTTTCTTACAAGAGAAGACTATGTACCTTTCGTTGTATAACAAATTCTCACCCAAATTAAAGAAATCAGATTCATTAAATTTGTTGATTGGTGTCCTATTCAATAATTTGCCCATTCATCCAATATATATATATATATATATATATATATATATATATATACATATATATATATATGTGTGTGTGAATTAAGCATGTTTGATTAAATAATTAAGACATGTTTTGTCTAAATAATTTTATTAAGATGCTTTCAAGTTTCCTGACAAGTGTCTTGGTTTTAGATTGTAATTAGTAGATGAATTTACCAAAATTGTCCCGAGTATTTTCGCACCCTTCGGAGGTCATCATCGGGAGTTGTTTGTATGTGTTACTGTGTGTGTGTGTGTGTGTGTGTGTGTGTGTGTGTATGTGTGTGTGTATTTTTACAGCTTTTGGGTTTTTTATAATATTACAAAATTACGTAAAAGCAAAGTTGGATAAAACTGAGATGTCGATGATAGCGAACGAGTTTAAAACAGAACGCTATAAACGGATATAGAATATTTTCAAGAAAAATAGATTATTCTATTTCCGTCGATAGCGTTCTGAAATATGACTTGTTTGGAAATTCATCATAAATTCTCAAACTGGCAAAATGTGGAGGAAAGGATTCTTGTACAAGAACGGCGGAGAAACACTGGTAGAAAACGTTTAGTATACCCACTCTTATTTGTTAGATACTCAACTTTTGGTTATAATTGGCCTGGCGATGGCACTAAACGACATAAAGTGGTGAGGTAGCAGTTCTGGAGATGCTTGTATTACCTCTTCATGGTCATCATTTCCTGGTTTCCTCCATTACATTTCCAATGTATTAATTTTTTATAATCTAGAATAAAAATGTTATATCTAGGACAATCAAATTCACTTGTTTTTCATTAAGACGAGATTTTAAAAATATTACCTGACACATGAGTCTATTGTTTCGGACAAAGAAACAAAAATAAGAAGTCGCTGTGTGGGGTTTATAGACGAATCAAATTTCAGCATTAGATAACCCTTGAGGAGTTGATATGCCGTTAAACAAATAAACCAAACCACACTGGAGAAGAAAGTTGTTATTAGCGTTTTAAAAGATGTATTCAAACTCTTCTAATCTCTCCGTGAAAAAAAGATAATTTAATTTTTTTTCAATCTTTAAACGAGAGTGTGCACTTAAATGTGTTGTATACTTTCAGAAATCTAAAATAAGTTTGAGTAATTTTTTGAGCGAAGAGTAAAGAATGAAATGATTTTCTTTGTGTGAATTTTTTTCTTTGCATTTTGCACGAGATGCATTTGGAGTGAATCATGAACATTTTCACTGACAAATACACAAATGCTTCGATTTGTCCAAGAGAAAGGATTACAGCAAAATTCCGGCGCTAACATCAGAGAATGGCAAAATACAACAAACAGACGTAAGAAGCAACACTGACGGACAAAGCGAATCTTCTACAGACAGTTCAGAAACGGAAAACTGTTATGATTTAGTAGTTCACATGAAAGGCTTTTGAAGTGAGCCAATAATATTTAACTCTGCTTGCAGTCGTGTTAGCTCGGGTTATTGGCAGAGAAACTGGCAAGTGACACGGGCAGGGAGTGAAAAGGTCGGGGAAAATGATAATTCAGTGGCGTCTTTACTGGTAAAGTGATGGAAACATAGAACATTAATTCACATGAAGTCATTGAATACGAAAAGAAGACAAAGAAAGAACAAAAATGAGAAAAGTACATGAAGCAGGGTAAAAATACGATAAAAAAAGAAAAAAAAAAAGAAAGAAAGAAAGAAAGAAAGAAAAGTGTAGAGGAAAAAGAAGAAAAATCATTTTAAAAAAAGGACAAAAAGAAGAAATTGAAGAAGACAAAGAAGAGAGATGCACCGCTTAAAGAAAGTTACTGAAAACTAAGACGAAATAAAGAGACGATGACAAGTGATCGATTTTATCGACATGTCAACCAGTCATGGGTTATTTTAAGCCGAGAGGTTAGGAAATCGCATTCATTGTACGTTTATGTCTACCTTTTGTGCAGTAGTTTCTGGAGTGTTTATTTAGCGTACGTATTATCGGATACTAATAATATCTGACCATAAATGAAACCCTATTAGCTGTCACCACTCCCAGTTAGAGAGGACTTTGGAGTAATGGCAATGAAAGCTTACTTCAGACTCCCCATATTTTTAGAAGTGGAGCCATACTATTAGATAGTGGCATACTCAAAATACCCCTCATTATTCATTCTCTACTGGTCACTGACTGACTGATCCTTTAAAAAATCCCGGCTCTCATGTGATTGTTTCTCGTTCTTACAACATCGTGGATCCTTTGTTGTCGGTCAAACAGACGTTGGCCTTGTGTCATGCTTGGGTGAGTTTAGAAAACGAATATGAAAAACGTCTATTAAACTCATTTTCAAGAAGTAATGGTTTATATGCATCCGCTTTTGGCTATTTTTGTTGTTGTTGGGTTAAACATTAATCGGTGCCCCAAATATGTGGCCTGGGGCTGAAAGTCTGCAAAGTTTGCTAAGTAGAAAATTATAACTGTATCAGTCCTTAGCATGTGCTCCATAGAAGTAGCCCTGTGCCATATAAGGCCAAGCATCGACTTGGAAAATATTGTTAGGAAGCTTATCTCGCAAACCATTATTATTGCAGTGGGTGTGAATGATACTCTATACACTTGTAAATATAACTATTATCTAGCTAATCAAATGCAAAATAAAGATGTGTTGTATTACGCGTGTATGAGATAAGATTTTTTCAAGTTAAAAATATTACGTTCTTTAACTGTATGCAGGAACTTGATATATTAGAGATAGGCATTAAACTAAGTTGGAAAGTTAGCAAATGGTACCATGGTGCGAATAGATAAGATTCCAAAAAGGACAACGGACGAAATACGAAATAAAATCGAGTTAATAAAGTTTAACATCTCGTCTAATGAGGTTACATGGCATTATTGATCTAGTACCTGGGCCTAAAAACAGCAGTTCATTAAGACTTGTGAAGGTCACAAGACCCGAACGGCCGTGAAAGTCCTGACAGAGGCAGCCTGTACTCTGCCGCCTTCTTGAGGCAGAAGTTTGGGTGTTTTGTGAATCCGAATAAGACAAGAAAGCGTTTTCCGATCCACCTTCTCTTTTGATGCCTTGGGTACGAGGAAACAATCGTTCGTGTGAGCGGAAGGTGAGTGAATCTTTCAAAGGTAAAGAAAAAGATAGTTCCTATAAGAATGAAGAAACTATGTCTTCATAAGATCTTTGCTAAGGATGCAGAAAGCATAACATCAACATGAATTTTATGAATAGAAAAGTAAGACTTTAGCTACTACTCCCCTCATTTATTGAGGAATATCGAGAACAATATGAATTTATCCAACATAAAAGAATTCAAAAGACAGGGTAATCCATGTGTTGCATAGTATATTACATATACATACACAAATATGAGCAGAAACGAACGAACACACTTTTTTATAAAAAATATATCTCTCACACTTTATTCTCGAAAGGGTGATAGTTGTTGTGTGTGAGAGATGAGCTGGAGACGGGGACAGACTGCTATATTGACCCATCACTACTTCTTTCTCATCTTGGCTGGGTTGCTCAACCGTGGATCACTGAGGGCCCAAAGCTCTCTGTCTGCCGCTGGCTCTCAATTCGGTATCTTGTCTCCAACTGACTCCAACTGACTCAAGCCGTCTGTGTGCTGGTTATATTATTGTTTAACGCGAACCTGTTTCCGCCGTTCTTCCGTTTATTTACACTGGTGCATCTCTTGATTGATGGCTCAGTCGAGGGCCAATATGTTACACATAATATTCCACTCAGTGGTTGGAAAAAAGTGATATTGAAGATACAGAGCTTTACACAAGTTTTAAAATCCCACTGAAAATTAATAAAAACAAGGTTTCTTCAAGTTAAAAATATTATGTTCATAAACTGTATGTAGGAACTTAAAATATAGATATATATTAATTCAAATTGGAAAGTTAGTGTAACATTGTCAACGAATTGTACCAGGTTGTGAATAGATAAGTTATCAAAACAGTTTGCAGCTGGAAGACGAATTGACAAAATTCGACATCTCGTCTGGTAGCGTTGGTTTAACGAGATATTCTTTAATTAACTCCTCGGACTGAAAGTAGCAATTAACCAGGATTTGGTGCTGTCAACATACTCAGTCGGTCGTCTAAGGGGTATGTGGGCTGGCCGGTCTATGACCCCCATAGAAGGCAGAAGTGAGGGTTGGTTATTCTGTAAATTGCAATAAAAGAAGGTTTTCATGATTGGGATTGTCTTTTGATGGGTGGGATACGAAAACTTTGCTTGTTCGAAGAGTGACGGAACCTTTCAAAGATAAGAGTCGCTTCATACAAGAACGAAAAGGCAATCCACACGTTCTTCGTAATACATTTCCGCTAACATTCACGAACTCAGAAACAAAAGAAATAAAGCAACATTAAGAAGTGAGCTGTATTTTTTTGTTTCTCTCCCCTGATACGACGACCAACCACTACCGGCATTATAGTTGTTGGAGACTAAGTTTAGAAAAGGGCTTAAATGACGTGAAATATAGGAAAATTATATCCAACCAAATACTTACTTTTGTGAACGTTCCAGGAGAAAAGTGAACACGTTGCAAATGCAATTTTCAATTGCACATATTCAAGTACGTAGACTCATATATACACATATAAACCCCCAAAAAGCACAATTAAATTACCACTTAGCTTTGGTGTTGATGTCTCTTTTCGAAGAATAGTTGACGTCGAAGTTTTATTCCTTTTTTTTTAAACGTTGGTTAATTGAAGCGACATTATTTAAAAAGCGCTGTCTTTCCATGTTGAAAAGTTTTTGTTGACTGTGTCTTTTAAAAATCGTCTGCTTATTCATTTATAAAATTAATATATACACAAAGATAGCTTTTTATTCTCAACAATAAAAAATGCCCTTCTATTTATTCATAAAAATTAAGACTTGCGAAAAGTTATATTTATGTATTTATTTATTATTATTAATTTAATTTAATTTTTATAATCAGTTTTGTTTTATATTTCAAAATTATATTGAAGGAATATTTATTTCTAACAAACTAATTAACCAAAAATCGAACTGGTTAGGATAAGCATTCGTAATTAGTATAATAATGTTCCTGGAACTAGATTCGCCTAAATCTTATCCCTGTCATTCTATAATCCTATAGCATATATCAGTTACTCGACAAAACTTAAGTTTTTTTTTATTTGGTTTGGAGAAGATACTCTAGTTGATAATATGAGTTTGCTTATATTCAGTGACACAGATAAACTTAGACAAACTTGACATAATTATAGACTTAACTTTCGGTCTGCCGACGATTGCAGAATGTAATATTCTAAGATTGAAAATGTTCATCTTTCAACTCAGGCATCATTTGGTCGCTACACGTTTAGATGTTATCAATAAGAACTGACACATTGGAAAGAAAGGTCAAAGTCTATGTTAGATCTTGGCTGTAGATGTGGAAAAATAACAGACAGATAAGGAATAGACAGAAATAAACAGATTGTAATAGATAGATAAAATAGACAGAACGATGAAGATACTTTTCAAGTTATAAATTGCCGTACAACTCTCTAATAAAGTTAACAAAACCTTTTCTAAAATGAATTAAAGGAAAATACACTAATAGTTTCAATAACACGATGGATTTTCACACTTTTTAATAATAGTGTAGTTGAAGCGTTTGAATAAGCTGATAATAATTTTTGGTATACTGCAAATGGCAGAAGTGTTTTGGTATTTTCGAAAAGACCTCGATTGCTGGAAGCAGAAATTTCGTTACTAGCAGCATGTGCAAGAGGATAGTTGTTAGTTTTAAAAAATGAACAAGGAACAAAAGAAAATTAAAGTCGAATTTTGCGGCGAATAGGAAGTGTGAATACCATGCAAGTCAGTGGTTAGAATCTCATCATTCTGAAGCTTATCATGATTAAAAGATCAAACAGGACATTTAATCAGAACACAGGCGCTTAAAACAATTTCTTTCTTTATTTCTATTCTAGTATTATTTCTATTGTAGACTCATTAATAAAATTCATACAACATGAAATCTAAAAGCAAAGGTGATCTTTAGCAACAAAAAAGAGTGAGTATTCATTCTGGGATTATTGCTATGCATATTTTAATACATTTTTGAATGAGCACTGAGACGAAAAGGGAAATTGTCAGTGCCATTACCAGAGTCCTGCTTGAAATGTCAGGCACCTATTTTCAACGTGCCTTTTTTGAGTGACATCCCCTCCATTTATTAGATATTGTTCTATAATTCTTAACCCTTAAAGTATTTCCAGTCCTATCGGTGTGGCTTACAATAAACTGTCTGTATCTCTTGCTGACGGGGTATCCTGTGTATGACACTAAATTACAACTGATGGTTAGTTCTGGAACTCTATGTAGAGTGTGAGTATCTCTTTATTTCCATTACTCCCAAGTCCACTCTGACCCAGAGTTGTTGTACTTGTTAGGATCCCACC
The DNA here is from genome assembly GCA_963585895.1 of Sepioteuthis lessoniana. Classification (NCBI taxonomy): domain Eukaryota; kingdom Metazoa; phylum Mollusca; class Cephalopoda; order Myopsida; family Loliginidae; genus Sepioteuthis; species Sepioteuthis lessoniana. The sequence continues at coordinate 11,412,523 of OY757907.1, read as the reverse complement.
CAGGGGTCGAATAGGTTTCTTAAAAAGATATTAAAATTCAACAGAAACGTGTGTAAAAAAATCCTAAAAAATCTCTTAAGAAAAAACTACATAAATATCCAAACGTACTGAGAATGCAATTCCTTGACCCGTTCGCATAAAATAACCCTTGACGAGTGGACACACTGTTAAATCAATCAATAAATCAATCAAGCGTTTCGCATGACGACACCATTTTAAAGAATGTCCTGACAGTAAATTATTTCACAACAGAGACTACGTATCTGACTTTTTTTTCTTGATATAAAAAAAAAAAAAACTTCATATGGTCGTCATATTTTCATCTTGTTTTTGTCTCTTCATCCCTGCGACGCAATGCAACACTATACGAAGTAAATTTTACTCTGAATGAATAACAAATAGGAACTTTCTCCAGCATGTCGGTGGGGCTTAGAGTATGCATACTGTATTTCCTTCAAAGTATTCTGGATATGACACAAAACTGCATCTGATGGTGACGTTCCAATTTTAAAGCTCTGGTGAGTGTCGGGTATCATTTCATTGCCATTACTACTAGGTCCACTCTGGCCAGCAGTCGTAGTACCTGTTCGGGTCTTATATATAGATCAAAATAGATCTGTTTAAAATTATTCATATTCGATTGAAAACATCATCATCATCATGTCGACACATAGGCACGGATATCCCTGACCCTCTCTCGCCGCTCCTCCCAATCGTTCAGCGCTTCTGGTAGGTCCTCAGGGCTAGATCCCGTATCCTCTCAGAGCTGCTGTATGTAGGTTCGAGCAGGTTGTCCTGCTCTTGCTCGGCCATATGAGGGGGTCCATAGGAGAGTATCACTTATGAACTCATCCCTGCTTCTCCAGCAGTGTCCTGCATGTCTGGTTTGTCTAACTTTGATAGTTTTCATGATGGGAGGTAGGTTGCCGTACAGCTGGTGCTTTGTTGGGTGTTGCCTCCAGGACTTGTTCAAAATTGCTCGCAGTTGGAGTTACTTGAAGCTATAATTGTTTGCTTAGGATTATTGTAATCTACTTGTAATCGTGTAACTGAGCAAGCAATTATTATTTAAAAAAATAATTACTTGAAAACAAATAATTATTACGATCAGATAATAATACTTGAAACCATACAAGCGAGTGGAAATTATTTGTATTAAATAGAAACACTTGATATCATATAACTATGTGCAGAAGACCTTATAGAACATCTACATTAATAGAAATATAAACATACAATGAATGCAGTTCCCTAACTTCTAAGCAGCAATAACTTTTGACTGGTTGACATGCTGTTTAAATCAATCAATCAGTCAATCAATCAGAATTTTCTTTGGCTAACAGTGAAGTTTCGTTAAAAGCACCGATTCCAGCCAGATCACCAATGGTCTGTTGCTCGTACTTTAAAGAAATGTGTGGCCTCTGTGTCAGACTAAAACTTAGTAAATAACAAGGAACATATTATTTCATTGCAGACATTGTTTATTATATTTGTATTTCTATTATTTCATTTGTGTCTGTATTTCTATTTGGTTCGTTTGTATTCGTATCTGTGAATCTTTTTGATGGCAATTGTTTTATCAATCTGTTAAATTAATTCTTGTTCATTAGTTTTACATTACTGACTTTTTGCTTTATACTTTATCGAAAGCCCAAACATGTTTTGTTCTTTCTACTCTTAAACTTAATCCAGCGAGTAAATCTTATGGACTGTAAAGTTTCAACTTGAACTATGGAAACTTAACAAGTCATTAAAACAAAAGATTTACCCTTTTACTTAAAACTTTTTACTTTTCTTGAAAAAAAGTATATTTCTTTGCACTTTGTTACCGTAACAATTCTGCTAATGTACAATAAACACATTTCGTTCAATGTTTGTTTTCATCAAGTATCATCGTCTAGCACCCAATGCCTATATTTCATGAAGTGTGTCTAGAGCACGTGCGTGTGTGAATGAGTACATAAGTGTATGATATTGTGTGTGTCCATGTCTATGTATGAGTGTGTGTGGGGGGGTGTTTGTGTACGTGCGTGTGTGTGTGTGTGAGAGAGAGAGAGAGAGAGAGAGAGAGAGTGAGAGAGATTTGGTTATAATCATTAGTTTGCTTAAAATCATACGGTTTCAAGTATTCCAATCAAACACTAATATTTTTTTACACAGATCTACTTTCATCCTGTCGACAAGGATGAGAATACGCTAATTGTATTCCTTGTGGAGGGTTAAGATTCCATGTAAAAAAAAGTCGTGTTTATGTAGGACTCTAAACTGCTCTCATAGGGAGGTTCTTGTTCTTGAGATCTGAGTAGTTTTGTCAAGACGTTCATTGCTATTACTCCCAGGTTCACTCTTACTCGGAGTGTTAGTAATGGTTAGGGTCTCATCATGTCAAATCAATCAGTTTGGAAATTATAAGTATTAGATAGGAATACTTGATACCATATAACTCCGAATAAAATGTATTAAGAATAGTTACTGGAAGTCATTATTAGTATTATTTTACTCGTTTGAGAGTTTTTTCTCTCCAGCATTAGCTGATTATTTTCCACTAGAGTCTGAGTAACCTCAGTCAAGTCTCCTCACGTTTCCTGAACTCTTCCAAGTATTCTGGCCGATTCCAACAATGCTGTTGTTTCGATTGTGTCCACTCGCCCTCTTATTTCCAAGACCTCCAGTTCTTGTACCAATCCTTTAGTGACATTACCGGGTGCTCTAATTATCACCATCACTTTCCTATTCATACTTTTTTTAGTTCTCTTGCAAGGTCTAGGCACTTATCTCTCTTTTTGCTTTCCTTCAGTTTTACCCTGTGGTTAGCCGGAACTGCAAAATCCACTCTTCAGTGCGTCCTCTTTTTAGTTGACTATCACTAGGTCTGGCCGTCTGGCCGAGATTAGATACTCCGTTTGTATCACTAAGTCCCTAAGAACTTTTCCAGGACGGATTCTGGGTTGTGCATAAACCATTTGTTCGTATAATCAAATTTAAATTTCTTGAACAATTCCCAGTGGATCGTCTTGCACACACAGTCATGTCTAGTCTTATACTCTTTTTGTACTAATTTACCACATTCGGTTATTATGTGATTGATCATTTCGTCTCAGTTGCTATATAATCTACATTTGCTATTTTGTTGCGTCTTGTCTATTTTGCTTCGAGATAGTTCTCATGGTGTTGTTCTGTGTTGCTAAAGATATTTCTTTTAAGGTTTCCTTTTCCTCACAATGTCCAAGTTTTCTCCTGTTAGATTTCGCTTTGTTGCTTGAAATAACGATACACTTATTTTTCTTACAATTTTTATTTTTCTGATTATTTTTGTTGTGTTGATTGTGTAGTCTGTATTGTTTTTGGTAGCTGTAATCAGTTTTCCACTGCACTTTTTTAAATGTATTCTTCTGGTTTTTCTATCAATGCATCGACCCTTTCTTGAATGCTGGCGAGTCCTCGTTCTTCTTCTTTTCTTGACATATACATTCTATCTAGTCATCTTTGAGATGTAAGGCCTTATGCATCGTCATGAGTTTTCTTGTTCTCTGGTCCATTTGTTGAAGTTCTTATCTGCTTCACTTTAAGAATAGTCCCGAGTATCTTACGAGGAGGACATCGTAGATATTTATTCCTTTGATAAGATATTTGGTTTCGAGTAGTTTACTCGTTTTCTTGATGTATTCTTTTAAAAAAATTTAATTCATCTTCGTATGTTTGAAGATGTCCATTTCCAATATCCTGTTCTTTGAGCGTTCTGATCTTTCTTGATTTGGTAGTTCTATTCCTTCCGTTCCATGTAGTTTTCCTCTTTTCATTATTAGTATGTCACATTTTTCTATGCCGAATTCATCCCTATATCTTCGCTGTATATCTTCACTGCTTGAATTAGGGTTTTCAATTTGTTTTCATTTTTGGCAAACATTTTTGTCGTTCGTGTACATTAGGTGGCTGAATTATTTTTCAGTTTATGAAATTTGTGTTCGCTTGTGCATTTCCTAGGCATGTGATTCAGTAGCATCATTCCTATTACAAATGATAATGATAGTGCATCTCCCAGGAAGATCCCTCACTGGATGTTCCCTTCAGTTAAGCTTTTCTTCCAGCTGTCACTTCCACTGTCCATGATATTCTTAATACATTTTATGATTTCGTCTGATAACGTATTCATTTTTAGACAGTTTATTATCCAGCTGTGCGGGTCTCTATTATATGACATTTTGCAGTCAATCCACGCCAAAACTAGGTTTTTCTGTCTCTTTTGGCTTTCTTTGAGGATGTGTTGATCAATGTATTGTACGTTTAGTTTCCTAGCGGCATCCATTCAGCTCCTCGATGAACAGTCTGTGGTTTATTAGCGAATCGTAAATCTCCTCCCTAGTTTGTGCCGTTAGTATTTTTCATGCAATTGGTAAGCACGTTATGGGTCTAAAGGTGTTGGGGTGGTTACTTTTTGGAGGTCTTTTTGGATCAGACTGGTCTTTCCTTTTCTCATTCATTCGGGTATATTTGTTTCTTGTAAACATCTATTCATTTTGATAACCAGTCTGGTATGTCAATTTTAAAGCCAGTATTCGTGTATGGAACTATATAAATTCTATTGCATAGTTTGTAGAATTGAATCTGTCATAATCTTGTTCTATTGGTTAGCATGAATAAAAGAGATTTTTACGACTTGTCTTATATATATAAATGGCAAAAATCAAGGGGAGTAATATAACATAGTAGTATGTTGCGACAGAAATCCGAGAATAGTTTTAATTGTAGAAAAATAATTGGCAAGGATTTTATAAAAATAAAATCAGTACTTTGATTTTATAAGTATGATGAAATACGTTGTCAAAAAGAAGTTGCAGAAATATTGTTTAATTTTGGTTGGACAGAAAAGTGAACATGCCATTGTCTTTTTTAACCAGAAAGAAAAAAAAAAAGGGGGAGAGAAAAGTTAAAAATATCTATTTTGATTCTACAAAAGTTGTCATGGAAGACAGCTAGCAAAAACAATGAAAAAGCTTGAGATGAGGTCAGAAAAGGGGTCAATCGCTATACAGATGAAAATATGATTGTATGGGAAATATCAGATGATGAGAAATGGAAAAAGAAATTTTTATTTATTTTCCTTTGGAAGACTGAATAATTTGCTTGCCGTGGCGTGTTGGTCACGTGACAGAGAGGGCCACCCACAACAAGAGAGGGCACAGCAGCTGACGTGTGGAAGTGGAAGGTAAGCCCCCCCCATTTGAGTAACGGTCACAGAGAGTCACCGTTGAAGTGGGAGATTAGCAATTATGAATAGAATTAAAAATTGAAATCAAATTTAGAAAATCATTGATAATATACGCCTACTTGGAAATAATAAAAATAATTTCATAAACCAAGTTTTTCCCGAAGCCAGAGAGATAGAAGAGAGCCAGAGAGACGGAAGAGAGCCAGAGAGAAGAGACTGGCAGCAGTCTAATCACTCCTCTAATGAACCTTGCATCAGACCTGAGTCAGAGAAACGAGAACCACAAATTAGTTGCGGGAACCTGACAAAAGTGAATTAATAGCCGAATTGAGAACTGCTAAGACTTAGCTTTTTGTAAAGAAGTGCCTACTACCACGATAGACCGACTGCTGAGATAAAAGGGGTCAGGTATCTGAATCACATTGCTTCATTCAATGGGGAAGGGACTTGTATAATAGGACTGATTTGTTTTGATAAAACTGACTTAATTATTAAAAAAAATTGTTAACTAACATTTTTATCATTAAAAAAATAGATGGCACCCAGTCGACTACTTAAACCACCGACGGGTCACTGCTCCAATAAAGGATTGATCCTACGCTTGTCTGGGCACCTGGACATATTGTGTTTTTAGATCCAGATAACCGAAGTCGCTACTCGCCGATCGCTAAAGAAATCAGACTGTGTTGATCATTTAAAGAAAAATAAATTGAAAGTTGAAAGGTCAAAGACAAAATAAACACAGGGTGTTCAATAATTAATTGCCTGGTGTTTTCCAATTTGGTAGATGTGTTTTCGTGGTGTAATGATTAAAGCTATGGACTGCGGAATCGTAATAAGCGAGTTAGTACTCCAGTCACGCTATTACGTTCACTTTCGGGCAAATACCCTTGGGAAAGGTACGAACCCCTTTATCCTACCAGCTATGGATTAAATAGTACCACTACTGTTCTTCTAGGAGAATGGCTTTAGAATTAAATACCCTACAAAGGTTGATACGCCATTAAACAAAGAAACTAAACCAATTTGGTACATTTTTAGTGTTGCTCTGAGTGAATCGTGATGTATTTTCGCCTTCGGTCTTTCTTCGGGATCTTTTTACTCTTTTCCCCAGAGTGTTTATCCATTCAGCTTTTCTTTTATTTTCTCTTTGTTCCCATATTTTGTTCCGAAATTGTTTGTTTCCTTTTTATCCGGTTGTTGGTATGTGTTCATGCATTCTCCCCCTATTTGTTGGTCGAATATTTTTTCGTTGTTTCGGAATAAAACTGTTTTGTCTGTATTGTTGCATCACGTCTCTATATCTTAGTCTTCTTTCTTTCGCCAGCACCTTCTGCTTTATTTCCTTGAGTTATATTGTTTGTTTTACTTGTGATGCTTTTTCTTTTATTCCCACCATGTTCCGGCGTTTTTCTGCAGTCTTCTCATTTTCGCTCGTTGTAGATTTCTTGTCTGCATTTCCAGTCGAATTTCCCATCCAGGTTTTGAGTTTCCGTGTGTGTCTTTTTGGGGAACACCGATTTTTTCACGAACTAATTTGGCTCTAGCATAGATTATTTCGTTTAATTCTGTGATATCGTTTATAGAGATAAATATTAATAAATAATAAACCAATAATCCTATATACTCACAGCTAAATGGTTTCATATATAACTATCCATCGTTTGCACAATGATTTCAAGGTTTATTGTTCAACATTAATAATTCTTATCATTAAGGGTTTTCGGACTATTGCCTCCATCTTTATTGTTATTTCTACAACGTTTCGGCTGATATGTCCTCTGGCCTTCTTCATGCGTTTGTCGGACTCGGAAACCTTCGCGGTTATCGGCGTTAGTTCCCTAAGCTTCTAGAGAGACAATCATCTGAAGGTTTCAGGTTCAAACCTGACTGCTGTCGATTAACAATACAGGAATACTTAACACTTGTACCCGGTTATAGCTAACGGAATCAGAACAGGTGACCCTCGTGGATTCAATAAAGGGCGTAGTTCGAAGTTCCATGAAGGCTGCCGAATTCGACAAACACCTGAAGATGGCCGGAGGACATATCAGCCAAAACGTTGTGGAAATAATAATAGAGGTGAAGACAATAGTCCGAAAACCGTAAATGATAAAAATCATCAAGCTTCCTCTCTGAAATTTCGACAACTAATTAATAATTCTATTATACATATAATAATCACTTGTAAAAGAGTAAACAGTTCTATTTGATCGATAGATGCGATCCTAACAAGTACTGCCACTCCAGGTCAGAGTGGATCTGAGAGTAAAAGTTAATGAAGAATTACTGCTAGACTAAATCATCACCATCAGTCACAGCTTTACATCATATTAAAATCCTTCGTTTATTGCAATCTAACAACACGTACAACCACTCCGGATCAGAGGGAACCTAAGAACAATGGCATTCAAGAAGTATTCCACTTTCTCCAAAGATCCAGGAATGAAGCCTTATTATCGGATGCTTTAATGTTATATCCAGGCAATTCATGCAAAGGTACTCCTCTGCTGAGGTGCAGTCGGTGTGTTCTAGAGCCCCAACCAGCAAGGCTGAAATCTTCATTTGTTTCACTATATATATATATATATATATATATACTTATTTACTTAATGTAATTTACGAAGCTCTTTGCTTCGATGTGGCACAAAGCTGAATGAATGGGGCACCCAATGAGACTCGAACTCACTCTTGCAGGTTTGCTAGTCAAGCTTGCTAACCATTACACTAATACTTTCTGCTCAGGAACGGTGTGACGTAAGATCAATTTTTAAAGCGGTATTTGAATTCAGAGATTTGCTTCTTTTTGACTGGTTGCGTAAACGTGGATAAAGAAACCATTTTACGCTACTATTTGTCTTAAGTTGTAAGTGCTAGGGAGGAGATGGATACATGCCTTTCTCCGGGGCATTTGCGTCAAATGTAACCCGAACAGTTTCTTTCAGGATATGAACAAAGATAACCGTTTCCATTTTTTACAACGTTAGATGTGTAGCATTTTTCCGGTCATATAACTATAAGTCAAGTGTATGTGTATGTATTATAGTAATAGACAGATAGTGAGTGAGTCAGTCCCCAGAGCATATCTTCATCATCATCATCTTCATCATCATCATCATCATGTCGTGCCGCCAGCAGGGATATCCCTGCCCTTCTCTCGCCACTTCTCCCTATCATTCATCGCTTCCGGCAGGTCTTCAGGGTTACATCCTGTATCCTCACATAGTTGCTGTATGTAAGTTCGAGCTGGTCGTCCTGCTTTTTCACGGCCATATATGGGAGTCCATAGGAGTACATCACTTATGAGCTTGTCTTTGCTTCTCCAGCAGTGTCCGTGTCCCTACTGAGTGGTAAACAATGTTCAGCAAATAAAAATAAACGAAGAGACGCGATCAAATGCTCAGCGTTTATCTGATTTGATCTCTTCTGAATAATTCAATAAATAATGAGATAATCATTGGCATATTTGGTGAATAAGATTCTGTTGATTTCCAAACATTTTCCATTTTCATTTGTAGAGAGATAATGAGAGAGACGGACTGGGAAAGTGATTTTTAGTCAAGCTTTGTAATTTGGGTCATAACACATTTGCAGATAGACCGACTAAACACGTTTGATTGTTTACCGCCATAATGTAATCATACTAATTGACCGTAGAGGATGATATTCGATGGAAATGTGAGTCACATTAAGTTGAAATATTTTATCTTTAAATCAATAGTTCGTCTAAAAAGACGAACTATTGATTTTTATTTTTGCTTTCTTTTATCTAATATTTTTACTCGGTCCGTCAGATGTGGAATGGCCCTTAAATGAAGAATCTTTCGATGAGATTCAAAACTGTGTCCTATTTGCCTCAGAGAAACCTGGGTACACAACCTAGAAGACTTAACTACCATGAGCTACTGGCTTTTTGAAACAATTAAAAAGTTTAACTCGTCATTTACTGTATTTGCGCCCTTGCAGAGGGGACTTAGAATACGCTGACTGTATCCCCTGAAGACATATAAAGTAAGTAAAGTTGGCGACCTTAGTCAAAGATCACCCGAAGGCTCCCTTTTCAAAAGCTACTACACCGAGGTGTAGGGGAGGGCGTTGCTCCTTTTCTGGATTGCTCCACTTTACCCTTGATTCTCACCTTATAATGCGGAGTGCTAAGCAAGGCGGCATCGAGTATCATTTTTTAAGTCTTGTTATGACTCGACCTGAGATTGAACCCCGGTCTCCCTGATCATTGGCGAACACTCTACTCATTCCAATAAAAACAACAAAGTAAAGGTTTGCTGGTTATGACACTAAACGTCTGATTGTGAGTCGAGTTATTTGTATTGCAGTTCATTCGTGTCGTACAGCACCTAACTTGATGTAATGGTTAGCGTGCTCGATTAGCAGACAACGAATAGTAGGTTCGGTCCCCTCTAGGTACTCATACTTCAAGCCTTGTTCCTAGCTAAGTTAATAAAAAAAGTCGCCCCGGTTTGTTTTGCACGCTAGACCGTTTTTAGCGGGTTTATCTCTCCATGGGGGCACTATACTTGTGGCTTTGCATCACAGCAAAGCAAACCTTAGTCAATAACTTTGGCGTTTCACATGGTGTAATGTTTGACAAGGAAGATAATATATATATATATATATATATATATATATATATATATATATATATATATATATATATATATATGTGTGTGTGTGTGTGTGTGTGTAATTCATGAAATATAGACTGGGTTTCATGGAGCTTTTGCAAAACAACAATCATCAGGCAGTTAAAAAAATGAAATGATTCATTTCATTTTCTTAACAGCCTGATGATTGTTGTTTTGCAGAACCTCCATGAAACCCTGGGGTCGCAGTCTATATTCCATGAATTAAGAATTTATATCTAATATATATTTATTCATTATTATATAATAGCTCTATCCTAGATTTTGAGCACTCTCCATATTATACTGCACTTGGCTCGGCACATACCCACAAAGTGATTTGGTGACAACCAACACTGTTATAATATATATATATGTATATATATATATATATATATATATATATATATATAGTATTCTTGGTCCAGTTAAACCGGAGTTAGGAGTAATTCCATCAGGACAAGAAATTATTCATGAGTGAATATTTAAATTTTCCTGGTAAAGAGCTCAATGTACCAATAATACAGAGCAATAATTTCTTTAAGAAAAAACAACGAAACCAATCACAAAGGATTATAAATTTATTTCCATCCTGTTACGCATTTTTGAAATTTCCAAAAACACGAAAGAAATTAACAGGACTTCTTCAGATCTTTTTGAAAAAAAAAAACTAGAATAGACACATAAAAGTGGGAGGGGATAGAAGAGTGGGAGGGGAGAGAAGAGGGGTGAAGATTTACCTCTTCATTAAGCCAACTTCCGTTTTAAATTTAAATTTCGGTTAGCAATGTAGCGAATTTTTTTTAAAAATTTTATATATATATATATATATATATATATACTGATTTATTTTATCCATAAGATCTGAGGAAGTCCTGTTAATTTTTTTCATGTTTGTTGATTTTATCAAAAACGCATAACAGGATTGAAATAAATCTATAATCCTAATGTGATCAGTTTGTGTTTTTTCTTAATGAAATTATTGTTCTGTAATGTCTGTTACTTTGAGCTCTTTACCAGGAAAATTTAAATGTTCACTTTTGAATAGTTTTCTTGTCCTGGTGGAATTCTTCTCAACTACAGTTTAACTCGACCGAATAATACACACACACACACACACACACACACACACACACACACACACACACACACACCCATACACACACACACACATATACATATATATATATATATATATATATATATATATATATATATATATATATATATATATATATATATATACAAAATAAATAATGACCGTGAGTATCTAAAATAAATTTGCTCAAAGCATGGCTCTTTAATGTAAAATATTCCCGCACAGCAAATTACATATTTTTGTTTAAGAAACAAGAAATTTAGGAATAGAATTCGTTTCCATTGTAGATCTATTTCGATTTTCAATTTAATTCCATCTGAAGAGCTGGAATAATTGAAATAGATCGATTATGGAAATGAATACTATTCCTAATTTTTTTGTTTTTTAAACACACACACACACACACACACACACACACACACACACACACACACACACACACATATATATATATATATATATATACTATTCTACAGTTCTGATGGTGTGATAAACCCCAGATAATACGATTGGCAAATTAAAAAATATCGCACAAACTGGTATCCGGGAAAAAAACTCCATTAAAAAAAAAGAAAAGACTAAAAGCGTACGTGTAGTACTTGAAAATGATCAACCAATGAAGCGCATACCTTGCAAAATGTCCTGATGAGCCGTTTAGATGAAACATAGAGAGATTTTTCTGACACTGCTGGCATATATATATATATATATATATATATATATATATATATATATATATATATATAGTATTATTCAGTCCAGTTAAACCGGAGTTAGGAGTAATTCCATCAGGACAAAAAAAAAACAAAAAAAAAAAAAACAAATCAAAAACATTCAACTGTGAACATTTAAATTTTCCTGGTAAAGAGCTCAATGTAACTGAGAATACTGAGCAATAATTTCTTTAAGAAAAAAACAAAACCGGTTACATTAAGATTATAAATTTATTTTCATCCTGTTTTATGTTTTTGATATAAATCAAAAACTCGAAAAAAAAAATTAACAGGACTCCTTCAGATCTTATGGATAAAATAATTCAGAATAGACACAGGAAAGAAGGATGGGGGTTTAGAAGATGGGTGAAGAGTTTTTTCCTCATTTAGCCTATTTCCGTTTTTTTTTTTAGTTTACTGGCGGTTGGAATTATCGTAAACTAATTTTTCTATTTTTTTAAATTCTAAATAATTTTCGATTTAAAACTCCAGATTTAATACTAATTTAGATAACATAACTTTATTTGATAACTTTACGTAAGGATACAGTAATACTTATATTAAATTAATCAAAAAAAAATAATTCTAATTTTAAATCTTGAATTTAACTACGGATTTAATCCAACTACGGATCATATTCGCTTAATGTTATTTATTATATGATTCAGATATCTTATATAAATCAATTATAATGAGCCGACTATAATTTTTAATTAGTCTATCTCGTATCTTACTTCTGTAGCGTTTTATAAAAGACCATCATTCCGCAGTCGATAGACAGCGTTGATAGAAGTAGACCTCTAGCAAGATATGGTAGAAACAGCTAAAATTAAGGAACAAGGATTTTCCATTGGAGACCTGTGTAATTAGATATAAGCATGTTATATAATCTTTAAATGATCAATTGAGGATGTTTTAGAGAAAATGGTTATTTGATGAATCACACTTTTTCTAAATTAATCACATGAAACGTTTATTTTTTGCCCTGGCTACATTTGATGAAGGCATCTCTTAGACTTGATTCCCGAAAAAAAAAAAAGATTTTTTGCTTCAAATCAAAAACCTAAAATGAAGTAAAAGAAGAAAAGAAAAGAAGAAAAAAACCATAAACAAAAGATTCAAAACTTCATTAGGAGGATACTGATTTGACTCACAGATGAAAGGAAAAAAAAAAAACAAATTTTCGGAATAAAAAAAAGCTAAGGTCTACAGAAAAGATGGCTTTAATTAGGCACGACAAATAGCAAAGTCAATCGAAGTACATGTAATACATGTTGTTAAAAAGCTTACGTTAGTTTTGCATCGTCTCACAAAAAATAAAAAAAGAACTTACTGTGATGTCCTCATGGAGGACAGAACTAAGTAGTTAATTATGGTTTTAAAACGATACGGTTGATTTACTTTAATGGCATCTCAACTCCTCATGTGTTAGTTTAAGCAACATAGATTAGGGCCCCAGGTATATGATACGAGGTCCATACGATAAGTTTCCAGACTATTTTCGTATGGACATTTAAAATTGTCGTAGACTTTGAAAAATTCAGTATCTTATTGCTATATATCTTATAAAATGACTGACTAATTTTTATGATTTCAGGTTCAAATGAACTGCTACACCAGCAATTTTAATACATCCTACTAAAGCCTGATTGTCACAGCTGGTGAATTTCAAAAATACAATCTGACACTTTGGAAGAACGATATGCAATAAAATTGTGTTTTAAACTTGGGAAAAATGCCAGAGAAACGTATGAGATGCTTCAGACTGCTTTTGGATCATCTGGCATGAATGGAGCATCAGTTTTTGAGTGGCATAAGAGATTCAAGGAAGGCATGGAATCTATGAGGGATGATGAGAGGTGTGGGAGGACTAAGGAAGTCAGAACACCAGAGTTGATTAGCCAAAGGGTTAGTGTTTGGGTTACTGTGTTGATTTTTTAAGGAAGTTCAGGAAGAGATTCCGTCGGAAGAGGCCAGCACTCTTCAAATCAGGTCAGTAACATTTCCAGCAGGACAATGTACCAGTTGACAACTTCATCCTTGTCACAGACTATATGACCAAGATGGGCATCAAGACAGTTCCTCTGGCTCCCTGTTGTCCAGACCTTGCTCCCTGTGACTTTTGCTTATTCCCTAAACTCAGAGGCTGTCGTTATGAGACAACTGATGAGATGAAAGAGGCTGTGACGAAGGTCATTGACGCGCTCACAGAAGAGGATTTCCATGGTACAACAAATGCATTGGAGCCGGGGGAGATTACTTCGAAGAGGACGAGAGTTTCATGTGTGTACTGTCAATAAAAGTGCCCATACGAAAAAAGTCTGGAAACTTATCGTATGCACCTCGTACATTTATATTTACATTTTCTGTGTAGTTATTTCCAAATATTTTTTGCACACGGTCATATCAAATGTAAATATTTTAAAAAAACTTGTATTCGACTCAGATATGGGAACTGAGCAGAAACTACCACTCTGGATCAGGAATAATCTAGCTGTTATGGCAATAACAATGTACGCCACACTCCCCAAAACTCCATTTGTGGAACCTCAAGATCAAATGCAGTTTAGTATCCTACCAAAGAAATACTTTGAGAGAGAGACTTACCGCTCTGTAGGGAATACAGACTGTATTTTAAGCCCCACGATAGTACGGTTAAACACTTGATAATATGCACACTTAGTGATTTAGTTAGGAAATAGCGTAATGAATATTGCAATAAAAACCTACGTCATACATCAAGAAACCTGCTCAGAGATCTAAATTTCTTTAACTTTTCAGACATCCAATTACATATGCATATATATGTAATTTAGTCCGCTACAGAAGACTGGCATCCCAAAGGTTTGGTCTATTAAATGCCGTATCAACCTATGTGGACTATTTAATCCGCTGTATTCTTACTCTCTACTGTTTTCTCTTTTCGAAGATGCAGATTTTTCGCCTCCCTTATGTTGGAACGATACACAGACACAAGGTTCACAATATCAATATTTCATTTCTTAATTTGCTATGATTTGTAGTGTAGTCTTTATCAACCAGGTGGGTGAGAGAAAAAAAAGGAATTTATAAAACTTTTAGCAGTGGAGAAAATAACTTCTCAACTTCTTGAATTCAGTGGGTAAAAATCCGACACCGACCCTTGCACCAGGAAGGTCAAAACACTAGTCTGCCGGCCAAAGCCTACTCTCAGTATTTGTCATACGTCCCACCGACCTGATGAATGTGGCACAAGGCCTTTTTAGGTGGATTCGTCGCAGGGCCGTCGACCAGAAAAACCTGGCGACTCTAAAAATGCCTCAGGCCCAGTCGGCATTCTTCCTAAAAAAGGGCGCCTTAGGTGCCTGGCGATAAACCTAGCTTCTCTCCGAGGAGGGTTAGAGTTTGGAGTGACGGTTCTCTGAGGCTCGAGGAGAGCTCGTGTTAGCGCGCGTGACGTGAATGCCGGATTTCCGATATGCATGCCTGGTGGCCTTGACCAGCGTGTGCAAGACCATGTGACCAAGCCACACGAACCCATCCGCGCAGCAAGAAACAAGCCCGGTGTATGACTCAAGTCGCAACTGCTCACTTCTTCTGGGACGGAGCAGGCTTTTATTCAGCAGATTCTTGATAATTCCTCATTATTCGAAAAACAGGAAGTTCATTGTCATTTCCCGTCTCTTTTTCTCTTTTTCGGCAGGTAGCTTCATACTTAGAGTCAAGGAATCGTTTCGTTCAGCCGTTAAAACGGGCGCCAACATTCTATCTACGTGCGGACACTAGCAACTGAGCTTTTGACTCGATCAGTATATATCCCACCATCCTATCTCTGGTCTGTTACCAAGGGATTTCATTTAGATACGACTAGAACTCACGAGAGCCCTCAAGAAAAAAATACTTAAAGAACATTTTCTTTTAAAAGGAAATCGTTTAAATACGATGTAACAGTCATGTACATGACCTATTATGCCATGGGGACTCCCCACTTTCCTAATGGCAGTGAAACGTTGGGAGTAAAAACCTTAAAAGTAACATGAATTTTTTTTTAAAGTAATTTTTTTTTCTTCATAGAAAAAATGTTTTACTGCACTTTGTATCTATGACAATTCTGTGAATGCACAATGAATACATTTTTACCACTTCAGCCTTTATCAAAGTATTATCTCATAGCACCTAATGTCTACATCCTATGCAGTGTGTATTTTGCGTGTGAGTATGAGTGATAATCGGTGGGAGAGGAAGATAATCCTCAGAGCAACGCAAAACGCAGGGAGTAATGAACCTTAGAATACCACGCGAATCCATGACGTGCCGGTGAAACTTTGAATTCAGAGATGTCTTTATCCTAGATTGATTATCATGTTTTACGGATTTTGTAGGGTAGAAGATACCCTTTTCTCAAGATTATTGTCGGAAAGTGAACGCAAACACTCTCGGCGAGAATTTGGATTCTGAATGACATTTACCATGCCGAAAGCCTGCATGTACTCTCTCTCTCTCTTACTCTTTCTTTCTCTTTTGTGCTTTCTCTCTATCTCTCTTTAACACATATATTAATTATGTAGTTTATTATATTAATAAACAAAGACCATAGAGTATCGGTGACAGAGCATATGTATGAATAAGTTAGGATAACATAGACACAGCCAACAGCGCTTCGTCTGATAAACACATAAGCAAGAAACTGACAGTTACCAAGCGCCGTTGACTCTATGTCTACGCTATCCTAACTTACACACACACACACACACACACACACACACAAACACACATATACAGGGTGACCCCAAAAACAGAATCCATATTGCTTCTACAAAAAACTATGGGTTCTGTGTTTTATTGGGTCACCCTATATATATATATATATATATATTTCACTATTTGGTCTACTTAGTATTGAGCACTTTTTTGCACTTGAAGCTTAGCAGTAATTACGGTGTTTTCTTTCTTTTGACAAATCAATTGCGTATTTTCAATTATTATGACAAGGTTGGCCTTTTCTTTTCTGTCCAATATATATACATTTTCCCCCTAGACAGTGATTCGTTGTATATTTTTATCTTCGAATTACTTATGTTTTTTTCCCTTACCGTAAGTGCTATTAGTCAATAAGTTGTTTGATATATATATATATATATATATATATATATATGGAAGTGTTTGATTATTTTGCTTTGTTTCTTATTCATCAAACAAATTTCCCAGTTAGCTTCGTATGATAACCCCCCCCACACACACACCAATTAGACATGGAATATCGAAGACACTCCTGCAATAATAATCTTCCAGAACGCTTTGGTAACAAAAGTTTTCTCTTAAGGCATCTTACAGAGCTTATTTGGCGCACAAGGCCTAGGGTTAGGAAAACCTAAAAATAATTCAATTTATGGCCCCCAAAATAGATCAAAGATATTACGTCGCTAACCATTGTGCCAGAGTAGGCGTCCATTTAGATCGAATTTTATCAGTAAAATTTAATCAATTTTTTCATCGATTTTTATGGCATGCCAAACCATTTTGATTATTTTATTCCTAAATGTTGTGCATATTGCATGTTTATATTTACATTTTTTGTGAAGCTGCTTCTTCAGAATTTTGACCCACAGTAATATGTTATCAAGTTTTCCTATCTAATAAAAATTATTTGCACATAGTTGTATTAATTCTAATAGTTTTATCCAATATTAATTTATGCTCAACCATATGGTTTCAAGTAACTATTTCAATCTAATAATAATTATTTTTTGAAAACAGTTATATGGTTTCTGGTAACCAGCAATTATCCTTAGTACACAATTATAGCGTAACTATTCTTAATAAAAATAATTTACTGTTATATGGTATCAAGAATTCTTATCTTAAAATTTTATCGTCGATGTGTCGATATTTACAAAGATAAGAGACATAGATTCAGTGTTCATCTGGGATTAATTCAACAAGTGGTACTCCATACTCCCAGGAGTTCCAAAAGTGGAACCTCACCATTTGATATAATTTAGTGTCGTACCCAGAGTACCATTTTTTGGCAGGGAGCGAGCGCTTACTCATCTGCATGTCATACGGACGACGTATTGAAAACACACGTATAGGACTGATAAAAGTTTCAAGAGAAGGAAATGAAGAACTAAATCTTATGTGAAATGATTTGCAGAAAACAGACAAAAATAGTTCCCACTTAAAACAATTGGTTTTAACGTTATTATTTCTATTGTAATTAAGAAACGTCGAGGAACTGAAAAAGAAAAAAAGAAAGAAAAAACAACTAATAAGCGAGGTGTAACTGACTGAATACAATTTACACATGGGAGCCACTGGGGAATGTATACATGACTTAACTTCAAGATGGCGTAAAATCGCTAGAAACACATAGAAGATATTTTTAAAACTGAAAATGATTTTAAAAATTCATATGATTTTGTGAAAACTGTCGGGATTATAATGGTGTTCATTGTAGTAACGTAAATTATAACTACTTTGTAATGAGCCCGATATGCACGGAATCATGTTTGGCATTTGCCAAATGAAACCAATACTAAGTAGTTACAACAATAAATTCATTTTCTAATGATAAAGACGTATCTATTTTATGCAACACATATCTATTTTCAAAATACATATGAGAAAATCCCTACGCAAGAGAAAATTTTAAGCAGAGTTCCATGGGTTCAATTCAGAGTTTACCTTCTTCCACATTGGTTGCCACATTTAGGTTGAAAAATCCAACCTATCCAACGATTTTTCTATATATCGTTAGTATTTCACAATGAATTGCATACATTAAAATGAACTTATTAACCGGCTCATTGGCCTAGTGGGTAGAGTGTTCGCAAATGGTCCGAGAGATTTGGGTTCAATCCCAGGTCGAGTCATATCAAAGTTACTTGATACCTCATTGCTTAGCACTCAGCGATATAAGGTACATATCAAGGATGAAGTGGAGCAATCCAGGGAAAGGAGTAGCGCCCTCTCCTGCGCCTCGGTGTAGTAGCTTTGAAAAGGGAGCCATCTGGTCGCCCTCGACTACAGTCGCCAACTTTTTATTTTAAGAAAAAATATATAAAAGAAGGCGCTCGTAGTGTAATGGGCGCTGTTGTATCTTCTCATTTTCTTTAGAACTGCTGAAACAAAATGATTCCAACAGGGCCAATTCTTCTGCTGCAAAAAAAAAAAAAAAAAAAAAAAAAAAAATGAAACATCCATTTTTAAGTTGGTATTTAATAGGAATTCCCAATAATGCAAAATTACCGAATCCTTTTGCATGGAATTGTAAATGAATAATAGTTGGTTGGTTGGTCGTTTTGCTTTATGGCATATCAATCCTTATTGGTTATATAATGCCGAATCCTGTTCACACACACATCCACAAACAACCCCCCTATATATATATATATATATATATATATATTGAAAAGGGACCTTTCGGGTAGTCCTTGACTACGGTCACCAATTTTACTTACTATATATATGTATTATTTGTGAACGAATAGTTTGTAAGTAACATTTTAAACAAATAGAGCTCATTTTTTTACACACTGTTGAATGGTTTCAAGTATTGATATTGAACACTAATAGTTCTAGTTAATATCTATCATTTCTTTGCAAACGGTATAAGTATTGATATCTAATACAAATAGTCTTATTTGCACACATTTAGATGGTTTCCGGATCTACTGTTTTACACTAATAATTCTCTTCAACATTGTTCATTCGTTTGCACACAGTTAAATGGTTTTAAGTTTTACTATGTAACTCTAAAAAAATCAATTTAAAATCAATCACTTGTTTATACACAGCTAATCATTATACTGAGGGGAAACAAATAATTAAACAGTTCTGTTTGACCAATAGTTGGGACCCTAACTGATACTACCACACCAGATCAGAGTGGACCTGGGAGTAATAGCAATGACGGAGTACTCCAGATTCCTAAAAGCTTCAGAACTGAAACTTCACATTCAGGTGTAGTTTAGTGTCATATCTAGGGAACTCAGGGAGTTGTCTTACCCCTCTGCAGAGATGCAGTCGGCGTATTCTACAGCCCTAGCCAACTGGCAAGGGTAAATGAATATTATATATATTTGGGTATATCGTCCAGAAATGGAAAAAATGAGGAGGTGAGAGGTCACTATTAACTTTGGTTTATCTTATTTCGGCTCATTCATACTTAATTAATACATTCACGCAATTCCTTGCAACCTACGTACACCAAAATACTCCTGCTATATTTGGTACCATACTCAAAATCCAAGTTTAAAAAATAAAATTATCCAGTTATATTTACAATGATTAGGGAGTGGATTAGAAAAACCAACATAAAACCTCTGAAAGAAGAATAGAAAATAAAAAAGAAACTGTGGATAATTTCGTTTCTCTCTGTGACACGATGTGTATCAATTTCGTTTCCGTTTGTGATGGTACCACTCAGATGATCTCTTTGTCTGTCTTGGCGCGAAACCCCCCAAAAGTGCCTGAACTCGAGTTCTCCCACGAGACCGGAAGTGTAGGGGGGAACGAAGGTGCCAGAGAAGACAGAGAGAGGCAGTTGACAAAGGAAGGCAGAAGAGAACAGTCGGCTTGAGATAGCAGTCCAGAGAGGAACACAGTCGGCAGAAGGAGGCACTGACAAGATGTCAGCGGGGCAGAGAAGAGAGTCAACAGAAGTCACAAAGACGACTGCTAAGACCTGTTTACCTACAGAGGCCGGGTAAACCAATACGAAGTGATGAGTCAGCATTCTTATTGGCTTTGTAGAAGTTTCGCGCAAAATACACGCCCGCGATAGACTGCAAATGCACGGAGAGCTGCACAAAAGTGCCACATAGACTTCCCACTTCTTGCGCTTGGAGCTGACCCAAGCTCGTGTTTGTTGGTTCTTTCTTCCACCCTCTCGGTTGTGTTTTGTGTATCTGTAAAGAAATGTATAATGCCCCTGGTCGGAGGTAAGAGAAACAACTAGATGATCGGATCTAATGGCCATTAGTGGTTTAAGAAAGCTGATATAGTCGGGGGTCTGCCGGCAGAGGTGTTATCACATCTCTTATCCCTATTTATAAAATAGTTTTTCGACTGTTTACTGGACGAAAGGAGTCCGAAAGCAAGCCGGTCAGTTTCTACATAGGAGTAGGTTCTAACTAGTAGGAGCAAAAATAAAGTGTAAAGTGGAGAGGGATTGGATGACATGGGGATAGCTGGAGCGAGAATAATTTGATTAATTCTTTTTCTTAGAATATAAGTGATATGTGAAATCCAAACGTTTCACAGTGAGACTTTCAAATAGAAATTTAGCCATGGGTCATATAGCCGATATCTTGACCCATATACATACGATAGATATGAGCAAGCTCAGATTGACAGAAAGATAAATAAAAAGAATAGAATCAGCTGTGATAAAAATGAAAAATAGATCAATCAATAGATAGACAGAAAGAAGCTGAGATAGCTATCTAGATAGATAGTTTTGAACAGTTTTAGATTGATATGAATATACTTTGATAGATTGATGGATCGAAATTATTGAATAGAAAAAGTGTTTGTGTATGTATTGGTAAATAGATAGGAAGATGCTGAGATAGACTGATAAATAGATACATATGAAGAGGCTGAGACAAATAGATCGATCAAAGCCAGCTGAATAAGGGACTGACCAGTAGATTGATTCCACTCCTGTTTCTTAATCGTTCTAACATATAACATGTTAACCCCCTCTACTCACACCTATGAATGAAAGAATTTGTAACTTTGTAATTTGATTTCCACCTTATGTTTTTGGGGTTTTTTTCTGATTTTTTTAATTTAATTTTTTTAATTTTTTAATTTAATTTAATTTAATTTTTTTTTATTACCTTATTTAATCTTCTGAATACGAACTGTAACTCCACATTCGCGTCTCTGCGAAAGGACAGGGCATGTAAAAGAGTCATCTGACGAGACGGAGAATATACCAATAATATTCTCTGCCGAAATAAATTTATTATGACGGCTTAACCGAGTTTGAGTCTCCATTTAATTGTACTATATATATATATATATATATATATATATATTATTCAGTCCAGTTAAATCGGAGTCGGTAATAAGTCCGTTTGGACCAAAAAAACATTCAATTATGAACATTTAAAATTTTCCTGATAAAGAGCTCTATGTAACCGACATCACAGAGCAATAATTCCTTTAAGAAAAACAAAAACTGGTCACATTAGGATTATAAATTTATTTCCATCCTGTTATGGGTATTGATATGAATTAATTACACTAAATACAACAGAACTTCTTCAGATCTGAAGAAGTCTTGTTATTTTTGGTATTATTGATTCATATCAATACCCATAACAGGATGGAAATAAATTTATAATTCTAATGTGACCGGTTTTTGTTTTTCTTAAAGATATATACATATGTATATATATATATATATATATATATATATATATATTTGAAACATACTACTCCGACATAGTAGCAGGAGTACTACAAAGAGACACACTAACCCCGTACCTTTTTATCATCGCTCTAGACTACGTACTTAAAACATCTATCGATAAAATCAAAGAAAACGGTTTCAAGCTAATGAAAGAAAGAAGCAGAACGTACTCTGCAAAAATAATTACCGATCCCGACGACGCCAATGATATAGCGCTTCTGGTAAATGCACCCGCCCAAGCCGAAACCCTGCTACATAGTCCGGAACGAGCCGCTGCAGGCATCGGCCTCCATGTCAATGCACAAAAGTCGGAATATATGTGCTTTAATCAAACAGGAGACATCGCCACACTAAACGGTAGCACTCTGAAACTAGTTGACAATTTCACCTACCTAGAGAGCAGTGTCTCATCTACCGAGACAGACATCAACACGCGACTAGCAAAGACATGGACAGCTAACGATAGATAATCGGTCATATGGAAGTCAGACCTGACTGATAAAATGAAGCGCATTTTCTTCCAAGCAGCGATTGTGTCGATACTGCTATATGGATGAACCACCAGACAGGCCTCCACAAAGCAGCTGCTATACGGCCACATCCCCCCCATCACGAAAACTATCAAAATTAGACAAATCAGACACGCGCGACACTGCTGGAGAAGTAGGGGCGAGCTCGTAAGTGATGTACTCCTGTGGACCCCTTCACATGGACGAGCAAAGGCAGGATGTTCAGTTCGATCATACATACAGCAACTCTACCAATACGGAATGTAGCCCTTAGGATCTGCCGATAGCAATGGACAAAAGGGGTGGTGGCGAGAGAGGGTCAGGAATATCCGTGTTGATAGCCCGACATGATATATATATATATATATATATATATATATAGAGAGAGAGAGAGAGAGAGAGGCTGTAATAAATAGGTGGATAGGTAGATTGATAGATAGATGCTTCTATGCTTTCCGTCCACATGGAGTTTCTATATCATTAACGTCATTATATCGACTTGAAGTGTTTGTCATTAGAACAAAGCCCTGCAGATATAAATATCTGTGTACATTTATAGCCATGTGAGTGTGTTTTATCCTTCAGCCTGATTGTTAATTCTTTAACCAGTTGAACTTTTTTTTTAATTGGCAACCTTATGTTTAGATTGAATGTTCTTAACGTCGGAACTCTTTTGGAGATAATGTATTTTTAGGCACGGTGCCATAGATTCGAATAAAGGGCGAAAGAAAACCAACCAAAAAATTAACAAACAAAAATTATATTGATTTTAGAGTGTCAATCAAAGTAGATAATTGCTAGCCTTCCCCGAAAAAGCAAATAAGAAAATTCAGTCCCTATTAGAAGGCATAACAACAATACTTCTATTTCACTATTTGAGGAGAGGCAAGTGAATCAATATTTAAATCAATGGGTTTTAAACCAAAAAAAAAAAAGAGAAAAAAATGAAGATATAATAATTATATAAAAATTAGAACGTCATGTGGGAGGGGCTTAGTATACGCTGACTATATCCCTTGAAGAGGGGTTAGTCGGCAATTAAAATAATTCTTTTTTAATTGCAAAATTATCAGATATTTGTAATGTTAATTCGTAGTTGTATTCCAGTATATTCGTGAATCAATTTTAAAGGGAATGAGATGAACATATGGTTGAATCGGAAATATTAATATAATATTCTTCTCAATGTGTATGTATTCTCTTAACGCCTCTGCCAAGGGCAAGATGGGTACGAACATCAATTTCTGTGGGGAGAAAAGTTGGTTTGAATTCAGAATTTTTCTTTCTACGAGACTGTTTGCACAACCAAAGTTAAACAACAAATCAGTTGGTCCAACTATTTAATTTTGAAGAGAGTGTAACAGTTGGATTCCAGCTTCTCTCAAGGGTATTACAGCAAAGTGAAACGGAAACAGCCCCATCCAGGATTTGGAACTTGGGTCGCCTATTCTGTTTCCTATGACGATAACCGTTACGCTAAGCCGACTTCCGTATATTATCCCGGTGTTATATTGTCAGATTTATTCTATTTTCGGAATGATCTATTCTGCGATGTCCAGATTTTTGAGAGAGAGAGAGAGAGAGAGAGAGAGAGAGAGAGAGAGAGAGAGAGAGTGTGTGGGTGTTTCTCTAACTACCCTAGTCAAATTAAAACTCCTAGTGATCTGATTTTTATATGGATATTCACTTGTCCTCACGTTGCAACACAGATGATACCTCAGTGACCTTCAAAGTCACTGAAGATCTTTTAAGATCATCAGATGGCAAAATGTGCTGTTTCAGGTGAGAGTGGTGTACAAACATGCATAGGAAGTACAAACATTATTTCTGATCTTACAAACATCGGAACTAACGCGATTAGATCCGATATTTGTGGTCACTAAAGTCGATGGGAATAATCAGCTCCCAAACCTTTTCGTATTATAATAATTAAATAAAATTTCGTTTTCATAAAACCTCAAATAACGACCGTTTGTATGCATATAATTACTGTGTCTAAGCTTTTGATACACTTCTCTGACCTTTTGTTTAAAGGTACCAAAGAGAGCTTCTGCTTATATCAGGCTGGTTTTAAAAAAAGATATTAAGAAATTCAATTCTCAATAAAACAGAATTTTCATTTGATACCAAAATATGTGTAAAATATACTCAGAGATCGTTGCAATGAAAATCAAAATCCCTGGTGTTTTGAGCTTGAAATAAAATTATCATGAGCTCTGTTTTTTTTATGAGTCCAATGCTTGTGGCGTGCTCCAGGTAATATGACAGTTTCGTCTTGAGCAACTGTATTTACAAGAAGCGATAGATCTGTTTTCATCAAAATGATACTATCTTTTCATTAAATGATAAGCCTCTCGAATTAATTGACATGTTCACATGCCTCAGTAGCAATATCTCATCTATAAAAAGCAATGTCAACATGCGCTTAGATAATGCACTGCTATAGACAGAATAATGACCATATGGAAATTAAGGGCTAAATTAAACGAAAATTCTTTCACGCTGTAGACGAATCAATAGTAATGTAAGGTAGAACTACTTAAACTCTAACGAAACGTTCGGGGTAAAAGCTAGATAAAAACAACATAAGGATGCTGCGTGTGTTTTGACCAAAACCTGGAAGCAGCACATTACAATGCAGCTGATGAACGGTGATTTGATTTCCGTCTCACAAACCTTGACGTGCCGGACACTGACGGAGAAGCAAGAATGAACGCAAGTAATATTCTCCAATAGACTCCAACACATGGTCATACCAGTTTTAGCCACCTAGCAAAACCTTATATTAACAATCTGTTGGCGAGGTTTTAGAAATGTTGGAGATTTGGAGTTTACGGAATACCCGTTCATTGCCATCGTTTCCACGCCCATTCTAACCTGGAGTGGTAGAACCTGGTAGGGCCCTAACTATGGGTCAAATAGAACTGTTTGACATTTAAACTGAGTGCAAACAAATGGCCTATGCTACATAGAATTGCTTGAAATAGAACTGTTTGATTACTTAACTGTATAAACACATGTCTGCTATTTAATTGAATTGTTAGCGATATACAGGGATACGTAGAACCATTTTATTTTATTGATTTACATAAACTGAATTGTTACAAATAGAACTGTTTGATGGTTTAACTGTCTGATATTTGATTAAATTGTTAGTGATATACATAAATACTTGGAACTATTTTACTTTGTTGACTTATATAAATTGAATTTTTAGAAATAGAACTGTTTGATCATTTAACTGTGTGTCTCTACAAAAACTTTTACAAATCATATATTTAATATATATGTGTAAAAACAGAATTTAGCTTTAAATAACCAAAAATAGTTGATATGCCATAAAACCAAACCAAACCAAAAATTTATATTAATCAGTTCTGTGCGCTCAAGGTGTCCGACTAATTGACTTGCCAAAGGCGATGTCCTATAGGGAGGGATCGCAAGGTAGAATCAAAAGAATCCGAGCTATCAGCAAGTTTTGATGATGATAGTGATCTGTTTATCACTCTAAGCAGTATATTTCTTTTCTGAGGCGAAGCAACATAGATAAATATAAGGTAAGCCTGTTCTCGAGTAATCCAATGCCACGGCGGTAATTCGAATCTATTTTTGGCCTTTCCTATGCGTTGGATTACGCCTGCCACCTTGTTAAATTAGATGTGGTATACTGCACATTTACTGAAAAATTTTGGAGTACACTGTATTGATCAGATGTAATATTATTCGATAAATTACTTGAAATAGCATCTCGATCTTTGCTCTCAGGTCTATGTGTTCTGCTTTGTCATGGGGGCAATACCATCCGTTAATCTTTATTTGTTGTCGCTTAATCTCTATATTCGGCCGAATGAAAACCTGAAATATTTCAATATAACTTTCGTCTGACTGGCCGTCTTACTTCTCTGCTCAGCGTGATTCTTCTAGCTGTTTGTTTTATACACTTTAAAACATATTTACCGAAACATGATCACACCTCTACATAAATCAAATTGTTACAGCATATGCTTTCTATTTATTTGGTTCCGTGTAAAAATTAACGTTTTTAAACCATACTGTTGCATGTATTAAGATAGCACATATTCGTCAACAGGAAATTCTTATATATATATATATATATATATATATATATATATATATATTCATGTTATATAACATGGATTTTCGGTTTGTTCCTAGTGACCCCGTGTGCTTTGGCAAGCTGTCACATGTTGATTAGTAAACAGGAAGATGACGGCGCGTCAGGTCACTTAGGTCGAACTGGTGTGTAACCCGAAGGAGACCACGTGATGAGAACCACGCGGTCAGATTTGGGCTGAGTGCAGAGAATCGCAGTCGAGTCTGGGACACGTAACCGATCAGAGGTGTCCCTGATGAGCTTGCAAGGGGGTGCAAGCGTTGGCATCCTCTGGCTTCCGGAAGAAGATATGGGAAGAAAGAGTCCTCTCTCTGAGTATATGTCACTCCACCCATCTCTTACACATCACAGAAATATCAACCCTTTCAAGAATAAAGTGTGAGAGATATATTTTTTATAAAGAAGTGTGTTCGTTGGTCCATTGAAGTTCGTAAATTATGCTTGATTATGTTCCCACTTATATTTGTATTACGGCTATACAACATACGCGGTGCCTTCAATATGTTTCCAGGCTTTTTTGTACAGTCATTTAAAATTGTCGTAGCCTCTTAAAAAATCAGTATCTTATTGCTATACATTTTATGAGATGACTGACTAATTTTAATGATTTCAGGTTCAAATGAACAGCTACACCAGCAATTGGAACACACCCTACTAAAGCCTGATTGTCACAGCTGGTGAATTTCAAAAATACAATCTGGACGTGAGGACACTTTAGAAGAACTATATGCAATAAAATTGTGCTTTAACCATAGAAATAATGCCACAGAAACGTATGGAATGCTTCAGACTGCTTTTCGACCATCTTGCATGAATGGAGCATCAGTTTTTGAGTGGCATAAAAGATTCAAGGAAGGCAGGGAATCTATGAGGGATGATGGGAGGTGTGGGAGGAGTAAGGAAGTCAGTAGACCAGAGTTGATTGGCCAAAGGGTTAGGGTTAGGGTTACTATGTTGAGGTTTTATGGAAGTTCAGCAAGAGATTCCGTCGGAAGCGGCCAGCACTCTTCAAATCGGGTCAGTGGCATTTCCAGCAGGACAATGCACCAGTCCACAACTCCATCCTTGTCACAGAGTATTTGACCAAGATGGGCATCAAGACAGTTCCTCACCGTCCCTATCGTCCAGACTTTCCTCCCGTGAATTTTCGTTATTCCTTAAGCTCAGATTCTGTGGTTATGAGACAATTGATGAGATGAAAGAGACGGTGACGAAGGTCATTGATACGCTCGCACAAGAGGACTTCCATGAGAGCCTTCCAGAAGTTGTTGGAATGGTACAACAAGGGCATTGCAGCCGGAGGAGATAACTTCGAAGGGGACTAGAATTTCACGTGTGTACTATCAATAAAAGTGCCCATACGAAAAAAGGCTGGATACTTATTCAATGATTCTCGTATATATATATATATATATATATATATATAGTGAAATAAGCAAATCATTCAAAAACGTTCTTATTTATTGCATTTGCAAAAAACAATTTTTAACACACTCTTCGAAGAAACTTTTCGATTTTATCAATAAGTGTAATTTGGATTCCTGCTGACGAAGTTTTGGAAGATTTTCCCTGAGTAATTGAATTGAATTTTGTCCATTTTAAAGTGTTCAAAAAGAACTCTCAAATGCAAAAAAACAAAAAAAAACAAATCGTTTTAAAAACATTTTTGATAAATTTTTAACACACACACACACCCACACCCACATGTATACTTATATTTAGACACACACATACACACACACACGCACACACATACACACACACACACATATATCCTTATATTTAAACACACACACACACACACACACACACATATATATATATATATATACGTACGCCTCATAGTACGAGCAGAATGCGACATAAGTTCAATTTTTAAGTTGAGTTTAATTGGTTTCATTTCAGTTTTCCTTCTTCATGATTGGTTTCCATACGATTGTTAAAGAGCTCAGTCTACCCTTCTATTCATCCATAGTGGGAGGATAAATAGTCAGATTCCTAGAGTATTGGGTCTATGAGAACTAAAAAAATCTCCTCTGGCAAGAATTGAACTCGGGTCACCGTGTCTATTTCCTATGAGGGGAACCCTTTCACCATGAACACTTCCATTGTGATATATTCACACACACACATGCACCCCCACACATATATATACATCGGAAAAAGTAGTAAATGAATGAAATCAAAAAATAAATTTTATTTCTTTAAATTGAGTGAGCATTTTATTGAAAAACAGAAATTACCAAATCTCTCCATCTACAAAAAGATAATATTAGTCAGAGCGTAAATACTTTTAAAGAGAAAGTAAATATTCAAGCATGAAATATAGTTGTATTTTTAACTTTAATCTAATGAATGCGTAAGTGTGATACCATGTAAGAGATAAACTATGTTTATGCTTTAAACATGTACGCGGCTACAACTGAAATTTTCATCAGCAAGTGGAGAGATTGTAACATCAGTATAAATATTTATGTAAATATAATACATTCGTTCTATTTAAGATAATTAAGCGCTGCTGAAAGTGCAATGTTGAAACAAAAGAATGTTAGATTTTCACTCAAAAGAAATAAACAAAAAAGATTTAGTAGACTACTGAATAAACCCGCCCAGTCCCTACGATCAATTAAGTCCTTATATGACTACTCGAGTTTGTCGTCCTCTGTAAGTCCTTCTTAACACGCTGTTTTTAGTCCGAGATACTAGATCAAACATATCTTATTACACCAAGCCTGCCGAACGTGATGCTGAACTTTGTTTTCTCATCTTTCTTCCAGTTGCTGGCTTTTTTTCATCGTACCCCTATACTATTTGTTGCTTTCTGATTAGTGAACGTTTGTAATATTAAATAAAGAACAAACCACGATAGGAGAGGAAATAGAGGTATATTCTCAGGAAAAAGTATTTACAATAGAGAGACTATTAGTAGACAAGAACATAGGATTAGTGAATACAGAATAAAGATATAGTCCAACGATAGTATTGGCTTCCGTTATTACGGTAGCAAGTAAGGTGATCTAGTGCGATCTCCAGTCTCCAACGCTCTGATACTATTCTTATCAGAAGCTGCACTTCACTTTCTAGTCTACCCTGGTATTAGTAGCTACTGCTATATGTGCATTGTGTGGAAAGGTGGGTGATACCCAACATTATTTGTTTACAATAATATATTAATTTACAAATCTAATTCAATGTATGTTTCTTATTTCGTAAGTTTCTCCATAAAGAACGTAATACTTTTAGTTGAGGAAATCTTATTTTGATACTTTTAGTAGGATTTCTAAACTTTTGTGAAGTCCTTTATCTTTAATATAAGATTTGGTTAAACACCGGGTGAAATGTTATAGATTGCTGAATATTGTCAACTCGACTTTCTTCTGGTTGCTGACCTCTTTCTTTCACAACCAATCTATTCACAACCCACTACGATTCCCTTACAATATTACTGTTGCAAATGTAAGATTTGAATCTATTTTAGAAGCGATGAGATGCGAGATTACTTGACTGTTTCTCACCGGTGAAGCAGCTGCAGATGGAATTTTATTAAATACATCAAGTAAAACATTTCAGATAACCTCAGAAAATCAGTTTAAAAGCAAAAGAAGTTCTATTGGTTGAACTCGACAGTGAACAATTCAATGTTACGTGGAATTCTTCTAGGAGCCAATATCTGTGACGATGCCCACCCAGCCTGATAACTTCCAGAAAATAGAATTCTGTGAAAAGTTGACCCCAAGATCGATTGCTCTTCTATAATGCATAAACTAAATTGATGAACTCAGGAGGCAGCCGATTCAATTCTATAAAGGTGTCCTCACCCCTGCAACCTGTGCAGACAGGCAAAATTGATGAATGCGAAGGTCACTTAGCCGTAATTGGAAAGAACATTTATATTACAACTTATAGGGATTGGAGAAGAAAGCAAGCGATAAAATAATTGCATATTTATTAGGGAATATTACAAGCCAAAATGAACGAATCAGACACAATAAACAAATGAAATCTAAACGTCTTAGGAAACTTATAATAAACAAATTTACGTTTAACAATATGTCTACACAGACATATACACTACATAAATAAAAATATAAGCATCTATACCCATAAACTCGTATGGAATATGTACATCCATATTTACCAACCCCTCCGCTCAGGCAGGATATGACACAAGGTCAATTTTTAAGCGGGGTTTAAAAGGTTTGAATTCAGATTTTCCTTCTCCTAGACTAGTTGCCTCACCAAAGCTGAAGAACCTAGTCTGTCCTACTATTTACCCATAGCTGGAGTGAGAATAATTGGATTCATACCTTTCCTAAGGGTATTAGTGCTATGTGAAATGCTATTAGCCTAGTCTAGGACTTGAACTCGTATCGCCATGTCCATATGTACATCCAAAATTTAAAAGTTTATGCAGAAGAAAACTTTTTGCTATTTTCATTTGGGTTTGGTTTTGTTTTCTTTTATGGCATATCAACCATGGTAGGTTATTTAATGCCAAATCCTTTCTATACATATACATCAAATATATAATTAATATCTTTAAACGAGCCTGAATTCATTTTTTCACACACTTAAATGGTTTAACTTATATCTAATACAAATACATAGTTCAATGTGAAACAGTTCTATTTCAAACAAGTCAGTTCAGTATAAGCACATATTTTTTATTACATTCTGTCATATGTTTAAATACAGTATTTTGTTTACCCACAGTTTCACAGTTCTATGTCAAACACTTCTGTTTAGCGTAAATATACGGTTTAGTTCTATTTGACCCATAGATATGACCCTATCAAGTGCTACCACTCCGGGCTAAAGTGGACTTGTGAGCAATGGCAATGAAGGGGTACTCCACATTCCCCAAAGCTACATCATTACTGGAGTCTCACCATCAGGTTATTAAGTGTTTTACCTCTCTGCAGAAATCAAGTTGGTGTATTCTTTAGCTCCTGCCGACTGGGCAATAGGACACTCGATGGGGAAGTCTTTCTCCTGTGCAGAGATGCAGTTGGTGTATTCTATAACCCAAGCCGACTGGACCATTTCACTTTAGAGTTCTTTGGTGAAACAAGTTTACTAACTATGAAATGCTAAAAGATAAACGATTCAGATTTCAAATTGATTGATTTTAACGGCATGTCAACTCGTCTTGCGCTATTTTCTGAATAAAGGTTTAAGAATTGTGTTCATTGTACGTTCATATCTACATTTTTGTGCAGTTGTTTCTTAAAATATTTCTTCTCTTCAATATGAATGATTTTTGAACAAATCTATTTGAATCATGAATGGGACTCTAACAGTTGATATAATTCCATTATGCAATTAGAATAAATGATTTAATTAATAGCTGAGGATAAAAATATATTTTTTATTTTTAAGAATATTTCTGACGTGATAACGAATGAATGTCTAAACCGCGTTATTAAAAAATAAATTAATAAATGTCAGAAAAAGATAAAGAAAAATTCTATTTAAAAATAAAATTGATTGACTGTTTGATTTTAACTGCAAGCCAACCCATCTATCGTTATTTAATGTCAAGAGGTTAAGGAATCTAGTTCATTGTCCATTTTTATTCAAATCTTTTATGTAGTTATTACGTTAGGAGATTTTTGGATACGGTTTTATGATATGCAAGTAAGTAAAATTGACTACCTAAGTCGAGGGTGACCCGAAGACCTCCTTTTCAATAGCTTCTACCCTGAGGTGTTGGGGAGGGCGTTACACTTTCCCCTTGATACATACCTTATATTGCTGAGTGTTAAGCAAGGAGGTATCAAGTACCATTTTTTGAGTCTTTGGTATGACGCGACCTGGGATTGAACCAAGGTCTCCTGGACTATTGGCAAACATTCTACCCATTAGACCATAAATATCTAATAAAAATAATTTGCACACGGGAGTATGAATTCCAGTATTTCTATCAAACACAATAATTTACCGAGACAGAAATCGACACGTGACCAACAAAGGCAGAGACAGTTATCGATAGACTATCGGTCAAGTGGAAGTCAGACCTGACTGATAAAATGAAACGCAGTTTCTTCCAAGCAGCGATCGTGTCGATACTGCTATATGAATGCACTACATGGACGCTAACTAAAAGGCTGGAGAAAAGGCTTGACCTCAACTACACAAGAATGCTGCGAGCAATATTGAACAGGTCCTGAAGGCAACACCCCACAAAGCAGCAGCTGTACGGCCACCAAACACCCATCACAAAAACTATCCAAATTAGACGAACTAGACATGCAGGACACTGCTGGAGAAGTAGGGACCAGCTCATTATTGATGCACTCCTATGGACCCCTACACATGGCCGAGCAAAAGCAGGGCAACCTGCTCGGACCTACATACAGCAGCTCTGTGAGGATACGGGGTGTAGCCCTGAGGAAAAAGCGATGAACGATTGGGAGCGATGGCGAGAGAGGATCAGTTATATCCGTGCTGGTTGCATGAAAAGATGATGATGAATACTTAATTGTTACTTAAGATTTCTTTGCCACAATTCAATGATATAAGATATTCTGGTCTTATACAAATAATTTACACAGACTTATATGATTTCAAGTATTCCTATTTAATGGTTATATTGTTTTAAGCAATTATTTCTCTCAAATAATAGTCATTTATTGGTTCAGAATTATATTATTTCAAGTAATCATTTCTATTGCAGACAGTTATATGGTTTCAAGTAAGTAAAAATTGTCCTTAGTAAATAATAATATTTAATGTAAATAATTTACAGTTATTTAGCAACAAGTATTCCTATCAAGTACGAATAATTTTTGACCTTATCTATTCGAACCAAATAAGTTACCCTAACAAATACCACTACTATATTTACTATATTTACCGCTCACACAGGATATATGACACAAGGTCAATTTTTTAGCAGAGTTTAACAGGTTTGAATTCAGAATTTTCCATCTCCTAGACAAGTTGCCTCACCAAGTCGGAAGAACTCAGTCTTCCCTATTATTTATCCATAGCTGGAGCGAGAATAATTGGATTCATACCTTTCCAGTTAAAGGTGAACATGGGAATAATGGCAAGGAATTAGTACTTCACTCTCCCGAGAGTTCCAGAACTGGAACCTCACCATCAGATGTATTTTAGTATAATACCCAAGAATACTCCTTTTTGAAGAGGTCTTCGACCTACGATATTATACAGTTTACCTCTTTTGACAAAACATGGATATAGTGTATAATTTGACAAATATAACAGTGATTTGTCATGCTGCCTTTTTTTTCACATTTTAGTGTTATCGTATTTACCAACCCCTTCACTCGGGAAGGATATGACACAAGGTCAATTTTTAATCGGAGTTGTACAGGTTTGAATTCAGAGTTTTCCTTCTCTTTGACTGAAGAACCCAGTCTGCCCTACTATTTACCCATAGCTGGATGGAAAATAATTGGATTCATACCTTTCCCAAGGGTATTAGTGCTATGTCAAATGCAATCAGTCTCGTCCCAGATTTGAACTCGTGTCGTCGTGTCCATTTCCTACGACGATAACCATTACACCACGGGCACCATCCAACACCATACATTTTAGTTTTATAATAACACGAATTATGTTGTTTCCACTCTTAAACAGAAATCTCTTCGAAATTCAAATATATCAGGGTTTATTTTAAGGCAGTAAAACTAGAATGTGTAATATCTATTTATATCTGGTTTTCATTTTCAGTTCCTCTGGTCTGTGACTCTTATTTAATATACTTCACTTCTTTTCTACTATCCCTATAAAGAATAATAAAATTGGTACACTTAGAGAATGTTCACCTCACCTTTTTTATTTAACAGTACTACAAACGATAAACTTCTTTTCCTTAATAACTGAAAACCTCGGAAGTAAACGAGATAAAATTATCTAAATGGCTGGTATCCTTTTCTGGTAATGAATTCCGTCATTTTCCTTTAGAAATAAATCATGCCATTAATTTAAATAATTTAATTAAATTCTTTAAGGAATATTTTATGAAATCAAAATGTTCAGCTATCAAAGACAAAATCTTTTGTATTTTATCAGATATTTGTTCGCCTGTTTACTCAGGTATGACACTCTCCCCTCAAAAGGGCTGTTCTAGACATAACTGCATCTGTAACAGATATTACATGACCGTGTGAAACAAATAGATACAAATTTGAAAATTAAAAAAACGAAAACCTCTTAAAAAACAAATACATAAAAATGTAAATAGGAACGTACAGAGAAAGCGATCCCCAAACCTCGAGGCATAAAATAACCCTAAACAGTTTGTGATGCTGTAGAAATGAATCAATCAATTTGTTATTGATTTATTTAATGCTAAATAAAAATCCTAACTGAACATACTTCATGTGTGCTTTGACATTTTTCCAGGGGTAGTATTCTCAGCTTCTTTATGTCTTGTTTCTATTTTTTAATTCCTCTTTCGTTTCACATCATTCTGTCTTTATTTTCTTCTTTTCATTCTTCTTTCTTTCTTTTTCTTTGTTTGGTTCTTTATTTTTTTATTCCTAATTCAAGTGATTTAAAAGGATTTAAATCCCTAAAAACTCTCACGTTTTTATTTCACCAATGCAACAAATACCAACATGTCGAACACAGAGGACAAGCTAAAGTGGTAATTTACATGTAGATAATCAATACGTTTACAATAAGTTTCCAGACTTTTTTGTACCGGCATTTAAAATTGTCGGAGACTCTTGAAAATTCAGTATGTTATTGCTATACCTCTTATGAGATGACCAACTAATTTTTATGATTTCAGGTTTTAATAATCAGCTACAGCAGCAATTGGAATACACCCTACTAAAGCCTGATTGTCATAGCTGATGAACTTCAAAAATGCAATCTGGACGTGAGAACACTTTAGAAGAACGATATGCAATAAAATCCTGTTTTAAACTTGGAAATGCCACAGAAACGTATGGAATGCTTCAGACTGCTTTTCGACCATCTTGCATGAATCAAGCAGGAGTTTTTGAGGGGCATAAGAGATTCAAAGAAGGCAGGTAGTCTGTGAGGTATGATGAGAGGTGTTGGAGTAGTAAGGAAGTCAATAGACCAGAGTTGATTGGCCAAAGGGTTAGGCTTGAGGTTAGGGTTACTATGTTGAGGTTTTAAGGGAGTTCAGGAAGAGATTCCGTCGGAAGAGGCCAGCACTCTTCAAGTCGGGTTTTCCCTAAATAGGATTGATCAAGAATAATTTATTGTTTTTTCAGCGTTGTTACCATTTTGTATGAAAGATTCAATTAATTTTAGATTTCAAGTCAGTATATAGATTGTAATTAAGTAATTAATTAATTTCAGGTTTCCAGTCAATATATGGAATTTTGAATTTGTTGCATTGGTCACAGATGACCAAATGACTTATTAATCCTCAAGCAAGAACAACAACTACAGAATGCAACATGTCAAATATCATGTATTTAAATTCATTTTCATAGAATGTGAAACTTTCTCTTTTACCAAAAACAAAACAAAACAAAAACAAACACTTTTTCAACGCAAATGATATAAAGACCAGTGTGAAAATTTCAATAGTGATGAGATTCTGTCAATCTTGAGAGAAATAGAACTATACCAAAATCTTGAAAAGTAAACTATTCCAATGCTATACGCCGCTATACAATCTCAGAAGTATATATTAGTATAAACTAGTAAGCAATCCCATTATATATTAGCAAGCAATCCCATTATATATTAGCAAGCAATCCTAATATATTTTTGTAAGCAATCCCAGTATATATTAGCTAGCAATCCCAGACGATAGAAACATATTAAAATGGAATAAAAACTAAAAAAAAAAAACTCCAAAAAGTGTAACTATACACACACTACTTACGCTTTACTAAATCTCTAAGCATAAAAATACTTCAGAAGGGTTCACATGCTGTTAAAACCAACCAACAAACAAACAAACAAACAAACAAACAAACCAAAACAAATCATCACTTCAGATCCCTTATTATTTGTAGTGATTTCAAAAGTTAATTTTGAAAAAGTAAGTAAAGCATATTGTCATAGTTGGCACTTATCAATAAGTAAACTTATCAATAAGTAAACTTCCAGAGAAAAAGAAGGAAAAGCCAAGCGATTGTAAGATTTGAGCGTTTTATTCAAATGAATTTCTAACACAGATTTCCAGGAAAAGGGAATTTTGACTCAGCCATTCATAAAGGAATGCAATAAATAATTTAGTTTTGTGAAACATTTCTGATAAAATAACAGCCGAAATGGAAAAAGGCTGACAGCTGTTTATGGCGTATAGAGGCAAGTAGATGTCATGACCTCACAAAAGAAAGATTTTCTATCTTTTATTAATTAAATTCACTCTATGTCGGCCTGGTAGTCTCTTGATAGATTAATTGATATTAGATTATTAAATACCGAATTCATTTTTTTGCGAGCAATTATACGGTTTAAGTATTTCTGTATAATTCAAATAATTTGCAAGTAATATGGTTTTAATTAATTATGATTAATACAAATATTTTGTCTAGTTATTTGGTTTTAAGTATTCCTGTCAAATACGAATTATTAACAAGCAGTATGGTTTAACGTAACTATACTTAAGATAAATATCTTTACACAGGTGGATGTTTTAAGTATTTCAGCATAACAACAACAACATCATCAACAACAACAACAACCACAACAGCAACAACAATATTTACCAACCCCTCCGTTCGGGCAGGATATGATACAAGATCAATTTTTAAGCGGACTTTAACTGGTTTGAATTCAGAGTTTTCCTTCTCCTAGACTAGTTGCCTCATCAAGGCTGAAGAACCTTGTCTGTCCTACTATTTACCCATAGCTGGAGGGAGAATAATTCCCAAGGGTATTAGTGCTATGTGAAATGCAATCAGTCTCGCCCAGGATTTGAACTCGTGTCGCTGTGTCCATTTCCTTCGACGATAACCATTACACCACGGGCACCTCAACAACAACAACAACAGCAACAACAATATCTCCAAATATCAGCTAGATGACCAGATCTAGCAATAGTCATCAGAAAACAAAAGACAACCTGCCAAATGGACCACAAGGTAAAACAGGGTAAAACTGGAAGAAAGCAAAAAGAGGGATAGATACCTAGACCTTGCTTGAGAACTGAAAAAAAATACAGAACGGGAAAGTCATGGTGATACCAATGGTACGTAGCGCACTCGGTACGGTCACCAAAGGATTGGTACTGAGACTGGAGGCTTTGGAAATAAGAGGACGAGTTTCGATCATCCACACTACAGCATTTTTTGAGATCGTCAGAATACTAAGAAGAGTCATGGAGGCTTGAGAAAAGTTGCTTTTACTCAGACTCCAGTGGAAAACCATCAACTAACACTGGTGAGAATAAATCTCAAACGAGTAAAATAATAATGATAGAGTGTTCGCCAATGGTCCGGGGGACCCGGATTCACTCCCAGATCACGTTATAACAAAGATTTTAAGAATGGTACTTGATACCCCCTTTCTTAACACTCAACAATATAAGGTACGTATCAAGGGAAAAGTAGAGCAATCCAGGGAAAGGAGTAGCACCCTCCCCAACACTTTGGTGTAGTATCTATTGAAAAGGGAGCCTTCTGGTCGCCCTCGACTACAGTAATCAATTATTATTGTTTTAAGTGACAGTTTTTGATAAAAATAATTTACACACAGGCATATGTCTTTAAATAATCATATCAAACACTAGTGATTGGCAAGTAACAGAGTTTC
Source organism: Sepioteuthis lessoniana (assembly GCA_963585895.1). Lineage (NCBI taxonomy): Eukaryota > Metazoa > Mollusca > Cephalopoda > Myopsida > Loliginidae > Sepioteuthis > Sepioteuthis lessoniana. The sequence continues at coordinate 11,374,098 of OY757907.1, read as the reverse complement.
AAGTAGCTATTCTTATATATCATATATATTCAATTATTATATTCAATGGAGGTGCCCGTGGTGTAGTCGTTATCGTCGTAGGAAGTGGACACGGCGACACGAGTTCAAATCCTGGACGAGACTGATTGCATTTCACATAGCACTAATACCCTTGGGAAAGGTATGAATCCAATTATTCTCCCTCCAGCTATGGGTAAATAGTAGGACAGACTGGGTTCTTCAGCCTTGGCAAGGCAACTAGTCTAGGAGAAGGAAAACTCTGAATTCAAACCTGTTAAACTCCGCTTAAAAAATTGACCTTGTGTCATATCCTGCCCGAGCTGAGGGGTTGGTAAATAGTATATATATTCAATTATCCGTTCTTGTCGAATCAGTACATTGAAGTTTTAATGGTCAATATATTAATAAACTAAAAACAGGTAAACACTTCATTGTTACAATATCAATCCTTTTATGTAATATTACGGACGGGTGCTGTCGTCAATCAGCGAAGGTGTCACGAGACTATCGCGTGAAAGCAGAATGACCAGCAAAATTAGACATGATTTTAAAATAATCACAGATGTATTATCACGTGTTTCACTGGTGACATCGAACATTCGTGGATCTTCGATTTGTTCTCCAAAATCTCTATATAAGAAAACAAGTAACGAGATTTTGGCAGAGTTGAAGGCAGTTGTCAAAATGGGTGCGTTAAAGGTTCCGTAGGCCCCGACACGTCCTACTCCAGTCTGCTACGACCTATCTGTCAGGCGTGTGTTAAACAGCCAGCGCTCAGCCACACCCCGTCACCACCGAGAGGAAAGGAGAAGAAGGACGCAACTAAAATGAACTTTTCGAGTTGCAGCAATCATAGCTGAATAATAAACGATTGCTATATTTTCTTCCCTTACCTTCGAGTTTGAGTATTTCTTTTCCCTCGGACTTCTTTCTTTTCAGCACAAAACGTTGGTCCTATGGTACATCAAGAGTGAATAAAATTCAGCACTATTTTAAACATTATCTCAGATATATTTGGCCCAGAGATGGGACTCTAACTGAAATTACAATTTCGAATGAGAACTGACCTGGGAGTAATTTGCAATAGAGAAATCATTGCACATTGCCTTAAACTGTTACCTCACCTCTTGACATAGTCTAATATCAAAATCATGATCCCTTGGTGTTTGAGGTAATTGTATTTCACTATCATATGAGCCCACCTATATGAATTCCAAGAATTTCGAATGCTATATTTAGGAAAATATATTTTTATATCTAGGAAAGCAAGTCATGGATATTCAAAAAATTAGCATAAGAATGCATTCCTACCTATTTTAACCGTAATATAATCTCGGACTAAATGAATTAATGTTGTGTAAACCTTATGTTACGTATGTAGTTACTGATCGTAATCTCTACTAAATCTGGCCCAGCTTTGTGAACGACAATAAAGGTTTACCCGCGAGAACTCTCGAGTAGATGCAACGAATGGTCACACAGGCGTTGAGAATTTTTGAAATCAGAAGAGGACAAAGGAATGACTTGAATTTCAGAGTTAGCGACCCTGCATCCATTGGGTTTGGCGACGATAGAGCATTTTTCCATTATAACAAAAATACCTCGTCATTTCTTCCAGATATGATACCTCTTTACATCTTCCTGATTTGAAATTGATTTAGAAAGAGGTTGAAACATTAATAAAGTTGGTTGTACTTCTTTCTGCCACCGCGTTACTGACGTTTTTTGATGAGAATTTGTCGTTATCCCTTTATTTTATTTTTGTTTCTGATAATTTCCTTAAAACTCTGCAGCAACATGATTGTTAGGGTGGACTACAATTTGTCCAAGAACATTCCTTTCCTTCATTGATTCGAGAATACCACTTAACGTCTTTTTTTGGGACCGATTCAGAGATCGATTGCGACACCGATAATAAAGTGAATGCTATTTTTCTGTGACGTATCTGATTTTTTCCTTTTTTTGATGTGAACTTGTCAGCTCTTCATCTTGTCGAGACCCCTCAGCTTAACAACATGTCCGTTTCCCATTCCCGTTCTTGGTCAGTGTTCTGTAAAACTATCGAATTATGCTTTTTAAGTCAAATAGATCCTTCCTGTTTAGAGGATTGAGGCAACTTAATCTTTATATTATCACTGTTGTATGCCGGGAATTGTGTTGAACTAAAATAAGCGCGGTAAATATCTCTGCCGGATGTTTTCTTTTAATTCAATCTGAGATTCATTTGAAAGTACCGAAAATGTTTTATGGCAAAAAGAAAATGACAGACATTATTGATTTATCTTTTCACTAATTCTGGGAATTTAATTCTAAGTTTTCTTTTTTTTTTTACTTCCCAGAATTTGAAATCTTGATTAGAAACAGATTTGAATCAAAACCACTTCTAATGCCAATGATATAAACAGTGCTCGTTCATGATATAAATATTGTCTGACAGTGGTTATAAAGAGAAGAAAATGAAGAAAAAATAGCAAGCTTCTGTTACGTGCTGTCTATAAGGAATCAGAATTAAAGCTAGTTTTTAACATTACTTGTCATCAAACAAACAAAACAACCCAAAAAACAACAGCAACAACAACAACAACAACCGCTACTCATACTACTACTACTACTACTACAAGGAAATAGCGAAGAAAGCAGCGAACATAGAATTAAAAGAAACATACTTTAATGAGTGAATTGTAAACAACATTGATCGATGGCAGTGAGCTCTGTTGGTACATTCGGGAGCGATTCATTTTTAAAGGCCGAAGAGGAGATCGGCTGAAAATATTTTGATAAATAGCAATAAAATGATTAATTTACAATTAAGAATATTATAAGTACTATTAATAAATTGTAATTACTTAAAATGTTTTCAATAAAATTATTTTTCTTCAAGTAATTCTGATAGCAAGGACTCATTTGATTCTCTTTTGCCATTCATTTATATCTTTCATCGCTTTTGGTCGGTCTTCTAGACGACATCCACTATCAACACAGTGATGATAAATATAAATCAAGCATGTCGGGTTACAATGGTGTGTCCATGCGTAATAATCCACATAATGACTTCGCTTATGAGTCGGCCGTGCTTCTCCGGAAGTTCCCTGCATATCTTGTTCGTTTTACTCGGATGATTTGCGAGATGGGAAGCTGGTCACCGTACAGCTTCATCGTATATGTCGTGTACTGGACCGCTGGACAAACAACGAAAAACTCCTAGATATATAAAAATATAATCTATATTTTTATTCTTCGACGGCGACGATTGTATGTCGTAGAAATACAGAGAGAGAGAGCGAGAGAGAGAGAGAGAGAGTTCGTTCGTACATATATTTCTTCTGTGGCGGTGACCCTTTTTGTGAAGTAGTACGACGGCCAGAGAACACATACGACGTGTTTACTTGAGTGACCTGCAGGTCTCTCCCTTCGCTTGAGCGACCAGCGGGTCTCTCCCCTTTGCTTGAGCGACCAGCGGATCTCTGCCTTCAGTCCAAAATTACAGGTCTTATATCGTCTTTTCAAGTCCCATGCGGAAGTATGAACATCATCCTCGCCTCGCGTGTTTTTCTGTTTGTGGCTGGTTATCGGAACTTACATACTTCTGATTTTTTTTTCTGGTAATTTGTTGATCTTATCTGCGAAGGGATATATCTGTCATTCTATCCATAGGCAATAAATCATATTCTCTTTACTCTGGAACCACTTTGTTGGTGTTATCTTGCGACTGCATTGAATCTGCTAAGTTCATCGTCGCCAGCTAAGCTAGTATATTACAGGTTTTGCTTTATGAAGTGCTGCTTACAGGATTGATTCAAAACAATATCCGTGTGTAGTTTTCATCATGCTTTTTCTCCATATGGTTCGTTAAAGTCCAGGTGGTGCAGCCATAAAATAATATTAACAAATAATACTGACAACGCTACAGAATGAATGAAAATGCCGTTTTATTTTATCAGAGTGATTTGACTTCCATATGGTCCATAACCAGTCCATAGCAGTTCATGCCTTCCATATACATAGGGAGACATCACTTTCAGAAGATGAAATATTGTTACCGTGGAATGCGAAATGGTCACAAATTTCAGACCCTCATCATTTAAAGTGGATATGGTACAATTTTTAAAAAAATACAGGAGCTCTTGTTTCATCTGAGTTCTCATGGAAGCCAATGTCTCTTGCTGCCTATTTCAGGCTATGCAGTGGAAATTCGGCTTGCGCAGTTGTATATTCATGATGTACTAGATCATCTTCGTAGTCTACGTCTGTTATATTTTATGCAGGTTATCGTCTGCTTTTTTTCTTTTTAGTGAGATTTCATTTCTTTTCATTTGATTTATTGACATTGTAATTTAGGCAGATTATAAACATATATGATATTAATGTATCTCTTTGTAAGACTCCAGTGACAATTTCAGAGAAATTATTATCACCTTTGTGTGAGCAAAATATTACTTTCGTGTTTTTGTAAAGCATCATTACAGCAGTAACAGTTTCTTTGCTCGATCTCCTCCCCTCAAGTATTCTTAGTAAAATAGAATAAGGAAAAAATATTGAAGATACAATTAGTAAATAATAATTAGTAAAATATCTAAGCAATATGAGAAAATTTCTTTAAAAAAGCCTATGTGCAGAAACTTAAGAAAGCCCAGAGACAGCTGACAAATACCAAAAGGAACAATTAAAATACATTCTCGGCCAAATCAATAGAATCAGAAATTCAGTGGAAGAGACACAATCACGATTACCATGCCGGATAGAATATGAATTGAGCAAAAGGAAAAAAAAAAACACTTCGAGAGCAAGATTACCAGCCAAAAAGAAAGATTACAAAAGTGGCAAGAACATTTCTAGAATCTGCTTGAAAGCCCTCCTGAAGCTACTGAATAATTATTAATAACCAACAAAGCATCAACTTTAGTTTACGTGGGTGGGGAACCTGAGGCAGTATGGAAAAAATCAAAAGCAGAAAAACTGCTGGCCTCAGTGAAGTATGGAAGACAATTTGACGATATAATTCTTCGATTATGCAACGTAGTCTAGAAACAAAATACAATAGAGAAAACGTTTAGATTTAAAAACACAGACGATTATTGTTGTTTTTTTTTTTTTGTTGTCTTATAGTATTTATAAAGTTTAGTTAATTCTATTTATATCTAAATTTGAAGAACTATTCCGAAACAAAATCCAATAAAAAGTTCAAATATTCAAAATCTCAGATATCAAAATTTCAAAAATTACTGAATTCTTAAGAAAATTCTTGCTTTTATCTATAAAAGAGACGAACAATGATGGAAAGAGTAGGGAGGAAAATTTTTAGACATTTTTGATAAACTCTAAACTAATATAAGAAATCTTAAAAGCTGACAAGAAAAGACTTCTGCTGAAAAGAATCGGCTCTCTGGTTTTTATCAAAACATGAAGAGGGGAAAGATTGCTGACTATAATTATTTATATATAAGCAGCAAACCTGAAAACAGCATCTGTTTGGCTACTGACATCCCATCTCACAAAGCATCTAAATAAGGCGAGCAAGATATGCTGGGCATAGTTGGAAAAGTAAGGACCAGCCCGTAAACAACGTTTTTCTCAAGAATACCGCACATGGACAAACCCGTTTAGGCTGACTAACAAAAAGTTTTATTCATCTGATCTCTACGTACGCTGGATGTCGTCTAGTGGATCTAGTGAATCAGTGATCAATAGGTACGGATTGCGAGTCAGAATCAAGGACACCTTGATTTCGGCGTACCCAGACGGTGATAATGATATATATATATATATATATATATATATATATATATATATATATATGTCACTTTTTAGTTTTTCTTACATAATTTTCTTACACAATTTATTATTGGCTGTAAGACCCATCTCAACGAGATCACCTGTTTGTCAAAGGTAGTGCCCTATAATGCTTCAGGCCGGAATACTGGTCGCTGAGAAGTCTTTGACCTGGCAACAGAAGTGGTCACATGACCTGCAACACTCCACTTTGGTCCTTACTTACAGAGATCCGATCACTCGGCTAGTTATATATATATATATATATATAAATGTAAAGTAGGTGACCTTAGTCGAGGGTTACCCGAATGCTCCCTTTTCAATAGCTACAACACTGAGGTGTAGGGGAGGGCGCTACTCCTTTCCTTGGATTGCTCCATTTTATCCTTGATACGTACCTTATAAAGCTGAGTGTCAAGCAAGGCGGCTTCAAGTACCATTTTTTGAGTCTCTGGTATGATTTGATCTGTGATTGAACCCCGGGCTTTCAGATCGTTGGCGAACACCCTACTCATTAGGCCAATATATATATATATATATATATATAGTATTATTCGGTCCAGGAAACCAGAGTTGAGAGTAATTCCATCAGGACAAGAAAACCATTCAAAACTGAACATTCAAATTTTCCTGGTAAGGAGCTCAAGTTCTGTTAAGTTTTCTTCGTGTTTTTGGTTTATATCAAAAACACATCACAGGATGGAAATAAATTTATAGTCCTAATGTGACTGTTTTTTTTTGTTCTCAAAGAAATATATATATATATATATATATATATATATATATATATATATATAAGCAGGATTTGGCATAAAATGATCCACAAGGGCTCATATGGCATTAAACAAAATGACCAACCAACCAACCAACCAAATAACACTCCCCCCACACACATATGTGTGTGTTCGTGTGTGTGTGTCTGTTTTGTTTTTGAGCGCACACGCGCGTGCATATGTATCAGAGTTTACGAGGATAAGTTCATAATTCTAATCACTATCAATATATTAAAACAAAAGGATCGTAGATAATTTGTATACCCATTTTTAAAGATTTTTGACCAAGTACGTTAAATTATATCTTCATTATTACATAAGAAGATAGCAAGAAAGACACATCTCTTTCTCTCTCTATATATAGAGAGAGTGTAAGAGACAGGGAGGGCAGAGAGAGATAGGGACAGAGAGACAAGGAGAAGAGAGGCGAGAAGATAGAGAGAGAAGAAAAAGATAGATTGGTAGAGATTGGGATAGAGAGGAGAGGGTAGAAAGGGAGAGAGAGAAAGAAATAAAAAGGAGAGGCGAGAAAAATATAGATAGAGAGAAGAGGAGAGAGGAGTAATACTGAACAATATATATACAGGATGAAACGATAAAATTGTCGTCCTAAAGAAAACAACACTACAGCTTTATTTTAAAACTTTCGTAAAAAAAAAAAACAATTCAGGTAACTTAACTATATAGTAGAGCCGATATATATTCAATGTAGCCGCCTTCAGCCTCAATCGCCGCCTCGATACGGATCCGGAACTGGGAGCATGCCTTTTCCACAAGTGCTGGCAGGAGCTCGGCGAATACTCGGCGGATGATGGCGATCAGGCTGGCGTTGGTTTGTGGGAGGTCATGTTGGTGATGTTCTCGACGTATGATCAAACAAATTAGTCCAGCGGGTTCAGGTTAGGGGGGGAGGGGGCCCGACGGACTTCATTAGCCTGAGACTCTTTGTCTTCTCAGTCAAGATCTGGCTTGTCTGGTGCCAGTAGGACTTACACTTCAAGTCCTACTTCACACATGCCTTGACATTTGTGTGAGAGACGCCTAAATCTCTGGTACTATTTACCAACCCCTCCGCTCGGGCAGGATATGACACAAGGTCAATTTTTAAGCGAAGTTTAACAGGTTTGAATTCAGAGTTCTCCTTCTCCTAGACTAGTTGCCTAACCATGGCTGAAGAACCTAGTCTGTCCTACTATTTACCCATAGCTGGAGGGAGAATTATTGGATTCATACCTTTCCCAAGGGTATTAGTGCTATGTGAAATGCAATCAGTCTCGTCCAGGATTTGAACTCGTATCGCCGTCTTCGTTTCCTACGGCGATAACGACTACACCACGGGCACCTAAATCTCTGGTAATCTGCCGAAAGGCCACTGGGGAGTTTCATCAATGATTGCCTGGACCTTTTCGATGAACTCCTTGGTCTGTGTTTTCCTGGCGGGGTCGTGCCCTCAAGCGTTGAATCGTCCGGATTTGCATTTTGAGGGTGCTGTCAATGGTCCTGATTTCATAACTTGGATCGGTAGCGAGCCTGAGTTGTACAGCGGCGCATCTCCGATCTCGCTCGTTGAACATTGTGTCACTTTCAGACATGATAGAAGGCTGTTATCACTCTTGGGATTTGTACACAACTGGCCAACTTGTAGGTGGTCTGCAACAAAAAAAAGAACACCGGTTTTCATTAAACGGAAATGGAATCACGTCGTCTTTTCTAGGGCGACAATTTTATCGTTCTACCCTGTATATATATATGTGTGTGTGTGTGTGTATATGTGTGTGTGTAGAGTAAGAGAGAGAGAGAGAGGGGGGAGAAGATGAATAGAGAGATAGTGAAAGAGAAAAAAAGAGAAAACGGGGAGAGAAATCGGTGCTTATATCTGTGTAAATAGATTAAGGTAGTTTATTCGGCTTTTGGTTGTCAGTATATATCTTAGTTGTCCCTGAATAAGATAAATGGCAATTTACTTATCGGAATATCATGTTAGCAAACGTGCAACGATGAGTCAAATCCATGAAGTCTAGAGGTATACTATTGAAATTGAAATGGACATGATGTGTGATTTGGTGTTGATCATCCTTTCATATGATGACATAAACCTGTGATAAATTTATAGATGAACAGTAAACTGAACCCTTGAGAAAAGTGAAGAGATTCATGCAGAATAAAGTAGATAAGCTCGAGCAATGTGGATCGATTGCTCAGTTGAATCTGTGTAATCAGCTGTGAGAGAATAAGTTCTCATGTTGAATCGGTTTACTGTATTGTTTTCACTATTGTAAGGAAATAAATGATGATAATAATCTGTCTCACCCAATCATTGGGAACTTTGGTAATATTCACTTGTCCTTCGTCTCTTTGCTCTTCAAATATGTTCTCTAAGTCTTGGACCACAACTTTTGAAAAGTTTACTTCTCTTTCTTCTTCTTTTTCTGAAGGCACAATTACCATTATTGGTTTCTATTTCGGGTTTCTCATGATCCCAGAAGTCAGAAACCTGCGCATCAATTTTCCAGTTAATAATTCTTTGTCAAAGTAATTATTGTCCTTCGTCAAGAGAATCCTATTTCGTTATTTTCATTTTCTAAATCAGAAATCAGCAGATAATTTTAATAAAGATGAAATTTTTTCTTTTCTTTTTTCCGTATAAACGATTTTAAATCGGTGTATATTAGGAAATTCTTCCTGGTTTGTAAAATCTGCCCTCCCTAAATATGCAACACAATATAAGATTACAAGCCTCCTTTACAAAACGATCACTTGATACTACTCTTGGTAAGAAGAATGGAATTAGCACACTTTGAGAATGTTCACTTGCATTGCTTATTTAGCAGTATATAAACTAACAACAGATAAGACGCTAAATAATCTGGTTTCAAGAAATTTTCCTTAAAAAAACTAGAGTAGATTGTTTTAATCGATGATTTATTTTTCCAAGCCATGCAGTGGAAACTACTATGGAATGACCCAAAACTGAGGAAAAATTATGAAATTTATTGGTAAGAAAATGACAGTAAATATCCACTCGCTCCTCTTTGAGGTTTTATGACTGCCTTAATATTTTCAGCCATGGATTTCACTCATTTAAAGCAATATCCTTAATCAAAATGGCCCCAACTTTCCTGAATGGCAATTAATATATCTCCTTTTGGGACTATTGCCTTCTTATGGATGATTTTTAAAAAACTTCAACCATAAATTGTCAGTTGCAGTAAGACTCAGAATGTTCACTGTCCATGTCATTAATTTTATATCCTTTTTCCGAAGAACATTTTAATTCCCTTTTCTTTGTGACAAGATGAATTATCATCCTAAAAATGACTTCACAACCATTTTTCAGTCATGAAATAAGAAAATTATCCATATTTGTATCGATTGGGATTGTACCGTTCCCTTTAGTCCTTATTAAATGTGTTGCACTGTCATCTGCTGATTCATGCAGAAATATACATATATATGCTGGATACATACCGATGCAATGATAACAGACGCAAGAATAAAGGACGCACGCAATGATAAAGACGCAGTAATAAACGACGCAGGAAGACTTCTTTTACAATATTTACCTCTCACTTTATTGCAAGGGTTCGAAAAGGGTTGTTCAAGATTTGCTTGTGAGAGGGTGTTAGAGACCGAACAGAACTGAAATATTTTGACCCCAAACTTATGCCCGTCACGTTGTGTCTTTCTTGTTCTTCTGATGCTCAACCGGAGCCCTGGGGTCCACGCTGCTGGGTGATGGCTTTCTTTACGGAATCTTATCAGCATCTTCTCTAGATCCCAATTCATCAGGGCTTCCCGTGGGCCCCTTCGGCCGGGTGTGGCTTTCCTTACCAAATCTCGACTTCAACTCCGTCCGATCTTCAACTCAACTGGCTCGTCGAACTCAACTGAGTTATATAATCGTTCGACGCCCTCTCGAACTTTGAAATCGAATGTTTAATCATCATCAAGCGGAAATAACTGTCATGCAGTTCAGAGGTCACTCTCTTCCGGTGCATCACTCTGTGGCACAGTGGGACCTTCACCTTGTCCCATATTAAGGAGGTGCCCGTGGTGTAGTCGTTATCGCCGTAGGAAATGAACACGGCGATACGAGTTCAAATCCTGGACGAGACTGATTGCATTTCACATTGCACTAATACTCTTGGGAAAGGTATGAATCCAATTATTCTCCCTCCAGCTATGGGTAAATAGTAGGACAGACTAGGTTCTTCAGCCTTGGTTAAGCAACTAGTCTAGGAGAAGGAAAACTCTGAATTCAAACCTGTTAAACTCCGCTTAAAAATTGACCTTGTGTCATATCCTGCCCGAGCGGAGGGGTTGGTAAATAGTACCTTGTCCCATATTATCAGCCTTAATCTGCCCACGCGATCTCTTTCGATTACTGGCCATTGGAATGTGTCACTTCCTTCCGGTGCATCACCTTGGAATAGCGTTTTTGGGCCAGGTCGAAGGTCAAAATATTACAAATGAATGATTTGGAAAATATACTAATTTTCTTGAGGCAGTCATCTTTTTATGTTTAATTTTAACTGCACCAGAAAAAATATTTAGCATATTCATCTTTGCCAATATAGGGTCCATCACAGAATATCAATTTTATCTAGTTGTCTGCAGGCTTTTTAGACCCCATTAACCTCATTTGTTTCTATGTGTTGGTGCTGATTTTTGTTTGGCTTTTCTGTATGTACATGTCATTTCATTCAGCTGATATTTTAAAGTTCAGTCAAAAACATTGATTATTGTTTCCACTCATTTTTTTTTTCATTCGTTTTGGTACTCATTTTCTATTTTCAAGGGAAATTGCTTTGTGTTTTCTTTCCTGGTGCTTTGATGTCTTTTGTGGTCTACCTGTATATTTATTCAATATTTGCACCAAACATTTGACACAACGGAGTGAGAACAACCAACATCTTTCAGCCCACTCCACTGGGAACAGCCTCTATGAAAATAGTTTTACATTTCTTTCCGTTGTTTCTATTGATTGTTTCTTTGTTGGGGCCATATTTCCTTTCAATTTCTTAATTTGTAGAGAACACATTTATAAAATGAAAATCGAAAATACCAAATTCAGATTCATTTGTGAACTATTCATTTTGTAATATTTACTTTTCTGTTGTTGAACCAAAAGTTGGTGTATGAGTCATCCGGGTTTCAATCCCAGCTTCGAGAATCTTGCGCGTCTAGCCACACTGAAGAGTTGTGATACAACAAAACAATCTGCCTGTGGATGACAATATATGCTCCTTACGCCCGTAGGGTTGAGCTTTATAGCGAAGGAGGCAATGGTTGCCACTCACGTAAAGCAAGGCTCTTCGAATGAATTGAGGTCTCAGTAGTCGTTAAGCATATATATATATCATCATCATCATCATCATCATCATCATATCGCGCTGGTAGCACGGATATCCCTGACCCTCTCTCGCCACTCCTCCCTATCGTTCATCGCCCTAGGTAGGTCTTCAGGACAACATCCTTTATCCTCACATAGCTGCTGAATGTACGTTCGAGCTGGTCGTCCTGCTTTTGCGCGGCCATGTGTGGGGATCCATAAGAGTACATCTCTTATGAGTTCATCTCTGCTTCTCCAGCAGTGTCCAGCATGTCTGGTTCGTCTAACTTGAATAGTTTTCGTGATAGGGGGCAGGTGGCCGTACAGTTGGTGTCTTGTGGGGTGTTGCTGCCAGGACTTGTTCAGGATTGCACGCAGCATATATATATATATATATATATATATATATATATATATATATATATATATATATATATATATATATATATATATATATATATATATATATATATATAATATATATATATATATATATATATATATATATATATATATATATATATATATATATATATATATATATAATATATAATATATATATATATATATATATATATATATATATATATATATATATATATATATATATATATATTATATATATATATATATATATATATATATATATATATATATATAAACAATACAAATGCAATACATAAACGTTTAAGATTCCTTCAGTTATGCTAGTTTCCTCATGGCTGTGCGGTAGAATGTTGAGGTGGCGTATGAGCGGCCGGGTTTCGATCCCAGCTTCGAGAATATTGCGTGTCTAGCCACATTAAAGAGTTGGAACGGTCCGTCTGTGGGTTATATATACGAGGATCATTAAATAAATTTCCAGACTTTAACCCTTACCCTAACCCTTTGGGCTATCAAATCTGGTGTTCTGACTTTCTTACTCCTCCCACACCTCTAATCATCCCTCACAGACTCCCTGCCTTCCTGGAATCTCTTATGTCACTCAAAAACTGATGCTCGATTCATTCAAGATAGTCGAAAAGCAAACTGAAGCATTCCATACGTTTCTGTGGCAGCATTTTTTCCAAGTTTAAAACAGAATTTTATTTCATATTGTTCTTCTAAAGTGTCCTCACGTCCAGATTGCATTTTAAAATTCACCAGCTGTGACAATCAGGCTTTAGTAGGGTGTATTCCAATTGCTGTTGTAGCTGTTTATTTGAACGTGAAATCATAAAAATTGGTCAGTCATCTCATAATATGTATGGCAATAACATAATGAATTTTCAAGAGTCTACGACAATTGTAAATGCCTGTACAAAAAAGTCTGGAAACTTATTGAAGGCACCACGTATATATCCTGTTACATGCAAAATTCAAAATGTGCTTTTAAAAGCGCATGTATTTAAGTCTAATCTATGTATGTGTGTGTGTGTGTGTGTGTGTGTGTTCTTTATAAATGACATATTAGGAAATTTATACTTCTACTGTTAAATTTTCATCGGCTAAAATTCATTTTATTTTCTGAGACAGAACCCCCTATCTAAAAAAAAAAAAAAAAGAAACTCTTGTTCTTTATAGGTTTCACTCATCCTATAGCAGAAGTAACCTCAGCGAAAGTTACTTGCAGAGAAACGTATCTTTGTTTATATGCAATGCCAGAGACATTTCAAAAATATCTCCTGATAAAAACCAAAAAAAAAAAGCAAAAACAAAAACAAAAAAAAAAACAATGTTTGTAAAAAAGTGATAGTTGTCCGCTAAGAGAAGGAAATTGATGCGAAAAGATAGAAATAACATGTGTGTTCTTAATGCCCAGCAATATGTTTTTTTGTGTGAACCTTCTCATGGCTGGATTCTTTTTACTGTAAATGTCTTGTCACTTTTGATAATGTTGGAAGATATTTTCGCATATGGCCTCCGAGAAACATGTTTTATACACAAAGGAACATTTTACACCTTTATTCACTTAAGTATTTATTTATTTTATTCATTTCATTTTCTTTTTTTTTCCGAATGAGCCATCGATATGATTGGTTGTTGTCAAGGTTGAACATGAAGCCAACAGGTTTTTTCTTTTACTGTTGGGCCAGTATTTTCTTTAATATATTAATAGATATATTTCTTAATGAAGTATGTTCAAAACTAAACACGCTTAACCAAAAAATGACAAATAGAGAATAGTTTTTTTTCGCCAACCCAATATTATACGGTCTAAAATTTACATTATTTTTATTTTTTGTAATTGAACATTTTTATTTCTTTATTTTAATTCTAAATAAATGCGATGAATTTTTACAACTCAACCCAACACTGCTTAAAAGAAATATTACATTTCATAAATACATATATTATAGTACAGTTATAAATTAAGTTTGCTTTAAATTACGGATACGTTTTGTCAGCGGGGCATAGAGTAAACTGATGGAATCCCCTTTAAGGGGTGCCCTGGGTATAATTGCATTGGGTGGTGCGGTCTCATTTCCAGAGCTCTGGGGAGTATGAAGTACACTTTCACTTCCATTACTCATAGGTCCATTCCGACCCAGAGTGGCCATAGCTGTTAGCGTCCGATCTATGGGTCAATATATATGTTTCAAATTATTCGTATAAAATAGGAGCGTGTGCCAAAAAAATCATTTGGGACACAAATTCACAGGTGATGGGAATAGGAATGCAAATGAACTCCAAGACATAAAAATAACCCTAGACAGGTTGTTGTATAGTTATTTAAACGTTCATGCATCACAACGACACAACATCAAAGACAGACGCATGAAGGAAAACGCTTGAAGGATTAAGATGCAGGAAGGAAGACACAAGAAGACTTCTTTTGAAAAATATTCACCTCTCACTTTATTGCAAGGGTTCGAAAGGGTTGTTTAAGGGTTGCTTGTGAGAGGATGCTGGAGACCGAACATAAACTTCATATTTTGACCCCACTGTTATGACCGTCACGTTGTGTCTTATTCTCCTGATGTTGGGGTCCACTCCATCGGGGTTTTCCGAGGGTCCCCTCGGTCGGGGGTGGCCTTCCCTACCACATCTGGTCTCTAACTCTCTGGGAGTCTGCTGGCAACTGCTTGGGACCCAAACTCAACTGAGTTAAATTATAACTCAACGCTCACACGATCGCCTACTGGATCTTTGAATCGGATGTTTAATCGTCATCAAGCGGAAATAACTGTCATGCAGTTCAGAGGTTACTCTCTTCCGGTGCATGACTGTAGTGGCACAAAGAGACCTTCACCTTGTCCGCCCACGCGATCTCTTTCGATTACTAGCCGTTGGAATGTGTCACTTCCTTCCGGTGTATCACCTTGGAATACCTTTTTTAGGCCGGGGCGTGGGGTCAAAATATAACAAGGTTATCATACTTCAATTAATCAACATGTGAAGAAAGTCAAATAATACAGCTCCTGAAACGTTGACATTTAACAACGAAGACCTGGACTATAGTCCAAGTCGCATGAATTATTAAAATACTTTACATTATTTTTTTCATCTGGTTCAAGTTCGAATAATATTGAATTTTTTGTTCAACGAGGCGATACAATATTGTTTATATATATATATATATATATAGATATTGGATTGGCGTTTTAGTCAGCCAGGTTTCGATCACAGCTTCGGGAATCTAGCCTGTCTAGCCACACTGAAGAGTTCTGATAGAACGAAACAGTCCGTCTGTTGATGACAATATATCTGCTCCCCTACCCCTGTGGGGTTGAGCTCACTACCGAGGGAAATAATGGTTGCCACCAGCGTAAAGCAAGGCTCTTCAAATGAATTGAGCTCTCGGTAGCTGTAAACAATACAAATGTGATACATAAGCGTCTAAATTTCCTGCGCTTGCGCTGGTTTCCTCGTGGCTGAGTGGTAGAATTTTGGTTTGGCGTTTCAGTCAACCAGGTTTCGATCCTAGCTTCGGGAGTCTAGTCTGTCTAGCCACACTGAAGAGTTCTGATAGAACGAAACAGTTTGTCAGTGAATGACAATATATATATATATATATATATATATATATGTAAGAAAAAACAAAAAATCCCCAAAACAAGCACGCAATACTTAGCTGAACATTATGTATTAAAACATGTCAAGTAGGAGGTGCCCGTGGTGTTATGGTTATCCTCGTAGGAAATGAACAAGGCGAGACGAGTTCAAATCCTGGACGAGACTGATTGCATTTCACATAGCACGAGTACCCTTGGGAAAGGTATGAATCATTCTCCCTCCAACTATGGGTAAATAGTAGGACAGACTGGGTTCTTCAGCATTGGTGAGGCAACTACAGAAGGAAAACTCTGAATTCAAACCTATTAAACTCCGCTTAAAAATTGACCTTGTGTCATATCCTGCCCGAGCGGAGGGGTTGGTAAATATGATTAAAACATGTCGATAAATAAAACGGTCAGAACAAACAAGTTGGAAATACATCATAGATTTTATCAAATATTAAATAGATCATTTTTAAGAATCTACCATAAAAAATAATGTTTGCCTACCTGGGTGGGTCTGTTATTGTTGCACTTAAAAATGATTGAACAATGGGTAATCGAATCGGCAATATTTATGCAGTATTAGATTTATATTTTTATATGAATATTTCCGTTTGGAAGCCTTTTTAGGATTTAGCGATTCTTTATTTTCTTGTATTTTTCTCCTTTCTGGATAATACCATGTTTCATATTGTTTTTGTTTTCTTTTTTTGTTTTTGTTTTTTAACAGACCTTCGTTCATCCGAGATTTTGCTACTGCGAGATTTCCTCATTTCTTTTACGTTGTTTTCGAAGAGGAAGCAACTTGGCCATTGCTATTACGCCTCCTCTGACGTCATCCGTTTGGTGAGCAGAACAAAAAGAAAGATAGATTCATTCACAAGGGCAAAAATCGATCGTGATCGATAGAAGGTATAGATCAAGTGTTCAGGCACATGTATGTATGATTAAAAAGATGAAGAGAAGGGTATGGTAGAGGTAGACACAAAAGCCAAGAGAGAGAGAGAGAGAGAGAGAGAGAGAGAGAGAGGTGGGGTATTGATTCTTGTGGTTATAAGTAGTTTATGAAGTAGAGAAAAGGTCTTAAAAAAACTAAATTATTAAACAGGGATTAATGGACGGACAGACAAACAAACAAGCAAAAACGCTGAAAAATGGGAAATAAATGAAAGTATTTGGAGAGCTATTCGGGAATTTAAATTGTTTCGTCTCATTAAACCTTTAAATGCAAAACTGTAAAAGCAAATATAATATTGTAAAAATTTTCTAGATGGAGCGCTGAAATTTTTTATTCATTGTTTCAAAAGTAGTTCTTTTATTTTAAATCACAGTTTTGTCTGTAGGGCTTACAATTAGCTGACTGACGGGTAAGACCTCTCAAAAATATCTCCTAGTTATAACATTAAACAGCATCCGGTAATGCGGCTCCAGTTTCAAAGCTCTGGGGAGCGTTAAGTACTCCTTTTTTACCATTACTCCTAGATCCACTGTAGATGGGTTGATGTACCGTTAAAATTAATCAATCAATCAATCAGTCATTTTAAATATGTATCTTATTTACAACTTCCGATCTTTCAGCAATCAACCCGAATCGGAAGTGTTGAGGTTGGGTTTGGCTGGTGGTTAATACTTGCTGTCTCTTTTTTTTTTTGGTAGGGCCATATAGTCACGGTTAACCATATTTACCAACCCGTCCGCTCAGGCAAGATATGAGACAAGGTCAATTTTTAAGCGGAGTTTAACTGGTTTGAATTCAGAGTTTTCCTTCTCCTAGACTAGTTGCCTCACCAAGGCTGAAGAACCTAGTCTACCCTGCTATTTACCCATAGCTGGAGGGAGAATAATTGGATTCATACCTTTCCCAAGGGTACTAGTGCTATGTGAAGTGCAATCCAGGATTTGAACTCGTGTCGCCGTGTCCAATTCCTACGACGATAACCATTACACCACGAGCACATATAGTCACGGTTAACATCGTCGAACCTTTCACCGTGTTAAAAAGAAGACAAAAAAATGCAATAGTTATTTACCCTCTTTATCAAAAGTTTTCTTCAAGCCAGTGACATAAATTAGTTTTTCTGTCGCCATTTCACCTGACGGAGGAATTATATTCAAATATAGATATTATTCTTTCCTAAATACTCGGACCTCGCTTTTGGAAGTTGTATACCGTTGCTGCCTTGCCCTGTCGAAATCCCCACGCAAGCAAATATTCTGTGAGAAATCTCTCATCCCGTATTTTATTATCACATAACACCTATCAACCAATTAGTGTAGAACTGCTGACAGTACAAACAATTATTTCTCTCTGTTTGGTTCCTATCACCTGTGTTACTTTTCTGATTTCCATTCCGTCAATTAGAGCACCCTGTTGTCTTGTCTTACTCTCCAACGACAGGAGAATCTACCTTGCTATTACGTAAAACAATGAGCAAACCTTGTAAGGGTTTGTGATCATATTCTATATACTTTGGAGTCTGACTTTTATTTTCAATCTATAAGCTAAATGAAAAGCAACATCGACTATCGGATTTTATTTATGATAATGTGATATATATTTATGATCACGTGATATATATATATATTTACCCACGCCACAAGCAGGATACAACACAAGGTCGATTTTAAGCAGACTTTCATCATTATCATAATCATCATCATCAAGTCGCGTTAACAGCACAGTGTCCCTCCTCTCTCTCCCCATCAGTCCTTATCAATCCCTCCTTCCTGAAAGGTCCTTTCAATTACATTCTGTATCGACGCAGAGCTGATGTAAGCCCTCGCTGGTCGGCTAATACTGGCGCATCAATCTGTAGGAATCCAATGGAGAATGTCACTTATGAGTTCGTTCTTGTTTCTCCAGCATTGTTCCACACGTCTTCTTCGTCTTATTTGGAGGATTTGTGAGAGTGGAGGTAAGAAGCCCTACAACCACAATTTTGTTGGGAGGCAATTCCTAGATCTATTTAAGACAGCACAAGGCATTCTTGAGTGGTTCCCAACTAGTTTTTTTCTGTATGCTTTTCGTTAGCGTCCACTTGGTTAATCCATTCATTATTATTTCCATATGATCGATAACTTATCAGTAACAGTATAGGCCTTTGCAAGACGTATGTTGCCCTTACTTTCAGTAGATGGAATATTGCTACCGAGGTATTTGAAATGGTTTACTTGTTTTAGATGGAGACGGCTCTGAAAGTGGAGACGGCTCTTGTTTAAAACACATTAACTAACATGAAACATGCTTTATTTGTGTTCTCAGAGAAGCCAATGTCTTCTTATGCTTGTTCCCGACTATGCAGTAAAGATTCGGCTTAGGTTGGTGTATTTGTGAGAAGCACTAGATCATCTGGGTAGATTGTCTCTATCATAGTTTCTGCGAGATATTGTCTGCAATTTGCCTTTATTTTCGGGTAAAAACATTCTCTTTTATTAGATCTATGAACCTTCTAATTATGTAATCTAGGCAAAATCTTCAAATGAACGAGTTTAACAGGTTTGAATAGAATATTCCTTTTCTAGACTGGTTTCCATAACAGGGTTAAATAATACAGTCTGCCCTACTACATAACCATAGCAGAAAGCAAAATTCTTGGTTTCAGACTCTTTTCAAGGGTATTAGCACTATTTGTATTTCAAACAGCCTCGTCTAGGATTTGAACTAGGGTCGCCGTCTCCATTTCTTATGATCATAACCTTTACTCCACGAGCGCCTCCGATGATCGTATGATACGATAACTATTATTATTGCTAGTAGTTGTAGTTTTTATTATTGCTGTTATTATCAAGCGTTATTGGAGAGAATGTTTGCTGAATATGAATTGGGAGGGGTAAAGTTGTCAGTTATATTCATTTGTTTTTGTTTTCTTTGATTCAGTCTTTTTTTTTTTTTCATCGATTTAACATGATTTTTCCCGGTATTTTTTCTTTGTCTCATTTTCTTCGATATTTTCTCCATTTCTATCTCACCATCCTCTTTTTCTAAACTATTTTCTTTTTCTTTTCTTATCTCTGGTTTTTTAATTCTTTTTTTCTTTGATATTAATCATTCTTTTTCATTTACTTTGGCTGCTCCCTCTCTCTTCTGTTCTCTTTCTCACTCACTCACTCTCTCTCTCTCTCTCTCTCTCTCTTTCCCCTATCCTGTTATCGCAATCTCACTCTATTCATTGTATTTCAGAGAAACTTAAATAATTCTTGTTCTGATATTTCAGTCATTCTCTTTTTCTTCCTATTTTTAAAATCTTATTATTTGTATTGCAATTCATGTTTTTTTTATATACTTTACAGTTTTTCTTACGTATGTTTCTTTAAATTATGTAATTATTTTGTTTTCATCTATTTCATAATAATCTTCGTTTCCTTCTCTTCACTTATTCTTTTTCGTCACTTTCATTATTCTCATTACATAAAAGTTATCGTTAAACTATTCAAGATATCGATTTTTTCGAAACTTTGCAACTCAAAGAATTTTAATGCTTTTCATGGAATTTTCGCCAAATCGGAATAATGGTAGAATATCAAAAGACTTTGCAATCTAGTCTTTTTTTCTCTTTTCTATTTTTCGTTTAGTTCTAAATGCATATGATCCAGTGTCTTCTGGCAATTCGTGGAAGTGTTTGAACAATCAGAAGTACATGAAAGCCATCATTTGGCACTGATGCAACTAATCAAGTATTTTTCATTCCCTTCATTGAAATCTGATAGCATTTAAATTAAATTATCTGTTATTATTTTACTTCTTGTGCGTTTCACGTATCGGCATTTGTTGGTGGTCTTCCTCGGGAGTCTGAGTGAAAGCAAGTCTCTTCATGTCTCCATGACTCTTCCCAGTATTCTAGTCGATGTTAGTAATGCTATAGTTTTAATTTTCTAGATTTTTCTCTGATTTCTATTTCATCAGATTTTTTCCGATTCCACTGAGGACCGTTTTAAGTGTACCAAATACAACTGTTACCAACGTCACCCTCATGATTAACATTTTTTTTTAGTTCTGTGGCAGGATCCAAGCACTTCTAAAACTTTTTACTTTCTTTTAATCTTAATCTGTGGTCTACCGGAACAGCAAAATACATAAGATTACAAGACCTTTTTTTACTTGTTAATTATTACCTGAACTGGTTTTCTAGACGGGATTAGGTAGTCCGCTTGTATCTCAAAGAATTTCATGCGTTTCATTTTCTTCGACGAATTCTAGTTTGTGTATTTACCATTTGGTAGTGTGGCTAACTTTTATTTTTTCTTGCACAGTTCTCAATATATCACCTTTCCTAACCAGTTGTGTCAAGTTTTGTACTTCTTTCGTGCTATTTTGCTAAATTCACTTATTATGGGACTAGCTGTCTTGTTTCTCTACCCACATAGGCTCCACTTGCAAGTCTGTTTCCTAATAATTTTTGCTTTCATATAATTCGTTCTTATTGCATTATTTCGGGCTTCTATTAACCGAGATTCAGTTTCTCTTTTAGGGATTCCCTTCTTTATTCACATCCAAGTTGCTCGTGTGACATTTAGGCAGTTTATCACGTGAGGTATCCTTACAGTTGTTCTTCTTTCCATTTCTGCTTTCTAGTTTTTGTTGTTTTTTTTTCTCTTTGGCCTTATTTTGCCATTGTTCTTACTGGCTACTGCAATTAATCTTTCTTGGTACTTTTACCGTATTTCTCGAGCTTTCGTATTGATGCAACACTATCATCAATGCTTCCCTTATCCTCCTTCTTTTCATGACATACATAATATGTCAATGTCATCTCTCAGTTGTAAGGGTTTGTGCATTGTCATCAATTTCCTTGTCCATTTATACATTTGTTCGAGTTCTTTTCCTTTTAATTTTGAGAATAGTCCCAAGTCTGTCATAAGGAGGACTGCCTAGATATTTATTCCTTTGGTGAGATTTCAACTGCAGAGATTGGTTTTGTGAAGTTTTCTTGTTCTTTTGAGGTGCCCTTTTCTTGTTTTTTTCTTTTATCTCAGCTTGTTTGACGCTATCCGCTTCCATTATTCATAAATACATGTAATTTTCCTTCTCCACAGGCGTTCTACTTCTTCCTTAATTGATTGTTAATTCCTTCTATTATTTCACTTTGTCCTACTCTTCATTTCAAGCTTTCAAGCTCCTCTTCATTTCCGGCAAATATATTAATATTATCGATATACATTAGTTGATTGATCTGTTCATGTGATTTCGGATATTTGTAACCTCTTATGCATCTCCTAAGTACATAAGATTCTTCTTTAGATTTTTAACTTTGCTAGAGTTTGTCCACCTGTTGTTGATTATAATTTCCAGTTTTCAATGGCCTTCTTAATAAAGTTCACGACATAATTGGATATTTTGCACATTTCTAGAAATCCTATTATCCAACGTTACGGGATAATATCATAAAGCTTCTTATTTTCAATCTACTCTGTGGCATGATTTATCCACCTTGTTCTGACCTTGTGATAATCTCTATTTGGTCTATCATCAATTCCTCTTGTTACTTTGCAACATCCTTTCTTTTCTTTTGGAAACTGGTATAAGATCGAGTTATATATTTTTTCTCTTTTGTGCATTGTTTGGATGTTCCACATAAGAAGTAACCACGTTATTGGTCTATAGTTGCTAGGAAAGGCTTATTTTGTTTTTTTTTACTGCCTTAGGTTAGTTTACTTTCATTATCATTTCATTCTCATATCTTGCTCTGAAGACGGTTTGTTTCCTTTGTTTTCGCTTGTTTATTTGTTCTTGTCTTGTTTTCCCCAACTTTTTGGTTGAATACCTTCGCTTGTTATTTTGGAAGGCACTGTTTCGTTTATATTACTTTTATCAATATCTTTAGATTTATTTCTTTCAATTTTATTGTTAGTCTGGTCTGCTGTTGCTTTTTTCGGTCTTTCATTCCATTGTACACTTGTGTATTTTTTCTTTATTAGTAATTTTTCTTGTTATTGCCATTTTTTCTTTCCTTTTTACGTCCCTTTCCATTCAAGTTTTTTATTTCCGTTCGGGTTCCTTTGAAGGATATCAATTTTTACCTTTGACTTGTTTTGCTCGTGGGTAAATTAGTGTGTTTACTTCGGTGATGTTATCCGTTGGGATATTTTTAACAATAAAATTACCTTTTCAGTTTCTCCCGTATCTTTGTCTAGTGCTGATTAATTAGGAATGGCAATGTAACGTTTTCGCTCAATTTTTTAAAATTATTTCTACATTGTTTTTCTTCAGGTGTTAAATCATGTTGTGATACAGGGTTCCGTGATATTCTGGTTTTAATCTCGTGTTGAGCATATACTTCACGACTTAACTGGCTACATATTGAAATATTTTGCCTTTACCGGAGATGAACCCCGTATATGTAGTTGACATATACATCCAGCCGTAGATAAAACAATGATGTAGCTACCGGAAAGTAAGCAATACGTGAGCGTAATACCCGATGCATTAAAAAAGTGTGGGTGCAAGCCATGACCAATGGAGAACAAATATTGCTTGGGTGGAAACCACGTCCAATGAGAAACAAGCATGGTATGGGTTAAGAGATGTGGCCATGTGGGTCACGTGGGAGTTGAAAAACTATATAAGGTCTAGAATTTTGTCTGAAGTTAATTACCGCAGGCTGTTCTGACTCCCAACAGATTCTTTGTGTGTGCGAACTCAGCCTGCCCACTCTCCTGCTTCTCACTAGCGTTACCGTCGAAGAATAAAAAAATATGCGATTACATTTTATATGTACGTGTTCCTCGTTGGTTGATCTAGAGGTTGCATAGTACACATATGTCTAGTAATTCGAGGTCAGAAAGTTGCCTTTCTTTAAAATCATCCCGTCTTGGTTGGCAAGTCAAAGGCTAGTCGTAGAAAATGAAGTGGATTCTGTCAAAGTTTTGATCATCTTTTTTTATAACCTCTTTCTACAGAACTCCTTTTAAAACAGCAGGGGATTACATTTCTGTTGCCTTCTCTAGTGTACATTTTCCTTTCGTATCTTTCTGATAGATTGTTTCTTTTTGTCTTTGAGTACCAGAAATTAGAACCGCCAACATTCGCAGGATTCCTATTTTTTCATCTTGTTGCCATGACTCTCGAATCTGTTTTTCTGTCCCACGTTGATGTATATTCATATTTGATATTTTTCACGCGTAGCATTTTGTGGCTATACTAGACTCAGGAGTTGATATTGCTTGCTTCTATCACAGGTGTGGCCTGATATACTTCCAAGGAAGAATAACCTTCTGTGGGACGCTAAAAATATATATTTAGATATATGCCTTTAATATTTCCACGTTTTAACCACGTATAATCTCAATCGTTCGCCTTCTATTTTAACCTGTTTTTTTTTCCATTTTAATCTGTAAGTAAAGTTGGCGACCATAGTCGAGGGTGACCCGAAGGCTCCCTTTTCAATAGCTACAACACTGAGGTGTAGGGGATGGCGCTACTTCTTCCCTGGATTGCTCTACTTTACCCTTGATCCGTACCTTCTAATGCTGAGTGTTAAGCAAGGAGGCATCAAGTACCATTTTTTGAGTCTTTGGTATGACTCGACCTGGGATTGAACCCAGGTCTCCCGGGCCATTGGCGAACACTCTAACTGCTAGGCCAATGTCCGGTACAATCTAACATTCTTATAACTGCTGCTTCTCTTTTTACTGATTTCTTGCTGTTGCCAAACTTTTGACACTTTTTACTCGAGTCACTTATGAATTTGAATTCGAGCTCCTCCAATTCAAAAGATAAATAAATGATTGGCTATCTATGCGTCATTTTTGATTGAAGATTTCCTTTATCTTAAGGGCAGGCTAATAACTTTTACATAAAAGTTCGACCACATGGCGACCCGGAAGTATTTTTTAGATTCAATTCTTAACGATAATAATTTAAATATTACGAAGAGAGTTTTTACTTCGAGAATTCATGAAAAATATACAGAAACACGTATCCACCTGATTTTTCTGCGAATGAAAACGGGAATAAGAAAGTTCTTCTTTACATCACAACTATCAACCATGTTAATAATAATGATTATTATTATAATATTAATAATAACAAGACCTTTTAATAATCAACAAAAAAGAAAACTTGCCGAAGTGTGAACTTGATTGTCCTGGCTGACCACAGAGTAAAATTGAAAATAAACATAAGTTCCTGGACCTTGCTAGGGGACTGAAAAAAAAACTGTGGAACATGAAAGTGACGGTGAGACTAATAGTAATTGGTGCTCTTGGTACAGTCACTAAAGGATTTCTAAAGGGACTAGAGGACAAGGAAATAAGAGGAAGAGTTGAGATCATCCAAACTACAGCATTATTGAGATCGGCCAGTATATTGAGAAGTGTTCTGGTGACTTGAGGAGACTTGCTGTCACTCAAACTCCCGTGAGAAACCACCGGCAAACGCTGGAGTGAAAAAGTCAAAAAGGAGTAACAATAATGATAATACTACTAATAATAATCAACTTTGAAGAAAAAATCACAGAAATAAACGATAAAAATGAACGTTTGAATTTGAGACGCTTTTCTTACAGTTTGAGTAAATTAATTTAAAAGAAACTTCAATGTTTAGTAAGAAGAAAAAATATTGTTAGATTAATATATATATATATATATATAGTCGATAATTCATATATCTAAAAAAAATTAGTATCCGTTAATTTCAAAAGACGTCTGCTGTAACTGTTATGAAATAAATTCTGTGCAAATTTAAGAGAAAAAAAAGCAGATATTGATGAACAAAGTTTAAGTGTCTCTCGTTATAAAATGTTAAAATATAGATAAATAAATAAACAATAAAATTCGGTCGATTGCACCAAATCTATATATAAGTAGAATATAATGTTGCAAATTTTCATAAGATTGCTTGAATTACATTTTTATAAAGCAATTTAGATCAATTTACGATCAAAATTAAACAAATACTAAACATAAAAGTGAACATAATTATATATATATATATATATATATATATATATATATATATATATATATATATATATATACTTTATACAAGATTGAAGAATATACGATGAATAAATGAATAGATAAATTAATAATCAAATGAATAAAAACGACCTTTTTCTTATTCATTACTCCGGGTTGCTATTTCCTACACCTCCATCACCTCTTCTTCTTCTACTTCTTTATATTATTATTATTATCATTGCTTTCTTTTTACATCATCTGTAGATGATTGTCTTCACTGGAATCTGAGCCATAGCAAATCTCCTCTGGTGTCCAGGACTCTTCATAGTATTCTGCTTTATTTCAACAATGTTGTAGTCATGATAGTCTCAATTCGTTTTCAGATTTCCAACACTTCTAGTCACCATCCCAAACATTTGAGGGTCATTCCAAGTGTGCCTATTACAATTGGTATCACCGTTAATATCAAATTCCACAGCTTTCTTAGTTATACAGCAAAGACCAAGTCATGTCTCTGTTTTCGTTTTCTTTGATTTTCACTCTATGGTCTACTGGGACGGCAAAATCAACTATGGCGCAAAATCTCTTCTTTGATGATTATCAGTAGATTTGGTGTTCTGGCCTGGATTAAATGATCTGCTTCTATCTTAAAATCTTGGAGAATTGCATGCGTCTCATTTTCTCAGATGGATCCTGATTTGTGCATATACCATTTGGTAGTATGGTCGAATTTTAATCTTATGCACAATTACCGGTGGATCATTTTCCACAACTAGTCATGTCTCATTTTATATTCCCTTTGCGCTATTTTGTTACATTTGCTCATTTTGTAATTAAACGTTTCGTATTTTTTGCCACATAACGTACACTTGCTATTCTGTAGCGTACTATGGATTTTCGCTTTAATTTGTCCTTATGGCGTTGTTTCATGCTGCTATTATCAGAGATTCAGTTTCTTCCTTAAGGCTTTCTTTTCATCGCCATATGCTGTTCTTTTTAAGTGAAATTTTGCCTATCTACTGCTTGAAGTATCCTGGCAGTTGTTTTTTCTTTCCATTTCTGTTCCCTAGTTTTTGTTGTTATTCCGTTTCTGACCGCTGTAATTAGCCTCTCTTTTCTCTTTTTAATATTGTCTTAGCCTCTTGGCATGAATATATCTATTTCTAGCTTTAACACTGGTGAGTCCTAATCCTCCTTCTTTTCTTGATACATATTATCTGTCCTTGAGATCTCTCGGATGTGCTTAGTCATCAACTTCCTTGTTCTCTAGTCCACTTACCTGAGTTCCTCCCTTGTCCATTTTAAGAACGGTACCGAGTATCTAATAAGAGCGACACCCCATGTGTTTATCCCTTTGATAAGATTCTTGCCACAGAGATTGATTTCTAAAAATTTCATAGTTTCTGTGAAGCACTCTTTTCTTATTTTTTATCAGCTGCACTTATTTGATGGTGTCCGCTTCCAATTTTCCGAATTATTATAATTTTCGCTTTCTTCAAGCTTTCTAATTCTTTCTTGAATAAACAGTTCTATTACTTCTATTATTTGACTTTTCCGCAATTTAATACGTGCAAGGCACATTTTCCATGCCTAATTCCATTCCTATATCCTAACAGTATATTTTCTATTGTTCGGAACAGAGTCTCCAAATTATTTTTCATTTTTCGCAAACAGCTTGATGTCGTCCATATTCATAAACTGGTTAATCTTTTCTTGTGATCTTGTAAATTAGTTGCCCCTAATAAATCTCATAAGTATGCATTTGAAAGGCATAACAAGTTTTCCCCCAGCTGTTAATTCCTCTTTCCAGTTTCCATGGCTTTCATGATGAATTTCATGACTTTGTCGAATATTTTGTACGTTTTCAGACAATTTATTTTCGAGCATTTTGGGACCATATCATAGGTCTTTTTGTTGTCAAACCACACTTTGTTCAGAATTTTCCTCCTCGCTCTGCTCTCCTTACGGATGTGCTGTTGAGTGTACAGTAAATAACCTGTTCTCTTTCCCCCAGTAGTATCCTTTCTATTCTTCCCGAAGCAGTTTGCCACATATAAGCGCATAGTGGATCTATTCCGTAATCAGTGCGGTTAGGATTTTCTACATCAAAAGTAAACACATTGTCGGTCTATAGTTGCTGGGAATAATTTCTTTTTCGGAGCCTTTCAAGATCAGGGCAGTATTTCCCTTGGTAATCTATTCTTGGATATTTGCTTCTTCTGGGCATCTACTCAGTTGAAATCTCAGTCTGTAATGGATGAACGTGAAATTATCCATAGCTGGAGGGAGAATAGTTCGATGCATACCTATTCGAAAACAATCAGCGCTATGTGAAATGAAATCAGTCTTATCCAATTTTTGAATTCGGGTCCCTTTATTTATTTATTTCCTTAGACGAAAAACTTTACACCACAAACGCCTTTGAGTTTTTTTTTCTTTTATCATCCAATAAAGAATATTTCACCTCTGGAAGGCTTTTTGCATTAGTTGACTTAATCTATTGTGAATCAATGTAAGTCTCTTGAAACAGAAACCACTGATTCGATCGAGCGTTGGTACCTTGAAATTCGTATTTTTCTTGAGGGTTCTTCTTAAGAATTCAATGTTTATTTCTGCTTCTGGTCTTTTTGGATTCCTTGAATTTCATTTTTTATGTTCACCAACTATTCAGTCTTTTTGTTAAGATCATATTTCTCTGGAGGTGTCGTCGTAGTTTAATAGTTAAAGCGCTGGATTGTGAAATCGTAGTAAGCGAGTTCGAACTCCATCGCACTTTTACGTTGACATTCGGACAAATACCCTTGGAAAGGGTATGAACCTCCTTATCCTTCCAGCTATGGGTTAAATAGTACAACTACTCTTCATCTAGAAGGATGAATTTTACATTAAATAACATAAGAAGGTGGATATGCCATTTAAAAACAAACAAACCTCTCTCCCTTTCCACAGCTTTTGTTTTAATTGCAACTAGAATTGCTTGATTTTCTTCCTGCTTTTCCCGTTTATTTGTTTGTAGAATCTATTTTTATTGTTTTTGAATATTCTTTGTTGATTAGGTATTTGATTCCATGCGAGTTTTCATAGCTGATAAAACTTGTGATATTTCCACTGAAGTCTGATTACATCTCTACGACTCAACTAAGCATTCTTGCTGCTTTTGACTGTGCTGAGATTTGGATCGTCTGCACTTGCCAGCTGACCTTCATTTCATTCGATCTCTTTTGCCAGGCTTTGAGACCGTTTCAGTTGTTAGCCCTGTCCCCATTCACGATCCACAGCTTTTGCAACTCTCTGACAAGATTCAAGTATCTATCTCTCTTTTTGTTTTCTTTTATTGTCAATCAGTGATCCGCTAAAACGGTAAAATTCACTAGATTAGACTTTTTTTCTTCTTGTTAATTAATATTAGGTCTGGTATTCTGTTCGGAATTGGTTGATCTATCTATATTTCAACGTCCCAGAGAATTTAATGTCTTATTTTCTCAGAAAGATTCTGTTTTGTGTATATAGCAAACCATAGTGTAGTGATGGGTGATGAAAGATGTCACCTATCCAAGAAGTTGGAATGTAAACACCAATATATATATATATATATAAATATATATATATATATCCACAGACAGACTGTTTCGTTTTATAACAACTCTTTAGTGTGGCTAGACATGCAGGACGCTTTAAGCTGGGATGAAAACCTGCCTAAATTTACGCTAGACATGACATCTAACCACTCAGCCATTTCGGTGACATACGTCATCTCAGGAATTATAACGCACATCTAGTGGTTTTCGCTTGTTTACATTTGGTGCTATCGGATACCAGAGTGCTTTATTCATTCGAATAGCTTTGCATGACGTGACTTGCAGCCATTAATTTCTTCGCCAGAGTGCCCAACTGCCGGGAGGTGATCGCGGGATTTCGCGATTCGGTCGCTGTTTCTCTTTTGATTTAAGGGCGGAAACACGGAACAAGGAACGGAGTAAAGCTGTGGGAAGACGCCTGTCACTTAAATTACAAAGCTTTTCGTGCACATGGTGCACATTGTCCATTTTGTTTTTGCCTCCATGGCCTCAGAGACGGAACGGAGAGAGAATAAATAACGAAATCTTTATCATTAAAGGTTGTGTTTTTTTTTACTCTCCATACAAGATATAGCTATCCCCGACTTAGCAGTCACCACTCATCAGGTCACAGATTATTGGACCCTGTGACCATGTCACAAACATGGATTTAGATAATAACGCTTCATAATTCGAATCCCGATTTTCAAAGACAGACCTGAATGGCTACTACAAAACAATGTCTGTATAATGTGCTACACTCCATAAACGTTTCAACGTTGCGATAATGTGCTGGGTGCAGTTTTAAGAGCAATTAATGATGGTGTAAGCTTGCCATTTCATCATGATGAGGAAGCTGATTTTGTCTAGTTTCGTTGTTGTAGTCTACAAGTCAGAGTTATTTTGAGTATTGGTTATCAGATTTGTCTAGTGATGCAGTTAAGGTTTGCAAATGACAACTGCTTTCACGATGGCAACGGGATAGAATAATACGAAGACGGAATTATATAAATATAACTGAGACTATTCAGGTTTCAAAGAAAGATTTCTGCCCCACCTAGAATTATGGCAGCATGGACGCATAACTGTAACGCGCAGCTTTGAAAATGGAATTACTTTTGGCCGGAGAGACCGATGCGAAGTGTAGCGCTATTAACGCCTGTACTCATATTGTCGACCTCTTTCTCTTTTTCCTCACCTATTTTTTTATATATTTGGTTGATAACGTCAACACTCCATTTTATAGCATTCACTGGAATTACCCGGGATTTAAGCAATCAGAAGTAACATAATAATAATAATAATAATAATAATAATAATAATAATAATAAATCAATTCATTTCTTTGTTGTTTCCTTTTTTTTCCTCATTTTTATTTTTTCATTCCTTCATTTTTTCTTTGTTTCATTGTTTCTTTCTCACAGTTTTCTTTGTTTCATTGTTCCTTTCCTTAATTCTTTCCTTGTTTTATTGTTTTATACTTCATTTTTTGCTTGCTTCATTGTTTCATTCCTTCATTTTTTCCTTGTGTCCTTGTTTCATCCCTTTATCTTTTTCCTTGTTTCATTGTTTCATTCTTTGATTTTTCCTTGTTTCATTGTTTTTTTCCTTCTTTCTTTCCTTGTTTCATTGTTCTATTTCTTCCCTTTTTCTTTCTTTCATTATTTCCTTCCTTCATTTTTTTCTTTTTTTAATTGTTTTATTGTTTCATTCTCTCCTTTGATTCCTTATTTCAGCGTTACATTGTTGCATTTTTTCATTTTTCCGGGTTTCATTGTCGCTTTTTCTCTTTTTCTTTGTTTCAATGTTGATTTTTTGCTTCTTCCTTTCCTTGCCTTATTGAAATATTCCTGTTTATTAAATCCATTTTATTTATCAATCCTCCTCCTCCTCTCTCTCTCTCTCTCTCTCTCTCTCTCTCTCTCTCTCTCTCTCTCTCAGTTATGTACACATACTTTGGCCAAGTCGGCTGCGGCTGCAGAATACACCGACTGAATCTCTACAGATGAGTAAGACCTCCCCCCATAAGTGTCCTGGATATGACGCAAAACAATCTGATAGTGAGGCTTCAGTAATGCCGGAGTTTTGGGGAATGAGGAATACCCCTTTCTTGCCATTGTTCCAAGGTACACTCTAACCCAGAGAGGTGGTACCTGATAGGGTCCTATCTATGGGCCAAATAGAACTAAACTGTGTAATCATATTAAGTTGAATGGTTTGAAATAAAACTGTTCTGACATTTAACTGTGTGTAAATAAAAAAAATATACTTCAAAACTAAATTGCTTGAAATAGAACTGTTTATATTTGTAAGAATGGATTTGGCATTAAATAATCTACAATGGTTGATATGCCATAAAACCAAGTCAAACTCTCTCTCTCTCTCTCTCTCTCTCTCTCTCTCTCTCTCTCTCTCTCCGTATATTTATTTGGAAGTAAATCATGGAAAACAATCCGATAGAATAGAAAAATAAACTTTTGGATTACTTTCTTTTGTTCTATTTTTTCATATATAAATATATATTTATAATTAATGATGTACTTTGCCATGTCTATTGATAAAAATCGCTCAATATCGACGAGAGAACATATGTAGCTAAGTTAATATAGGCAGAGTTAACGGCAATGGGTGATTGTCGGTTTCTCGCTTATGCAATTATCAGACCACGACTTGGTCTAAAATTATATAAAAAGAAACTGACAGTCACCAAGTGCCGGAAACTATGTCTATCCTCTCCTAACTTAGATGCATACCTTTTATCACACATATCGAGCTTCATTTATTTGTAGAAATTGAAATAAAAAAGAATTCATTTTAAATCTTTTTCTTACATATATATATAGTCATCCACAGACAGACTGTTTCGTTCTATTAGAACTCTTCAGTGTGGCTAGACCCGCAGGACGCTCGAAGCCGGGATCGAAACCCGTCCAACTTTACGATAGACTAAGGATTCAGACCACACGGCTACAAGCGGACTACGTTGGCTAAGGGAATTTTAAGGTATTTTATTTTTAGCAACAGCAGCAGCAGCCTTTGTTTACATTTTTTAATACCCTATTGGCTACCAGAGTGCTCAATTCTTACGAAGAGCTTTGCATTACGCTAGGGGCGGCCGACAATTCCTTCGCCAGAGTGCTCAACCCCCATGGGGGAGCGTATATATATATATATATATATATATATATATATATATATATATATATATATATATATATAAGAACAGGAATTAAAAAAATTAAATGTATTTGAATCTTTTCCATTATATGTACATTTATTTTTAAATTCCAATTTATATATATATATATATATATATATATATACATATATATATAAATAAATATGTATATATATGTATGTATATATGTATATATAGATAGGAACAGGAATTAAAAAAATAAATGTATTTGAATCTTTTCCATTATATGTACATTTATTTTTTTTAAATTCCAGTTTATATATATATATATATATATATATATATATATATATATATATATATACAATTTGGAATTTAAAAAATGAAATGTATTTGAAGCTTTTCCATGACTGGTATACTTAAAGAATTTCGATCTTTCCTTCAGAGAAAACATCACAGTCTTTAAAAGCCAGATCGGTGTCCATCTTCAATGTCAACATGAAAGAATGGTATTCGCTTTCATTGAATATTTCTAACTTCTTTTACCCAATTAAAAACGGCCTTTGATGTTTTATTGTATATGATCAACTGTGTCTTTACGTGTGTGTGAAGTAAACTCTCTTTTGCCAGACTTTTAATTAATGGTATACATCCATAAAATACAAAGATCCGTTTTAAACAATAACACTGCAAAAGGGACTGAAGAAAGGGAAAAAAGAAAATAAAAAATAAGGAATCCTATCAATAGTTTAATATTATTGAGTCGGCCTTCTGCAAAAGCGAAGATTTGGATTTTGCTATAACTTTGTAAACCTCAACTAATTTTTATATAAACAGAAAATGTTATTCTAATTTCTGTTTTAAACAAATTTTGCTCAGAGAAAATCTACGTACAAACATATAACGATTGTTTTATATTTACGTGTAATTGAATAGATTATTCAATAATCCCTTTTTCTTGGGCCCAGTCGGCTGGTGAGGTTCCAGTAATGCTGGGGCTATGGGGAATGCAGAGCACTCCTTCATTGCTCCCAGTTCCAGTCTGGCCCGGCGTGGTAGCACCTGATAGGGCCTTATCTATGGGCTAAATAGAACCAATGGTATACTTATGCTAAAGTTCGTGTTTATGCTAAACTGAATTATTTGAAATAGAACTCTTTTTTGGCATTGAAAGTTTATTTACACTAAACTGAATTGTTTAACAGAGAATTGTTTTGACATTTAACTGTGTGTAAACAAAAGTTGTACTAGCTGAATTAGAACTGCTTGACTAAACTGAATAATTTGAAATAGAAATGTTTTAGACAAACTGTACTTACATTTAAACTGTGGGCTGATGCTAAACTGAACTGTTTGAAATTGAACTGTTTTTGACATTGAAACTGTACTTACACTAAACTGAATTAGAACTGTTTGAATAAACTGAATAGTTTGAAATAGAAATGTTTTTGACAATTAAACTATGTACTCATGCTAAACTGAATTGTTTGAAATAGAACTGATTAATTACATATAAATGGATTTGGCGTTAAATAACCTACAAAGGTTATAAAAACCCAACCAACCAACCAACCAACCAACCAACCCCTTTTCTATCGTTAAATATTTTCAATTAACCGTAAACAATTGCAGTAAAATATGTATTTTTAAAGACTTTTTCTACTGTAATTAACATTTAAGTATCAAACAAAACTAAACCAGTAATAAAAAGAAGGAACTTCACAACATATTCATATTATTGAAAAATATGAAAAAAAAGATTGAACTAATTTTTTTTTACACAGAATAAACAAAAATGCGATGGTAAAATTAAACAATAATATTTTACAACATTTTGGTACACATGGGCACATTATTATACAAAATATAAAGTACAAACAAGTTACATATACCCCAAATCTGAAAATTAACTTCGTAAGTCAGGCAGAGCCCACAGATGTTGCATTGATTTTTGTCTGAGAGCAGAGCAGAATAAAGATGTAATCCCCGTCAGAGCTTGCAGGTTCTTTGATCCTGTTTATAAATACCGATCAATACATCCATAAACCCATCATTTTGATAACCTCTGATAGCTGTTTTGATAAGCGACCAATCTTAAGAGTTTAATATGAATATATAATAATCCAGGGTAGATAACCGACTGAAAAGTAAGATTATAAAGTTACAACGTTTGGTTCTACTTCATAGAATACACATTTTTTTAGCCTTAAAATAATCAACCCCAAAAACATACATTCTAGAAATTTTGGATCAACATCGTATTAATATTAAAGTTACATTTTTATATTTTTCAACCAATCAGCTAAAAATACAATATAAGAACATTCTAGAAAATCCGGATCTGAAACTGATTAACAGAAAATTTTTAGGCTCTAAAACAAATAAGTAAATATACGAATCTGATCGGACAAGAAATGTCTGTCCACTTGAATTTTAGGACCCGCAATAAAATTATTTTTTGATCCTCTTCAGTGACCCCACAAAGTATAAATAACAAATAATTTAATCAATCAGAGTCATTCATTCCTTTCCACTACGAGAGGTAATGAACGGACAGCAGAGAACCGCGCCATAAGACTCAAAGGGAAAAGGCATGCGACCTTCTTTTACTAATAAGACACGTTGTTGCCAAGATCATAAGAAAACACACGTGCGGACTTTATTAACATGTAAACACACACACACACGGGCGAACAATTCTATTTTCATTCAATTGGCCACAACTATATTTTCTACATACACACATAACATGAATATAATATTTACTTATTTTTTCTAGCCTGTTTGTTATAAAAATAAATTGTTTGTTTGTTAATGTTCGTTGTTGTCATATTCCATTTGTTTATGTGCTTGTAAAATTTGTGTTGTATTTGTGATGGAACTGAACGTGAAAGTAATACCCGTAAAATACGGGCGGGAACTCACTCACACCCATTCACTACAAATTGGAGAGTAACATATCCACTAAACAATTACATGTTTCCGCTACATCTTCCATAATAAATATGTAAAACGATTAACTGATTATAATGTAATGTTTTGACCTGTTGACCCGGCCAAAAATGCCATTCAAGGTGATGCACCGGAAGGAAGTGACACATTCTAATGGCAGTTATGAGAGGAAATTGCGTGGGCGGAAATTGGCTGATGAAATGGGACGAGGTAAAAAAAAAAATCCCATTATACTCTCATAGACTAACGCACCGGAAGAGAGTGACCTCTGAACTGCATGACAGTTATTTCCGCTCGATAAC
The DNA here is from genome assembly GCA_963585895.1 of Sepioteuthis lessoniana. NCBI lineage: Eukaryota > Metazoa > Mollusca > Cephalopoda > Myopsida > Loliginidae > Sepioteuthis > Sepioteuthis lessoniana. The sequence goes on along the minus strand of OY757907.1, from coordinate 11,338,397 downwards.
GATCACACAGGCCATTCCAAAGGTAGCGGAAGTGACACATCCCGGTCGCTAGATATCGGAAGAAGTTGCGGAAGCGTGGAGGCGTGTCCATATCACCGCGTGGGAGTTTGAAGGTAATATAAGGCCGACAGAAGGCAGACAGGCGAGTGGGAGGGCAAGCAGTATAGTTGGAGTAAGATAGACGAGATGTAGTAGGGAAAGCCAGCACCCAGGACAGTGGATTCCAGGGCCCCGGTTGAGCAACCATGGAGAACGAGAAAGACACAACGCTGACGGCCATAACTTTGGGGTCAAAATATTTCAGTTATGTTCGGTCTCCAGCTCCCTCTCACACGCAGACTTTGAGTAACCCTTTTCGAAACATTACAAATAAAGTGAGAGGTAAAATATTTTATAAAGAAGTCTTCCTGCGTCTTTCTGTGTGCGTCGTTTATTACTGCGTGCGTCGTTTATCATTGCGTCGGTATGTATCCAGCATATATATGTATATTTCTGCATGAACATGTATATGACAATATAACAATAAGGGACAGTAAAAACACAGGGTGTGACAGAAATTTGACCCAGATTTTAAACTGAAACTTTCATGGAGCAAGTAAACTCAGGGAAGCGGTGATAGTAGTTTCATTTAGTCCCTATTTCTTTTTCAGACAATTAGTTACGATCATGGCATCGACCGGTTCAGAACCATGTCTTTGCTGTTGAAACTCTATTTTAAAACTCGTTTATTTGTAATCTGTACACAAAGAACCTTTCGTGCTCATTTCATGTTACGCCGAAATGATGCTTTTCCGGATTGAAAATATATATTGCTATGGGCTGAACATTTCAGAAACAAATGTTCATCGATTAAAAAAATAAGCCAACGAGATAACCTCTAAGCGCTTGTACTTAAGAAAATTTCAAAAGTTGAGACAGTCAGTTGTGAATTTTTTTCTCAAACTTTAAAAATAGAGCAACTAATCTTATTTGAAAAAAAATGATTTGAAATTTGTTAGATGGAGCTACTAACGCCTAAGTTATTTAACACGAGACAGGCACAAATTAAAATGTGGGAAGTATTTATATCTTACCTTCTACTTCAGTTATTTTTTAAAATTTTTACCAGTGAGAGATTTAAGAACTGGTTTCTTCTGAATAAAGCAATCTCAAAGAACTAATATTTTGGTATACAAAAAGAAATGAAAATATAGATTTACTATTATGGTTTCTTTTTTTTTTTTTTTAATTTAATGCTCTATCAAACTTCATCGTTTATTTAATGCCATTGCCCAGTCAGCTGAGGCTGTAGAATACACTGATTGCACCTCTGCACAGGGGTAAGCCCCCCCCATAACGACTGTCCTGAATATGACATTAAACAATCTGATAGTGAGGTTCCAGTGGTGCTGGAGCTTTGGGGAATGCGGAGTACCCCTTCATTACTATCGCTCCCAGGTCCACTCTGGCCCGGAGTGGTAGCACCTGATAGGGCCCTATCTATGGGTTAAATAGAACTTACAGCATATTTATGCTAAAATGAATTGAGTAAACTGAATAGCTTGAAATAGAAATGTTTTTGACAACTAAACCGTACTTACATTTAAACTGCGTGCTTATGCTTAACTGAATTATTTGAAATAGAACTGTTTTTCGACATTACAACTTTATTTACACTTAACTGAATTATTATCTATAACTGCTTAAATAGTTTGAAATGGAAATGTTTTCGACAATTAAACCGTGTACTTATGCTAAACTGAACTGTTTTCAATAGAACAGATTATCTACATAAAGATAGATTTGGCGTTAAATAACCTACAAAGGTTGATATGCCATAAAACCAAACAAACCAAGCCTATTTAATGCCAACGACATCCTTGTTGAGGAACAGTAAGGGTACAATCTAACTCAGAGCAAGGGGAGAGAGCGGTCATGCCTCTTTCGAGGGTATTAGTTCGGGGTGGGGGGAATGTAATAGCGTGACTGGAATTCGAACTTGCATACTACGATGTTGCAGGTTAGCTACTACGCTATGGAGACTACCCCCACTCCCAGAATATTTTGGGAAAAAACACCAGAAATAAAATGGCGGCGAATTAGAGTTAAAGATCAACTAGCAAAATCCAAATCACTCAATTTCTAACTCCTTGTCGCTATAATTTCGTGTAGCGCAGTTACCGAAGACTGCTATGACGGTAATGGCTAATCCTTGGACGAGGAAGGAGAGAAACAAAATCATAAATCACTTCAAGTGTTCAAACCTCTGTTGCTTTATTCTCTCCGTTCTGTTTGAATGTCGGAGGGAATGGATAATGGGCGCAAAAGTTTCTTTGTTCAAGTTGGAATTGTCACTTTCCGGATCTTCGAATCGATCCACGTTCTTCGTTCTCACGAACGCTAGTGACCTCATATCTCAGCTACAAAAAATAGTGGGCGAATCAAGAAATATCCTGTTAACTGCTCTTCCACACCGCGATGATGATATTGTCCGGCTAGCCTTAGTCTTCACTTAGCTGATCGCTGGTAACTTCGCCTGTCTTTAGTAGGAGGGGACAGATCAAATATATCTTGTTGAATGTAGTCTTCCGGGTGAGATTTTAAACTTTCTTAATCCGTCTCCCTCTCGGCTGGTAGCTTTTAAAAACTTTATCTTTTCTCACTTGAATACCAATTGCTTATAATATTCCAATTAATATCAAGGATTGAACAAGTCCTGGCGACAACACCCCACAAGACATCAACTATACGGCCACTTTCCTCCCATCACGAAAACTATACAAGTTAGACGAACCAGACACGCAGGACACTGCTGGAGAAGCAAGGACGAGCTCATAAGAGATGTACTCCTATGGACCCCCACATATGGCCAAGTAACAGCAGGACGACCAGCTCGAACTTACATACAGCAGCTATGTGAGGACACAGGATGTAACCCTGAAGACCTGCCAGAGGCGATGAATAATAGGGAGAAGTGGCCAGAGAGGGTCAGGGATATCTGTGCTGGCGGCACGACATGATGATGACGATTCCACATGCATCTGGGAGGATTCTCTATGTCGAAGTGGCTATTTCGTTCACTTACGAGCTAATAGACTTGGGAAAGGTATAGTAATTTACAAAGCTCTTTGCTTCGATGTGACCGAATGAATGGGGCGCCCAATGAGACTCGAACTCACTCGTGTAGGTTTGCTAGTCTAGCTTGCTAACCGTTACACCACCAGGAGTGTCCACTTGGGAAAGGTATAATAATTTATAAAGCTCTTTGCTTCGAATTGGCTCAAGGCCGAATGAATGGGGCACCCATGTAGGTTTGCTAGTCTAGCTTGCTAACCGTTACACCATCAGAGGTGCCCAACTGGGAAAGGTATAAACCCCCTGAGTCCCCCAGCTAGAGGTTAAATAGTACCACTAGAGTTCTTCTTTACGGATGATTTTCACATTAAATAACCCACGAAAACTGACATCCAATTAAACAAAGAAAACCACACGAATTAATGACTAATCAAATAAATAAAAATATGTAAGAAAAAAATAGATAAAAAGAAAACACTAAAAATCGTTTGAAAAATATAAGAAAATACAAAATTATAAATAAATATGTTATTTTAAAGAAATCTTTCAATTTATTCGCGAGTTGATCAGAAAAATAAGTCGATTTTGATAGAGTTCATGAAAAATTCAATAAACGAGGAAATTTTGATCATATATAATTTTGACGATTTCGAAGAAGTCGTTGGAGACTTGTCTTAAAAATATCTACTATTAAATCTATTTGATTTCTCTTGTAAAACTGTTTTTTTTTTCTGTCAAGCGTAATAATGTAATAGAAAAGTCTTTGCGCGTATATTCAAAAGACTAATTATATGAACAATCAAGAGTATTTTTTTAAATTATAGAACAATCTAAAAAACGTCTTTTAAACAGAAACTTCAAAGATAGGAAAACCCCATAATAATGGTGATTATTTCTTTATTTCTTTTTATCATCACCTAATTTTGTTGCTTAAATTAGATTTTCCTTTCAAACGTATGTTTTGAAATATTTCTTTTTCTTAGCAATTGCTTAGATAAAAGAGTAATAGAGAAAATTTGAAGAAACAGGAAAAATCGAGGGTAAGACGTATATATATATATATATATATATAAGTCTCTCAGTTTTATTATTATTATTTTTTTTGTGATGATCAATATTTACTAATGGTAGCATTTATCATCAGCTGTCTTTTATCAAACCTTTACCACAAAAACATGTTTTTTACTATCTCCCTGGTGGTAGGGAATGGACTTTTTTGACTATCCATAGCAGAGACGAATGACTTCCCACTAAATAAAAGAGCTATCATCTATATTACATTACGTCTAATGGGAATCTGGGGAGTGGAGTATCATTGACATTACTACCAGTTCCACTCTGACTCAGAGTAGTAGCAGGTGTAAAGATATTATTCATGGATTAAATAGACCAATTTAAAAATTAATCTTATCGATAGGAATCATCATAATTTTTAAGTCCTTCTGATAGCACGAAGTGTCATGAACCTCTCTCTCTCTCTCTTTCGCTATCCATCCCTATTGTCTAATGCTTCTGGTATGTCCTCTAGACTGAACCCAGTGTCCACACAGACCTGATGAATGTAAGTTTTTGTTCGTTGGCCAAAACTTGCGCGTCCATGTGAATGAGTCCAGAAAATAATGCCGTTTATAAGTTCGTACCTATTTCTCCATCAGTGCTCACCAAGTCTTATTCTTCGTATTTGGGTGGTTTTTGAGATAGGGGTAAGTGGTCGTACAACTGCTTTTTTGATGGGTGCTCCTTCCAGGATTTGTTTATAGTAGCACTTAGTATTCTTGTGTAGGTATCACCAAACATTTTCTTCAGGCATTTCGTAACAGTTCAGTTGATATATCCATACAGTAGCATCGACACTGTCACAGCTTGAAGGAAATTCCGTTTTATTTTATCAGAACGCTGATATAATGAAAACCTGAGAATAGCAATCCATGCTTTCCCTATGGGTATGTTGACATAATTTTCAATAGATGGGGTATTGTTGCAGAGGATGGTCAAGTTTTCTACTAATTTCAGTGGAGATGGCTCCTTCTCGTTTAAAACCAGTATTCTGTTTTATTTGCGATCTCATAGAGGTCAATGCCTCCGGCTATGTTAGACAACAGGTATTCTACTAGGACAGGTTTATTTGTGAGAAGCATGAGATCATCTGCGTAGTCTGCGTTTATCCTAGTTTCTTGTCTTTTTTAAATTTGAAACCATTTCCTTTTATTCGATTTACTGATGTTTTGAGCAGACATAGATTTTCTGTTAGCAAGTGTAGCAGTTGGACCTCTGCCTCTGTAGTTCTTAAGGATTTCAAAGTTGCTTTTCTTGAAGAGGAGAGGATTCAGATTTTCGTGTATTTTATATTATGCTCTGTGTCGACTCAACATAATGTCCTCACATATCTTTGTTTTTCATACAACAGGAGCTATTTTGTGGAATCCTGCAGCTTTTCTGCTTTTTTCAGTTCTACGTTAAGAGCTTCCTCGGTAAAGTGTCCTTGTTTGATTTCTAGCAGGCTATTGATAATTTTTTTCTGTAAGTTTTTTAGTGATTTCTGAAGGGTTTCCAAGCAGATTCTTGGAATTTTCTTTCTACTTGTGAGTAATATCTTCTTGAAAGTCAGCTTTTAGTTTTGTTCTCTTGGTTTTTCAATCCAATTACTCCTATTGCTGTCAGCCTTGATAATCGTGATTGTCTGTCTTCTAGCAAATTTCTAATTATATTGATTTGACCTTGAATGTATTCTAGGAGTTCATTTTGTTATATGTAAGTTCTCTCTTGACTTTGGCGTTTGTTTAGTTTCTTTTATTATGTAAACATGCATTTTTATGCTATGTCGTTGTTTCCAAGCAGTTATTGACTTCTAGAAAATAGTTCATTTGGCTCTTGAGTTAGTTCGTATGCACTCAGTTGCTACTTCTATGTGAACGGTAACAAAGCTTTCATATTCGTCATTCACGGTGCGTCTTTCAGATATCTTTCGAAGTGTATCAAACTTGTTTAAATGTAATCGTATATTGATGGCTTATTTCACTATTGGCAAGTGTGCACCAACCAGAATGTGAAACTTTAACTGTTTGATACCTGTTTTTGTGTAAACTAAGGCGTATCTTGCCTGACACGATTCTGCGATTTGAAGATAATCCCTCAAAGGAATGTTATGCCTCTCAATTCAAAGCGCTGTTAATTCAATTCTTGTTTCTAAAGATATAATCTTGCAGTGATTTAAGATTATTTGGATTGGTGTTAGTCAATAATTTCTTTTCCTTTTTTTTGAATTTAGTGCCTCGGCATGCAAGCTTGTTCTCTCAAGAAAAAATTGCTTGATATTCACAATTTCTATTAGGTGAGTTGTAAAAGTAGATTTTATTATTTCCATTTTTGTCTATATGAGCATTCATGTTCTCCACCGATGATCAGAACGTTGTATTTGGGAATGTGTCGCACAAGGGAAGATAGCTCGTTATGGATGTTTCATCATTAGCATTGGTGGGAGTCCAGCAACAGGTGATCGTTGTGCAGAGGTTGCCATTAAATGTAGCAGAAAATTCTAGGTTTAATTTCTCTATGCTATTTAGTGATTTCAAAACACGTGGACTGCGAGGCATTCCTACTCCCGTTATGGTGGCATTGACGGAGTTTTTCTACGCAGATGCCGACACAAATGTCTATCCATTACTGGGACCATGGTATTTTCTAGTTTTCTATAGTAACATCTACGTTCCTGTACGAATATATTTATACTGTTTTCCGTTGTAGATGCAGTGAGGTTATATAACAAATTAATTGGTTAATGTTTTAACGTAAAAATTCACTATGTTGCCTGTGTTTTTGCCTCTAAGTAGGTTTGGTTTTAGCTCTGTTACTGATTTTTTGAACACTGAGGCCAGTTCACCAACATCAGCAGAACGCTCTTCTTGTTTACCTGCGTGAAGTGCGATGAGGTTTGGACGTTCGGTTTAAATTAAAGACACGGTAATCCTTCGGTGGTGATTTATTTTTATCAATAGATGCCACCTTTATAGATGAGTAGATGCCATATAACTTCAGTTGATGATAGTTGTTACTATAATTGGTAATGAAGGATTACTATTATTACTTATATGAAACCATACAACAGTGTACAAATTATTTGTATTACATAGGAATACTTCAACCTTGTCGACAGGGGCTGTATAACACACCGACTGCATCTCAGCCGTTGGGTACGACACCCCCAACGAGTATCCAGGATATGACTCAAAACAATCTGATGGTGAGGCTTTAGAAATGCCGGAGTTTTGGGGATTGGGGAGGATCCCTTCATTGCCATTGCTCCCAGGTCCACTCTGACTGGGAGTGGTAGCTCTTGAAAGGGTCCTATCTGTGGATCAAGTAGAACTGTTTGACATGTAAACTGTGTGCAAACAAATGACTTATGTTAAATCAAATTGTTTGAGATAAGAATGTTTGATCATTTAACTGTGTAAATAAATGACTGATGTTTAATTGAATTGTTCGTGATACAAGGCAAAACTTTGAACCATTTAACGTTATTGAATTATGCTAAATTATAATGTTAGAAATAGAATTGTTTGATTATTTAACCGAGTGTATCTTCAAAACGTGTTTACAAGTCATATATTTAATATATATGTAAAAACAGGGGTTTGCATTAAATAACCAACAGTGGTTGATATGCCATAAAAACAAGTTAAACCAAACATATGAATTCTTTATATTGCATAGCTATGTGTAACAAAATAAAATTATGAAATAATATACATACAAAATGTAAAGGTGGCGCTCGTGGTGTGATCGATATCGTGGTAGAAGAGACACTGCGACTAAAGTTTAAATCCTAGGCAAGTATGTTTGCATTTAAGATAACGCTAATACATTAGGAAGGGTATGAATATGGCTATTCTCCCTCTGCTAGGGATAGAATTGAAGGGAGTGTTGGGACTATTAGCCTTGGTGTGGCAACCAGTCTAGTAGAAGGAAACCTCTGAATTAAAATCTGTTCAATTCCGCTTTTAAATTGGCCTTGTGTCACATCTTGTTTGTGCAGAGGGGTTAGTAGATACATACATACAAAATATAAATATGAACGCAATCTCCTTACCTCGAGTTATAAATGATGCAAAACGAGTTGACATGCCGTTAAAATCAATCAATCAATCAACCAGTCAATCAGTCTTTAGTTTTTGTAATAAAACCTATAATATATATCAATTTAAAATGTGTCATATTGTAAGAACTGTTCAGTATTCTCAATGAACAGTTGAAAGTAAACAATTAACCTATATAAATTTTTGAATGAAATAGCTTCTGACCGATATACAGATCAACGGATGAGTATGCAGTCATTATATCAAGTATAATGGCATCAAAATTGGACATATTCAAGGAAGAATATTCGAGGTGGCTTTCAATCCTACACAACTCAAAACTGCATGGGTTTTATTTTTTGCTCCATGAGAGATTCCTTTGATTATTATATGTAACTAATAAATACAACCTTATCGTATTCTGGTTTCGATACTTTGTGCAAAGAAAGATATCTAGTCGTAAATTGCTTAACAAAAGTAGAATCAGTATTAATACATCTGTGGCATCCTGATACTAAATTCAACTCTGAACATGCATATGTATCACATTACAAATGTCCGTTTGATCGAAAGACACCCAAAGCAACATGTCCGTTTGGCTTCAGGTAAGCGAACGTCGTTACAAAAAATGAAGTATAGATTTAAACTCATTACGTGTCCTTAATATGTAATCGTTTCTTATTAACATTCGAACTTTGCTCTGTTCCGATGATCTATCTCAAATGACAAGTTCGTTGATGCTGGATCAATAAGAAAATAATGTTGGTTTTGTAAGAAGAAAATCCACAAAAAGAAGCAATTTAATCCTACATAATCTGCATCCAAAGTTGCCTTTTTTTAAGACAAAGATTTGATTGAAACATTGGCATTTATATTTTTGCGTTCATTCTGTTCAACAAACGAATATCTGTTAAAGTATCCTTGCAGTAGAAGTAGAAAAACATGAATATTTCAATTGACAAACAAGAATCGTGCGTAGTTATTTTTTTAAACATTTACATGCTTACTATCACCATCCTGTGAATAAGATTGAATTTTATATTTTCTATCTTTTTATACAAACAACAATGGAAGAATAAACAAAAAAAGTTGACTACTTTATGATTGAGATAAATGTTTCTTTAGGCAGCAAGGTAAATCTTTTCCAGGAGTAAAACTGGGGCAACACATTCTTTATACTTGCGTATTTTGTTTTATTATAAGCAGTTGTACCAGGGTGCGAATAGATAAATTATTAAAAAAATAACAACGTCGATACGAGAGACAACTTGAGAAAGCAGTAAGCCAGACCCTTTACTAATCTCCCAGAGGTTCAGTCCTTACCATATTCTGGCCTTAGAAATTTCTCAAAGATGTTTGTGGAAAATTTTCAACGCAGACCTTCACTTCTGTCGCTTCAGAATAGCAAAAATTGTTCTTTCTTACAGTGTAATTGTTGTATATTGACTTCTGACCCAGCCAAACATGCCATTCCAAAGGCGGCGGAAGTGCATATTCCATTGGCGTGGGGGAGCTTGGCTGACAATATGGGACAGGGTTAAAATCTCACGGTACAGTCACAAACTCATGCAACGGAAGAGAGTGACCTGTGAACTGCATGACAGTTATTTCCGCTCAATGACGATCAAACATACCATTCCAAAGACGGCGGAAGTGACACATTCCGATGGCCAGTTATGGGGAGATATTGAGTGGGCGACTGAACTATTATATAACTCGGTGAAGACAGGAAGTCAGTTAGTTTGGGGATCAGAAGAGTTTGGAGATCAGACTAGTTTGGAGACCGGACCAGTTTGGAGACAAGATGTGGTAGAGAAAGCCAGCACCCAGCAGAGAGCTGGCCCCCCGGGTCTCCGGTTGAGCAGCCCTGGAGAACGGGAAAGAAACGCTGGTGGCCATAAGAGTGGGGGTTAATATGTTGCAGTTCTGTTCGGCCTCCAATTCCCTCTCACACACAACATTTTCAAATAAAGTGAGAGGTATATTTTTCTAAGAACTATGTTGCTCGTCTTTATTGTATCATCGTTATGATTCTGCATACATATGTAGATGTAAACGTATATGAGTATACAACATAATTAAATTGTAATTCGAGTCTGTAATGCGTTTTTTATTACTGTTCCAAAGAGGTATATATATATATATATATATATATATAATCATCCACAAACAGTTTGTTTCGTTGTATCACAACACTTCAGTGGGGCGAGGTACTTCAAGATGGGGCCAAAACATTGCTGACTTTACGTCAGTCGGATAGCTTACTCCAGAGCCATCGTCATTCTTAGCATTATTGAAATATTTTTTACGAATAAATTTTAACGTATCCATTATCGGCTATCGGGAGTGCCCAATTCTTGAGGAGATCTTTTGCGTTTCAGCCGGCAAATTCCCCACAGGAATGCTCAACCCACGAGAGGGTGGGCATATATATATTGTCATACACACAGAGAGACTGTTTCATTATATCCCAATCCTTCAGTGGGGTTTGACACGTGAGATGATTCAAGCTGGGATCGAAGCCCAGTTGTTGTTATTGGATATCTTATCCCAGAACCATTGTCATTCTCAGCGTAAGTGAAGGGATTTTTTAACGTATATATTTTACATATACGTTATCGGCTGCCGGGAGTGTTCAATTCTTGAGAAGATCGATTATAAATATACAAGACTTTTAAAAATGAATGCTTGTCTTTTACAACTTGCTTTTAAACATGTTTACCTTTTTGTAAACTTAGAACTCTGGTTGTAGACAGCCTGAACCGTGATGATAGGTTTTTATGAGCCTTTCTAGGTGAATAGCAGTTGGATAACTCCAAAACATCGAAGGACAGATCACTTTTAATTTTATATATTGCTAGTTTCCTAAACGTTATCGACCAGAATATTGTCAAATTTTTTATTAAGAATTGACAGATAAACTCTACATTACATTTAACTGATACAAGTTCTTGAGATTTATATATATATATATATATATATATATATATATATATATATATATATATATATATATATATATATATTGAACAAATATATCTAACCCTTTTTCTAAATTTTAAAGTATTTAAAAAATAATGCTTTTAAAGTTTTAAGCTTTTTTTTTTACAAGTTGGCTTGTTGAAAAAATACAACAGAACTATTCCTAAAATTAACTTATTTATAAAGAAGGATATATTTTTAGATATATTTTGATATTTAGATATATCAATAAAGTTAGATTTAAAAGAGAAATCATTGAACAGTGATATATTGCTGAAAAATTAACAAATCTCAAGTCAAGCCGACCGACTTATCCATCTAAAACTAAAGGCAGGTGGTATGGAGAGATTGATTGGTTGTGTGCAGGAACAATAGAAGAAAATCTTTATTGCAGGACTTGCTCACTTTTACAGTCCAAATCTATGCTACCATGGAGAGATAGCGGTTTTAATAATTATAAACATATTGTGAATGACGGCAAACTTCATAATAATTCTCTGAGTCATTTAACTACTTACAAATGTTCAAAAACATTCGGTATATTTAATATCATGACTGAAATTAGTGAGTCAACAAAACTTAAACACGAACAATATCATAAATTTATTGAATAAAAAGATATCTGAGAATTAATTTTTTATTTATTTATTGCTGACTTTTTGTCCTCATCCCTGTAGTTTTTGTGTTGTTTCTTCTTTCACTACGTGGCGCAGCGGATAGAGGCGTTGAATCTCTACGGTTCCAGGTGAGCATTGTCAGAAGATAGCGGTTTCAAATCCTACCCAAGCCGGCCAGAGGTTTATTTGGTCAAAAACGTGGTGCGATAGACAACAACTATGGAAGGCAGTAATTACTGGGGATACGGTTACAAGACTCAGCATTCCTATCGGAGGTCGCGGTAAAAATCACATGAAGAAGGCCAGAGGTGAAATTTGGCCGAAACGTAGAGAAAGAAGAAACAACACAAAAAATCTACCAAGATGAGGACAAAAAGTCCGCAATATATTAAAAAATTTTTTTTTAGAATTAATTCCCAGATTAAGAAGCCTCATCTCAAAATGATTCCAATTAAAAGATTAAAAGGTATCGTTCAAATCAATCAGTGAAATCTGTATAATAGCTTTGCAAGCAAGAACCACCATTTCATGATCATCATGAAGAAAAATAGAGTTTGAACACAAGTATTTATCATGAATTATTGGATTGCTTTGTTGAAATTGCGTCTTTGAATTAACTCTTTATAGCAAAAAAGAAAATCGAAGCAATTTTCAGGTGTTTCAAGTAAGTTCCAAAATAACATTATTTCTGAAACTGATAACATAATTCGTACTGAGGTTGAAAATGCTCCGCTTATGTCAGTTCAGTGAAATGAAACTACTAACAGGGCCACTCATGTCCAGCTTTTTGGTTGAGTCAGCTACGTTACTGAATGCAAAATGAAAAGTTCTTAGGATCTAGTGATATAAATGAAGTATCCTATTTAAATGATTTACTGCTATAAAAGCAGTATCGCCTCAAGTAAAGATACCCACATACTCCTTTAATCGACCTTCGGGCTTTTGACCTTGTGTCAAGTCCTGTCTGGTGGGAGGCAGTGACAAATACTTACCCACATACTCCCACTCTCGACAAGACAACGTCTATTCCAGAAACTGCTTTACTTCATAGCAGTAAGTAATGACAAAAGGGTACGGATGTTAGCTGATGTGATAGAAAATGCTTTAGACTTCTTTACTAATGCTAAAACCAAATTGCTTTGTCAAACGTTCGATGGAGCGGCCATAATAGCTGTTGGACGAAACGGAGTACAAATAAAATTTAGTGTGAAAGGGTTTGAATATGGGGACTTTATTCAGTGTTGCGCTCATAAATTTGGTTTTAAGTAGAAGTGCAGAGAAAGTTAATGGAATTGAAGTATTCCTTTCACATTTACGCATCTTTCGTAAATTGACACCTTCCAGTACAACGTAGAATAATGTTCTTTGAAAGTTTAGAATTAGCATTTTCTTCCTTGCCACATCAATAATTGTGTCCGTCTTAAAATATTCATGCGAAAACTTTAATGTGTCTTTCAAAGTATTTCAGACCTCAATGAAAATTAGGATGATTAATTTAATATGCTCGGGATGAGGTTAATGATTTTCTTCAATACATTAGTATATCATTGTAATGATGAACAACAGGGAAATATTGTCCTAGTAAAAAAGACTGAAATTGAACGTATTGATGACTCTATCTTCCAAAAAAACAAAAACAAAACAAAACAAAACAAAAAACAACAACAACAACAACAACAAAAAACATTAAAAAAATCCAGAAAAGCAAATCAGTTATAAAGTGAGGTATGTTGAAGTGTTTCAAATAATGCCAACCTCATTAAAGGAACGGGTTGCTCTCATTAAATTGTTTAATGTTTCAAATTAATATCTGTGAAGAATTTGGAAGTGTTTGCTCATATTTTCGTAAATGTTTTAATTCACAAAAACTTCGACAGGTTTGACAATAAATCACAGATAAATAAACTGATATATCTGTATCGTAATACAAGTCGTACCATTTTTTAGTTACTTCAGAAAGAGGGATTCTTGTCTATTATGCAAGAATCTGTGAAATTGATCCAACTTGTCAGCAATTCAGTTGCTAACGAAAGAACTTTCTTAAACTTGGACAAAATTCATTCATTCTTTAGATGCACAATGGTCCGAAAACGTTTGTCTTTTTCGTCTCGTATTTCCCCAAAAACATAAATTCTTATCGATTCAGAAAAAAATGAAAAGTATTACTCGATAAGACATTAAAAGATTTCGTTTCTTTTTAATTTATATATTAACCTTTGTAGGTTATTTAATGGTGGTACCATCCTATTGGAAGAAGAGTAGTGACGTTATTTAACCGATAGCTGGAGTAATAAGGCTGTTCATGCCTTTCCCACTGGTATTCGTTCGAAGTGAACATAGAGTAACTAGACTATGAGTTCGCTTAGAACGATGTTGAACTCCAGCAAGTAAGTCACAATACTACCATATCAAAAGAATAAAATCAAGGTGCTTTGAGTTTATGTTTAAAAGAAGTAATTGCATTTAATTACTTAATGCATTTAAAGAATTTAATTCTTTCCTACTTTTTAATGAACTTGTGGATTCTCGATTTTATGTAGATACCTAGGATAGCAGTGATAATATTTTATTCGAGAAAAAGAATTGAAAATTACGTAAAATATAAATATGGCAAATTTAAGATTATACGTAAAAATGAATCAAATGATTTGTCAATTGCTCCAAACCTTGAAGAGCGTAATTTATTTTGAAAAATACCAAATATCAAGGGAATATATCACTTTGACTTTTGTAGAATGGTCAGTTGTCAAGTATCAATTATGAAAATCTGGATGGGAACAGAGATTTGATGAAATGCACTTACAAAAATATTTGTTAAATGTTAAACTTTTTATTTCCGAAATAACACATTTCGTAAATTATGTGAAAATTATGAATAGCATATAAGATAATTTTGAAATAATTGACAGTTTTCAAACACAAAGTATACAAAAGATAGATTTAAATCCTCATTGATTATTTTTATTTTAAAGGTGAAAAATCCTGATTATAAATAGTCGTCATTATTTGATAGATATTTCATCTTTTTTTTCTTTTGTGAATAAGTATTTATATATCAACGAAAACAGAGAACGTGATTTAATTTTTTGTTTCTTTGTTCCTGATTTATCAACCTTTTAGCAATTAAACAATATTGTATATCTTATTGTCTTAGTCATGGTTTATTCTTTAAAGATTGAAAGACAAGGGAGATAAGTGTAGTTCAGCGTGTAAGATTTAAAAAATTTCCAAACAGATAACCAAAAAGTGCCAACAATTTGACTTTCAGTAAATGAATCCAACTCAAACCAATTTCACTTTAATCACAGGGCAAAAAACTATATATCTTACCATAGAAAGATTTATGCAATTATTCGGTTATAAACCCACTCACATACATACTCACACACACACACACACACACACATACTCATACACATACACATACATATATTACTGTGTGTGTATGTGTGTGTGTGAATGTGTGCGTATCTTATTTGTATACTAAACTGACGAGTGATTATAGAAAATCTTATGTAAAATGAGCAGATCGACCAGCTTCATTAGATTTTACAAGCATGCGGTATTACTCAAAGGTAGTAATTGAGTAGTTAACGTGTATTAACCTCCCAAAATAGGTGTGAAGAAATCGTATGCCCGAATTAATATAATGACGTGTCAGGAAAAATGTGTTAGTTCAAAACAACCTATTTTTCAAGGCTTGTAAAACCCCGAAGGGAAATAGCTAAGATGAATATGTTATCAAAGTGGAAAGAAAAAGTTGAAAAAAGAAAATATTAATAATTTCTGACCTAGTTTAAGGTGTTAGTTAGAAAAATCATGAACTGAGAGAAAAGAAATAAGAAAAATTGATGTAAATCTTCTTATAAAGATACAGATGTCAAATACAAATGGAAAAAAAGTGACTTTAGGTGTCAAGCGGTAGTTGAGCTTTGGCATGAGGAAGTTGATTGGTTTGTGCGTTTCAATAAACATTTTATTGCGAGAAGGAGAGAAGTCAATTTCAATAAAACATAAGTTAAACTCATTTCAAATGAGGTAGTTGCTGACAAGTTTAGATGAGACGAAATTTGGTAAGAGAATGAAATGTCGATTTTATATTTCACAAAATAGAAATTGGCCGATATATCTCGTTAGCTAACTTGAAAATGACTGATATATATATATATATATATATATATATATATATATATATATATATATATACACGTGGTGCATTCAATAGGTTTCCAGACTTTTTTGCACAGGCATTTGAATTTGTCGTAGAGTCTTGAAAATTCAGTATGTTATTGCTATACATCTTATGTGATGACTGACCAATCTTTATGATTTCAGCTTCGAACAAACATCTACACCAGCAATTGTAATACATCCTACTAAAGCCTGATTGTCACAGCTGGTGAATTTCAAAAATGCAATCTGGACATGAGAACACTTTAGAAGTACGATATGCAATAAAATTCTGTTTTAAACTTGGAAAAAATGCTAAAGAAACGTATGGAATGCTACTGACTGCTTTTGGACCATCTTGCATGCAACGAGCATCAGTTTTTGAGTGCCATAAGAGATTCAAGGAAGGCGGGGAGACTGTGAGGGATGATGAGAAGCGTGGGCGGAGTAAGGAAGTCAGAACACTAGAGTTGATTGGACAAAGGGTTAGGGTTAGGGTTACTATATTAAAGTTTTAAGGGAGTTCAGAAAGAGATTCCTTCGGAAGAGGCCAGCAGTCTTCAAATCGGG
>OY757907.1:10969523-11321729 GCA_963585895.1 Sepioteuthis lessoniana | reverse complement strand
AGAGGCCAGCACTCTTCAAATCGGGTTAGTGGCATTTCCACCTGGACAATGCACCAGTTCACATCTTCATCCTTGTCATAGACTATTTGACCAAGATGGGCATCAAGAGAGTTCCTCAGCCTCCCTATAGTCCAGACCTTGCTCCCCGTGACTTTTGCTTATTCCCTAAGCTCAGAGGCTGTCGTTATGAGACAATTGAGGAGATGAAAGAGGCTGTGACGAAGGTCATTGACACGCTCACACAAGAGGACTTCCACGGGGCCTTCCAGAATTTGTTGGAACGGTAGAACAAGTGCATTGCAGCCGGAGGAGATTACTTTGAAGGGGACTAGAGTTTCATGTGTGTACTATCAATAAAAAGTTCCCATACGAAAAAAGTCTGGAAACTTATTTAATGATCTTCATATATATATATATATATATATATATATATATATATATATATATATATATATAATAGATTTTATATATTTAATGCCATGGAAGTTTGTCTGTGATCTTAGGTTTTATGATGTTTTACAAACAACAATCATCTGGTAGATAACGAAAGAAAATTATATCCAAATTATATCGCACTTGGTTCGCTACAAACCCACAAATTGAATTAGTGACAACCAACACTGTTACAAGATAGATAGATAGATAGATAGATCTATCCAAAATGATATACTTTTCATTAGTTTATATAAAAATCTACTGTGATAGATAGTTAAGAAATAATTGCTATAAAAAGATCAATAGGTAGATAGAGAGATTTGATTTCACTGAGATATAATACATAGGGAGACCTTGCCTGTTGTTTAGAGTCCCGCCTCCATGTGGAACTCCATGCTTCGAGCTCTAAGTCAAGGGTTGCGCGCGCGCGTGTGTGTGTGTGTGTGTGTATGTGTGTGTGTGTGTAAGGGAGATAGAGAGAAAGAGAGAGAGATACTATTTGATAGAATGATAGATATATCGTTATGAACCCATTGGGATTGACGAAAAATGAAAAAGTGATTGATAGATAGATAGATAGATATTGAACAGAATGAGATAGATAGATAGATAGATAGATAGATAGATAGACTTATAAGAGCAAACTGAGATTGATAGATTTCACTCAGGTAGATAGGAATAAGTTGAAGCAGACTGACACAGATGGAAACAAACATACACTCCGACTCATGCACGCACACACACACACTCATACTTAGATAGATAGATAGATAGATAGATAGATAGATAGATAGATATAAGTAGACTGATATACATAAATACATGCAGCGTATAAGAGAGATAGATACAAGCAGACTGAGATAGATAAATAGATAGATAGATAGATAGATAGATAGATAGATAGATATGAAATGACTGAGATAAATATAAAAGGATAGATAGATAGATAGATAGATAGATAGATAGATAGATAGATAGATAGATAAAATTTAGTTAATTAAGGAAATCCAAAAGCAAAATAGACGTTTAATGACATATCAACCCTTGATGGTTATTTAATGACAAATTCCCCCCCATATATATACATATATATGTCTGTGTATATAATTTGTAAGTTCGTAGGTAACTCCATTTTCAAACGAGTTAGTGCTCATTTATTTCCTTACAGTTAAATGGTTTCAAACTTTGTTATTTAGATTAGTTGTTCTATTTGGTAAGACTTTCAATCTAATTCAATAATAATACTTTGTCTCCACACAGTTTAAGTTGTTTCAAGTATTGCTCTCAGCGCAAATAATCATTAGACTTAAACATCTGGCACCTTTATGATATAATAGGGTGCGCAACTTGTTTGCAACTATAGAAATTTGAGGAATACTGTTAGGACAATCATATAGGTGCTAGGGCATCACATAACTGGACGATTGATCGCATAGGCTTTCTCCAACCGCTTGTCTGGCTTAGTAAAGGCCTAAGTAAAGTGTTGCAAGCCACTTGAACCCTTCATTTGCCATGTCACAGACTTGTCAGCCACCATGGTACTCTCCTGGAACATTCTGGGTCACTAACTACTGTCAACAGGTTGCTTCGTTTAAGGTTTGACCCCTTTATAAAGTACAGTCGGTTTTTTTTTCCAGCCCAAGTTGAAAAAGTAGTTGGATTAAAATAAAATCAAGTCACAAAAAGGTGATTTCTAATTTAGCCACAAAGAAAACGAGGCTTACTCATTTATTTCCTTTGAAGAATAAGCCTGGGTCAACTTTTTATTGTTTCTCCCTGGGCGTAGTAGCTGATCTCACGTCTTGGTGTTTTGACTCTTGCCACGTCAAACCCTTGTTACATATCAAAGCTGAATAGGAAGAGAGAATTTGCGTCCGTACTTGTTTGATTTATCATTACCAGTTCCATACAGGAAAGTAGCACGACGCAACCCACAAGAGCAGATAACTGTGCCTGTTTTACTTAATTCAATTTTTTTTTGTATTTTTATCAAAATTTACTTTTCTCAAAGGTATTTGTTAAAAAGTAAACATAATAGTTCGTCTGTTGTTCGAAATTGCTTACTATCATGTCACAGACGAGCATATTTGCTACTACGCTTCGTAGATTTCCCTTGCGAATTATTTGTATTATGTAGGAATACTTGATATCATTTAAATGTGAGCAAAATCTCTGGGAATAAAATTACCATAGAGAGGTTGTCATGCCATTTAGATCAATAAAACCCACGTGGAAAATCAGTTGCCATTTCCTTAGTCTCTTAATTGCAGTCATGGTTCTCTGAAGATGAACTTAGACTAATTGAGTGTTTCGGGAATGTTCAAATCGATCCTACATCGCTGGTGAAGTCACCGGCGTTGGTTCGTCTCCCTCCATGATATAGTAGATTGAGTCATAAATGATATCCGTTTTAGTAAAATATAGTTTATTCGTGAATATTTTAGAAGTCAATTAATTTATATTTGGATTTATTTTGAATTACCTCTTAATATTTATCGAGTAAAATTCAGCTATTTTCGAGGTCAATAAATTTTCCACAAACGTTTGCACGTGATCTTTCTGGAAAAAGATTTTGTCATTCATAGCATTTTGTTCGAACCTAAAAAATGAAAATCACTTGGTACAAGGTCTGGTAAATATGGTTGATGGAGTAGAACAGGCCATCCTAAATCAAATTTTCTTATACGATTATTGCTGAATGCTGACTTTCGTTATCATGGAGAAGGACACTGTTTCTTTTATTAACGAATATGGGGCGTTTAGAATATTGTCATGCATACGTTGCTGCAGCTGAGAGTATAATTCTGTATTGAATTTCTAACTGTGGTTTAAAAACTGAAAATGGTGACCACATCACGGTGACCAAACCATAGACACAGAATGACTTTTTTCCATGAAACTCCGCCTTTGGTGGAGGCTGCGGATGATTATCATTGACAATTCACTGCCTTCTCCGTTGAAAATTGTCATAAAGACCAACTTTTGGTCACTTGTAATGATATTCTTGAGAAACGGGTAATTTTCTAGCCTTGAAAGAAGATGCTACTTTGGATATACGATCTTCTTTATTCTTCTCCTTTAAAGTATGAGGAACCCAAACGACTAAATTTCTCAGTTTTCATATTCTTTTAAAGTGGGGGCAGATTGTGGATTGATATGTGTTGAGATCAAGTGCTAATTCTTTATTTGTTTTCCGTGAATTGCAATCCACGAATTATCTTAAATCCTCATGGTAGAGGTCTGACGAGTGTCGTAGTCTAGATCTCTTAATGACGTATCATCAGGACAAAACTTTAAAAAACACTTTTAGACCTGGTGGTCCTTAATAAAATTTTGGGCGTGAAAGTTACAATTTTTCTTACCTGTTTCTGTAACATTTTCGTTATTCTTAAACCCCCATAACATTACATGTTGAAAATTCATTTTCAAGTCTTCATTTAGGGGCATGAGATCATAGATTAAATTTTGATACATACTCTTTCAATATTAAAATAAGAGAAATAAGTCAGACCAATTAATACTCTCTTTAATTAGGTAATTTTCAGTTGCCTTTAAAACATGAGAAAGTTTTAAATGTTTACTTACAACTCACTCTTAAAAAATGGAAATTATTTATAACTCAAGCCAATTTTAAAAGTTTCTTTTATTCTGTCTTGCCAGAAATTTGAGCGAATTTTGTAAGCTGGGTTTATAATCACGATGAATAAATCAATAAAATCAAACCAACAATAACTATGGTTTCTCTCCTTTGAAGCTATCAGTCTGAAGTGTAATAATTTGTAAAAAGTAAGGACACCTTGCAACGATTAGAATAGTTGATACTCGTACGATTGAAAATCAATTTAGTTAGAAAGCTGCTACACAGACAAAAAGGAGGAGAAATTCAGTAAAACATTGACACAATGTGAAATCTAAACAAAGGACGGCATAAGGAGATAGAGTACCATGGCATTATTTTACTGAGATACAAGGGCATATGATAAGTTTCCAGACTTTTTTTCGTATGGGCATTTACAATCGCTGTAGACTCTTGAAAATTCATCTTACGTGATGACTGACCAATTTTTATGATTTCAGGTTCAAATGAACGGCTACAGTAGGAATTGGAATGCACCCTACTGAAGCCTGATTGTCACAGCTGGAGAATTTCAAAAATGTAATCTGGACGTGAGGAAACTTTAGAAGAACGATATGCAATAACATTCTGTTTTAAACTTGGAAAAAATGCCAGAGAAACGTATAAAATGCTTCAGACTGCTTTTGGAGCTTCTTGCATGAATCGAGCATCAGTTTTTGAGTGGGTAAGTTATTCAAAGAAGGCAGGGAGTCTGTGAGGGATGATGAGGGGTGTACAGGGAGTAAGGAAGTCAGAACACCAGAGTTGATTGACCAAATAAAGAATTTCATGGATAAGGACCGTCGTGTATCTACAGAGACAATAAGTGCACAGTTTGATGTCATTGTGGGAACTGTACACACAATTATTCGCGAGGGACTGAATATGCGGAAGATTTGCGCGAAGTTTGTCCCAAGGGTGCTCATCCTTGTCACAGACTATTTGACCAAGATGGGCATCAAGACGGTTCCTCACCCTCCCTATAGTCCAGACCTTGCTTCCTGTGACTTTTGGTTATTCCCTAAGCTCAAGGAAAACCTTAGAGGCTGTCGTTATGAGACAATTGGGGAGATGAAAGTGGCTGTGACGAAGGTCACTGACACGCTCACACAAGAGGACTTCCATGGCGCCTTCCAGAAAGTGTTGGAACGGTACAATAAGTGCGTTACAGCCGGAGGAGATTACTTCGAAGGGGACTAGAGTAACATGTGTGTACTATCAATAAAAGTGCCCATACGAAAAAAGTCTGTAAACTGGAAACTTATCGTATGCACCTCGTATGTCACTGATCGTTGAGTATACGAAGAAATGATACATCCACGCAGAATACCATGTGAATCAGGTAGATTTTCATTTAGTTTATCCTTTAACGACAAATAAACGTTGATTATATAAAATATTTTTTCTACCAGTTTCAGAGAGTTTCCGTCTAGTGTGGAAATGTCATCTGTTTGATTATAGCACATATATTCAGTTTTGTGTGCATTGACATAGAGGCCAATGCCTGCGGCAGCTCTTTCCAAACTATGCAGTAGTGTTTCGGCCTGAAGCAGTGTCTCATCAACCGAAAAAGACATCGACACGCGGTTAACGAAGGCATGGACTGCTATCGATAGGCTATCGATCGTATGGAAATAAGACCTGACCGATAAAATGAAACGCAGTTTCTTCCAGGCAGCGGTCGTATCGATACTGCTATATGGATGCACTACTTGGACGCTAATTAAACGGCTGGAGAAAAAGCTGGACGGCAATTACACAAGAATGTTGCGAGCCATATTGAACAAGTCCTGGCGGCAACACCCCACAAAACACCAACTATACGGCCACGTACTTCCCATCGCGAAAACTATCCAAGTTAGACGAGCCAGACAAGCAGAACGAGCTCATTATTGATGTACTCCTATGGACACCCACATATGGCCAAGCAAAAGCAGGACGACCAGCTAGAAATTACATACAGCGGCTATGTGAGGATACGGGATGTAGCCTTGAAGACCTGACGGAGGCGATGAACGATAGGGAGAAGTGGCGAGAGAGGGTCAGGGCTATCCGTGCTAGTGGCACGACATGATGATGATAATGATGATGATATACAGTATATTATTGGTACGCTTGGTGGTTGGTAAGGTATTTAATTGAGTCTACATTTTAAAAGAATTAATATTAACATCAAAATACACATGATATATTAACATTGATCAAAATGGAAGGAAAGAAAAATAAATTCATTACACATACAAGAAAAGAAGCACGCTCAAGGAAATGAAATTGGTGAGTCGATTTCAGACCCTACACGATGCTGTTTGTTAAACTCAATGACAACTGACTTTAAAATAGTTAGGCTCATCATGCACAATTTTGTGTGTCATCATCATCATCATCATCATCATCTCGTGCCGCTAGCGCGGATATCCCTAACCTTCTCTCGCCACTTTTCCCTATCGTTCATCGCCCCCGGCAGGTCTTCAGGGCTACATCTCGTATCCTCACATAGCTGCTTTATGTATATTCTAGCTGGTCGTCCTGCTTTTGCTCGGCCATATGTGGGGATCCATGGGAGTACATCACTTATGAGCTCTTCCCTGCTTCTCCAGTAATGTGCTGCATGTCTGTTTCGTCTAACTTGGATAGTTTTCGTGATGGGAAGCAGGTGTCCGTATAGTTGGTACTTTGTGGGGTGTTGCCGCCAGGACCTATTCAATATTGCTCGCAACATTCTTGTGTAATTGCCGTCTAGCTTCTTCACGAGCCGTTGTTCAGAAATTTCCTCCATTGCAACTTTCCTTTTTGCCATTATTAACACATTAATAAAATTTACACCTGTCCTAGCAATTGTCGTTTGGCCTTCTTTAAACAATGTTTTCCATTTGTAAACATTTTTTACTGAAACACAGTTCTCTGTACTCATCGTACATTCTTCGTTAAATTCTCTGTGGTTTTCTATATGGTTATTTGAAACCAAAACTTTGACGACAGACATTGTTTCAAGCATGGAACACGCCGTTTGATTTGTCGCCATTATAAATAGCCTCAAAACAAATATTTCTGTCAGATTAAAAGAATTTTTGTTATAAACCAATTCTAAACAACACAGAGCCTTTATCAATGGAAAAAAAATCTGAAAAAAAAAAAAACTTAAAAAAAAAAAGTCGTGTGTTTTATGGCACACATACACACACACTTCGTAAGATTTATGAACCAATAAAATATGTATTAATGAAGAAATGCTGCCAATATATATATATATATATATATATATATATATATATATAAGAGTGTTGGTTGTCACTAAATCACTTTGTGGGTATGTGTCGAACCAAGTGCAATATAATATGGAGAGTGCTCAATATCTAGGATAGAGCTATTATATAATAATAATCAATAAATATTTATTAGATATATATATTAATTCATGGAATATAGACTGCGACCTTGGATTTCATGGGGTTTTTTGCAAAACAGCAATGATCAGGCAATTAAAAAAATGGAATGGAAGGTCGCAGTCTATATTCCATGAATTAAATATATATATCTAATATATATATATATGTGTGTGTTTGTGTGTGTGTGTGTGTATGTGTGTGTGTATGTGCGCGCGCGTGTGTGTGCTATACAAATGTTTGACAAAATTCAAATTAAATTTAAAAATAAAAAATGGATGGAGACGCTTAAGTGTAAATATTTCAACTTCTTTTTTGTCAAAGCAAATCACAAACAAAACATTATCGATTATTTCAAGAGAGTTTTGATATCAAACGTCCCCCCTACCCGCAAAAAAGAACGATACCTTCTGTTTTGAGTTCTTATGAGAATATCGTCGAATGGCTGCAAGGCCAGCAGTTGGCGCTGACGTAGGCAAAACGGCAAATAAAATCACGCTTGGATTTTTAATTATTTTTGTTTATTTTAAATGAAATACTTCAAATTAATTAGATTTAGGAAAAAAATCTCACGCCTGTGTGATATAATTATTGTAATGTTGACGCCATCCCTGTCACAACATGATATCGAGGATATGTTTTTTTTTTTCCTGACTTGCCATTCTGCCAATGAAATTGACTTTTGCGTTCCATCAGTTCGAATATTTCTGTCTCTAAGAACCGGTTAGGTAAACATTTAGGCCTTCAGTTGACAAAAAAAAAAAAGATGATTCTAGATTTTAGTCACTTTTTTACGTTTCAGTGGGAAGTGTTTGATTAAAAAAATAATCCCCTAAAGAAAATCAAGTTTTACCTCCTCCTAGACGGAGCACAGCTTATATATTTATATATTTTTTAAGTAGGTCTATCTTATAGATCAGCAAATAAATTAATTTCAGTTTTCCTTTAAAGATTTTTTATCCTGGCTACAAAAACAAAATGTTTTTTCTGAGAAAGACAATAATCTTTCTTTCTCTCTAATTGTCTGTCTGTCAGTATGCCTCTTTCTGTCTCTCCCACTCTAGTATATATATATATATATATATATATATATATATATGTGTGTGTGTGTGTGTGTGTGTGCAAGTGCTTGTATATATATATATATATATATGTGTGTGTATAAAAGTAAATAATAGAAAAGAATCCGACAGTATAAAGAAAAATCATAAAACAAAGTTAACCCCAAGTAATGATTTTATTGCGATGGAAACAGGACGCTCTAACGTTTCAGTTTTAATAAAAATTTCATCAGGATTTTAAAAATGCTGATAGTGGAGGTGGCCGTGGTGTAATGGTTATCGTCGCAGGAATTGGACACGGTGACATATGTTCAAATCCTGGACGAAACTGATTGCATTTCACATAGCACTAATACCCTTGGGAAAGGTATGAATTCAATTATTCTCCCTCCAGCTATGGGTAAATAGTAGGGCAGACTAGGTTCTTCAGCCTTAGTGATGCAACTACTCTAGGAGAAGGAAAACACTGAATTCAAACCTGTTAAACTCCGCTTAAAAAATTGACCTTGTGTCATATCCTGTCCGAGCGGAGGGGTTGGGTAAATATGAAAAATGGTAATATCAAGGGTTGATAAAACAACGCTGAATGTTTTATGAATTACAAAAACAAGAGAAGAAATTACATATACTAAGGAAGAACATACAATAGCAGAACAAGTACACAACTCACGCATCTCTCTCAATCATTAAACGTATGAGTTGCAAGTAGCCTTTCACCTATACTTAATTGCGATTAATCGGCTAATTTTCACCCTTTTCCGTCTGATGATTGTGTACACTACAATGTATGTTCTCTCTTTGTTTAATATACTAGCTTAGCTGGCGACGATGAACTTAGCAGATTCAACGTGATCGCAGGATAAAATCAATAAAGTGGGTCACAGGAAAGAGGAGATAGAGGAGGATTGCGATTTATTGCCTATGAATAGAGTGACAGATATTTCCGTTCACATATAAGATCAACAAATTACCGGAAAAAACGGAAATATGCAAGTTCCGATAACCAGCCATAAACATAAAATATTTAGGCGAAGAGACGTGTTCATATTTCCGCTTGGGACTTGAAAGACAATAAAAGGTCTGTAATTTTGGACTGAGGGGGAGACCCGCTGGTCACTCAAGTAGATCTGTCAGCTCTTCGTGTGCGTTCTCTGACCATTGTTCTACTTTACAAAAAGGGTCCCCGCCACAAAAGAAAGATATGTGCGAACTCGTTGACTGTATTCCTACTTCACACAAACGTCACCGTCGAAGAATAAAAATATAAATTATATTTTTATATATCTACGAGTCCTTCGTTGTTTGTCCAGCGATGCGATATGCAACGTTTGTATGTATAATTTTCTCCCTTGTTTTTGTATTTTATTAAACATCCTTCATTGTTCTATTAACACTTTAAAAGTCCTGACATTTTTAAAGTCCTGATGAAGATTTATAAAAACTGAAACGTTATAGCGTCGACTTTCCTTCTGATAAATTCATCACTTTAGATTACTTTGCTTTTCAAATTTTCTCCATAGATGGGTATATATGTTCATATATTCATATGTATGTATGCGTATATGTTTATATCTATATCTTTATATATCTATATCTACGTATATCACTGTATCTATGCATATATATATATATATATATATATATATATATATATATATATATGAATATATGTATACTTATGTATATGCATATATATATAAACATATATATATATATATATATATATATATATAAACACATACACACACACACATATATATATATATATATATCTGTATATGTAAATATATGTATATGCATCTATGTGTGTAGATATATATATATATGTATGTGTGTGTTTTCTCAGTGTGGGAAAAAGAAAAAATGAGTTGGTTTGTGTTTATGAGAGAGAGAGAGATAGAGATAGAGAGAGAGGTGATAAGTAGTTCCGTAGTCTGCAATTCTGTTATTACCTAGATTTTGATCAACAATTCTCTGGGTAAATTGATTGAACAATGTGACTTATTTCAAACGTCGAATTAAGTGCATTGATAAAAATGGATCTTATATCAAAATAAGTATGTTTTTTGCGTAAAATCAATTTACTCTAAGATATCCATGTATATATATATGTACCTATATACACACTCATACATGCACGCACCTGTGTATTTTCATTTCTATGTGTGGGTGTGTGGGTGTGCATTTGCATATGGATAAGTGTAAGTTAAAAAATCCAAATTCAAATCTAGTGAACTGTAATTGCAGTAAATATAATCCTATACCAATATTCATTAAGCATGTCCTACATATTTCAAAAAGTAAAAAATACTTTAAATGCTTTAAAAATAATTATTTAAAAAAAGTTCTTTACTTCAAGCACCCTCATATGGACGAATTACTTAAAAGGTCAAAATAACATCCCCAGAAAGACTGTTTCGTTGCATCACAACTCTTCAATGTGACTAGATACACAAGACGCTTCAAGCTGGGATCAAAACCTGCCTAATTTTAAGCTAGACATGTTATCTAACAACGCAGGTATTTTGGCGACATACGTCAGCTCAGGATTTATAACGCATATGTATTAGTTTTCATTTGTGTACAAATATATATATATATATATATATATATATATATATACCTGGAGCATATGATAAGTCTCCAGACATTTTGTACAGGCATTTAAAACTGTTGTAAACTCTTGAAAATTCAGTATGTTATTGCTCTACATCTCATGAGATGACTGACCAATTTTTATGATTTCAGGTTCAAATGAACGGCTACAGTAGGAATTGGAATGCACCCTACTGAAACCTGATTGTCACAGCTGGGAAATTTCAAAAATGGAATCTGGATGCGAGGACAATTTAGAAGAACAATATGCAATAAAATTCTGTTTTAAACTTGGAAAAAATGCCACAGAAACGTATGGAATGCATCATAGGTTTTAAGGGAGTTCAGGAAGAGATTCCGTCGGAAGATGTTAGCACTCTTCAAATTGGGTCAGTGCAATTTCCACCAGGACAATGCACCTGTCTACAACTCCATCCTTGTCACAGACTATTTGACCAAGATGGGCATCAAGACAGCTTCACAATCTCCCTATTGTCGGGACCTTGCTCCCTGTGACGTTTGGTTATTCCCTAAGCTCAGAGGCTGTCGTTATGAGACAATTGAGGAGATGAAAGAGGCTGTAACGAAGGTCATTGACACGCTCACATTAGAGGACTTCCATGGGGCCTTGCAGAAGTTGATGGAACGGTACAACAAGTGCAGTGCAGCCGGAGGAGATTACTTCGAAGGGAGTAGAGTTTCATGTGTGTACTATCAATAAAAGTGCCCACACGAAAAAAGGCTGGAAACTTATTTAATGATCCTCGTATATATTCTATTTAATTTTGATGTTGTTGAAGACTCTTCAATAGCGTATTTACCAATAGGTTAAATAATGACACCATTAGTGAGACCCAGACAGCTTTACCGAGTATCGGGAGTGAAACATTGAATTTTACGTGCCAAAAAACTTACAAAAGCATGTGAAACTTTTAAGTGGCAATTAGGCGTTCCCAGAGGGAAAGAAAATTACAAAGCCAATATTTTAAGTTTGCTTGATTCCTGAACGAAAAGAAAGATTGAAGACATTTCTCGATTTTTTCTCCATGAATTATGATTTTATTCTCAAAAGCATTTCTTTAATAGTAAACATCTTTTATTATTTATATATACTATATCTATTAGCATATGCAAACTCCAGTTTTGTTTATTGTGTATTTATTTACTAAAAACACACATTGAATTGTGTGACCAGGCATATATTACGGGAGGCTCGTATAAGTATATTTTCATATTTTTTTAAATTTCATGAGTAAATATCCACAACGTCAAACGCGGAGAGTGATTTTTAAAAGAAATTATCATAGTTTAGCAATGCGCTTATTATTCTGTTCCTTTGAGATTTTTTTACGCCAGCGTTAGGTGATAGCTTTCCACTGAAGTTTTAGTGACAGCAAAGCCTTATCAAGTCTCCAGGACTTTTCTTGGTATTCAGGTCGATCTGATTAATGCTGTTGTCGAAATGGCATCTAATTTTCCACTTAATTCCAAGTCTTCCAGTTCCTTTATCAATCCATTTATAATTCGTATCACCGTCATCTACATGTTCTATAGTTTTTTTATTCATCAAGTAAGGTCTTAGTACTTATCTCTCTTTTCACTTTCTTTTAATTTTACTCTGTGGTCAGCCAGACGGAAAAGTTCACTATTTGGCAGGTTCTCTTTTTTTTTATATATAACTATCACTCTGTCTGGTCGTTTGGCCGAGATTAGGTGATCTATTTTTATCTCAAAATCTCAGAGAACTTTGTGCATCTCATTCTCTTGGACGGATACTTGTTTGTGTATATACCATTTGTTCGTATTTTCACATTTCACTTTCTTGCACAATTCCCAGTGGATCAACATCCCCACTCAGAGGTGTCTAGTTAGTCTTCTACTCTTTTTGCTGCATTTACTTATTGTGTGATTGATCATTTCGTCTCTATCTCCACATAACCTACGAGGGTAGATTTTCAATTAGTTTATCATTTAATGACAAATAAACGTTGATTATATATACAAGTCTGGAAAGTTATCGTATGCACCTCGTACATTTGCTATTTTCTTGCATCTTATATATTCTTGCTTTAACATAGTTGGACCTTATGGCGTTATTCGGTGCAGCTATTCGAAGAAAATTTCCCTTTCCTTAGCCAAATCGTTCCGAGTTTGTTTCACAAGTTGTAGCCAGTTGTCTTTCACTGGAGTCAAAATGACAGTTAGATTTTGCAGGTCTCTAGGTTTCCTTTGAGTATTTTGGCCCATTTCAACAATGGTCTCAATTCTTCCTTTGACTTCCAAATCTTCCAGTTCCCTTTCCAATCCTTTGAGGAATCCTCCAAGAGCATCAACGACAAATTGTGCAATCGTCGCACTCATGGTCCATAGATTTTTTAGTTCTCCAACAAGGTTCAAGTATTTGTTCATTTTTACGTTTTTTTATTTTTGGTTTTTTATTCTGTGGTCCACCGAAACTGCAAAGTCTACGAGACGGCAACTGGTCTTCTGGCTGGAATTAGGAGATCCTTTTTTATCTCAAAATCCAAGAGAATTTTATTCGTCTCATTATCTGAGACAGGTTCTGTCAGTATTGTCAAATTTCAATATCCTGCACGATTCCCAGTGGATTACCTTTCCTACCCAATCGTGTCTAGTCTCGTACTTCTTTTACGGTTGTTTGCTCCATTCACTTATGTGAGTAATCGTTGTGCTTTGTCATCACATAACCAATATTTGTTGATCTGTTGCATATCGATTTTCACCATAGTGCAATTGGTTTTTATGGCGTTGCTTTGTGCTGCTATTCGACAAGACTCAGTTTATCCCTTAAGGCTTCTTTTTCGTAGTCATATCCCGGTCTTCTCGCAGGCAATCTTGCTAGGTTGTCGCTAAAAATGTCCATACTGTTATTTTTCTTCCTATTTCTGTTTCCTAGCCTTTCGGCCCGTTTCAAGAGAACTAACTACAATTGGTACCAGAAACACTCATTTTCTACCGCTATTTTGGTGTTCTAGCAGCATCCAAGAATTTTCCTACTTTTTCATTTTCTTTTATTTCCATTATAGTCGGCCGGAACGGTAAAATACCCTAGATGGCAAGTTCTTTTTTTTCTTTAATTAGCATTAGGTCTTTTTAAAAAAAAATAGCTCTAGGTCTGGTCACCTGGCTGCGATTAGTTGATCCGTTTATATGTCAAAATCCAAGAGAATTTGATGCATCTCATTGCTAAGACAGATTACTCCTTGCATGTTTTTAAAACCAGTTTTTTCCTGGAGGTTTGTAACAAGAGTCTGAGTGAGAGCAAGTCTCCTCAGATTTCCAGGATTCTCCTGAGTATTCAAGCTGATCTTTATACTGCTGTGGTTTAGATGGTTTCAATTCTTTTTCTGTTCTTCGGTTCCTCTAGTCTCCTGTGAATGTCTTTGGATGCAGTTTAAAGAACAACAACTGCAATTGGTATCCTCAGCATCCTCATGATTCAAACCGTTTTTAGTTCTCTTGTAAGATCAAAATGTTTACATAGGTACTTGATCACTTGTACTTGTATCGGCTTTCACCCTGGTCGGGTTGAACCGGCTTCCACCCGAGCAAGTAATATGTTGCTCATTGAAGAAGATACTTTCGGATTTCATTGAGGGAAGAGTCCCAAGTCCTACCCGGATTAACGCCCTGTTTGCTGCAGATTTTCCACAGAGCGACCCGAGGCCGCCGGTTGCCGGTACAGACACTTCCTTGATTTTCACCAGAGCCCCTGTAGCCGGCTTTAGCTGGGTGCCAGACCAATCCTCCTTGGGTGGCCCTACCAGGAACCGAAGTTCCCGACGGCACAGTTCTGGCACTACACGTTGCTACCGTCCTGCCAATTTGAGGCGGGGGTGTTGGACTTTAGGGACATATGTATATATAATGTACATACATACATTATATAAACATATATATTTGCCACTTAACTGTTTTAAGTATTCTTATTGATGGTCTATCTTTTTGTTTTCTTTTCACTCTAAGATAAACTGAAACGGCATAATCAACTAGTTTTACGAATTATTATCCTTTTCTTGATGCTAGGTCTGGTTTTCTGACGGGATTATGTGATCTGTTTTTATGCCAAAATCGCTGAGAATTTCATGTGTTGTATAGCCACATAATACATAAACATCTGCTTGCAGAATCATAACGACGACCCAATAAAGACAAGCGACACGGTCTTCAGAAAAATATACTTCTCACTTTATTTGAAAGGGTTGTGTGTGAGAGGGAGTTGGAGACCGAATAGAACTGCAACATATTGACCTCCATTCTATTGGCCATAACTGCGTTTCTTTCTCGTTCTCCTGGGCTGCTCAACCGGGGGCCTGGGGGCCCAGCTTCTCTGGGTGCTGGTTTTCTCTACTGCATATTATCTCCAACTGGTCTCATCTCCAAACTGATTGAATTTCCTGTGCACTGAGTTATATAATAGTTCAACACCCACCTTCTTCTTGTGGGCGTCACAAATCGCACTCATTCAACCCGTCCACGGTCAAGGTTATAACATCCTGATATTCCTCGACCGGATGCACCTGTTATTTACACAGGTGCATTTCCTATTTTGACAGCCCGGCCGTGTCGTAGGTCAATATACAACACATGCGTTTCATTTTTTTTTTTTATATATTATGGTTTTTGCATATACCATTTGTCGATATGGTTAAACTTTAATCTCTGTCGAAATTCCGATTTGATCACCTTTTTCATCTAATTGTGTCTTGCCTTGTATTCATGTTTTCCAGTTTCTTGCATTGGTGTGTTATGTGTATAACTTGTCACCACAGAATTTACACTTGCTATCATCATCATCATCATCATGTCATGTCGCTAGCACGGATATTCCTGACCCTCTCTCGCCACTTTTCCCTATCGCTCATCGCCTCTAGCAGGTCTTCAGGGCTACATTCTGTATCCTCACATAGCTGCTGTATGTATGTTTGCGCTGGTCGTCCTGGTTTTGCCCGGACAGATGTGGGGGTCCATAGGATAACATCACTTATGAGCACGTCCCAGCTTCTCCAGCAGTGTCCTGCATGTCTGGTTCGTCTAACTTGGATAGTTTTCGTGATGGGAGGTACATGGCCGTATAGTTGGCGCTTTGTGGAGTGTTTCCTCCAGGACTTATTCAATATTACTCGCAGCATTCTTGTGGAATTGCCGTCTAGCTTCACCAGCCGTCTTGTTAGCGTCCAAGTAGTGCTTTCATATAGCAGTATCGATACGACCGCTGGTTGGAAGAAACTGCGTTTCCTTTTATCGGTCAGGTCTGATTTCCATATAATCGATAGCTTATCGATAGCTGTCAATGCCTTCGTTAGCTGCTTCCTAGGTAGGTGAATTTATCTACTAGTATCAGAGAGATTCTGTCTTGTGTAGAAATGTCGCTTGCTTGATTAAAGCACATCTTGCAAATAAAGGGCTTTACAGAAGTCTGCGAAACAAGTCTCCATGTCTCCAGGACTCTTCTCAGTATTCTAACCAATCTCAACAATGGTATAACGTGGACGATTTCAATATTTCTCTGGATCTCCAGTTCCTGGATCTCCAAGTTCTGAATTACTAATCCCTTCAATCTTTCTTTTATTTATTTATTTATTTTTTTTTTTTTTTTAGGTTTTCCGGACCATCCCAAGGCTTCGAATGTGATTGGTATATCAACCAAGTTCATGTATATATATATTTTTTCATTTCTTTGTCAGGGTCAAAGTATTTATTTATTTTTTGCCTTTCCTTTAAACTTAGCCTGTGGAGCATTAGAACAGAAAAGTCCACCAGCCCTAATGGGACTTTTCTTCTTGTTGACTAAAACGAGGTCGATTCTTCTTGCTGAGATTGGGTGATCCGTTTTTATCTCAAACTTCCACAAACATGTGTTTCCTTCTAGAGAATTTTCGTTCTCTCTCTATATATATACATATATATATATTATTACTCTATTCTATGCGTATATATATATATATATATATTATTATTATTATTACTCTATTCTATGTGTATATATATCTATATATATATCTATATTATTACTCTATTCTATATATATATATATATATATATGTATTATTATTATTATTTTTTTTTTACTCTATGCAAGTTTTTCATACTCTTAGTAATTGGTGGCTTTCACTGAAATACAAATAACTACAGGTCTCCACAGCCCCCCAGAACTCTTCTTTGTATTTGAACCGTTTTTAACCCTAATGTGGTTTGGGCAGTATAAATTTCTCTTCGAATTTCTTGTTTCCCCTGCCGCATTTCCAGGTTATTCGGCATTGATTTAAGGCTTCCAAAGCTGATTGGTATTTCTGTTACCTTCATGTGCAACAATTTATAAAAGCTCTTTGGCAATATCCCGGTATCTATTTTGGATGTGTTGACTTTTCTTTACTCTAACTCAGTGATCAGCCTAAATTACAAAATCCAACTAATTGGCAAATTCTTTTCTTTTTATCAACTAAAAGGACATCCGATTTTCTGGCTTCGATTATATATTTCGTTTTTATTTCAATGTCTAAGATAATTCTCTTGGACAGGTTTTACTGATACTAATTGTCAGTAAGGTCAAGTTTTAGCCTTTTTCCCTAATTCCCAGTGAATCCCTACCCACACTAAGTGCAATTGTTATTTTTCAGTGATAGTTTGTTGCATTTATTTATTTGTTTGCTGGCATCATCTTTCTTCATATAGCCTCCATTTGCTGTTATCCTGCATTATATCTCAAACGTTATATAGTTATTATGTTATTATTTTGTTCTGCTTTTGAGAGCGATCCAGTTTCTATCTTGAAGTCTCCTCTTCGCAGCCATGCCTTATTTCTTTCGTTTGTCTTCTGAATTGTCCATTGATTTTTCTTCGAATTTTTTTTCGATTTAATAACTCCCATTTTCCTGATTGTTCTTGTACTATTTTTGTTGCTGATATTATTGGCTTTTATTCACTTTTTTTGTGTATTCTTCGATTCCCTGAGTTGCTTGATATGCACGATTGAGATTGACTAACAATTTTAAGGTTTCAAGTATTCATATGTAATACTAATAATTATATGATTTAAAGTAATCCTTTCTATTTAATTGCAGTCATTTGTTTGCACAGTTATAGGATTTCAACTACCAAATAATAGTCCTTAGTAAATTATAGCTTCAATTAACTATTCTTTATACAAATAATCTACTATTATATAATTTCAATATTCCTTTCGAATACAAATAATTCTTAAGTGGATCTATTTGTCCCTCAGATAGGACTCTAATAGGTACTTCGACTCAAGGTCAAAGTGGAACTGGAAGTAATGGTAATGAAGGGGTATTACACACTACTGAGATCTTCAGAACTGGAGCCTCACCACCCGTCTAGTGTCATACCAAGAAAGCCACTTCATTGGGACTTTTTAACCCTCTATAGGGCATACAGTCGGCGTATTCCAAGCCTCACTAACAGCGTGTATAAAAAGCTAAAACAACACCAAATAATTCGCTTGTTCACTGTCTCTCAGATAAATCTAAACTTAAGTACATATCTAAACACGAGACCCTAATAGCAATTCTTTTTCGCGTTCGAGCCTAACTAAAAGGAGGAGATTTTGAATGTTTTATTCTAAAATAGATTGTTCGCTATCACCTGAAATTCTGTTTCAAAAATCTTCTAAAATTCTCCTTAATCTTGTGCTATTGGTAAACATCTATCCATAAGACAATTGCCTATGACTGATTCTATCATCCAGATTCTATTTTGGGATACAATACCGAACCGCGACGTTCAATCTATTTGGCTCGGTTTCTTTGTATAGTGGCACATAGCTGTAAATAAAATTTCTTTCTCCTTTTTTTTCTATTCAATTTTAGCATACGAATCTTCAATGAAGACAAAGGCAGACTTCCGTTGGAAGTGTTCATTTCTGCAAACAGTGTGACGTTCAGATAAACAAACACGAAAGAATCTCGTAAATTTTAAGAGAGACTCCTAGTCGTCAGCGACTGACTGAAAACAAGGATGACATTGGAAAAAACAAAATATAGCAAATAAAAATTAAAACAAAGCAAACAATAAAAAAAGATTTCTATAGTGGCAGCATATTCATATCTGATGACTTTCTGTTCAAATATCTTAACATAATCAATATGGTAACTTTAATATCATATTAATAATCAAAATCTACCTAGGATGCAGTATCTCATCAACCGAAAAAAACATCGACACGCGGCTAACGAAGGCATGGACAGCTATCGATAAGCAATCGATCATATGGAAGTCAGACCCAACCGATAAAATAAAACGCAGTTTCTTCCAAGCTGTGGTCGTATCAATACTGCTATATGGATGCACTTCTTGGACGCTAACTAAACGGATGGAGAAAAAGCTTGACGGCAATTACACAAGAATGCTGCGAGCAATATTGAACAAGTCCTGGAGGCAACACCCCACAAGGCACCAACTATACCTCCACGTACCTTCCATCACGAAAACTAACCAAGTTAGACGAACCAGACATGCAGGATACTGCTGGAGAAGCAGGGACGAGCTTCTAAGTGATGTACTCCTATGGACCCCAACATATGGCCGGGAAAAAGCAGGACGGCCAGCTCGAACATAGATACAGCAGCTCTGTGAGGATACGGGATGTAGCCCTGAAGACCTGCCAGAAGCGATGAACGATAGGGAGAAGTGGCTAGAGAGGGTCAGGGATATTCGTGCTGGCGGCTCGACATGATGATGATGATGAGTAATCAAAATATTTTGTATGAAATAATTTTGACAAATATTAGAATTTCAAAATTATCTGTCGCTATATTAGTAACCATTTCATGTTTATTTATTTATGTTTCACTTTATGAAATAAATCTGATGTGTCTTACCTCAAAAGAAGACTGGAGAATGTATCGGCTGGAATATTGTGCGAACAGTAAAAGCCAAATAAATTGTTTGTTAAGTCCTGTAGCTGATTTTCTTACGAGCATCATCATCCTTATGTCATGCCGCAAGCACGGATATCCCTGACCCTCTTTCGCCACTCCTCCATATCGTTCATCGCTTCTGGTAGGTCCCCAGGGCTACATCCAGGATCTTCACAGACCTGCTGTATGTAGGTTCGAGCTGGTCGTCCTGCTTTTGCTCGGTCATATGAGGGGGTCCATAGGAGGACATAATTTTCATGATGGGAGGTAGGTGGCCGTACAGCTTGTGCTTTGTTTGGTATTGCCTCCAGGACTTGTTCAAAATTGCTTGCACAGTTCTTGTGTATTTGCCGTCAAGCTTTTTTTTCCATACGTTTTGTTAGCGTTCATGTAGTGTATCGACACAACCTCTGCTTGGAAGAAACTACGTTTGGCAGAAAGGTATGCCAAGGTCATCTGTTGACAGGTGACACTACTAAATAATGATGCTTTTATTTAAAATGGTCAAAAAACAGAAATTGGATGTGGAGTTGCGTTGTCCACAGTGACGTGACAAATGGGCTGAATTCGATATAAACGGAAGCCTTGTAATTTCAGTCATTGGTTCAGAGAGAGAGAGAGAGAGAGAGAGAGAGAGAGAGAGAGAGAGAGAGAGAAAGAGAGAGACTGACAGGCCAAAACAGACAGAGACAGAGAGACAGAGAAGGGGAAAAGAGAATGTGGTTGTGTGTGCACAATTGTTGAGGAAGTTCAAAGCGAGCAGCACTTAATAGACAAGCATAAAAGATTCCAGACAAGATGTTTGTCTTCAACAAATCATGTCTCCTGTCATCATACGTAGCCTAAAACATCCACACTATATTAATTGGTTCCTTTGAAGGTCCTCTATATGTATAAGAGTATAAAAGCGGCTCCAGTTGTTGTTGGTGGCATATTATTACTTTTGCTTTGACTAGTACTTAGGTCTTAGGTTGATTCCATTACCTGTTGTTACTAAGTGGTCACCCATTATAATATTGAACAAGTTTATTGCTACTTACTTTCGGTGATCTGCTAGGAATCTCTGCTGATTTTCTTGCCCTGATTCCGAAATGACCTCTCCTGTCTGTATTTTGCTGAGGGTGACACGACAAATAATGTGTTACCCATCATAATACTGAACACGTTTATCGCTACTTAACTTCGGTGATCTTTTGGGGATCTATGCTGATATTCTTACCCTGATTCTGAAATGACCTCTCCTGTCTGTATTTTGCTGAGGGTGACACGACAAATAATGCGTTACCCATCATAATACTGAACACGTTTATCGCTACTTAACTTCGGTGATCTTTTGGGGATCTATGCTGATATTCTCACCCTGATTCTGAAATGACCACTCCCTCTGTATTTTGATGTTGGTGGCTCGTCAAGTAATGGCTTCAATGAGGCGAAGAATTAATAGAATGTTTTGCACAATGTATATTTACCCAACCCATGTGCAGGATGTGACATAAGGTCAAGTTTTAAACGGATTATTGATGGTTTGAATTAAGACTTTTTATTCTCATTGGCAGGTCACCTTAGCAAGGCTTAACAACATAGTCTGCCCAACTATTTACCTATAGCTTGACGGAAAACTGATGGATTCATGCCTGTCTCAAAAACATTAGCGCAAAAAGAAACGCAAAAAAAGCTTCGTTCAAGATTTTTGATCTTTGGCCCCCGATTCTATTTCCTTTTAATGATAACCGTCCCGCCAAGTACGCCTCATTTGGTTTCAAAAATTTGTTACATAAATTATGGATATCATTAAAAGAAAGTAAAAATTGACTTATGCACAAGATCGACTTCTATACGGGTATATGCGGTCTTTTGACTGATACTTTCTTTCTAGAAAGTAAATAATAAAACTAACGGATCTATTAGTAAGATCAGTTTCTGGAAGGATT
Source organism: Sepioteuthis lessoniana (assembly GCA_963585895.1). Classification (NCBI taxonomy): domain Eukaryota; kingdom Metazoa; phylum Mollusca; class Cephalopoda; order Myopsida; family Loliginidae; genus Sepioteuthis; species Sepioteuthis lessoniana. Next base: position 11,299,808 of record OY757907.1, on the reverse strand, counting down.
GAAAATACTCATCGCATATCAAATGAGAGATAAAACTTCACGAATATTTATTTTGTACGGCACTGACAAATGACAAAATTCTAATTTAAACACTATTTGTAATCAGTCTATAAAAAAACCTTTCTCGTAGTTTAAATGCGCATACTCTTACTACGTTAAATTGAAAAAAAATCCTCCAATATTGTATCTTGTGATGACTCAGCTAACCTTAGTATATATGGAAGAAACTTAAAGGATTAAATGGTTCAATTTAAGTGCACATAAATCTTATTTAACTATAAAAACATGATACTCATAAAAAAATCAGTTGGTGCTCTTGTCGAAATGGTAAAAAATGGACCAAAGATCAAATCTTGGACGATAAAGTTTGCGTTGGACTTGTTGCTATGCATCTGGTAAAGTCATGAATCTGTTTGTTCTCCTACTATCTAAGAGTAAATTGTAGATCAAACTAGGCTCATTAATATTTATATCATAACATATCAAGGAGAAGGAAAACTTTTAATTCAAACCATGCGCTTAAAAAACAAAACAAATTTTAAAAAGAGCAAAAAAAAAAAAAAAATGAGGTTGTGATATATCCTATCTGTCGTGGGAGATAGGGTTAATATTTTCTTTTCTCTTTTTGTTCAGGTTGTCCGATGTTTTTCATATTACGGGCCATAATACGCCTCCATTTAGCTCCGGATTTAGCTCGAGTTTTTCCGAGTGGTTGGTTTCGTTTTCTCGATATATATATATATATATATATATATATATATATATATATATACTCGATAACTTCACGGGTCTACATGTTTTCTGTTAACTTCCTGACCTATCCGGCACAGTGGAAGTTCTGCCCTCAGCATTCAGTGATCACGTCCTTTCCTCTTCTCTGATTCTGAATTATTCCACTTCAGATCAGCTCACGCAACGATATTCCAATTATGGATCTTTTTATAGCCCTTAATTGCTGCTCTTCTTTCTTCGTTGCAGTCCACGTTTTGCTTGCGTATAATATCATAGGCAAAACGGTGTTACGGAAGAGATTGGCATACAGTTTATCTGTAGATTATCTTAGATTGGCACCTTTATCTTGAACAGATCTATATAGTAATAAATTCCTTCAGTTTTAATCTAATTTTCCGCAAAATTCCTGTCCAGACCTTGAAGGCAGAAAATTCTCAGATAAATAGATACACAGAAAAACAAACAAAAGCCACCCCAAAAATTTAATATTTTAGATAATAGCGTCATGTGCTTGGCACATTTGAGGATATTTCGTGCTCAGTCCGCTGGGGCTGTAGAATTCACCAACTGAATCTCTGCAAAGGAGTAAGACCCTCTCGAACGAGTGTCTAGGATATGATAATAAACCATCTGATAGTGAGGCTCCAGGCTTTGAGATTTGGCGAATGTGAAGTACTCCTTCATAGCCATTGCTCTCAGGTCCACTCTGGTCTGATTGGGTTCTAACTATGGGTCAAATAGAACAATGTGTGCAAACAAACGGCTGATGTTAAATTGTGATTGTAATATATAAATACTTGAAAGCATTTGACTGTGTGCAAAAAAAAAAAGAGTTCAGGTTCATCTTAGAATGTTATCAACAAAATGTTTTTACAAATCATATATATGTATATCTAATAAACAAGATTTAACATTAAATAATCTAAATTGGTTTATATGCCCTAAAACCAAGTCCAAAAGATATATTTCTTCATTCATGTATGCCGTTTCAAGGACAAATGTTTATACTTATCTGACATATCCACCACTTTTTCGTGACGACACAAGGTAAGTTTTTAAGCTGCGTAAAACTAGTTTAAATTTCGATCTTTTTCTTGACTGGTTGTTAAACCAAGGTTAAAGAACAAAATAGTTTGTGCAATTTCCCCATAGCAACGGGAAAACATATGGTTTATGGCTTTTTCCAAGGGCATTATTACGAAGTGAAACGCAAAAACTTCGGCCAAGATTTGAACACAGGGCGTCAATTTCATTAACTACGAGTACAATTGTAACACTAAGCTATCCACTTTGATAAGGTGACTCCTACACGAGTGAGTTCGAGTCTCATTGGGTGCCCCTTTCATATGGCCTTGTGCTACATCTAAGCAAAGAGCTTGGTAAATTTCCACTTTGATAAGGTGACTAATATTATATATGAATATTCTTTGTGCGTATTTCGTGTATAAATCTTAATAGCATTTCAGAAATAGTTCACTGGTTTCATATGAATATTAATGTGTTATTGGATTCAGGATAAACATTTATATTTTCCATTAAAGTACACGAATCAAGATTTTCTTACAAAGTTACAATATATATATATATATATATATATATATGGGACCGGATTCTTTTCAATAGTCCACCATTTTATGATACAAAGTTTGTTGCTGTCAGTATATTCATGGGCAAACTGATCCGTTCGTCATCATTGCAGGTTTCTTATATTTTAAATTTTAAGAGGCGGTCAGTTGAGTAATTTTATGTTATACCTATAAGAGAAGACAATCTTTCGTCGGCACATAAATACACATTTCAGTTATAAATAGAAAAAAAATCATTACACAGTAGAAATGGCCCTGTTTGATCTTCTATTGGAACCATTTACAAAAGACCAAAGGCAAAGATGCCTTGAAATTCTTGGCACCAAATCAGAATTCTTGTCATTATTCTTCAAATGGGAAATTAACTTAACCTTTCCATTTGATTGTTACCTGTAGATAGGCATCGTATCGTCTCGAAAGGAGAAATAAGAACAAAAAAATGAATATAAATGATCAGAAAAAATTGATTATATTTATTCCAATCTATTTGACGAGTTATATATATATTAATTAAATTACCATGACAAGAAAATCAAGCAAACATTCATATGCGACATACCGTACACTGAAGAGCTATTTCGACTTTATTGGGTCTCATCAGCAGTGCATACCGTGATCTTAAACTCTAGATGCAGAAACCGAATTTCTACCACTGGGCTGCCAGTTCATGCCACACATAAACGATGCCAAATTAACTAGTCATGGTAAGAATGCGCAACCGCATGATCCTATGTATCTTGAAAGTACGGTTTTACCTTACAGAGGATACAAACATTTCTAGGGCTACGTTTTCCCAAGTCGGTGTTATACATCTGCATAGACACTATATATATATATATATATACGCAAAAACATACACGTAAGCATGTAAAAAAAGTTACTCTTTCAGTAAAAAAGGAAAATAAAAAAACGAAAGAAATCCGAGTTAATCATAGAAAAATCAAACACTTTAAAACGTGGTCGATATTTTCATGGAGAAGATTTTTAAACCTGAATAGAATATGTGAAGTGTCCTACTTTCGCCAAAAGGATCTTCAAGGGAGAGAGTAAAGGAGATATACATTTTATTTTTTAAGTAAAGGAATTATACTATAATCTTAATTATCACTACTAGAAAATTACTGGAAGCGACCGTATCCTCTTAAAGAGGTACAGATGTACCTTACAAAATACACCAGGTTAATTATCATGACTAGTTAATTCGGCATTATTTGTGTGCAATGTTGATCAGTTTCTCAGTGGTAGGGTTTCGGCTCTGCATTCGATGATCCCTGGTTCAATTTCCAGTTCGAGAGATCACGCTAGAAATTGTTGATGAGACCTAATAGGGTTGGAACAGCTGTCCAGTTGTTCCGTATGTTGCGCTCAGTGTTTGCTGGATTTTCTGGTCATGGCACTTCAGTTTATAAGAGTAAAAGTTTGCGACCGTAGTTGAGGGCAACCAGAAGGCTCCCTTTTCAATAGCTACTACACTGATGTGTAGGGGACGAGGTTACTCCTTCACCTGGATTGCTCCTTAACCCTTGATACGTACCTTATATTGCTGAGTGTTAAGCAAGGAGGTATCAAGTACCATTTTAAAAGTCTTTGGTATGACATGAACTTGGATTGAACCCAGGTCTCCTGGACCATTGGCGAACACTACCCACTTGTCGAATGAGCCGGTAAGAAAAAGAGCTATTCTATAATTGGATGTCCTCTCAGCGGGGCTTAGAATATGTCGTATATATCTCCTGCAAAAGAATAAAACCTTCCTCTATAAAGGAGGTGTTTTACTTTTGGACAGAGGTGTCATCTGCATATTCTACAGCCCTAGCCAATAGGTGTGTGAGTGTGTGAAAACATTTTACGATACACAATATTGATATTAAGCAAAGCAAAAAAAAAAAACAGCAAAAATACATTTAAAATTAAATCATTCGGTTTTTTAAAAAATTGAAATAATAGGGAATATAACCAACGAATATATCAGCTTGAACGCTAGCTCTTTTTATCACTCCCAGCTTTCATAGCTTAATTTTTCATTTATAACTATTTTATTATGTTGCACGGCAAAAAAATTCTGTTATTTCCTTATTTAAACGACTTAATTATTCTTTTTTGTTTACGAGTGTAAATATAAAAACAAAACATTTACATTAGACAATACCAATAAGCAAATAAATAAAAATGAAAAAATACAAAAATAATATTTAATATTATTTTAAACTCAATAAATGCGTTGAATTTATTTGAAACTGATATAAGAGAACGGCTTGGGCTCTAGTTTTTCCCATCCCTCCCTGTTTTCTTTATTAAATTTTCCTAATATAATTAATCAAATAAATTAGTAAAGAATTAAATTACATTTATGTTTCTTTATGTTAATAGATTTCTTTGAAGATTTAATGGCGAGGTTGTAGCGCTTCGAGCTGACAAAGAAAAGAAGCAGAATATACCCCGAAAAAACAATTACCGACGCCGACTACGCCGATGACATAGCGATACTGGCAAATACACCCAACCAAGCCGAAACACTACTGCATAGTTTGGAACGAGCTGCTGCAGGCATAGGCCTCCATGTCAATGCTCACAAAACGGAATATATATGCTATAATCAAACAGGTGACATCTCCAACACTAGACGGAACCCCCCTTAAACTAGAAGACAAATTCACCTACCTAGAAAGCAGCGTCTCATCAACCGAAAAGGACATCGACACGCGGTTAACAAAGGCATGGACAGCCATCAATAGGCTATCAATCATATGGAAAGCAGACCTAACCAATAAAATGAAACGCAGTTTCTTCCAGGCAGCTGTTGCATCGATACTACTGTATGGATGCACTACATGGACGCTAACAAAAAATGGCTGGAGAAGAAGCTAGACGGCAATTACACAAGAATGCTGCGAACAATATTGAACAAGTCCTGGCGGCAACACCCCACAAGACACCAACTATACGGCCACCGGTCTCCTATCACGAAAACTATCCAAGTTAGACGAACCAGACATGCAGGACACTGCTGGAGAAGCAGGGACGAGCTCATAAGTGATGTACTCTTATGGACCCCAAGATATGGCCGAGCAAAAGCAGGACGACCAGCACAAACATACATACAGCAGCTATGTGAGGATACGGAATGTTAAGACCTGCCAGAGGCGATGAACGATAGGGAGAAGTGGCTAGAGAGGGTCAGGGATATCCGTGCTAGTGGCACGACGTGATGATGATGATGATGAATACCGAGCAAATATTCATTAGAATCAAATTCATAAGATTGATGTACAAATTAGACTCCCCATTCACACTGCAAACCACTATTAAGATGTGTACAAATTGCATGAGAGCGTGTAGATTATCTATGTAAACAACATTAATAATAAAAAAACGTTTTCTTAATAAATAAGATTCAATAAAAGGGAAATTATGGAAAATATGACTTAAATAAGTAAAGAAATTGTGACGTCGGTGGTAACGTAGTTTCGGTTACAGACAGACACACAATCTCCATTATAATAAGATATATATATTTAGGTGGAAAAAAAACAAACAAACATACACACACACATAGACTTATATATATATATATATATATATATATATATATATATATATATATATTTCTTAGATTTATAAATGTAGTGTTGTGTTCAGTATCGGTGATAGAGGAGATATATTTAAAGTTAAAGAAGCATTAACACATTCAACTACTCAGTTCCTCGCTTATATGATAATCAGACCAATTCCCTAGGCCTATAGACAAGAATCTTACAGTTATATATATATATATATATATATATATATATATATGTGTGTGTGTGTGTGTGTTTCTAAACCTGTGGCATTGTTTCCAATACTGATGACTTTTAAGCTAGTCTCTCTATCAATATATATATATATATATATATATATATATATATATATATTGATAGACTAGCTTAAAAGTCATCAGTATTTGAAACAATGCTACAGGTTTAGAAACACACACACACACACACACACACACACACACACACACACACACATATATATATATATATATATATATATATAACTGTAAGATTCTTGTCTATAGGCCTAGGGAATTGGTCTGATTATCATATAAGCGAGGAACTGAGTAGTTGAATGTGTTAATGCTTCTTTAACTTTAAATATATCTCCTCTATCACCGATACTGAACACAACACTACATTTATAAATCTAAGAAATATATATATATATATATATATATATATATATATATATATATATATATATATATATATTCCTACGGATTAAGCGAAAGTGTTTTTAATTGGTTGTTATGAATATAAAAATGTTTGTCTATTGAAAGTAGATTCTGATGGATTTAAAATTGTCATTCTTTCAGACAGTGAAATTATCGGATTTACGATTTAATCTCTCGGAAGATAACCAGCCAAGATGCATTCAAATTGCCAGGCAGATATTGAGTAGATATTCTGGTCTTTACTTTTATTCTATGAGCTCAAAGTTACTTCGTACATTCAATAGCAAGAGACTATCAAGAGACTGATTTAGATATAGTCGCTTATACATAATATTTGATTCATCATTTCAGGAGTTTTTTTTTTTGTTATGCTATTATTAAGCTTCCTGTCTTTAAAATGGGTGCCTTTTCTGTCCAATTGCACCTCAATGAATATTAATGAGAAATTGCACCTGCAGAACAGACACGCAATTTTCGGAATTGATATACGTAGAAATCTACGGAAATATTAAACGGTCAATAATTCAAATCTCTCTCACATCATAAGGGAAAAGTCAACTTATAATCAAGTTTTGGTCGAAGTAATTATTCTTTCTGGATTACCCAAGATAAGCAGCGATGAGTACACTTAATATTTATGTAGGTGACCACTTGGGAAAATCAGTTAACATAACAAATCCGTGGTCGGTGTTTAAAACTAAGCAAAAATTAAAAAACCATATTATAACGACAAAAAATGTATTCCCTAAATGATCATCTATCCCTATTCTATGGTTTTTCTAAATTAGTCCTGTTTCAGACATTCTTTCAAGAATTTTTAAAGTTAATCCTAAAAAAAGATTTCAAATAATATTCGGGAAAGTTTTACGTCTTTCTTGTTCCAGATTTTGTCTTAAGTCATAAAATACAGCTTATGATCAATATATATATATATATATATATATATATATATATATATATATATATATATACCTGAGATTGAACCCAGGTCTCCCAGACGATTGGCGAACACTCTACCCACTAGGTCAATATATATATATTGGCCTTGTGTTCGCTAATGGTCCGGGAAACCGGGGTTCAATCCCAGGTCACGTCATACCAAAGACTTTAAAAATGGTACTTGAAACCGCCTTGCTTAACAGTCAGCAATGTAAGGTACATATCAAGGGTAAAGTGGAGCAATCCAAGAAAAGGTGTAGCGCCATCCCCAACAACTTGGTGTCGTAACTTTTGAAAACGGAGCCTTTTGGTCGCCCTCGGCTACTGTCACCAACTTTATATATATATATATATATATATATATATATATATATATATATATATGTGTGTGTGTGTGTGTGTGTGTGTGTGTGGTGTATTCAATAAGTTTCCAGGCTTTTTTTGGACCGGTATTTGAAATTGTCGAAGACACTTGAAAATTGAGTTCGTTATTGCTATACATCTTATGAGATGACTTACCGATTTTTATGATTTCAGCTTCAAATGAACAGCTACAGTAGGAATTGGAATACACCCTACTATAGCGTGATTGTCACTGCTGGGAAATTTCAAAAATGGAATCTGGATGCGAGGACACTTTAGAAGAACGATATGCAATAAAATTGTGTTTTAAACTTGGAAAAAATGCCACAGAAACGAATGGAATGCTTCAGATTGCTTTTCGACCATCTTGCATGAATCGAGCATGAGTTTTTAAGGGCATAAGAGATTCAAGTAAGGCAGAGAGTCTGTGAGGGATGATGAGGTGTGGGAGGAGTAAGGAAGTCAGTACATCAGAGGTGATTGACCAAAGGGTTAGGGTTAGGGTTACTATGTTGAGGTTTTAAGGAAGTTCAGGAAGAGATTCATTGGGAAGAGGCGAACACTCTTCAAATCGGGTCAGTGGCATTTCCACCAGGACAATGCACCAATTTACTACTCCATCCTTGTCACAGACTATTTGAACAAGACGGGCATCAAGATAGTTCCTCAGCCTCCCTATAGTCCAGACCTTGCTCCCCGTGACTTTTGCTTATTCCCTAAGCTCAGAGGCTGTCGTTATGAGAGAATTGAGGCGATGAAAGAGGCTGTGACAAAGGTCATTGACACGTTCACACAAGAGGACATCCATGGGGCCTTCCTTAATTTTTTGGAACGGTACAACGAGTGCATTGCAGCCGGAGGAGATTACTTAGAAGGAGACTAGAGCTTCATGTGTACACTATCAATAAAAGTGCCTATACGAAAAAAGTCTGGAAATTTATTTAATGACCCTGTACATATCACGGATTTCGTGATTCGGTCTCTTTTTCTCTTTGAGTTGCTGGGGTGTGAGGAGAATAACATTTGCTCTGAAGATGCGAAAAGGGACTGTTTCATGAAAAATGAAAAAAAATTGCTGTACTTGTGGTGTCTCTTTATATATTTTAAAAAAATTTCTTCCAACTTCCACGGCCTCAGATACTGAAAGGTCAGAATAAGACAGCGAATAGTCCTTACACACAAAAAAAAAAATAATTTGCATTTTTTGCACTATGCGACGAAGAGCCATTAACGATATAGCAGTCATCTCTGACAAAACTACATCTGCCTTGTTCGTAGTTCGAAAATTAAGCAAATATTGACTAATCAGAAAAAGGATATTTTTGTCATCTCTTTCAGTTTGTATCATTCAACGATAATTGCATTAATAAGCGACGTAGATCGAATGTGAAAAGAAAAAATATTTTCGGCAGGGTCACACATTCTGAGAAACTGTCTGATATAGATATCGCTTAGATAAATAAAAGCAAAAGAATCAGTCAGCTGAGCCAATTTTATCGGTGGCTAATCTTCCTAATCTTCCTAATCCGATTATCATTACCATGTTTCTGTTGCTATTTACGTAAAAAAAAGTAAAATGTTCAATATCACGCATAAATTATTAATAAACTTTACAGTTTTGACACTCCCTAACCGGAAATAGGTTTAGTTTTTATGACATTTCAGCCATTATTGGTTATTTAATGCCAAATCCCGTTTTTACATATATATCAAATATAGGATCGGTAAACATATTTTGCAGATACTCAGCTAGATGATCAAACATTTCGATTTCTAACAATTCAGTTTTGCATAAGTCAACAAAGTTAAATGGTCCCATGAATTGCAAAGGATCACAAACAATTTAATTAAATATCAACGATTTATTTACACATACGTAAATCATCAAGCAGTTCTATTTCAAACGATTCGATTTAGCATATCATTTGCTTGCACTCAGTTTAAATGCCAAAAAGTTCTTTTTGAACCATAGATAGGATTCTATCAGGTACTAGCACTCTGGGCTAGAGTGGACCAGGGAGCAATAGCAATGAAGGGATACTCTGCATTTTCCATAGCTACAGCATTACTGGAGCCTCACCATCAGATTGTCTAGTGTCATAACCAGGGCATTCATTGGAGAAATCTTACTCCTCTGCAGTGATGCATTCGGCTGGGCTAACTAGAAACAGAAATATGTAGCAGTCCAACGCTCCCCAATAGGGGTTGAACACTCTGGCGAAGAGATTTACGGCTGCCTCTCACATAATGCAAAGCTCTTCGAACGAATTGAGCACTCTGGTATCCGGTAAAGTATAAAATGTTAACAAACGAACGCTACCACTGAATACCTTATAATTCCCTAGCTGACGTGGTACGCTTGTTGGACGAGTGGTCTGATACAAAGTCTAACGTAATGTTGGGTGGGTTTCGACCCCAGCTTCAAGTGTCCTACATGTCTAGCCATACTGAAGAGTTGTGATACAATGAAACAGTCTGTCTGTGGATGACAATATATATATATATATATATATATATACATCATTTTTATTGTTGATGGAGGAGTTATATAGTAATATCATATCAGCAGAGCTTAGATGACGCTGACTGTATACCCTGAAGACACCCTTAAAAGAAGTGCTCTGGGTATGACACTAAATAGAGTCCGATGCTCGGGCGCCATTTCTAGAGATCCGGGGAATGTGAGCAACCGTTTTATTACCCTTATTCGCTGGTCAACTCTGCCCCGAAGCGGTAATACCGCTGAGGGTCTCAGTTTTGGGGCCAATAGATCTGTTTAAAAATGATTTGTCTTCAACAGAACCTCGAGCAAAAAACAAAAAAACAAAAAAATCCTAAAAAACAATAACCAAAAAATATTTTTTTTAAAATTACAATAAATGTGCATCACTAACACATAAAAAAAACCTTTGACAGATTGACGTGACAACACAATTAATCTTTAAATCAATCTTTGAGATTATATAACAGAGAAAAACAAAAAAAAAATTACCAGCAAATTTTAAAAAGTGCTGTGGAACATGGAAAATATGATTACAATCATCCATTATAAAGTTTGATATTAGATAACCTGGTCCAGTCGGCTGGGGCTGTAGAATACACTGACTGTATCTCTGCTGAGAGGTAAGACTCCCCCAACGAATGTCCTGTTATATGATATAAAAAATCTGACTGTGAGGCTCCAATAATGCTAGAGCTTTGGGGAATGAAGAGTGCCCATTCATTGCCATCGGTCCCTGATTCACTCTGGCTCAGAGTCGTAGCACCAGATAGAATCATATCTATGATTCAAATAGAACTGTTTGACATTTAAACTGAGTGCAAGCAAATGACATGCTAAATTGAGTTGTTTGAAATAGAACTGTTTGATGATTTACCAGTGTGTTAAAAAATGACTGATATTTAATTGAATCATAAGTGATAAATAGTATCATTAGTTAAACGATTAATCCGCAAAAAAAAGTGAGCTAAGGTTTATTTAAATATGTTATCTTAAAAATGTGGTTAGACATCATATCATATATATATATATATATATATATATATATACTTTCTTTAAAGAAAAAAACAAAGACCGGTTATTTTAGGATTATCAATTTATTTCCATCCTGTTTTGCGTTTCTGATGTAAACCAATAACACGAAGAAAAATATAACAGGACTTCTTCAGATCTTATGGATAAAATAAAACCTCTCTAACAGGAAAATTTAAATGTTCAGCTTGAATGATTTTCTTGTCCTGAAGGAATTACTCCCAACTCTGGTTTAACTGGACCAAATAATACCCTCTATACATATATATATATATATATATGAAAAATACTTGGCATTAAATAACATACAATGGTTGATAAGCTATCAAACCAAACCATATGCTATTAAATACATAAACAAATAAAAAAAACAAAGGTGTCCAAAATTTTTTTTTGTTTATAAAATTCCAATTTAAAATTTCAATTTAATAATAAACAATATAAAATGATACTTAATGATGTCAATTTTTAATATTTTCTTAAAGATGTCTGGCGACGTACCTAATGAGAGGTTATAATGTAATCAAATCTTTCTCACAGTTTTTTATTTATTTCTGTTTTGCTTTCTCGATGTATAACTCTTTTATCGTATCCTTACTCTTCGTTTTGCATATTATTTTTCGCAATGCAAAATATTCCTATTTTTCTCATAATACCACAGGGTTTAGTGATAATTCATTCCAAATAATATAATTTTGTCTATATGATATTCCACGAAAACTAATACAATCTTGGTTTGTTTATTCTAGAAGAAAATCTTTTTATAAAAACATTACTAGGATATTTTTTATTTATGGGCAATTCTGGATAAAGGGAAAGCTGAAAATAGACTAAAAATTATCTGCGCAATAAAATCTTTTACTGACATTTTTTAATGGTTAAAGTAACTTATGAAACGATGTGGTATGTGTGTTGATCTGTCGAATATGTTGAATGTAAATAGGTTGAATAACATGCTCCAACGGACAAAAAAGAAATTGCAACATTTTGTTTTTTTATGGTTTTATGTCAGGTTTCGTCAACTCTACATTATACTAAAAGTTGGACAAGATTGTAGTATGGGAAAGTTTCAAATTTCGAAGTTGAACATTTTCGACTTACAAGTCATTTTCCATGATGTTTTAAAACACTAACTCGGTCAGTTTTCATGATAAACCAATAAATCTTGCATTTTTACCCTGGTTTTTAGGGTCAATTTTTCACATGAAATGGTTGCCAGTGATGCTGAATCACCTCTTATACCATATCTATGGTTACTTTTACTCCACCCTCCCACATTCACATAAGTCATAATGTTTTTTCAAAGTTGTTCACACTCCCTCCACCGCATCCTCACCATCTATGACTGGAGCAATCTTGTTATTAGTTTTGATGAGTTTTGCAGCGATTTGGAGAATTGCTCGTTTCTGTGCTTCCTCTTCGTCCTCCCGAGGTGAATTGTAGGATTCACGAAGAATGTCACAGGTCTTTTCCCGAAATGTCACAGTGTTTTTGACGCCACGACGGCCTTCAGTCATGAAGATAGAGTTCCCATATCAACTTAGCAGCTTTTCTTTGAGGTCTTAAAATGCTGCAATTTTTTTGTGGTTGGGGTACTTTGGCGTTATATTGACTAGCATAACAAGTACGTTCCATTGCTAAATTTATCAAATTTAATCCGAGTGGCATTATAGCTAAAGTACTGAACTTTAGCCTCGAAGTAAGTGAGTTAGATCGTTCACTTTGGGACTACCCCTAATTCTCCCAGCTATGGATTAAATAGTTTCACTGTTATTCTCCTAAAAAGATGAATTTGAAATTAAATAACTGCTGTATTTTGACCTTCGACCCGACCAAACAAGCCATTCCAAAGTGATGCGCCGGAAGGAAGTGACACATTCCAATGGCCAGTAATCGAAAGAGATCGCGTGGGCGGATTTGGCTGATGAAATGGGACAAGGTAAAAATCCCATGATACACTCATAGACTGATGCACCGGAAGAGAGTGACCTCTGAACTGCATGACAGTTATTTCCGCTTGATGACGATCAAACATGCCATTCCAAGGGTTGAGTGGGGGATTGAGTGGGCGTTAAACTATTATATAAGGACAGGAAATCAGTGAGTTGGGGTCCATAGAAGTTACTGATAAGATGTGGTTGAGAAAGCCTGGCGGAGGAGGCCTGATGAGTTGGGGTCCAGAGAAGTTGCTGATTAGATGTGGTAGAGAAAACCCGGCGGAGGGGGCCCTTGGGGCCCTGATGAGTGGGGGATCAGAGACGTCGGAGACAAGATGTGGTAGGGAAAGCCAAACCCGGCCGAAGGGGCCCTCGGGACCCCTGATGGAGTTTTGGAGACCAGTTGGTGATAAGATGCAGTAAAGAAAGTCATCATCCAGTAGAGAGCTGAGCCACTGGGCCCCCGGTTGAGCAGCCTTGGAGAACGAGAAAGACACAACGCTGACGGCCATAAGAGTGGAGGTCAATATATTGCAGTTCTGTTTGGTCTCCAACTCCCTCTCACATTAAAACCCCACACAACCCTTTCGAACCTTGCAAATAAATTGAGAGGTATATATTTTCTAAAGAAGTCTTGCCTCGTCCTTTATCATTGTGTCGTTGTGATTCTTTCTGCATGAATCTGCATATGACAATATAACATAACCAACAAATGTTGATATACCAGAAACAAAACAATACATTTTTCTCCTTCTTTGGGTGACTCAGAATACTTCAGTAATTTTTCCTTAAGACCTGAATAAAGAGATATAAATGGATAATATACTGCAATAAAAAGAAAGAAAAACGAGTTATAAATGGAAATGGTCCATGTAAAGAATTCAGACAATAATTTAAGAAATTTAATTTCTCTTCATCTTTATGCCTACAACATTGCATAGTCATATAATGCAACAAATAATTTGTAAAGATTTTTACATATGTACAATTTAGTTTACCCTTGTTAAGTACCGCGAAACAAATTTATAATTGTTATTACATTTTAATTTAAAAATAAATTAATTTGATTAAATGCCTACGCAAATCGTTTCTTCAAGTGCTGACTTAAGTACTTGACTGGTCATTAAGAAGCATTAAGCCTTTTCCAATAATACTAAGTTCAAATCTTGACGTAACTTCCGGTGGACATTCCAAATTAAATAGGTTAGATAATTAGTGTTTTTTATGTGGGTGAATAAAGTTGGCAGAGATAGTTCAGAGTCAAATATTATGTTCATATCCTTGGTTTTTTACGAGAATTTTCTGATTTTAATGGATTTTCTACAAATACAAAACGTAAAACAATTTGGGACGAGTATCATCTGATGCGAAGCATTTCCATGGTTAACGATGAGTCTAAAAATGAGATTTAAGTACGAAGCTGGCCATTCAATTAATGAGAGGAATTTAAAAAAAAAAAAATTTTTCCAGAATTTTTTTTTTTTGAAAATGTAATCTCTACATAGTTGAAAATCGGTTTATAGCAAACATTATTTTGATCTTGCAAAAATAGTTGTTTTGAGATTATTCAAAATGGTGGCTAATCAAACAGAATGGAGCGGAGTTCTGTCATCAAAATTTCGGAGGCTGATAAAACATGTGAAATTTACAGAAAAGAGCGTGATGTGTACGGAGAAGCAAGTTTGAATTTTTTAATAAATGGCTAAATATGGGTTTTGGCACGACGAGCCAGAGTTTAAAGGATAGTACATGGAACGAAAATACAATGGCTCTCCGGTAAATAAAAAGTTCCTGATGAAACAGCTACTAAAGTCAATCGTGCTGACAGTTTTCTGAGACATGAAGTGCCCCCATGAGTTTTGAATATCCTAGAAAATAGACCAACTGTAAATACAGCTTCGGATAGCCAGTTGCTGCGACAAAACTCACCTTATTTATTGAAATACCGACGTACATTACCCAACAGCAATTATGTAATCTTATTCTAAATACGTTCTTCTGACGGCGGAACTTTGAATCTGTTGACTGTAACCGTTGCAGACGAGTAAACAACTCCTAAAATGTTCTTTTGGGTATAGCACTAAACTGCACAATATGGTTGAGTTCCAGTTCTAGAGTTCTGGGGATTATGAGGTACTTTTTAATTGCCATTATTCCCAAGTCAACTCTGATTAGGAGTAAGAGTACTAGTTAAGGTCCCATTAATGGATAAAAAAGAACACTTTAAAATTAATTGTATTTAATAAGAATAATTAAGGCCAAATAAATGTAAATTATTTGTTTAAAAGATATTTGAAGCTATAATTTTTGACTGAAAATTATTATTACTTACTTGAAATAATATTAGAGTGTTCCAACAAATGAATATTATTAAAGAGAAAAACTTATTTGAACCAATATAATTATTAGTATTTGATTGGAATAATCCCAACCATACAACTGTGTGCAAATTACTTGTATTAGATAGAAATTATTGATATTAAACTGTGTGCTTAAAAAACCCTTCATTTACACAAAGAAATTAAATTTAGATGTACAACATACGTGATTTCTTTACCTCTATGTTTAAAATAAACATAGACGGATTGATATGTCGTTAACATCAGTCATTCACACAATCATTCACTCAGTAATCTTGATACGTTCACATTGACAACAAACGTTGAATGTGGAGCACACTTATCGTTATGTTCTGTGCATTTTTGTTAATTAAAACATGTAATTTAGAATCGTAACATGGTTAACAGATAATTGATTTCTATTTTTAATAAAACAATCCTTTGGCCTTATGCCAAACCAATCTAAGATTGAGAAATATCTGGGTCACTTGCTGGAGAATGATGCTAATCAATCGATTAGTAATTACTATTGATTTCAATCCTAATTGTGTAACCCCCTACGGAGATCTTTTGTTAAATCAGGCTAAGCTAAGTGAACTGCTACTCCGACACACGATCTTAGATCTGAATAAAGACATTAAACAAGTCCGTGGGTATGGGCTTGCTGGTTAATCTGAGAGCAGTCTTCTTTCTATGGTTAAGAAATTAATAAAAAAATGCCATCGTTTAAGTATTTGATGCTCACTGGATGCCTTGTGCTATATTTAGTGATGTGGCACTGAAAAGTTCACCGCCTGACCAGGAAAGGAATGAAGATGAAAAATTATACCAAACTGATTTCACGTTCGATTGATACAGAATACAATATTCGGAACTACGGAGTTCTCGTTCAAGGGCATGATGTGGCACAAGTTCAATTTTTAAGCAGAGTTCAACAGGTTCGAATTAAGAGTTTTCCTTCACCTAGATCGGTTACCATAAAAAAGGTTTCAGTCTACCCTACTATTTATCAATTGCTGAAGGGGGAATAGTTGGATTCATACCATTCTAAAGAGTATAAGCGCTATGTGAAATGCAAACATCCTCGACCCGAACTTGAACCCGGGTCACCAAGTCCATGTCTATCGACGATAACCATTACACCAAAATAACCTTCATGGAGTTTTTGTTGTATGTATCAATCCTAACCCTCTACCACGCGCAGAATGCAGTACAAGGTTAATTTTTAACGAGAGTATCGCTGGTTTGAATACAGTTTTCTTTTCCTGAGCAGGCTGCTTTACCAAAGCTTGAGAATCAATTCTGCTCTTTTAGTTATCCATATTTACCCAACCCCTCCGCTCGGGCAGGATATGACGCAGGTCAATATTTAAGCGGAGTTTAACAGGTTTGAATTCAGAGTTTTCCTTCTTCTAGACTAGTTGCCTCAACAAGGCTAAAGAAATCAGTCTGTCCTACTATTTACCCATAGCTGGAGGGAGAATAATTGGATTTATACCTTTCCCAAGGGTATTATGTGCTATGTGAAATGCAATCAGCCTCGTCCAGGATTTGAACTCGTGTCGCCGTGTCCATTTCCTACGACGATAACCATTACACCACGGGCAGCTCTTTTAGTTATCAATAGTTAAGGAGGAAGTGTTGGGTTTTCCCATGGGATTTAGCATGAAGTAAAACGCAAACAGATCCGACCAGGATTTGAACTCTAGGTAGCAATTCTATTTCCCGTGACAATAACCATTACCCGAAACGTTTTTCTTCCAGGCTTTTCTTTTTTGTTAAAATTTCGAAAATTGCGCATGAATATTTGATAGGTATTATCTCGCAAAAATGCACACATTTAGGTAATTAGATTCTCATTAGAAATTATTCTAATTTAGTCTTATGCCAAAGAGAGACACATTTGCTAAATTTATTCTTTTTAATGTGGTGAAGAGATCGTACTGTTAAAATAGATGAAGATGTACACAGAAATCAGAATGTACTGTCAACCAACGAAGAATGAAGATGTCAGAAAAAAGGATTTATTATATCGTTTAAATTGAATATGTCTATTGATATCTACAATCAGATCTGTGAATTGCATAAACTCAACTTGAAATATTAGGGTAAACACAAATTACAGTAAATCATTCGCATAATTTGACACAAGGTCACAAAGTATGGAGCACTGAGTAAGAATCAAAGTCACTAACTATAGCCTGCGATATTAGCGCAATAAACACAGAACCATGCGGAATGCCGTTGTTGTTATATAGAGGTAGAATATAGAATATAAAGGTGTAACAGTAATCTTTGTTTAAGATGGACTTTAAATACTAGACGCTAAGAAACTGACTTTGTCTCGCATCCTGTCCTAGGTGGAAGGGTTGGGTAAAGGCACACGCCCCCCACGAACAAGATATCTTTTAAGAACCTTTTCTTGAATCAAAGGTGCTCTTGTGCTGACAAGCAGAGCATTATAAAAACTCAATTTCAGTTTGATTTTATTTTTTGTTCTTTACTATTGATTTCATAACTCTCTCTAAAACATTTTATGGTGAAACAAAACTAAGAAGTTGAGATTTAAAGTATTTTCCGTTATATACATTCATATATATATATATATATATATATATATATATATATATATATATATATATTTATTTATTTATATATATATATATATTTATATATATATGTATATGTACATATATATATATATATATATATATACACACACTCACACACACACATATATATTTTTTTTCGGCACTATACTAGGTTTTATAATCTGCTATGAGTCGAAACATATAACAATTTAAATGAAGGAGAAGAAAGAAGTAAAAGCGAAAAAATTAAACAGTATCATCCTTAAAAATATAATAAATTGAAGAAAATATGATAGGTCATTGTGATTAAAAGAATATGATTTGGTTATAGAAAGAAACACTTTTCGCTCAAATGAGTTGCGTAAAATATTTGCAGAGAAAAATAAATTCAATTCCTTCCGTAGATTTCGACAAAACAATCACATCTTGCATAGAGCTAAATGAAAGATTGATTTAATTCATCATCAACTAGTCGTACTGCTAGCCCAGATTCACTTGACTCTTTTTCACTCTCGTCATCCGTCATAATCGGCCATCGTTCTCCGTAGGTTCTCTTGACTCCACCCAGTGTCTGCACAGAACTAATGAATACAATTCATTGCAGGTTGGCCAACACTGGTGTAGGAGTTCACAGTGGATCGTCGCTTATAAATTTTTCCTTGTATCCTGAAAAGTACTCAACATGTCTTTTTCGCCTTATTTGAAAAGTTTGTACGAGAATTAAGAGGCTGTTATTTGCTACTTTGTGGGGTTCAACTTCTTGAATTGTTCAAAACAGCTCGAAGCATCATCGAGCAATTAACATATAGCTTTTTCTCCAGCACTTGCTAAATGTCTGGGTGTTTCAGGTGTATTGATACAGCATTAGTTTAGAAAAATTCCCGCTTTATTTAATCAGATTTCTTTAAGGCAAATAAACATAAAAACTTATGTATTCTGTATATTTACCAAACTCTTTTAGTCTTGCATAATCCACATCGAATCCTAGGAAATACTTTTATTTATAGATTATCAGGATTTATATCGAAAAAAATAGTTACTTCCAGTGGGGCTTTATCCTGATAGCTTCTGTCGCCTTGTCTAAAAGAGTGGAGTGCCAAAGGCGTCCCTGGTAGGATATGCCAGCAGAACCATGCCATTTTCAGCTCCTTTTCTTGGGGGACTTGCTTCTTACGAGGTTCCCACATTAAATCGACCTTGTGCCACATACGAGCACAATGAATATTGTTTAGATAAATTCTCAGGATTTTCGCCTGCGCAGTGCAGTTCTATCAAGTCACAATTCCTGGAGTTCACCCCTGTTCTCAGACAGAACCTGTCCTCTCGTCTAAAAGGAGTCCAGCCAGATACATAAGACGTTTACTCATTAGAGAATACCGTCAGTTTTTGCCACTACTCTCACGTACGCCTTGAGAACGCTTATATAAATAATTACTCTGTTTTTAAATCTGCACCCTAGTGGGGTTAGATAAACAGGGAGGAAAGTTACTTACCAAGTAACAGAAACTCACCAAAAAGTGAGCGGATAGAAAACGCTCCTTTAGCCATTCTTATTTCCACTGAGCAGTTTTGGAATTTTCACAGGGGATCATATCAGAGGTTCTCCAAAGCAGCAACTCCCTAATCTATTTCAAAGGGAAAGGTGTTATGGGATTTTCTCTTTATCTTTAAAACTACGATCAGCCTGTCGGCGGGACATAAAATACACTGACTGTATCCCCACTGCAAACAAAAAATGGCGTATCTAGAAAGATAAACTGCATCTAATTGTATGCTCTTGTTCAGAAGATCAAGGGAATGGAGAATACTCCATTGTTTGCTGTCCTATGACCACTCGGATTTGATGTGGTATTACCTATTTCAAACCAATCTCCGTGTCTAATAGATCTGTTTAATAGTTATTTATATTTGATTAGAATACTTAACATATAACTGTAAATTTTTGGTATGAAGAATAATTCCTTCAAGTTATAATTATTTGCTTTGGATAATTATATCAATTACATGAAACCATGAACAGCATACACACAAATGACTATTTTTAGATTGGTCTAAATACATGAGATCATATAATTATTAGTTATAGAGAGAAATATTTGAAACTATTCGACTGAGTGCAAATTATTTGTATTAGATTGGAATGCTTGAAACCATTCAACTGTGTAAATTATTTTATTTGATAGAAATACTTGAAATTTTATAACTGTGAGCAAATTATTTGGATGGAATAGGAATATTTGAAACCATACAACTGTGTAAATTATTTTATTACCTAGAAATACAAGAAATTTCATAACTGTGTGCTAATTATTTGAATTAAATGGGAATACATGATGTCATATAACTGTGCAAGAACGTACAATGAATGCATTCCCTCAAAATTTAGATATAGAATAAACAGAGCCTGATTCTCATGCCATTAGAATTGGTCAATGAATCAATTTAAGACCACAAAGGCATGAATTCTTCCATTGTGGAATCAGCTAGTTTGTGCCATATCTTATAATATACTCACAATATACTCAATATATTTTATATTTAACTCCGTATAAAGCCAACCGGTAAAAATATGAATTTTTGAAGATTCATTTTGTCAGACATAAGGATAAATAATATGAGTAAAATTAGATAAAACGACGTTTGACAATCCAAATCTATTTCAAACGGAAATATTCAGTTTCATCACTCATTGAAATAAAAAGAAAAAAAGAAAAGTTTTATTCTTATCGATCTCAACTAAGACCTCATTAATCCATAAAGATTTTTTTACTTCAAAACGATATGATGGAATTTAGAACTATTTTATCACGACGGAATTTCTACCGTTCCGTTGTATTCTCTGTTCACACTCTGTGATCAACAGAGATTTATAAACATCTTTTCAGAAGCGCCTTAGAAAGAAAACTATTTTTTATTTCGAATATCTTGCGATAACCCCCCGCCAACTTTTTATGCTTTTTGATATAATCCTGTTAAAAGAAAAGACCATTAACTTTAAAACGGTTCCAGTGGAAGAGCGTTTAATGTTATTGATGCGTTAAAGAAACTCTTATCAATCTTAGAACAAGCTTTAGTAAGCTGTTGGTGAAAAATTTTTGCGTAATTGTTTGAATAATTGAGTTTGGTCTCAGTTCATGTTTATGGTGCATAGAATGAATCTCCCAACTTTGCTCAACAAGTGCTCTTAATCGTCATTGTACAATTAGTATATACACCGTTGTTTAATTACAGACGAATTAAAACATTAAAAAAGCGATGTATGGCATAGTTGACAGCCACTGTTTCGTACCAAATGTGAGAAATTTCGATCGTTTAAAGAAATAACAATTTTAAAAGCGATTTACAAAGTAGTGAACAGAACAAAATCACTTGTGTTAAGATTGTGAAATCTAACGTATCCACTGCAGAAGCTTATGGTCAAATAAAAATAGTAGATATGTAATAATTTGACTTTTATACACATGTAATCAGTTTATAGTTTCGTGCCATGAAGACAAAGAGAGTTTGAACGGCATCATTCTTATGCGTCAGTTGGAGAGTGATTTTAAACGAGGTTGTCCTCTTTGACTAATAAGCAAAATATTACAATTCTTGCCTTCAAGCCCTTGTGTCTTTTAAAAATAAATACCTATGAATATATTACGGAAATGTTCACTATCTATCTATCTATCTATCTATCTATCTATCTATCTATCTATCTATATATCTCATTCGATTAAAATCTATCTATCTATCTATCTATCTATCTATCTATCTATCAAGCAAAAGTTTACTACTCGGGTTTCAGCAAAAAAGATCTGCAAGGAAACTTTACTGGAAAGTTATTAGGATAAACGAATAAATATATACAAGAACACTGAACAATATAAACATAGTCGGTATAGAACTGGTCTGGTATACAAAGCTAACGATGAAAAAACTAACTCTGGTGAGAGAGAAAAGGAAATAAGAATAGATTGAGGAATATTTTATGGTTTAGGTCCCCACCCACCCTAAACATAGGAGATATAAATAAATTGGGAAATGACTTTGTTTTTTATGTTACGTATTCAGTTCCCTCATTGGTTCTACGTACTTATTTGAACACTTTTTCTATATTCATTGTTTTGTGACTCATACGATTTTATTTAAAGTTTTTTCCGACAAGGTCAGTATTGTGACTTGTTGGATTTTTTCTTTTTCTTTTCTTGACAAATCATTTTCTTCATTCATCATATATATATATATATATATATATATATATACATGTTTGTGTGTGTGTGTGTGTGTGTGTGTGTAACCTAACGAATACAATATTAGACAGCGATTTTTCTTTATCGAAAGAATTCACTAAGTGATCTATCTAGCTAGCTAGATAGATAGCGATCTGGCTATCAATCTATCCCGGTTTCTTTATAGCTATCTATTTATTTTTCTCACACACACACACACACACACACACACACACACACACACACACACACACACACACACACACACACACACACACAAAGCATACAGCAAATAAAAAACAAAACAAATAAAAAGTGATAAATGCCATTTCTAGATCTCAATTCTATGTTACTTTTTTAGCTTGCTCGATTGATAAGACCTTGTGAAAAATATTTCTTGCTGTTTTTAAAGTATTAACTGTCCTTGAGAGTATCAGCATGAATAATCACAAAATGAAAATGTTATGTCGAGTACTGATGTCATTGGGGTTATGTCAGGGTTATGGGACAATCCACACTGACATGGTCGTCATATCAATCCCAGCCCATTATACCTTGGCTAATTTAGATTTGGTACTTGATTAGGTGTTATCTTTTTTAAATTTCACTTGTTTATTTCCTTTGAAACTTGTGGTCTTCGTCGACGTTGTACTGAAAATTACCACCGACGTCTATTTTCGCCATTTGTTTTCCGTCTGGTTGTGTTGGACGTATTCATATTCACTTTTTTAGATGTTACATCGACCATGGCGGCGGAATAAGTCGAGTTTTCTACTTTTTCGAGATCTCGTCTTCTTACGTGAGATGTGGAATAAATAAAAGAGAACTTTTGTCAGAATAGAGGAAATAACCAAACAATCACGCTCACAGCTGATCAATATATTGATTATAATTAGATCGATACTATACAGCTTAATTAAGCACTTCTTTCTGAAGTTGGTGATGGTGGACTTAGTCCATTGTAAAAAAAAAAGAAAGAAGAGACGTGAAGTGCTCAAACTATGTTGTAAAAGGAAATAAATCAGAAAGAAAAAGGAAAAAGAAAAGACACATCAAACAACACATTGATAGTCATTTTCGATGAATGGCCTTTATTTAGCCTGTTATACAATTTTGAATAGGTTTCCTCATCTTATTGTTGATTGAGAACACAACATTGTAGGAAAAAATGAGAATTCGGGACAAAAAAAAAAAAACTCCGATAGAAGTTCAACTGGCACTTTATATTCAGCTATACCCTTAAAATACTCTATCTGTATCCTCTGCAGAGAATTAAGCCTCCTTGAAAATGAATGTCCAGGGTTTGAAACTAAACAGCAAATTATGGCGAGGATACTCTTCTGGTAGTAATCTTTCATTGGCGTTACTTCCAGGTCCACTCGGATACGGAATATCAATAGCTATTAGAAGCAAATAGATCTATTTGAAAATTATTTGTATTAGATAAGAATACTTGAAATCATATGGCTGAGTGAAAATTATTTGTATTAAGAATAGTTACTTGAAGCTATAATTGTTTGCTAAGTATTATTATTTGGTCAACCGGCTCATTGGTCTAGTTGGTAGAGTGTTCGC
Organism: Sepioteuthis lessoniana; assembly: GCA_963585895.1. Lineage (NCBI taxonomy): Eukaryota > Metazoa > Mollusca > Cephalopoda > Myopsida > Loliginidae > Sepioteuthis > Sepioteuthis lessoniana. The sequence continues at coordinate 11,275,790 of OY757907.1, read as the reverse complement.
CAATGATCCGGGAGACTTGGGTTCAATCTCAGGTCGGGTCAACCCAAAGACTTTAAAAATGGTACTTGATGCCTACTTGCTTAAAACTCAGCATTACAGGTACCTGTCAAGGGTAAAGTGGAGCAATCCGGGCAAAGGAGTAGTGCCCTCCCCTACGCCTCGGTGTAGTAGCTATTGAAAAGGAAGCCTTCGGGTCGCCCTTGACTACGGCCGCTAAATTTACTATTATTAGGTTGCTTAGCTGGTTGGATTTTCTGGCATATCAACCCTTGTAGGTTATTTGATTCTAAATCCTCTTTATATATATATACATATGAAATCCTTTCCATATGCGTTATCTATTCGGTTCGAATAGATAGCGGATATAGAAAGGATTTCAACATGAATGTTATACACGCGGAACCGCCTTTCTCGTGTAATTACGCAAAATCAAGAAACGGTTGCTATAACATCTTACGGCCGTAAGTAAACGCATTTTTAAATCACAAACTGCACCAAAATGAAGATGAACGAACGTCCAATGTAATGTCTGCTTTTTGTGATCTTGTGTATACATAGATATATATTTCTTTTAAATACCATATCCGGTGGCAAAAGCTGCTCGGTAGCGCCAGGAGTGGCAATACTGCCTTGAGCTACCGAAACTGTGTTATCACCCTGGTTGGCGGCTGATGAGGCTAGGGTATCGCACGTGCTTTCACACGTTGTATGATGAAAAAAAAAACAACAACATATGAATATGATTTGTGAATGTATAGTTTGTAGATAAATTTTTTTATCCCAGACAGAGCTCATTTTTAAGTACACTGTTAAATGGTTTCAATTATTTCTATCTGATACTAATAATTCGACTTTTTTGCACTCTCTTAACTCTCAAACGGTTTCAAGTGTTGCTATATAACAGTAACAATTTAACATCAATCATTTGTTTGTACAAAGTTAAATGGTTATACCTATATGATTTGTAAGTAATTATTTTGCGGGTAATCATGTTTTTAAAGGAATTAGAGCTATGGCCTAACGGTTAGAGAGTTCGCCAATGGCTCAGGAGACCTGGGTTCAATCTCAGGTCGAGTCATACCAAAGACTAAAACAATGGTACTTGATGTTACCTTGCTTAACACTCAGCATTATAAGATAAGAATCAAGGTAAAGTGGAGCAATTCAGGGAAAGGAGTAGCGCCCCCCTACGCTTTAGTGTAGTAGCTATCGAAAAGGGAGCCTTTGGGTCACCGTCAACTAAGGTCGCCAATAACTTGTTTGCACACAATTGAGTATTACCATTAATTGCACATAGATAAATGGTTTCAAGTATTCCTATCAAATACAAATTGTTCTATTTATTATTAATCATTAGTTTACACACGCGTAAAGTATTAGTATCCGACACAAATAGTTTTATTTGCACACAGTTAAATGATTTCATGCATTGCTATATAACGGTAACAGTTCAATTTAACATGAGTCATTTGTTTGCACCCAGTTTAACGGTTCTTGGTTAAACAGTTCTGTTTGACCCCTAAATGGGACCCTAACAAGTACCACCTTCGTGGACATCGGAGCAATTGCAATGAAAATGTACTCCTTATCCTCTAGAGCTCCAGAACTGGTATCTCTCCATCAGATAGCGTTGGGGGATTTTTACTCCTTTGCAGAGATGCAGTTGGTGTTTTCTACAGTCCAGCTGGAGAAGAAGATAGACGGCAATTACACAAGAATGCTGCGAGTAATATTGAACACATCCTGACGGCAACACCCCACAAGGCAACAACTATACGGCCACCTGCCCCCTATCACGAAAACTATCCAAGTTATACGAACCAAACATGCAGGACACTGCTGGAGAAGTAGGGACGAGCTCATAAGTGATGTACTCCTAAAGACCCCCACATATGGCCGGGCAAAATCAGGACGACCAGCTCGAACATACATACAGCAGCTACGTGGGGATACGGGATGTAGCCCTGAAGACCTACTAGAGGCGATGAACGATAGGGCGAAGTGGCGAGAGAGTGTCAGGGATATCTGTGCTAGCTGCTCAACATGATGATGATGATGATGACAGCCCCAGCTGACTTGACCAGGGTTATTATCTTTAGTTACTTGAAACCATATAACTGTGCAAACAAATAATCATTTGATAGAAACAATTACTTAAAGCCATTAAACTATTTATAGATTATTTGTATTAGACAAGAATACTTGAAACCATGCAACTGTACACAATTTTTTTCTAATTGATAGCAATCCTTGATATTATATTATTGTTTGCAGAAAACACACCCGAAACGACTATACAAAATATATATTTATAAATGTACATTTAACGTGAATTGCTAACCGTTAGGCATAAAATAACCTAAGAAAGTTTGATATGCCATTAAAACAAATAAATCAATCAAACATTGGAGAGCTGTTTTGTTCGAATATCCTGAGTTTTGAAACAGCCAATCTTCGATAACAATACTAATTCTAGTTTTCATTTTAATAAACGAGACGTAATTTTTAAATATATTGTTCTCTTGTGTTAGTTCCTGAAGAATAATTAAGAAATTTATAACAGAGTTAAATATCGTTTATTTTTCAGTTCAAATCATTGTTCTCTTTTAAAACTTTTGTGGCTAGAAATTAAGAAAAATCAACGAATTAGATAACTAAAAAAGACATTTTAAAAAGAAGAAAGAATCTTTTCATAATAGTTGCTTCTGTGATTAACCAGAGCTCTAAATGTTTATTCTACATTTTAAAGATGCTCAGAATTTGCAATTTTTTATCATAAAATCCACAAAAAGAGATATTCTTGCAAAGAAAGAGTAATGTACTGATTATAATGTGCAAATCTTTCATGACGGCCTTAAAATCTTCTCTGCTTGATGACTCAGCTCCACGTTGTGTAGTTTTTTTTAAGATAAGATTAGTAGGTCGTAGGATTTATTTAAAACCTTAGAAACAGCAAGTTATTTACTTAGAGGAAAGAAAAGGCGGCAAAATCGAATTCTGAAAATATGGTCGCCTTTATTAATGACAGTTATTCAGGTTTACTTCGGCCTGGAGACGCAAAGGACAACTCGCAACACGGACCTGGACCCTGAGTATCACGGATAGTAGACAAAATTTCTTATTCAATTCTGTCAATAGTCAAATCGTGGCTCACTTTTTTTTTATGTTCCACATTGACCAAGCACCGTAAACGGAAGTTGAAACCGGGAAGAACAATCAGCACTGGCCCATGTTGCAGCTTGTCCCTAATCATCTGAGGGCTTTAAAGGCGTTATTTCACACTTCTCGCGTAAACCTCCCAAAACTAGAATAATTTTTTCTGACCTCTAACTAGGCCTGAAGACTTGAGTTTATAATCGTCATGAAAATTAACTATTTATCATCATCATCATCATGTCGTGCTGGTAGCACGGATATCCCTGACTCTCTCTCGCCACTTTTCCCAATCGTTCATCGCCTCAGGCAGGTCTTCTGGACAACATCCCGTATCCACACATAGTTGCTGAATGTATGTTCGTGCTGGCCGTCCTGCTTTTGCCCGGCCATATGTAGGGGTCCATAAGAGTACATCCCTTATGAGTTTGTCCCTGCTTCTGCAGCAGTGTCCTGCATGTCTGGTTTGTCTAACTTGGATAGTTTTCGTGATCCTATTTACCCAACCCCTCCGCTCGGGCAGGATATGACACAAGGTCAATTTTTTTAAGCGGAGTTTAAGAGGTTTGAATTCAGAGTTTTCCTTCTCCTAGAGTAGTTGCCTCGCCAAGGCTGAAGAACCTAGTCTTCCCTACTATTTACCCATAGCTGGAGGGAGAATAATTGGATTCATACCTTTCCCAAGGGTATTAGTGCTATGTGAAATGCAATCAGTCTTGTCCAGGAATTGAACTCGGATCGCCGTGTCCATATTCTGTGACGATAACCATTACACCACGGGCATGGATATTTTTCGTGATAGGAGACAGGTGGCCGTACAGTTGGTGTCTTGTGGGGTGTTGCCGCCAGGACTTGTCCAAGATTGCTCGCAGCATTCTTGTGTAATTGCCGTCTAGCTTCTTCTCCAGCCGTTTTGTTAGAGTCCATTCTGCCAACCTCTGTAACTTATTTTAGCTGTCCTTTTTATACTTTTTTACATACACATCCATGTACATACACATAAGTTCTCTACCTATGTCTACACACACCTGTATAGATAGGAACCCCACCACAAGCATCTATATGCACATATGCGCTGGTGGTGTAGTAACTGTTATGTTTTTAGTAGCCATATTTTCAGATGAAATCAACGTGTTAAATACAATTTATTTGCCAAAGATTTGAATTAAATCACTTGTCAAAAAGTAATCTCTCTTGTCACTAATATTTGTATTGATTTTTTTTTACATAAGCGTCATCTCTTGTCTTTCAAATATGAATGCTCATAAGGCTAATGATATTGACTGCATTAAGTATGATTATAATCGGACATACAATATCAACCTTGGTGAACAGAAGGGCACTCCTTTTAAATCAATAACGAAAATGGAACTATAATGTATCAATGATAATAATAACGATTTATTATACACCTGTTGACTTGAGATTATTGAATGGACATAATGAATAGGACCATATATGAAAATATACTGCGCCTTTTTTTTATTTTTTCATCATGTAATATATATTATATCTATTCTAAGGTTTCTTGGGTCTATATGAGTGAGCAAGAGTTTGTGGAAGTCAGTAATTGCAACGTATATACCTTACACCATACCATGATATTTATAGCATAAAGTGCATGTTTCAATGAAACAAGAAGAGAGAGAGAGAGAGAGAGAGAGAGAGAGAGAGAGAGAGAGAGAGAGAGAGAGAGAGAGACACACACACACACACACACATACATAGAGACAGATCGACAAAGATAGAGAAAGAGACAGAGATGGATAAACGGACAGGGCAAAAGATAAAGCCAGAAAGAGAAACAAAATAACGTTATTAAAGTGTCAGTAAACAATTATGATAGTGAACTGAGAGTGATGTTAGAAGCAATGGCTTTTGAGATATTTTAAACAAGCTATCCCAGTCACCGAGTTCTTAGAATACGCTCAGTGTATCATCCGCAGGGATATAAAACTTGTTGATAACTTTGATATGTTATAATGCAATGGAGTGAATAAACTTTGTGAATTTACAATAGGTTTGTTAATATCCAGTGTTCAACATTCATTGACAATTGGTGAGATATTTTCTGTGCGTAGAATTGGAATCAAAACGTTGCTACTATTTGGCATTTTATTGCAATTGGAAGATTCATTTTTCCCAGACTATAACGTCGAACTGCTTTATATTTTAGACCGGAAGTAGTATATTAATTACACCCAATAAGATAATCCCACAGGACTATCCAAAAACGTGGTGTTCTGTTATGACACTAAACTAAATCTAGTGCTAAGGTTTCAGTTCTGGAGCTCCGTAATGTGTGCAGCACTTTTTCAATGCTATCAGTCCTTGTAACGAGTGCAGTGCCTTTTCAATGCTATCAGTCCTTGTAATATGCGCAGTACCTTTTCAATGCTATCAGTGCTGGGTCCATTTTGACTGGGAATGGTAGTACCTTTTAGGGTCCCATCTATGGCTCAAATCGATCCATAAGCAGATTATTTAGATTAGTTAGGCATTCTTAGTGTCATATAACCATATGACAAAAAGCTCTTTAGAAACATTGCAAAAATGTAAATACACACATACAATGAACGCTGTTCCCGAACTGCTACGCATAAAATAACTCCAGATGGGTTGACATGCCGTTAAAATCAATCAAATTGTTTCTGATTAGTGTTACACACGCTCACACAACCACATAGACATATTCACATATACACGTACACATATATGATGAAAATAAGTGGAAAAGTGGATAAATCAAACACTTACAACGTGTTTGGGAGTAATATTTATTTCTTTATTCACAGAAGTTCTGTGAATAAAGAACAAAATATTGCCACTAAACTCGCTGTAAGTGTTTGATTTATCCTTTTTCCACTTATTTCTATCATCTTGTCAGATTCACCAATATCTACCATTTCTCCACACACACACACACACACACACACACACACACACACACACACACACACAAATATATATATATATATATATATACGAGGGTCGTTCTGAAATGTGTAAGCCTCAGCCAAAAAGAACCATTGTTGAAAATTTTTAACTGATATCTCGATGATAAGCCAGCTGTCTGAATGATGGATCCCAGGAATGCTGACTCTTGAGTACAAACTGAAAAGGGTTCACATTTCTATGACACTTTAAACTCCCCGAATCCTTGTGGTTGAAGCAAATAACCTTTTGAACGACCCAAGTATACTTAAAAGAAAAGAACACAACACGAAAACAATTTCTATGATTCGCTATAAGAAAAGAACCGTAAATTAATTTTATTTTGTTAAAATCTTTTATTGTGATGAATGGGAGAAAATCGTACCACAGTTTAATTTTTTTATTTTATTTATAATTCATTAATTTAACTTTTGAAATTATTCATTAAAACTGTTTAGTTTTATTTTTTGTTGTTTTTTTTAAATGTCTTTTTATCTCCCACATTTAATGTTTCGAGAGTAGTTGTGATAAACTGTAAAAACGTGGCAGTAAATATAGTCGTAATTTTATTATCAGATGAGAGCTTTTCCTTCTTTTCTGTGAAACACACACACACACACACACACACACACACACACACACACAGAGAGAGAGAGAGAGAGAGAGAGAGAGAGAGAGAGAAAGAGAGAGAGAGAGAGTCTAGTACAGATCGAAAGATAAACACAATCAATTAATTTAAGTGTGAGAGAGAAATCATACATGAAAAATAAAAGTGAGTTTAGAACCAATGGCTTTTGAGATAAACATTTTTGCAACTATTGAAACATATGTGTTTATATTCGGATTATTGATACAGACTATTACATAATAGAGTGTTACCCATAGTTATATAATAGTGTTGAAGTCTATTATTGGCAGATTGTGTAGGTAATTTAAAAAAGTTATAAAATATTAAACGAATGGAACGATACTGCGAATCAACTTAGTTTAATTGACATACGATAATTCCTGACATCAATTTGAAATAATGATTATGATTGGATAATCTGTTCTGTGACCAAAGGATTCTAAAAAGAGAGAAGATAGGAATAAGTAAATCAGTTGTCAAGAAATGTTCGAAGGTCACAACTGATTTCCAGAATGCTCGTCATTCTCCTTAAATATCGTGCGATTAAAATGTTTGTCGTAAAACAAAAATAAGAAAATAAAAGTACTATCCACGTTGTGTGTCTTCCCAGCAAAGAAGAAATGAAACAGTTGTGGTTAGGGTAAAGAACAAGATCTCGGGAGAAAACGCAAAGATGCGAAATGAAGCGAAAACAACAACAAAAATGGCAGCAAACTATATAAAACAGACACCGTGACAAACGAAAGACGAACACAGAGGATAGAAGAACAAGAGTGAACAAAGAGTGTAATACCTGCTAAATGTGCTTCAAACATAACTATTCGGCCAACGTAAACTTTTAATTGTAATTTGTACGACAACGCTGGCTGGTGTAAGATTTTAATTGTGCTTCGACCTTGGCAGATCTAAGATTCTAATTGCCGAAAATTGTAAATATCTGTAATACTGCCGTTTTGTATGGTGCTGTTTCCAGGATTTGTTCAAAGGAGAATGTAGCATTCTTGTAGAGTTCCCATCTAGCCTTTTCCTGGGGAGCTTCGTTAGAGACCCCTCAGTGCAACAATACAGTAGTACTGATAGAGCTACAGCTTGGAGGGATCCCTATTTTAATTTATCTGTGTGATCAGATTTCAGTGGATGAGATATTGCTACTGAGGTATAAGAAGTAGTCTAATAATTTCAGAGACTTGCCATTTGACGAGGAGATTGTTACATCTTGATTAAAACATGTGAATTCTTTCATCTGAGTTTGTGTGAGCATTGGCAGTAAAGTAAGCACAGACTCATAGCGCTTGCTAACGAGAAAAAATATATTCCTCGGCTTTTTGTGAACACTGGGTGTCGTCTAGGAGACTCATCTAGAGCGTTATTAATGGTGATGAAGGGTATAACTTTTAGAATATTTAAAATTTATGATGATACTGGCCCCTTAATACCTTTAAAACATTATAGTTCAATCATGTAGAATGGCACAGCGACAAGATGTTTTGACCCAATACAGAGTTTTACGCGTCCTGTAAATGAAACTATCTCGGTAGACAGTGTCACACCGTTTATATAGAGCAGGACTTACAGCACATTTTCCCGCCATTAAACCCCGCATCGGAAAGAAAGAAAATCCTCTGTAAACTAATTCGTTTTCTGTACCAGTGAATATTGGTTCTTCAACGTTTAATGTAAGTTTAATATGGTTTGCTCTGACGAGAAGCAGTATATTAGACGGCATAAAGGTGAAAAATTACTTCTGAATTGAATGAAAACTCATTTAAATTTCAAGGCGGCAGCATACTAGTATAGGAATGTTGTCTCGCGTTGGTGACAGCTTATTGATTTGGTTACCTTTAAATGCTGTATTGTATAAGAATACCATGTTGTTCTTTCTCTGAAAATTACTTCTCTACGAATGCCCATCTTTATGCAATTTGATTCCCTCTTTTTCCTTTTTCTTAGAAGAAAAGATCGATTTTTTGAGTTAGCTTAACCAAAGTTCGAATCTCAGTCTAATAAAGAATCTATTGAAGATTATCGGTGATTATATTGTAATATTACAGACGGGCGCTGTCATCAATCAGTGAAGGTGTCACGAGGCTAGCGCGTGCGGGCAGAATGACCTGCAAAGTTAGACGTGATTTTGAAATAATCACAGATGCATCATCAGAGTATCAGTCTAAAAGAAAGTGTATTAATTGATTTTTAAATGCATGTCAACCTGTCGAGAGTTATTCCGTGCCTAATGAGAAGGCAAATGCTTTCATTGTACATTTGTATTTATTTTCTTTGTTTTATTGTTTCAAAAGTTGTTTTTTTTATCACAGGGTCCTATTGAATATGAGTTATTCTTTAACAGAATTATTTGATTCATAGATGTTACTACCACTCCAGGTCAGTGTCTATATGGTAGTCATTGCAATGAAGAGGTAACGCACATTCTCCAGATTTGTAAAACTAAGGCATCACTATCAAATTCAGTTTAATGTGATACCTAGTTAACCCCCTTTTGAGGTAGACCAATCGGTTGGGGCAGTAAAATACACGGACTACATCTCTGCAGAGGGGTAAGACCCCCACTACTACCACCACCACCACCTCAAGGAGTGTCTTTTATATGACGATACCCGTCCGATAACTCTAGCCTTGTAGATTTGGGAAATGGGGTGTACCCCTTCATTGCAATATCTCTTAGATCCGCTCTGACCCTGAGTTGTTGCACCTGATAGGGTCTTATCTATGGGTTGAATAAAACAAACTGTGTGCAACAAATGACTGATGTTAGGTTGTGATTGTTATATAGCTATACTTGAAACTATTTAACTGTATGCAAAAAAGAGCGCTGGGTAGTTTAAGGATGCTTGCTACAATATGTGTTTAAAAATCATATATATATCTCTAATATATATAAGATTTGTAAACAAATTTTGTAGATAGCATTCTTTTTTCCCATGTTTACCGTTTATCCTCTTTTTAACTTTTTATTTTTCAAATAAGAACAATTTATTTTATTCTATTTCTGTCATTTACGTTATTTTGATAATCAGCTATTCGTATTTTCGTTTTTTTTTTAATCCTCTCAACTTCTTTCTCCTTCCCTCCGCCTTTATTCGATCCTCTTTTCTTCACTTTCTTTTGTTTTCCTCTTCTCTTTTCTTTCCTTCTTCCTTCTTTCTCTTTTTTTCCCTTTCTCCTTTTCTTTTTCTTCCTTGTGTCGATTCGAAATTGTTTTGATAAACAAATGGAACATATGGATTCTAAAAAATATTCCCAATTAAACACATGAAGTAATTTTGAAAACAAACGCTGATTTACTGATAAAATGGTCAACTTTTGCCCGATGTATTGATTTTCCCTTGGTTTTTGTATAATTTTTGAACGTCTATTGTTGATTTAAAATCACAAATACCATCCCTCTCACAGTCCTCATGATGGTTCATTAGAACCGAAACACTATAGTGTCGACTTTGTTTCTCAATAAATCTCTCCTTCTGCTTGAATTACATTGATATCAATTTTTACTAACTATTGTCGAATTTTATTCCATCATTTACTTGCATTTGATATATAATAATAAAGAGCATCTGGCATTAAATGATCTACGATGGTTGATATGCCATAAAACGAAACCAAATTAACAAAGCCAAACCTTTTAGAGGTTTTACTTTCCTGCAAGGGATACAGTCAGCGTATTCTTAGACCCACTGATAGGACGTGAGATTTGTCGAGGAAGACTTCTCAAAATTTAAAACATTAAAAAGCCGCAAAAGTCTTGCCCATTGCTAAACGAGAAAGCAGAAAAGATTGAAATACTGGATCGTGCTATTTGTGAAATAACGTTCGATAGTTATATCATGTATTGAAGAGAGACTTAGCAGTGAAGTTGTTAAACACTATGAATTCTATTTTTTTTAGATATCTTTGGAACACCTTCACTTTAAATTGAGCTGAGAACCATCTTCGTTTCTCATACGAATTTGTGAAAAATAGAACTAGTGGCGGAGCGGAGAGAGCTTTTTTTTCTTCCAAATGATATAATGAAAAAGAAAGAAAAACAGGAAAAGAAAACAGTTTTGACAATGATAAAGAAACAACAACAACGACAACAATATCAACAACAACAAAACGACAGATTCTCAACCGATTGTTCAACTAACTCTCTGATGCGTTCTCCGTTTGAAATCAATAAAAAGACACTGGAAAACACGACGAAAATAAACTGAATTGTAAATCTAATGAAGACAATGAAGAAGAGAAAACAAAGACAAGTGCAGTGAAATGGAATGAAATGAAGAAGCAAGGCGAACAAAAACGACCAAGAGAAAAACGACAATCAGAAAGACCCCTTTCAAAAAAAAAAAAAAAAGCACCTGACAACGATAGCAACAATTGTTTTGGATGCAGGTCGGACTAAAAAGGAGAAAAAATAATGATAAAAAAAATGGGATTTCATATAAGAAATAAAAGGAGAGAAGAAAGAAAGAAAAGAAAAGAAATGAAAAAAAGAAGTAAGGGGGAACAAAACAAAGAATTTGTAATCCTCATAAAAGAGGTTAAAGAACAAAGCAAAGAATAAGCATGAAAAATAAAAAAAAGGGAGGTGGAAGAATGAAAATCACCAACATTATAGAATATAAGAATAAAGGCATGAAAACACAACGATGAATTGCTACGCCAAAATCAAAGATGTATATCAACTAAAAAACACATGCGCGTGTGCGCAGACACACGTTCGCACAAACACGCACGCACACACACACACACACACACACACACACACACACACACATATATATATATAAATATATATATATATATATATATATATATATACAGAAAGAGAGAGAGAGACAGAGAAAGACAGAGAGAGAGAGAGTGTGATAGAACGTTTACCTAAATAACCGGCTCATTTTACTAGTGGGAAGAGTGTTCGCCAATGGCCCAGGAGACCTGGGTTCGATCCCAGATCGCGTCATACCAAAGACTTTAAAAATGGTACTTGATACCTCATTGCTTAACGCTCAGCAATATAAGGTACGTATCAAGGGTAAAGTGGAACAATCCTGGGAGAGCCTAGCCTACAGCTCGTTGTAGTAGCTATTGAAAAGGGAGCCTTCTAGTCATCTTCGACCACGATTGCCAACTTTACTTATTTTAATAATGTATATATACTGATTTCTCTCAAATATATTTGGTGTTTTCTGTCTTCTAATATCCTCACATAGTACACACTTCTCTAAGTTTTACATGATTTGCACTTTTCGGTCACCAAAAATTTGATAACAGACCTCTGTTCAACTCTGGAACACTGTGTTTGGTTTGCCACAATTTAGGATTGACTAGAAATAAATATTTCTGTGGGATTAAAATGAATGTTGCAATAAATTCCTATTTATGGGGAAAAATTAAGAAAAATTAAATTTTTTGCTGTTTAAAAAGAAAAATGAACTTTACTTATTGAATTACCCTCGTTCACACACACACACACACACACACACACACACACACACACACACACACACACAAGCTTCATTTGAGAAACCGACAAAAAAAAATCCCTTTTTCTTTTTTTCTTTCTTGCCTTTCCTTCCCTTTACTTTTTCTTTTCATTTTCTTTTATCCATTTTTTTTCTACATTAAACAATTTTTATCAATCCTTTTATCCACTAATTAACCATTTTTACCAATGTCAACAAATATTAAATATTTCAGACCTTTGGTCAAGCAATTCCTTTTGTCTATTATATGTAGTTATGGTCAATTTTTCCTCCATACATAGTTTACAATATTTAACCCCACCTTATATTGACTACATCTTTTCACAATTTCCCATTTCAATATAGGATCTATACTACATTTGTTTTTGACTTCCCAAACGTAATTGAACAAATTAGTTTTACATCAGTATATTTCATGTGTGAAACTACTTTTATGATAGTAATATCTTTGTTTGAAAGCGCCTTGAGTTGAGCCAACATACACTTTTTTTTATTCTTATTGTTACTGTTACTGCTCGGGTTGAGTACTTCAGCCTTATGCACTAAAAACTCTGACATTTTCCATTGAGGAAGCAGTTTTCTTTCTTAATAGTTACAATTTGAGGGTTCAGTATTTTTATTTCTCTTCAGCTTTTTTGAGTTGCCTCTACTAATTAATGTGGAAATGTTAGGCATACAGCTGTAACTTAATTTCACGCTGTTTTTATTAAATATTTTTGATAAATTACTCGTCTTAGGAAAATTTTTCCTTCTATCTAAAAAAACTCTCTTCTACCACCATTTTATATGGAAGTGCGAACCATAAGATTTTCTTTTTCCTATTATTACTCTAATTCTTTATGTTTGTATTGTTTTCTCTACTTTTATAAATGAGTTTTTCTTTATATCCAATATTTTTAGGGCTATTTCTTAATCTTGCTTTTTTTGAGTAAAAATGTTCTCGTTTGATGAATTTATTGATAACCTAATCATAAAGCTATTAGGGATTTACTTAAAGACCTTCTTAGGGTGATTAAATCCTATATTTATGTAGCATGGATATTGATCGTTTTTTTCTGTAAGGGGACACCGTTCCATCGTATAAGTTAATCGCAATTTCTAAATAATCGGTAATCTTCAAATTAGCTTGGAAAGTGAAGGAAGAGAAAGGAAAGAAAGAAAAAGGGATTTTTTGTCAGTTTCTCGAATAAAGTTTTATTTTTTAATATGCTAATTTTTGTATGGGTGAGGGGTATTTTTAAACAATAAAATGTGTTTTATCCTAACCCACTCCACCGGAGCAATCCTGAAGAGCCGTTTGGTGAAACCTAGGTAGACGCACTCAAGGCCATCTTGAATTATGCTCATAATATAAGCCTCATCTCATGTATTAAGCACTTTATTACGTTTTAGCTTAGGTAATTCTGTCGATGTTTTTTTCTTTTGACTAGACATACGTGCCTCTTGATTATTTTCAAGTAGCACGTGTGTTTTTCGTCTTTCTTTTTCTACATTTTTTTCCCGAGATATCAGTTTGTAGAATTTGCAAATTGTACAATCTATTTTTTTCACACCAACAGAATTATATATTAGATATAAAGATTTATATATATATATATATATATATATATATATATATATAATGAATTATCTATGGTCCAACTGTAACATATTATTATCAGATTTATTCTACTATAAATTGTGTAACCCGTATTATAATGGTAGAGAAGGATATTGTCCTTGCAATCTGAAGCATTATTCTTCAACATAGCATCGAAACCATTGAAGCTGCTCACATAATATAGAGTTTGGTATATCATTTTACATAAATCGAATAAATCATAATTAAAGGAAGTTAGATAAACTTGCATCAAACGAGTAACCGAAATAAAGATTTACCTATGCTGTCTTTTTCCTTTCTCTCTCTCTCAGTCTCTCTCTGTCTCTGTCTCTGTCTCTCACACACACAGACACACGGACACACAGAAAATGAAAGTACAAATGTAATACTAAACACAAAATAAAACCGAGAAAAACAGACTTCAAATTAACAGGTTGATAACATATCTCTGTTCATCTTGATCATCTATTGTATACGAAATATGCGAGGATCAATTAGTGGGAATATTTGGGATGTACTTCGTGTTTGGTTGGGACATAACGACAGCTTTTACAATGATAGACTGTCTTTCTAATGCTTTGCTTATTGTCGGCGTCTTCTCGATGTCAACTAAATTATGTGTTCTTTCATTTCTGCTGAATAGTGATTCTTTTAGATAACGAAAGGAATGGAATAATGTTATACATCAGGATGTTTTCGTCGAAGAGATCAGGAAGAGAGTTGCCCAGTCGGCTGGGGCTGTAAAATTCACCGACTGATTCATTGCAAAGTGGTAAAACTCCCCCAATGAGTGTCCTAGATGTTGCACTAAACGATCTGATAGTGAGGTTTCAGTAATGTAGGAGTTTTGGGTAATGCTGAGTACCTCTACATTTGTTAGAGTGGTAGCACCTGATAGTGTCCTATCTATGGGTCAAATAGAACCAAACTGTGTACTTATACTAAACTGAATTGTTTGAAATAGAACTGTTTTGACATTTAACTATGTGCAAACAAAAAAACTATATTATACACATATGTTTATATGTATAAAAATGTATTTGGCATAAATGACATACAATGGTTGATGTGCCATAAAACCAAACCAAATCAAACCAAACAAACAAAGAGAGAGAGAGAGAGAGAGAGAGAGAGAGAGAGAGAGAGAGAGAGAAAGGAAAAGTATAGGGGTGGTTACTTTGCTTTGTTTACCTTTTAAATATATTTATAACTAGATAATGCTCTTTAAAAAAGGCAAAATAATTTTTAAACTTTGCGAGAAGAAAATGAAATTATATATATTTCATAGATTTACATTTTGACCACAATGTTTGTGATCAGTTCTAGGAGAGTCGAAAAGAGAAATAAATATTCACGCAATTCCCTCGATAAATAGATATGAAGAGATTGAGATAGGTTGACAGATTGATAGATGCGAAGGAACTAGCTTTATATATATATATATATATATATATATATATATATGTGTGTGTGTGTGTGTAGGACTTATAGTATTTGAACTTCGTCGAAAACAAGGAATTGTTCGAAATCTTTTTCGATGAACGTACGGAACGTTTCTAATAGGTCAGGTGATGTAGTTTAAAGCAACATACGCTGATTCATTGATCAAACGGACAACTTTTTCTTGTTATACTTATTTTCCAATATTTTTATAATTTTTTACACTTTTTACACATCCATCGTTAACTTAACATCACTAATATAACCCCTCATAGTCTTGATGATGGTTCAGTAGAACCGAAACGCTAGAGCGTCGATTTTTTCTCTCAATAAATCTCTCCTTCTACTTGTATTACCTTGTTATCAATTTTTTTTTACAAACTGTCGGATTACTATCCATTATTTTCTTCCACACACACATATATATATATCTATATATATGTGTGTGCGTGTGTGTGTGTGTGTGTGCGTGTGTGTGTGTGTGTGTGTGTGTGTAGCAGAAAAAACATAATCCAAATAGGTGAATATATTGTGATGTAAAGTCGACGTTAATGTTTCGGTTTCAGTAACCATGATCAGGACTTGGATGTCAGATGTTAATCCATATTTACTTCTATATATATATATATATAAATATATCGAGAGAGACAGAGAGACATACAGAGTGGGATATATATATATATATATATATATATATATATTTGTATATATATATATATATTGTATATATATATATTGTATTGTATATATATATATTTGTTTTTTTAGCATATATATTTATATATATATATATATATATACACACACACACAAACACCCACACAAGTAGAGAGAGTGTGTGTTTGTGTGTGTGTGTGTGTGTGTGTGTGTAAAAGAGAGAGAGAGAAAGAGAGAGAGAGAGAGAGTATAAGGATAGTAGCCAAGTAAAAAAATCCATAAAAAGAGTGCTCGTGACTAAAACAGCAGAGCAGGTATAAAACTAAGAACATTAAAATTATGTCAACAATAAATCCGTAATCCAAGTTTCATGCGTTTTCCACAATCATTGGAATAAAACGCCGGTCTTGTGTGTCTATATTAAGTCGTGGGATATTTAGTTAACTTTCTTTACACCAAAGAATAATGTGATAAGGTGTAAGAATACGTGATATAAATACGAGGAAAAATTCCAGGGTAGTCTACAAAAGAAGAGAAAAAAATCATAGAACTATACAGGGTCACGTGATAGATGATATTTGATGAATTTGTTGATATGTCTCCACTTGGATACTTATTTGTTTTTTTTTTGTTTTTTTTTTTTGCAAATTGTGCTCAGTATGTTTTAGGATGCATAATTTTTTCTAGACACAATCTGCTATTACACTTATCTCCTTTGTAAGTGCGCGTTTTATTTTAATTTTATAATACTTCATTTAATTTTGAGAGCTTTGCTCGTAGCATCTTTTATAAGTCAGACATGTTTGATAAGTAGTTCTGTTGGAATATCTTTAGTTATTGAAGCTGAGAATATGATTGTACCATTTGTTCTTTCCATTCAGTTTAGTGGCACAGACAGATTTTTCGTTGTTTTTATCTTCTCTCTTTATAGAGGTCTTGTATGATATATTGTTGATGAAACAATCATCGTTTGAGGGACATCTAGCTCTAACAACGTAATCATCAGAATGTGATATAATAAATCTTCAACAACTGACTGTAAAAAACACAACAACAAACAAACAACAATAAACAAAGAAAACAAGAAAAAAATCAATAATAAAAACAAAAAAAAAACACATTGCTTTTTTACATAACCTATATATAACTATTATGTAAAAAAATGTGCTTTAGAAAAGATTTCGTGAAAAGCGGGAAATAAAGTGATGAAATATCCTGAAAAACGACAAAGGAAATGTTTTTAACTTAAAGGCCGTCGATAGAATAAGGATGACAGTAAATGGGGAATATCTTTGTGGTGACATTTTAAAGGGGAATTTCTTTAAGATTATTGCTTTCAAAGAGCGAATGAATTAGAACATAAAATAAGGTTGAAATCATGGTAAAATGTGTGCATTTGAAACAGAAAACATAAGAAAACACAAAAGTCATAAAAGAGTAAAGTGACTAAAACAAAACAACAAAAAACAAAAACAAAAAAAGAACAAAAAAACAAAACAAAACAAAAAGAAATAAAGCAAAACAACACAAAAAAAATCTAAAACAAATGAAGAGAATTTCGAACTTTTCAATTTAAAACAACAAAGGCAGACATGACAATACAATGTGAAAAATACGAGTTGTGTATAGAAAATAATTGAACATGTTACCGCAAAGAAAGAAAGAAAGCAAAATAGACAAAAAGACATTAAAACTGTTTTAACATGAAAAAATTGGTAAATTGAAAAAAACGAGGTAAGTGCACAGCAAGTGTCGCGGGTGGGGGTAAAATATCAAGGTGGGATAAAACATTTTATTAAAGATGATAAAAAAGGAAAATATATTCAAAAAAATGCACTGCAATAGAATCGTCTCCGAAGAATGTTTTCTTCTAAGAAGCTTTGAATTTCGGTCACTTATTTAAGGAGAATCCACTTAATAATTACCCAATTAAATTTGGAAAATTTTTATGCATGTAATTTGTAAATCTACTAAAAACTTAGTTAGATTTCATTTTCAATTAACAATAATTGCTCTGTAAGTGTGCGCTGATTTATGAATGCGAGCATGATTATATATATATATATATATATATACATATATATATATATATATATATATATATATATATATATATATATACGAGGATCATTAAATAAGTTTCCAGACTTTTTCCGTATGGGCACTTTTATTATCAGTACACACATGAAACTCTAGTCCCCTTCAAAGTAATCCCCTCCGGCTGCAATGCACTTGTTGCACCGTTCCAACAACTACTGGAAGGCCCCATGGAAGTCCTCTTGTGTGAGCGTGTCAATGACCTTCGTCACAGCGGGCAAGGTCTGGACTATAGGGAGGTGCCCGTGGTGTAATGGTTATCGTCACGGGAAATGTACACGGCGACACGAGTTCAAATCCTGGACAAGACTGATTGCATTTTCACATAGCACTAATGCCCTTGGGAAAGGTATGAATCTGATTATTCTCCCTCCAGCTATGGGTAAATAGTAGGACAGACTAGGTTCTTCAGCCTTGGTCAAGCAACAAGTCTAGGAGAAGGAAAATTCTGAATTCAAACCTGTTAAACTCCGCTTAAAAATAGACCTTGTGTCATATCCTGGCCGTGTGGAGGGGTTGGTAAATATGATAGGGACGGTGAGGAACTGTCTTAATGCCCATCTTTGTCAAATAGTCTGCGAAAAAGATAGAGTTGTGGACTACTGTATTGTCCAGGTGAAAATGCCACTGAGCCGATTTGAAGAGTGCTGGCCTCTTCCGACGGAATCTCTTCCTGAACTCCCTTACAACCTCAACATAGTAACGCTAACCCTAACCCTAACCCATTGGCCAATCAACTCTGGTGTATTGACTTCCTTACTCCTGCCACACCTCCCATCATCCCTCACAGACTCCCTGCCTTCCTTGAATCTCTTATGCCACTAAAAAACTGATGCTCGATTCATGCAAGATGGTCGAAAAGCAGTCTGAAGCATTCCATACGTTTCTGTGGCATTTTTCCAAGTTTAATACAGAATTTTATTGCATATCGTTCTTTTAAGTGTCCTCATTGGATTTTTGAAATTCACCAGCTGTGACAATCAGGTTTTAGTAGGGTGTATTTCAATTGCTTCTGTAGCTGTTCATTTGAACCTGAAATCATAAAAATTGGTCAGTCATCTCATAAGATGTATAGCAATCATCATCATCTTGTCGTGCCTTTAGCACTGATATCCCTGACCCTCTCTCGCCACTTTTCCCTATCGTTCATCGCCTCTCGCAGGTCTTCAGGGATATATCCCGTATCCTCACATAGTTGCTGAATGTATGTTCTAGCTGGTCGTCCTGCTTTTGCCCGGCCATATGTAGGGGTCCATAAGAGTACTTCACTTATGAGCTCGTCCCTACTTCTCCAGCAGTGTCCTGCATGTCTGGTTCGTCTAACTTGGATAGTTTTCGTGATGGAAGGTAGGTGGCCGTATAGTTGGTGTCTTGTAGGGTGTTGCCGCCAGGACTTGTTTAATATTACTCGCAGCATTCTTGAAATGCCAGTACAAAAAATCTGGAAACTTATTGAAAGAGCCACGTATAGGGTCTGGGTACAATTGACACACCCTTTATTTCGGAACCTGTGCATATATATGCGATAATTTAGTATATTTAACAACCTTACTTGCTTGAATAAGTAAATTGAAGTCCATATATAGCGTGTTGCATTTTATTTGCTATTTAGCAGTTTCAATACTCCTGAATGGTTGCCTCAGTTTGACTCTAACGAAATCTTTAGAGGACAAGCTAGATAGGATGTACACAAGGATGTTGGGTGCAGTTTTGAACAAACCATAGAAGCAGCACATTACACAACAGCATTTGCACGAGTAAAACGTGTAATTCATGAAGAGTACTGCTTGAGAAACATGGAATAACTCGTAAGTGACTTTGTCCAAAGGACTCCGGCACAAGCATACACAAGTGTTGGTCAACCAGCAAAAACTTACATTTATCAGGTTTATACAGACACTGGGTGGCGTCAAGTTGATTATCGGGATGGACAATAGAGACAGATATCAACAGAGATAGATAGATAGTGAGAGAGTGAGTGAGTGTGAGAGAGAGAGAGAGAGAATGAGAGAGAGAAAGAGAGAGAGAGAGAGAGAGAGAGAGTCAAAAGAATCACACCTTTAAATGATAATGGTGATGATGATGATGATGAACTTGTTTACATTTTGAAGATGTATTTTATATCTTTTGATTATCCTTGCTTTTTTGTAAGCTGTCAAATATAGGTGATCGGATTATCCACTATCTTGCGTTTTACATTATTTTAATCGACAGTTGATAGCCATCAAGTTCTGGGTTTAAATTCAAGTGACAACGTGAAACAAATATTCTCATTGTTTATTAAATAGAGATCGATATGAACAGAATGAGGCAGATAGATCGATCGATAGTTTGAGAGATTGTTAAAAAGATAGATAGATATGAAGAAACTGGGATCGATAGATAAATAGATTGATAGATTTTAATATTCAATTATTTTTATATTTTATATATTTCTATTTTTAATATATATGAAATTTCATAATTTAAAAAGTCATATACTAGATAAGATGATGATCGTATTCTCTAATTTTTTAAATAATTCTTTAATCAGACAAAGTTGTAAAAAAAAAATAAACGTTAAAGACTGGACGGAGAAATAAAAAATAGGAAAAATCATTTTGATTGGTTAATAATTAAAATTAAACTGATGTCGAGCTAAAACTGTTCTGTCAGAGGAGATTAGAATACGCTTACAGCATCTCCAGCAGATAGGGTTGAATTGGGTATCACACCGTATCTCATAGTGAGGCTCCAGTTCTGGATCACTGGATCAATGGAGAGTATCCCTTTGTTGTCATTATTCCATTATTCCCATAGGATCCTATCTATGGGTCAAATATTTTAAAAGTTGGCAACCAAAGTCAAGGGTGACCCGAAGGCTCCCTTTTCAATAGCTACTACACCAAGGTGTAGGGGAGGGCGCTACTCCTTTCGCTGAATTGCTCCACTTTACCCCTGATCCTTACCTTATAATGCTGAGTGTTAAGCAAGGAGGCATCAAGTACCATTTTTTGAGTCTTTTGGTATGACTCGACCTGGGAGTGAACCCAGGTCTCCCGGGCCATTGGGGAACATTCTAGGAAAAGTTAAGTTAAAATTAATATTGATGATATATAATATATAATATTAGTTACCTGAATTTCTGAGCGGAAGCTTTTACATCGTTCATATGCTTTTTATCATCCAGAATTTTCGGATTATTGTCTTCATCTTTATTGTTCATATTCACAACGTTTTGGTCATTGTGTCCTCCGGCTTTTGTCTGGCGTTTGTTGTCAAACTCGGGAGCCAACATGGAACTTCGAACCACGTCTTTGGTAGGTTAAATCCTGATTGCATTTGAGTAACAATCCAGGAACACTTATACCCGGTTACAGTTAACAGAATCAGAGCAAGTGACCCACGTGGATTAAATAAAGTTCCGTGTAAGCTCCAGTGTTGAACAGAAACAGCCGAAAAAGGCTGAAGGACACATCGGCCGAAACATTTTGAATATAAACAATGAAGATGAAGACAATAATCCAAAGGCCCCAATTATAAAAATATTGGTAGTATAGCTCAGTAAAAAGGAAAATAGTTTTGATACACTAGACCTGACCGATAAAATGAAATGCCGTTTCTTCCAGGCAGCGATCATACCGATACTGCTGTATGGAGGCACTAATTAGACGCTAACTAAACGGCTGGAGAAGAAGAAGCTAGACGGCAATTACACAAGAATGTTACGAGCAATATTGAACAAGTCCTGGCGGCAACACCCAACAAGGCACCAACTATACGGCCACCTGCCTACCATCACGAAAACTAACCAAGTTAGACGAACCAGACACGCAGGACACTGCTGGAGAAGCAAGGACGAGCTCATAAATGATGTACTCCAACGGAACCCCACATATGGCCGGGCAAAAGCAGGATGACCACCTCGAGCATACATACAGCAGCTATGTGAGGATACGGGATGTAGCCTTGAAGACCTGCCAGAGGCGATGAACGAGAAGGAGAAGTGGCGAGTGAGGGTCAGGGATATTCCTGCCTGCGACACCACATGATGATGATGATGATGAGTATTTACTAAGTTTGTAACTGTATAGGAACACACTTTTCAAACAATCCAACTAGCACAGAAACTCCTTATTAATATATACTCCCTATTGATGTATACCAAGTTTAGTTTAGCGTGGCACAAGGAAACACAGTTTGGATACTAAGTAGTTAATGATTCCGATCAATTTACAATGGTCTACTTATCTATCTTCCATCAATATTAGAGGGATATATGGGATTTGCAAAATCAAATTTAGTCTGTGGATCACAATATTTGGACACACTGAGAGAATCAAACTCACCTAGAAACATACCATGACACCGAGTTAACCTGCAACATGTGTTAAAAGATATTTACAAAGATTAGCAAAAACTGGCACAAGGTTTCATTAAAGAGTGTCTGGTAGAGATTTAATTCACTCCACTTACAAATGTCTTGCGAGACTGTAATAACCAACACACGATAGCAGGGGATGTTAGGTATATATATATATATATATATATATATATATATATATATATTCAGACTAAAATAATACCACTCATAAACAACGGAATAAATTAGCACAATTATTTCTTTGTGTTTGAGATTGTGCCATTATTTGTGTTATGAACTGACAGTGTAAAACCGAACTTTTATATTTGTCAAGTTAGCGAAAGAAAGAAAGAAGAGAGAGACAGACAGACAGACAGAAACAGAGACGGACTAACAGAAAGAAGAAAAAAATAAAGAAAAAACGAAGGGAGAAAACTAGGGGATTGTAAGTTATATTGAGAGAAGAAACAAAAAGAAAGTAAAAATCCAAGACAGACAGACTGAGAAAGGGAGGAGAAGTTTTAGTAGAAGTTTTAAAAAAAATCTTGAAGACAGAAGTCTGAAGGATAGAAAGTTATCATGAAAGAAGAAACAAGAAATAAAGGGAAAGAGTAAAAGTGTAAAATGAGGAGAGAGAGTTGATTGAAAAATGAACAACAGAACGAAAGAAAGAGATGGAGAGAGAGGGGGGAGAAGTAAAGAAGGTAAAAGAAGTTTAAATAATGTTGTCCACTAATTTTTACTCGTGATTTTTCGGGGATATTGGAATTTATATGAGAATTTTTTTTTTTCCAAAAACAACTAAATAGCATAATTTAATATATTTACTGCGTAGTGAGATCAGGTAAAAACAATCAAACAGAAACAAATTTAAAAAATATCAACGGCACTATATTGCTCAGATTGAATGTAATATACTTGCTTAGCTAGCGACAACGTGCCGTGGATGAACTTAGCAGGTTCAATGCGGTCGCAAGATAGCATCAACAAAGTGAATCACTGGAAAAAAGGATGGTGAATAATATAATTTATTGCCTATGGATAGATTGACAGATATCTCCGTTCGCAGATAAGATCAACGAATTACCGGAAAAAAAACCCGGAAGTATATAAGTACCGATAACCAGTCATAAACAGAAAAGAGGATGTTCCTACTTCCGCATGAGACTTGAAAAGACAATATAAGGTCTGTAATTTTGGACTGAATGCAAAGATCCAGTGGTCGCTCAAATGAAGAGGAGAAGCCCGCTGGTCTCTCAAGCGAAAGGGAGAAGTCCGCTGGTCCCTCAAGCAAAGGGGAGAACCCCGCTGGTCACACAAGCAAACATGCCATGTGTGTTCTCTGGCCGTCGCTCTAATACACATAAAGGGTTTCCACCACAGAAGAAAAATATGTGCGAACTCTCTCTGGCTGTATTCCTACTTCACACACGTCACCGTCGAAGAATAAAAAAAATATAAATTTTTTGTTTATATATCTACGAGTCCTTCGTTGTTTGCCCAGCAGTGCAATATGCGACATGAATGGAAATATAAGAGTGGTTAAAATAAAGAGTGAAGAGACAAGTGATTGAAAAATGACTTTTTTTCCTCAATTTTTTTCTTTTTAGCGTAAATTTTTCTTGCTTTTTTCTTTCATTTCTCGCCTACCAATACACCTTAATTTTTATTCTATATTTATAATCAAAAATCTGATTCGCGTTTTTCCCTGTTTTTCTCGTTCTGCTACATTAACTATTGGAGAATACACTTTGCCACCACTATAAGTCAGTTATATTTAGGTATAGCATTACCCAGGAGCTTTAGAAAGACTTCTATCTGGAGACGAAAGAGGAAAATAATGAGATTCAGGAAGATTTTGTTTTTAACGAAATTGCAAAGAAGAATATTAATTAGGGGTAATTTACTCCTAATCCCAAAACGCTGCATTGGATTTGCACTTTCAGTCGTATCAAATTCTTCTTCTTCTTCTTCTTCTTCTTCTTCTTCTTCTTCTTCTTCTTATTATTATTATTATTATTATTATTATAGGAATTTCAGAGCAAAGAAGTTTGTGATGAACTGATTCTGAAGTGTTAAAAATGAATTTGTTATTGATTGATTTTAAAGTATGTCACCTGCTGTTGAGTTTTTAAGTATTGATTTCATTTCTTTCAAACAATTATAGGATTTCCAATATCTAATAATAATAGTAATCATTTTCAAGCAATTATAGTTTCACTTAACTAATTTTTAATACAAGTAATTTGCAAGCAATAATATGGTTTCAAGTAGCTAATGATAAATATTAATTTATACAAATTTTTACCGTTTCAGGTAAATATTACAATTTAATAATAATAATAATGATAATAGGCCCAACTAGGTGGGCAAGGTGATCCACTGTGAATTGTGCAAGAAATTGAAGTTTGACTATTCGAACAAATGGTATATGCACAACTAAGAATTTACATACGGATCAGCTAATCTTGGCCAGGCGACCAGACCTTATTATAATCAACAAAAAAGTGAGAAATTGCAGGATCGTGTACTTTGTTATTCCAGCGGACCACAGAGTAAAATTGAAAGAATGCCAAAAGAGGGATAACTACTTCGACCTTGCAAGGGAATTGAAAAAGCTGTGAAACATGAAATTGATGATTGTACCAATTGTAATAGGTGATCTTGGTACAGTAACTAAAGGATTGGTACGACGACTGGAATACTTGGAAATAACGAGACGGGTGGAGGTCCTCTAAGATACAGCATTGTTGAGATCAGCCAGAATAATGAGAAGAGTCCTGAAGACTTGAGGAGACTTGCTGTCACTCAAACTTCAGTGAAAGACCATCAGCTAACGCTAATGTGAAAAACTCTCAAGTAGTAAAAATAATAATAATAAAATAGGAACGCTATAGACTTGAACACCTGCGCATGAGGATAAAGACGAAATTTTCGATGTGGACTATCTGCTTTACGGAAGGAAAGATTCGGTTAGTGAAAATTGTCTTTAATTTATAATACATAATAGATTTTGTTGGTTGCGAAATATTTTGGTAAATGTTTGTGGTTTAAACGAAGACCTTTTTTCAGAATATTTTTCAGCGAAACAATTTCGAAACAACGAATTAGATTTTAACCTTTTTAAGCAATAAAATCTCTATTATTTACAAGTGTCGTCTTGCGGTAGATTGGAAAGTATCTGGGATAGTCTTAAAGTAGAAATTAAGAACAATCACCGTCCTCGATGAAACCGATAATATAAATAAGGAACCTAGTCTTCACTCTAAATGGACCAGGCTCAGTAAAAACGAAGTCTTAAATTACAGTAGGAAATATAAAAACCAAAAAAGTGATACAAGAATACCTTAAACTAGATCAGGTAAGCTGTAAAGTATTTAAAAAAAAGGCAGGCTGTGGACTTTAACTAAGTTGAAACAATGTTTTTTCTTTTCCTTTTTTCTTTTTTTCTTTTTTGTGGCCTGCTGTACATGAACTTTTTACCATAACTGTTCTCGGTCACATCTGTGTCAGGCGCTTTGATAATAAACAACTCCTGGGTCTGGTATAACCACAATATACTACCCATGAAAAAGAACAAATTGAAACATAATTCCCAGACGACAGGTTTGGGTGTCATAATCGGCAGGTACTCCCTTGATTGCCAACATTGGGGACGTAATGGGCGTCCAGCGAATGTTGGCTGTTCTATTTCGAAGTCGGCTTGAAAGTCAACACCAAAGTGTACCTGGATGTGCTGAAGAGTGTGGTGATCCCCTGGTGCAATCAGATGGCCGGTGGTAGACCCTAGGTGTGGCAGCAGGACTCGACGCTGGCCCACAAGTCCAAAGAGACCTAGGCTTGGCTTCAGAAGGAGTGCTGCGACTTTGTACCCTTCTCACACTGACCCCCCTCCTCCCCCGACCTGAACGCACTGGACTACTTCGTTTGGTAATACGTCGAGAACATCACCAACATGACCTCCCGCAACACCAAAGCCAGCTTGATCGCCTCCATCCGCCGAGTATTCGCTGACCCCACGCTGGCGCTTGTGGAAAAGGTATGCTCTCAGTTCTGGATTCGTATCGAGGCGGTGATTGAGGCTGAAAGCGGCTAAATTGAATAGATGTCGGCTCTACTACATAATCAAGTTACGTGATTTTTTCAATAAAAGTTTTAAAATAAAGCTGTAGTGTTGTTTTCTTTATGACAACAATTTTATCGTTCCACCCTGTACACACAAATTTTTAGAAGAATTTGTGCTGTAATATGAAAACTATTAATAATTTAATTGGGTGTCATATGCTTATATTCGCCACCGCGTGTGTTTACCCAAGCACTCCGCCACGTGCAGAATGCGACACAAGGTCATTCTTAAAGCGAAGTTCTGTTTGTTTGACTTCAGATTTTTCCTTCTCCATATTAGTTGCCGTTACAAGGTTAAAGCATTCAGTCTATTCTACTACTTATTCATACTTGGGAGAAAAGAGATGGGTTCATGCTTTTTCAAAGAGCACATGACAAGTTGAACGAAAACAGTCTAGTCCTGTATTTGAACTCGGGTCGCCGAGTCGATTTTCTAAGACGATGACCGTTACGTTACAAACGATACAAACGATACTATGTAATATATATTGGTAGTCGGGCAATTTCTGTTGGAGGTTCTTGGGATTTTTCAGGAGAACTCATGATCTTATTTTCTTGTAAATTTTCCATGGACTCCAACTCATCTCATAAAAAGCACGTAAGCACAAACGCTCACTGTATTCTAATTTTTGACCTCAGAGACATCTCAGCTTATTTTGTAGCTGTTTAAAGTTGTTCTTATTAAACTTACAGTTTTTGCTCCGATGAAAATATTGTTCATATTCTTTCTTTTGTATAATTCTTTATTTGCCATGTTTTCACAAAACATACGTTCGTTTGTTTTCCTCTCTTTTATGAATTCTAAAACATGTATTTTTATCCGACATATCAAATATTTTCTCATGTACTAATTACTGATAACCGCCCATTTTCCTTTTCAACGAATCACCCATTTCTCATCGCATCGATTTACTCCGCCCTTTAAACTCTTTATGCTCGCACCAACTCTTCAATTAGTCAATTTTACTCGCACCATTTCACCAATGACTAAACATTTTGTGCTCATCCTCTAGTTTTTTTCTTCATGTATGATAGAACCAGTTCTCTTTTACGAACTTTAAGATGTTTATTGCAACACAGCGTACATATTGTCTTGTGACATTTTTCACATTGCCTATGATGAATATAAGGCGCCTTTGGTGGTGTAATGGTTAGCAAGCTCGACTAGCAAACCTACACGAATGAGTTCGAGTCTCATTGGGTGCCCCTCTCATATGGCCCTGTGCCACATCTAAGCAAAAAGCTTAGTAAATTACCTCTGATGAATATATATATATATATATATATATATATATATATATACATATATATATGTATGTATATATAGTACAATTTGATGGAGACTCAAACTCGGTTAAGTCGTCATAATAAATTTATTTCGGCGGAGAATATTACTATATTCTCAGTCTCGACTTTTTACATGCTTCTCTCTCATCGCAGAGTAGCAAATGTGGAGTTACAGTTCGTATTAAGAAGATGAAATAAAGGAATCAAAAAATAAATAAATAAAAAAGTAAAAATAAGAATTAGAAAATAAAAAATAAAAAATGAAAAATAAGAATAAGAATAAAAATAGAAATAAAAATAAGAATAAAGGTGGGAATCAAATTACAAATTATTTCATTCATAGGCGTGGGCAGAGGGGTTAACATGTTATGTGTTAGAACGATTAAGAAACAGGAGCGGAATTAATCTACTGGTCAATCCTTTCTAATTTTGCGTTCTTGTAGTGGTTTCTTCTTCTAAGCAGGTGTGATTTTCTAAACAAACTAAGATCGTTTAACTAATGGCTACCTCATACATGATTTACATTTATTCCTAATATGTCAGTTAATTAACTCAGCTGTTGCCATCCTAGATATTCCTCTTGTATCAATTGGGATCGAGATAGTTAAACCAGATAAGGTGGGGATATATATATATGTATACATATATATATATATATATATATATATATGTGTGTGTGTGTGTGTATGTGTGTTTATACCTTTAACGAGAGTTCTAGTGCGAATATTGTCGTTCAGGATTTGAACTCTGATAACCACCCTGAGTGTATCTTATTTGTTATGCATCTTCCAAAAATAAATAAAAAAAAAAGAAACATTTTTCTCAATTTATTGTTTTATTATCTTCGAACCTGTAATTGTCTGCACTTATTTCTTTGAAACGAGTAAAATTCTACATTCTATAGAAAAGGCGTTCCGTTTGTTCAAATAACTGCTACTTGTAAGATCCTCTTGCAAAATAAATAAACAGTTTTCTTAGCTCACACACCTCAAACGCTTTGAACAAATGTAATTCTAGATTGCTTCTTCCAGCAGAACTAAAGAACTTCCATATTTGATGGGTAAAAGCGATAAAACAAGAACAACAAAGTACACACATGAATAGACAATGCATTTTTAGTCACATTCTCTTTAGCTAAGAAAATATGATTTCATCTTAAAAGACGACAGTTTGCCAATTCTCCTAGTATGTGTCAACGATTTCAGTATCTAAGAGTTTTATTTATTGAAGTCTAACTTATTTAATCGTTGTTTGGTTGACTCTATGGCATGGCAAACATTGCTGACCTATGTAATACCGAAATCCGTTTTTCTTTTTGAACAATTATATGGTTGCAAGTAACTATTCCTATTTATATCATAATTCTGCTTGTCTGTTTCATCACACGTTACACTCATCTACAAATCTCTCATTATAGCTTAGAGGGATATCATTCCATCATTCCTCTCGACCGAATAAGATATTGATTTTCATCTCCTCCCCGCAGCAAATGGGATTTTCTTCCACCTTACGAAGTTTATCTTGTTTCTAGTCCTAAGCCAGCCGATAAAAACAACTTTTTGTGACTATAAATCAGTAAAAAAATGTCATTAGATGAAATCTTTCATTACTCGAGGATATAGAATAATTATTCCTACTTGCAGGACCCGGGGAAAATTACACGTTGCGAAATAATTTAAAAATTGGCTGCATTGCAATTTTATTTCATTTAAATGCTATTGATGCCTAGACCGGCCTTCAATCCAAGGTTGAGTCATGCCAAATACTCAAAAATGGTTCTTGACGCTGCCTTGCTTAAAACTCAGCATTATAAGGTATGGACTTAGGTAAATGGAGCAATCCAGAGAAAGGAGTAGTGCCCTCCCCTTCACCTCGGTGTTGTTGCTATTGATAAGGGGGCCTTCCGGTTGCCCTCTACTGCGCTCGGCAACTTTACTTATATGTGTATGTGTACACGTGGTTGTGTGTGTGTGTCATGCATCAGGAAAAAATTTCAATTAATTTAGAGCCGGGTAGGGGTAATATAGTGTCTGTTTTTCCTAGGTGATTTTCTAAACGTTCAATCCATTTATCAATCAGTACGTTAGTGTGTAGGAATTTGATATCCAGACTAGCTAAGGATTTGTTTTTCATATTAATGTTTATTATTTTGTTAAGGTAGGAGCCCGAATCATTGATATGTGCATCGCTGATGGTACCCAAAAATAGGGATCATATTTTAGGTAAAAGTGTTGTGATACCAGAGTTGATTGGTCTAAAGGGAATATGAGGTTTGTGGGTTTTAGGAAGATCGTAAATTTCAGGGATGTTAATCAATTAACGAAGACATTCTTTTTTGTAAGACTTATAAAAATCATTCACATTTTTCCAAACCGATGTGGAGATTCTATTCAGAAGTGTTATTAATATCAATTAATATATATATATATATATATATATATATATATATATATATATATATATATATGTGTGTGTGTGTGTGTGTGTGTGTGTATATGGATTAATTGATATAAATAACACTTATATATATATATATATATATATATATATATATATATATATATATATATATATATATGACACTTACATCCATAGCAGCCAAAATCTACCATGCCCTACTACGAAACCGCATAGAACCCAAAATCGACAACATGCTTTGGAAAAACCCAAATGGCTTCCGAAGAAATAGATCCACGACCTCACAAATATTAACCATCCGTAGAATCCTTGAAGGTGTACGGGCAAAAAACATACAAGCGACATTACTATTTGTCGACTTTACCAAGGCCTTCGATTCCATTTACAGAGAAAAGATGGAACAAATCCTACTAGCATACGGCCTACCTAAAGAAACCGTAGCAGCAATAACAATTCTCTATAGAAACATTAAAGTGAAAGTACGATCACCAGATGGAGACACAGAATACTTCGACATTGTAGCAGGAGTACTACAAGGGGACACGCTGGCCCCGTACCTCTTTATCATTTGTCTAGATTACGTACTTAGAACATCGATTGATAAAATCAGAGAGAACGGCTTCGAGCTGACAAAGAAAAGAAGCAGAAGCTACCCCGCAAAAACAATTACCGACGCCGACTACGCCGATGACATAGCGATACTAGCAAATACACCCAACCAAACCGAAACACTACTGCATAGTTTGGAACGAGCAGCCGCAAGCATAGGCCTCTATGTAAATGCACACAAAACGGAATATATGAGCTATAATCAAACAGGTGACATCTCCACACTAGACGGAACCCCTCTTAAACGAGTAGACAAATTCACTTACCTAGGAAGCAGCGTCTCATCAACCGAAAAGGACATCGACACGAGGTTAACGAAGGCATGGACAGCTATCAATAGGCTATCGATTATATGGAGATCAGACCTGACCGATAAAATGAAATGCAGTTTCTTCCAGGCAGCGGTCGCATCGATACTGCTATATGGATGCACAACATGGACTCTAACAAAACGGCTGGAGAAGAAGCTAGACGGCAATTACACAAGAATGCTGCGAGCAATCTTGAACAAGTCCTGGCGGCAACACCCCATAAGACACCAACTGTACGTCCACCTGGCTTCTATCACGAAAACTATCCATGTTAAACGAACCAGACATGCCGGACACTGCCGGAGAAGCAAGGACGAACTCATAAGTGATGTACTCTTATGGAATGGACCCCCACATATGGCCGAACAAAAGCACGACGCCCAGCTCGAACATACATTCAGCAACTATGTGAGGATACGGGATGTAGTCCAGAAGACCTGCTGGAGGCGATGAACGATAGGGAAAAGTGGAGAGAGAGAGAGTCAGGGATATCCTGCTGTTTCTAAAAATAAAAATACCTTAAAAATTCCCTTAGCTAACGTGGTCCGCTGGCGGACGAGTGGTCTGAATCACAGTCTAACGTAAAGTTGGAAGGGTTTCGATCCCGGCTCCGAGCGTCCTGCGTGTCTAGCCACACTGCAGAGTTTTGATAGAACGAAACAGTCTGTCTGTGGATGACTATATATATATATAATAACCTCCTCTTACCTTAGATATCTCTAGATCTTCAACAGACCAAAATACACGAATTTATATTTAATATTCAGACTTTGTGAGCATAGATGAAATTAGCACATGGCAATTCCATTGGAGTTTGATAGAATGATTGATGCAAATCATTCTTTCTGGTTTAAATAGCTTTTGGTTTTTCTCTCGGTAAAGTTTCACGAGTCTTTCTCGTTTAAATAGTTCTGGTCTTCTTATTTTTAAGGGCATATCAACATTTGTGGACTATTTTATGCCAAAGATATTCCAACAGAACAACAGCAGTGATACGATTTAACGCTTCAAGTCTTCATCAAGTCGAGTTGACAGCACGGATTTCCCTGAATCTTTCTCCACCTATCCTAATTATCCATTGCTCCAGGCAAATCCTCCAAAATACATCCTGAGCTGCACAAATCTTATGGAAGGAATTTCTTGCTTGTTGGCCAGCACTTGGGTTTCATTGAAGAAAGTCTCTCATGAGTTTGTCCTTGTGTCGCCAGCAGTGTCCCACATGTTCATCTTACTTGGATTGTCTATGTAATGGGAAAAAGTGACCGTACAGCTGCTATTTTGTGGGGTGTTGCTTCCAGGATTTGTTCAATACAGCAGTAGCATTCTACAGTAGTTTTTTTAATGTCCATTTGGTGCATCCATACAGTACACAGATTGGGAAAAATTCCGTTTTATTTTATCAGATAGATCAGCCTTCCATATGACTGATAATCTGTTTAGAGCAATCCACGCCTTCGCAAGGCATATGTTACCATCCCTTTCAACTGGTGAGATATTGCCCCCTAGGTATGTGGACTTGACTACTTGGCTTGCTACTTAAAGTAAAGATGGTTCCCTCTCGTGTAGAACATATGTACTCTGTTTTATTTGCGTTCACGTGGACGTCAGTGGCTCCAGATAATTTCTCCTGGCTATGCAGTAGGGATCCGGCTTATGCTGGTGTATTTGCAAGATCTGTTTGTTCATCTACGTAGTCTGCTTCTGTTACAACGCCTGCAGAATATCGTCTGTTTTTTTAATGTAAAGCCATTTTCTTTTAAGTCTATTGACGTTCAAAGTACAAAGTCTAGGCAGATTATCAACAAATTGGTGCTAATGTATCCCCCTTGTGAAGCTGCAGCGGCAATGCCGATGAAGTCTATGTCTCCATCAGGTGATCCAACCATTGCTTTAGTGTTTTTTTAAAGTACCAGTATAGCTGTAACAATTTCCTTGAATAGACAACATGTTAATAGAATTTGCTCCAAATTCCCTTTGTTTGTGGAATCAAAAGTTTGTAGAGATCTACCAACAACAACATCATCATCATCATCATCATGTCGTGCAGCTAACACGGATATCCCTGACCCTCTCTCTCCACGTCTCCCTATCATTCATCGCCTCTGGCAGGTTTTCAGGGTTACATCCCGTATCCTCACATAGCTGCTGTATGTATGTTCGAGCTGGTCGTCCTGCTTTTGATTGGCCATATGCAGGGGTCCACAGGATTACATCACTTACGAGCTCGTTCTTGCTTCTCCAGCAGTGTCCGACATGTCCGGTTCGTCTAACTTGGATAGTTTTCGTGATAGGTGGTAAGTGACCGTATAGTTGGTGCCTTGTGGGGTGTTGCTGCCAGGACTTGTTCAATATTGCTCTCAATATTCTTGTATAATTACCGTCTAGCTTCTTCTCTAGCCGTTTAGTCAGCGTCCAAGTAGTGCATCCTTATAGAAGTATCGACACGACCGCAGCCTGGAAGAAACTGCATTTCATTTTATCGCTCAGGTCTGATTTCCATATGATCGATAGCCTATCGATAGCTGTCCATGCTACCAACAACAGTGTTGCTTTAAAATCTTTCGAATGTATTCCTTCTATGATTTAATGGGTTATCAGAATCTGTGAATTTGTGGATCGATTTTTAACGAAAACTGTTCTGATTTTTCCTAAGAGTTTTCTTGACTTTGGGTTAGATAACGTTTTGAAGAACATCATTTTAAACCTTCGAATCTATAGCAGTAAGGGTTATGCCTCTGTAGTTCATTGTGATTCTGAAGTCATCTTTCTTGAGGAAAGATAGAATGCTATCTTTTGGCCATTCCTCAATTGCATTTTGTTTATAGACTGCTGTATAATCGAAGAAGTAAGTTATCAAATTTTCTGGTCTGGAAATATTTCTTCGTAGCCGGCAGATTTTCTTTAAAACGAATAAAGCTGTTCAAAACTTTCTGAAATGTATTAGTCTTAAAGTGAACGTAATAGAGCGACTGGAGATCGAACTCCTTTACTTCCTGTGCGCTGTTCAGCACTTTTCCTACTTCGCCATGAGAACACTTTTCTGTTAGTTTAATAATAATTTGTCATTTGTAAACAATTATTGACAAAAATAACTAATTTACATACACTTACATGCTTGGTTGGTTGGGCTTTACGGCATATCAACCGTTCTGGGTTATTTGACGTCAACTCCATTTTTATACAAATGATTCGTTGTATTTTAAACAATTTAGTTTAGCATGAGTGCACAGTTTAATTGTCATAAAATTTCTTTTTCAAATTATTCAGTTTATTTAAACAGTTCTACTTCAACTAATTCAGTTTAGAAGAAGTACATTTTTGTTTACACACAGCTAAATGTCAAAAAAGTTCTATATATAAAAATTCAGTTTAGTGTAAGTACAGTTTCAATGTCAAAAACACTTCCATTTCAAACAAGTCAGTTTAGCATAAGCACGCAGTTTTAATGTAAGTATAGTTTAATTGTCAAAAACATATCTATTTCAAGCTATTCAGTGTAGTCAAACTGTTCCAATTCAAACAATTCAGTTTAGCCTAAGTACGCAGTTTAGTTTTATTTAACCCATAGATAGGGTCCTATCAGGTGCCACCATTCCGGGCCTCTGTGGACCTGGGATAAATGGCAGTGAAGGGGTACTCCACATTCCCCAAAGCTCTGGCATCACTGGAACCTCACCATCAGATTGTTTAGTGTCATATCCAGGACACTCATTGGAGGAGGTGTTCTTACCCCTCTACAGATGTACAGTTGGTGTATTGTAGAGCTCCAGCTGACTGGGCAAACAGCTGCATGGTTTTAAATATTCCTATCTAAACAATACTTTGTAAACGATTATATGATTTCAATATAATTCCAAATTTTGATATCTCATTATAATATTTTGAAAGTAATTAGATAATTGTTGTTGTCTTCAGATAAGACCGCTGGAAGAACAACTCAAACAACGGGTAATAGGCGAACGTTATTTTATTAGCAGAAAAAGGAAGTCATACAAAGGAAGTACTAGCCGTTCTTGGCTTGTCAAATGTCTCCTA
This sequence comes from Sepioteuthis lessoniana, assembly GCA_963585895.1. NCBI lineage: Eukaryota > Metazoa > Mollusca > Cephalopoda > Myopsida > Loliginidae > Sepioteuthis > Sepioteuthis lessoniana. The sequence continues at coordinate 11,240,668 of OY757907.1, read as the reverse complement.
AGAAAGGAGAAGTTGTCTTTTCTGAGCGAGCCAAGCTCGGCAAATATATATTTACCAACCCCTCCGCTCGGGCAGGATATGATACAAGGTCAATTTTTAAGTGGAGTTTAACAGGTTTGAAATCAGAGTTTTCCTTCTCCTAGACTAGTTGCCTCACCAAGGATGAAGAACCTAGTCTGTCCTACTATTTGCCCATAGCGGGAGGGAGAATAATTGGATTCATACCTTTCCCAAGGATATTAGAGCTATGTGAAATGCAATCAGTCTCGTCCAAGTTTTGAACTCGTGTCGCCGTCTCCATTTCCAACGACGATAATCATTACACCACGGGCACCTCCACTAGGCTCAGCGAATATGTTGAGGTTGGACGAGTCTATCTTTGGGGTATGGTAGGATATGTCCCCATAACAATAATTATATGATTTTCGCAACAGTCAATATCTATTATTGAATGTATCTGCATAAATGTAGTTTAAAATTATCTAAAATCATCTCAATCGGATCTATTTGATCCATAGATGGGACCTATATCGTTACTACAGCTGAAAGTGATCCTGGGAGTAATGGCAATACATATGTGTATACGCATTCCTCAGAGCTGATGCATCTGTAGCGGATTCATTTTAGTGTCATAACCAGGATTCTTGAGGGGGTGTCCTCATGGTGTAATGGTTAAAGCGATGGACTGCGGAATCGTAGTAAGTGAGTTGGTACTCCAGTCGCACTATTATGTTCACTTTCGGGCAAATACCCTTGGGAAAGGTATGAACCCCCTTATCCTCCCAGCTATGGGTTAAATAGTACCACTACTCTTCTTCTAGGAGAATGGCTTTGGCATTAAATAACCTAAAAAGTGTTGATATGCCATTAAACAAATAAACCAAACCAGGATTCTTGACGAGTTTAAGAAATAACTTTCTTTTAACTAATTTCAAATTAACCAAAAGTTCTTATAATATACGTTGATAATGGTAATGGTATTTTATTTTTTGCCTTGTTCTGTAATCTTTTCTCTTTCTGTTATCCTATTTACCAACCCCTCCGCTCGGGAAGGATATGACACAAGATCAATTTTTAAGCGGAGTTTAACAGGTTTGAATTCAGAGTTTTCCTTCTCCTAGACTAGTTGCCTCACCAAGGCTGAAGAACCTAGGCTGCCCTACTATTTACCCATAGCTGGAGGGAGAATAATTGGATTCATACCTTTCCCAAGGGTATTAGTGCTATGTGAAATGCAATGTCTTTCGTCCAGGATTTGAACTCGTATCGCCGTGTTCATTTCCTACGACGATAACAATTACACCACGGGCACCTCCTTTTCTCTTTCTGTTATGTTTGCTCAAAGTTCTTTTTTTATTAACTATCTTTAGATTTAGAATTATTACCGTCTACTCATGGACTTTTGCCAAACTTAATTATTCAGGGCTACTGCCTGTTTGCGTTAAGCTTAGTAATAAAAATTCCCTTCTGTAACTGATGATTAGAGGATTATATTTATAGACTATTGGTTAGGGTGGGAACTCGAGCTTTCCAGGGTGCAGCAGTAACGTTTATCAAGGAAATGAAATAACTGATCTGGGTTCAAATCCTAATCGAGGCTGTTAGCATTTAACTTTGTAAAGACATGAATTCATATCTTCTCTTAATTGTTATGTGTAAATAGTTGATTTTATGGCATATCAACCTTTGTAGGTTATTTAGTGCCAAATCCATTTTTATACTAATAAACAGTTCTATTCCAAACAATTCAGTTTAGCGTGAGATCAGTGTCAATTTCGAACAATTCAATTTAACATAAGTACGCAGATTAAATGTCAGGACAGTTATATATTAAGCAATTCAGTTTAGTATAAGTACACAGTTTAGTTCTACTTGTCACATAGATAGGACTCTATCAGGTGCTATCACTTCGGGCCAGAGTGAGCCTGAGAGCGATAGCATTAAAAGGGTACACCGCATTTCCCGAAGCTCCAACATTGCTGGAACTTTACCATCAGATTGTTTAGTGTCATATCCAGAACACTCATTATGGTGGGGGCTACCTCTCTGCAGGGAAGCGGTTGGCGTATTCTAGTGCCCCGGTCGACTGGGCTATATGAGTAAATATTTGGTCAGTGTTGGAAGGGATTCAGTAAAGAGAGAAATATTCGAATTCGAACCAGATTTGTTCAATTTAAAATTGGCTTTGTGTCCTATCTAACTCCTAGTGGATAGGTTTGATAAATTGATACCCAGTGCACTTCAATGTTGTGTCAAATTAGCTTAAGCCGGATCAATATATTCTCATAAACGATGCACATTTTAGACCAAAATTATTAACCCTGTCATCTCATAATGTAATTTTTTTTCTCTGTTTTTATTTACAACGAAATTTCATAAAAAAATGAATTAATAAAAAATCTCAATATTTTCAGCTTGTCTGTCTATATAATATGTTTTTCAAAGGTCATGGCTAATAGCAACCTTGAATATAATCATCCAAGAGGTATAGCAGAAATTATTCCCTAAGTGTCACTCGGTTTGAGATTCGTGTTGTATTTGTGCCCTCCACCTCGTCTAGTATTTACAAGTTTGTATTTAACTAAACCCCTTCGTCATAGGATACAAAATCAATTTTTATTATTTATTACAGAAAAAGACTTTCAGCAACTATTAATTCTATTTTAAATGTTTTTTCCTCCCTTTTAACTACATTTCTTTGCTTTTTTCGTCTACTCTTCTATCATCGATTTTTCGCCATCTATTTTATTATGGGGTTCATCTTTGTTCTCATTGTCACCCTAAACACTTTTATTACCTACTCTCCTATTTACCTCAAATACTTGTTGTTTTTTTATACAACATCTGATTTTTCCTTCATCTTTCAACTTCTTTTTTCTAAAATATTTACTCCATTTATTCAGAAAGTATAATTACAAACTTCGATTCTTTAAAAAGTATTTTTTCAGACTTTAAAATTTGCATTGAGATGTTTCTGTTTCGTTTAATATAAATCTATTCCAATATTTTTTGTCTTTGTTGACTGTCAATTTTCCGGATAGATTTTTATATAGAGAAATATTTTAGAAAAGAAAGATGTAACGTTTGTAAAAAGTAAAACATTCGATAATTACGCTTTTAAGACGTAATTTGTCTATTATTCACTTAAATATGTCATTAAATATGAAAATTCATGAGACATACAAAGTTCCTACTCACATCAGGAGAAAGTAGGAGTAACGCATTGGTTACCAATACGTGATAGGCAAATCGTGTAGGAATTCTACGGCAGTTTGCCTTTACATTCAAATTACAATCTTTATCATCTCATCATCATCACCAGGGGGTGCCGACAATAAAGATTCCTTTGAATCTTTCTTGTCATCCACACGTATAATCCATTGCACTCAATAAAGCCTCTAGACGGCACCTAGCGTCCTCAGAGTCGGCAAAAACTTCTGGGTCCATCCGTAGGATTCCATAGGAAAATGCGATTTATGAATTAGCCCTTACCATCCGAGCAGATCCGCGAATGTCTTGCTTGCTTTTTTTGAGAGGTTCATGAGTCATGAGGTGGGTGGCCGGATATCTGCTGTCTTGTAGGGTGCTGCTTTCAAACTCTAAAAAAGAAGCCAGCATCCTGGTGTAGTTCCCATCTAGCTTTTTTCTCAAGCGTTTCATTAGAATCCAAATGGTGCAACTATACTGTAGTCCTGATACTTCTACTGCTTCGAAGAATTCCTGTTTTGATTTATCAAAGAAATTGGGTTTCCACATGATCGTTAAAATGTTATTAAGCGTCGATGTTTTACTTATATGTATGTTGTTATCGGTTTCAGTAGATGAGATATTGTTATCAAGGTATATAACCTTGTCTACTAATTTTAGAGGCTTGATCTTTAATGAGGATATAGCGCCATATTGATTTAAAAAAAAATATGAATTTTGTTTTATTTGAGTTCATTTAGAGACAAATACCTCTTATTTCAATTTATATCTTGATATGTTTTGTTATTTTATGTCACGAAGAAGACAACTCTAGTATTTATATGTCTGAATCATACAGTAATTTTTCGCCCAGTTTACTGATTGTAATCTAAAAGACGGCATCTAACTCCCAGCTTTCTCCGAAGTGTCTAATATAATAAGGGAGATAACTCTAGCTGTAACAAGTCCTCTTTATAGAGTTGTTTCTCACCATTATCTATCTGCAACTAGTATTTACTACAATTTCTTGGCACATAACTTGACACTGGTATTTGCATCATTTAAGCAATTAGGTTTAATTACTCATTATTCAATCAAAATATTGCTTTCTCCGTTAACACATATGCCCTGTAGCAAGTCACCTTTCCTCAAGTATTTGATAATTGCTGGGACACCCAGCGTTGCCCGGGAGAAAATGACTTTGCATATGACAATAGTAATGGCACGATGAAATGTCGATAGAATTCAAATGAAGACAGGTTTGGCTATGTGTTTTCTCATGTGTCAAATATATTTTAACAGTTTGTATTTATATATAATCTTATTAATAAAACAAAGAATAAAATTAGGCGAGGGTCCCGAAATTTTAAATAGAAATGAACGATATTCTATTATCCATAAATTTGGGCCATGAAAATTCTGTTGTTGTCCTTCTCTGACATGGCTACATTTTTCTTCTTTGTCTTTACGTGATTAAGATGATGTTAGTCCATATACAATACGTTATTTGTTTGTTTATTTTTGTATTCTTTTGCGACTTTTATTTGTTTCTCGAGAAATATCCATCGGCTTTTTAGCGACTGGTAGATTACTCTCTTATTTGTATAGTTTGGATTTTTAACATCATTGGTAAACATGTTATTGTCATTTAGTTGCTCGGGATTGTTTCTTTTTTGAGGCTTTCTACATAATAGTGGTTTTTCTTTTGTTATCCGTTCGGGATTTCTTATCTCTTGTAACCATTTACGTATTTGTCAGGTTAATCTATGGTGGACAGATATAAATCTTTTATTATCATCATCATCATTACTGAATAGATATTGAAAAAAATGGCGCTAAGGATTTCTCAATAGAATTAAGATACGAATTTGAGGATATTATTTTACAGTTGCTGAAAGAATTTTAAAATCTATGTCCGTACAGTTTTTATCAAAATCCTCTGTCGAAACAAATTTCACATTAATTTAGAATGAAAGAGTAAAGTAAAACTGAAGCTGAAAATGTTCAAATTCCTTTAAAGACTGATTTAAAAAAAAACTTTTTTAAAACCACTTTGAAAATAATACGTTGAAAAATCTTCGTTGATTGAAATGAATTGAATAAACATGTTGATTGAAAAAGAATATAATTATTTTATTCTGTTTTTAGTGCAAAAACAAAACAAAAAACGAAAAGCAAACAAAGAATTCATCACCATCATCATCATCATGTCGTGCTACCAGCAGGGATATCCCTGACCCTCTCTTGCCACTTCTCCCAATCGTTCATCGCCTCTGGCAGGTCCTCAGGGCTACATTCCGTATCCTCACATAGCTGCTGTATGTTGGTTCGAGCTGGTCGTCCTGCTTTTGCTCGGCCATATGAGGGGTACATTGGAGTACATCACTTATGTGCTCGTCCCTGCTTCTTCGGCAGTGTCTGGTTCGTCTAACTTTGATAGTTTTCATGATGGGAGGTTGGTGGCCGTACAAAACAAAATATCTCAAAAGTTTTTTTTGCAATGTCCTTCTTCAATTGGTTCGCAATGTTTGGAACTGTCAGGTTGGTTTGTTGGATGGTTTGTTGGTTGTTTGTGTTTAACGGTATATCAACTCTTGTAGGTTACTAAATGGCATATCCTGTTTATATATATATATATATATATATATATATATATATATATATATATATATATATATATATATATATGATTTGTAAAGGAATCATTAGTAGGAAACAATTTTCAAATAATCCTATGCTCATTTTTTGAAAACAGTTAAACGGTTTCAACTATTGCTATCTAACAGTCTTAGTTTTATTTGTGAGCTAAGAGTAATAGTTTTGATTGCACACATAGTTCGAGGTATTGCTATTTTACACATGCAATTGAACTTAACATTTTTTATTCGTTTACACACAGTTGATTTGGTCAATGTATTGTTACATATTGCTAATAATTCAATTTACACAGTTACCTGGTTTCAAGTATAGAAATGACTGAATATTTCTATTTGACCCATAGATTGGAGCGTAACAGGTACTATTACTCCCAGTCCAACTAGACCTGGAAGTGATGGTAATGAAGGGAGGTATCCCTACATTTCTAGAAACTCTAAAAGTGGATCTTCAGTCAGCATATGATAATGCTTAGAGTCATATCCAGGACATTGGTTGGCGGATGCTCTTACTCTTCAGCTGAGGTGTAATCTGTGTCTTCTACAGACTCAGTTTTTCAATGGTTTTCAACTGTAGAATAGATATTGTTTGATTTTTTTTCTTTGTTTGTGAACTTGAAAGGACCACTTCATAAAGCAATTATGTTAAGCGGGTGCATGGTGACTTCTTATGCTAAAATGACATCGTATAAACATTTAACAACCACGCTCAAATAAACATAGATTCCATTTGTTGGGTATCACATACCTTTTCAGCATAATGAGCTGTTCCATCTGCCATATATGGCAGTAGTGGAGATCAATCTGGGAACAAGCCAGAAGAGCCGTTCCTATTGTTGAAGTATATCATTACTCTATCACTAATCCTATGTTCTTGTTACTAACAGTCTCTCTCTTAAAAATACTCTTTCCTGTCAATATAACTATTTTCCTCACATATCGTGGTTTGTCTTATTATTACTACTACTTGTGTTCACTAACCAGAACACAACAACATTCATTAATATGAATAAAAAAAACAATAAACTCTTTGAAACCAATAGAAATAAGGCTTCATAGAAAAAGGTCTCTCACGGACATTCCTTCCAATGAGTGCACCACGATCATGCCCTTGTGCCAGACTAAATTCGATACGGCAAATACATTCATTGTGATTTTCATAAAGATCATCTCCCTCTTTTTCTTTCTTTTTCATGCACAGAATGAGAAGCTCACCAACTGTACAAGTTCTCGAAGCAATTGATCATCTTTCTTAAATCAGCAAAGAAATAAAAGCATTGATTCCCTAAAATACATTTTAATATTAGTAAATAGAACTTAGAAGCCAGACGGGGTTCTGTTTACATTGATTCTTGTTTCGCACGAATCTTTGACCGTATCTTGAGAGATATAAGTCGGCCGGGCGTCATTACTGGAAACTTTGTCTTTATAACTGAGGAATGAATAAACTATAATTCCCTATTGTGAGACTTATGAATATTCAGAAATAAACGGTGTCATTGAAAGATGAGAGACACGAAAGGAAATACAGAAAAGAGTAAATCAATATTGAATAATAGTCTGATAAATTAATAGGTAAGTAGGCTTAAAGTTTGAAAGATATTGACTGAAACAGAGTTAATAACGGTCTTTTCCTCTAAACTGTACACATAGACACGATATTTAAACAAATTCTTATAAAGGTTTTCAATAAAAAAAATCTATAATAAATGCATTATCTTTTTTTCTTTTAAAAAATACGTTCGCACATTTTAAAACAGAACGCTATTAACGTTAAAAGAACGCTGAGAATTTTCTCATTTTTTGTGTAATCTTTTTGATTTGAAACGATTTTTTGGATGATACCTCTAATTCAACATCACCCTGAAGACGGTTTAACAGCAACAACCACAAAAATGAAACGTTAAACTCAGGCATTTTATCATGTATAAATAAATATATCCTCTGTATATTTTGATTTTTCATATTTCTATTTTTATCTACATTAGGATATATATATATATATATATATATATATATATATATATATATAGCAATGATAATATAAGAAGACAGTAAAACAACACAATGTACGAAACAGAAATGAAAAGGAGAACTATTGTATGGACACTTCAAGCGACAAACTAGAAAGATTGGACATGAGAAGGCATGAACTTGACTGAGAAAAAGTAACCTCAAGAGAGAAACAAAATCTCTTTTATTAGCCACACAAAATAATGCCATAAAAATTATAGTTGAATGAAAATTGATAATGGCCAACATATTTGTGAAACAAGACAAAAAACGAATAATCACATTATGAGAAAGTGTATACAAGAGTCCAAGTCTTGGTGAAAAGGTAATCCACTGGGAATTGCGCAAACTGGACGATATTGAAAGATGGTAGATGCACAAACCAGAATTCTTTCGAGATGACGAGACGAGTATAATTCTCTGGGATTTTAAGATGCAAATAGATTACTCATTCCCGGATAAAATACTTAAACTAGTCTAAAAATGGATGAGAAAAAAAACTTCAACAAATTGACCAGAGAACAATACAATTCTTGCTGTAAGTAAAGTCTTACATCTCAGAGATGACATAGACTGTACGTATCAAGAAAAGAAGGAGGAAGAGGACACAACAACATTAAAGATAGCGTCGATACATAGATATATGGATTAGATAACTCCATAGAAAAAAACAAAAAAGACTAATTAGAGCAACCAGAAACAAAACAAGCAACACAAAGATCAACAGAATAGGAGTAACGAGAAAACAAAAATGAGAAGAAAAACAACTGTATGGATATTTCAAGCGACAAACAAGGAAATCTCACTCGGGAAGAATTGGGCATGGCTAAGAAAGGGAAGCCTTAAGAGAGAAACTGAATCTCTTCTAATATCAACACGAAACAACGCCATTACGACTGACTTCGTTAAATCAAAAATTGATAAGATGCAATAAAATTGCAAATGTTGGTTATGAAGTGATTAAGACGAAACGATCAATCATATAATAAGCGAATGCAGGAAGTTAAAAAAAAACGTATAAGACTAGCAAAAGTTCACGGGGGAAGCGTTCCACTGGTTATTGTGCAAGAAATTCAAATTTCACCAAATGAACAAGTTGTAGATATACAACCAAGAATCAGTTATTGAAAATGAGACGCATGAATTTCACTGGGATTTGGAGATACAAACGGATCACCTAATCTCAGCCAGGGGGTGTCCTCGTGGTGTAATGGTTAAAGCGATGAACTGCGGAATCGTAGTACGAAAGTTCGTACTCCAGTCGCGCTATTACGTTCACTTTCGGGCAAATACCCTTGGGAAAGGTATGAACCCCCTTATTCTCCCTCCAGCTATGGATAAATAGTAGGACGGACTAGGTTCTTCAGCCTTGGTTAGGCAACTAGTCTAGGAGAAGGAAAACTCTGAATTCAAAACCTGTTAAACTCCGCTTAAAAATTGACCTTGTGTCATATCCTGCCCGAGCGGAGGGGTTGGTAAATAGTACCTAATCTCAGCCAGATGATCAGACCGAGTGATAGTATAAAAAAATCAGAGAATCCGACCAATAGTGGACTTTCCCATCGATCCAGACCACGGAGTAAAATTAAAAGAAGGTGAAAAGAGGGATAACTATCAGGACCTTTCTAGAGAGCTGTAGAAGCTATGGAACATGAAGGTGACGATGATACCAATTATTGTTGGTTCACACGGAACGATGTCCAAAATACTGGTAAAAGGGACTGGAAGACTCAGAAATCAGAAGACAAATAGGGACCATCAAGCATTACTAAAATTGGCCACAATACTGAGAAAAGTCCTGGAGACTTGAGTAGACTTGCTTTCACTCAAACACAAGCGAAAAACAATCAGCTAACGTTGGTGTTAAAAACTCTGAAAGGAGTGAACATCTAATAATAATAATAATAATAATCCTAGGTAAGAAAGCTGAACATTCTAAATGTAAGTAAGTAAAAGTAAAGTTGGCGACCATAGTCGAGGGTAACCCGAAGGCTCCCTTTTCGATAGCTACTACACCAAGGTGTAGGGAAGGGCGCTACTCCTTCCCTGGATTGCTCTACTTTACCCTTGATCCGTACCTTATAATGCTGAGTGTTAAGCAAGGAGGCATCAAGCACCATTTTTTGAGTCTTTGGTATGACTTGACCTGGGACTGAACCCAGGTCTCCCGGGCCATTGGCGAACACGCTAACCGTTAGGCCAATGTCCGGTGTATCAAAAAACATTCTAAATGTACATTCGTTAATATTTATTGAATTTTTCCCGTTATATATATATATATATATATCTTTACCTTACAATCGATCTAAAATATAGTTGTCTAAAACCTGGAAATTTTATCTGTCTGTTTGCCTCTTTTTATCTTCCCCCAGGGTCACATGACTGGGTGTTTTTTTTCATTAAAGCAGCTAACCAAAGGTGATAGAAAAGTATAAATAAACAAACTGACTTTTAAGATAAGAACATTCAATGTATGTGAACTGAGGTATTCGAGATGCTATCTGAATAAATACTTGGAAGAACCTGTGGAAGAAGAAATAAACTTTATAAATTTATATTCGATGACATTTATTAAAATTTGCCGGTTTTTTAATAAAAATTCTAAAATCTTTGTCTGATTGATTTACCATTAAAATTTAGTCTTTAAAAACCTGGAAATTCAATAAGTAGTAAACCTCCATATATAAAAACAAGTAAGCAAATCGAGGAAAAAAAGAAAACAGAAGAAATTCCTGTTATTCTAAAACAGCTTTCTGTCTGTATCTTTCTGTCTCTCACGTTTTTGTTTCCCTCCAGGATCACGTGACTGGAATTTTTTCTTTTTCTTTTTTTTTTTTTTGCATAAGTAGCGAACGATGAGTGATAGATCGGTATAAGTAAACAAACTGTATTTTAAGAAATGCAAAAATCGTAGATTTAGACGTCTAGCAAATGTTTAGTAATTTCGAATTCATAAAAATGGTTTGTATGTGACTAAACATTAGTATCAGTTATATGCAAATTCTTGTGAATTCCCGTAGCTTACTAAAGGAATTAGTTTTTAAACCCTAAATGTTATATAGTAGAAGTATAATGGTCACTTTTAAAGTTAAAATCTACTATTTCTAAAGGTGTATGTTTTTATACAATCGACCCTTGAGTCTGGTAGAGCCATATTGTACAACCCATAAAAAATAAAACGATACAAATTCATATCCACGAGGGACTCCGACTCTGCCTTGAATAATTGAACAATTTTGAGTCCACTTATTACATTATCTGAGGGGGTAAATGATTCTGTTTGGTTTAAATGAATAAACTAAAGTACCAATCAGGTCACACACTGAGATAAAATGAATAACATATCCCAAATAGCATTGAGGCTATACGTTGAAGTTCATGCTAGACCGTTTGAAAATTGAGTCGATGGTTTTTGTCTAGCGATGTGTCTCGTATGAGAGGTCAAAGGGTATTCAATGGTCAGAGAGGGTAGTCAGAGAGGGTTGTCAGAGAGAATTTGACGGTTAGAGAGAGTAGGCAACCGGGAATAGTGCATGTTTGAACGAGAGAGAGTGTATCTAATCACCGGCCCTGACAATCAAAAAGTCTTGATCTCCCAAATTGAAGAGTCTATTTGGTATCATAAGCGAGCTTCGAGAAATCTCTTATTATCAGCTTATCTATCTATCTATCTATCGTTTTGAAAATTAATTGTATTTTGACTAATTATCGATGGGCAAATAATAAATGCAAACCTGAAATTCTTTGTATTTGTGTCGGTTAGTCTTAACGTGATAAGTGAAATATTTTACTTTCAGAAAGTATTTGGGATTCTACTTGCTTCTCGGAAAACCAAAGAACGAACGATGATTTGACCACCCTTCACAGAAAAGACCCACTTTCCGAAAAACATACACCCAACAAAACAATCCAAAGTGGCACTCCACTACGTACTCCTCCGAACACAAGACCCACAACCACTTGTCCTCGCGGTTACTTCTGTACCGAAATATTTCACAGCAAATGAGACATAATTCGTTTTAATGTGTCAATTGTATAGACATTACATATAATGAATAGAATAATAAAACTGTCCGTTCTTCGCTTGCTCTCTCCTCGATCTTTATATTTGTCCAAGGATCATTAATATTGATAGCAAATTATTGAGTATTTTCTCTGTTTGCGTTTTTTACGATTAATTATTATATAAATTCATTAAACAAGACGGAGCCAATGTGTATATTATAAGATTTTCTTTTCTTTATTATTTAGATTATTATTGTACATTTGTTCACGGACGATAATTATAGCAGATAACATTTCACTTCATCACTTGAGTTTAATGACAGTTCAACTTCTCTAAGGTTATCAAAAGTTTTAAGGCTAGGGAATTGCGTTCATTGCAAATTCATATTTACATTTTAGTCTATTTGTTTGTAAAGAATTTCGTTTTGGCGCACGGTCCTATCGAATTCGATTAATTTAAAACATATTTGATTGACCAATTGATGGAACGAGTAGTACCACTCCGGTTAAGAGTGGAACGGGGATTAATAAATATGATGGGTAAACCCCTCAGACACTGTAGTGCATAGAAATATATATCTATATCTATTGCATTGTGTTATATAAGAAGTTTTTAACATGAGTAAAAGCTTTATACAAAATGTTTAGAATCTTTTTTGAAATTTATGTAATCTCTTTCAAACATTTGTATTCAAATTATTAACTGCGAAAGAGAAGAGACAGCTGCTTTTAAAATGTAAAAAAAAAAAACAAAACAAAACAACAAACAAACAAACAAACAAACAAAAAACAAAACAAAACAAAAAACAAAAACAAAGATCAAGTCTTTCGTCAATAATTTTAGAAAGTGTTCGGTCGAATTGAATTAATTAAAGACACTTAAATGGAATAAAATCACACGCGTAAGTGTATTTATAACTTTGAAGTTACAGAAGACGGCTTTGGCTTTGTTCAGTAATCTTGTATATCCTGTGAAACACCCCGAAAGAATAAATATTTCATTTTGTTATTTTTAGATTTCGAAAAATATTAAACTACTTCAAAAAAAGGAAGTTTCCAGTTTTATCTTGGCCGGGTGAACATTGAATTGAGATGGATTCTATCTTAGCACCTTGGCATCTGGCCTTGACAGATAAGATTTTATGTACATATTGGTAGGGAGAGGGTCATCTGTTTCTCGTAATGGTTAGCAATGAAGCGGGGCTAACAAATGCCATGAGACAACCATACTTTGGCCCCACGTTGAACCGCAAGCCATAAAATCGCTCAGATCTGTATATCCTAGTATTGTTTAAAATCTTTTCTGGCATTATAAACAAATCTTAAAAGTTTAGATGATATCAAGCCCAAAAAGAGATGCGGATAGTATATGATGAATTATACGAAACTATTGCCATTTTAGGTCATATTAAACTCTAAAAGAAAAAATAAGTCTTTAATAATGACAATTTTGACTTAAGTAAATGTTGTGAAAAATTGAAATAAAAGTACATGTGGCAACTTATTCAAATTCAAATGACGAAGAAATGGGACTCAAAGTCGAGGTCATTGCGATAACGAAGGCACGTATATATAAAGACAAAATTACTCAGCAATTTTAGCATTTTCCTGATGTTCGTTTTTTAAGTGAAAAGGAGAGCTGTAATTTAACTAGATCCCTTTGAAGATCAGTAATTTAAATATTTTAATTAAATATTCATATAGTTCGAATAAATGTAATTATACTTAATTCAAAATACTGATATATATAAATAACTTTGTAAAGTCATTTCCGAAATAGCGACAAAATATTTGGTAAATAATATGACATCTTTTCTGAAATTTCAGGAGAGAAATGTTCATCATATCTTAAAATTCATAAATAAATCATTTTCTAATGATCTGAATATATTTTAGTTGATACAAGTTTTTAGAATGTTATTCGTCATTTTGATCTTTTGTTTGCAGAATCCAGTATTGGTAATCCAAAAGATATGTCTTCCGGCCAGAATCTTGAACAAGCAATTGAATATCTGAGTATTTGAGGATAGTTGAAACTGATTTTAAATGATTTCAGTTCTCGTCACTGATTGGCCAATTTTTACCGGAAATGCCTGCTGCTGGCGGGTAAGTTCATAAATTGGAACGACAATCCTCTGGACAGCATATACCTAAAGATAATCCTGTTTTGGATAACCTTGTTATGGTACGCTATTTTGTCTTGGTGGTTTGTAGTCGGTTGAGACTGCTTGACACATGTGCAAAGTGGAACGCTGACGGGTCCGAGGCATTTCTGGGACAGCTGGGCGTGTGTGAACTACGGTCCTGCAACTGGACCCTCATTAAAAAAGGCCTTATGCCATATTTTGGCATATGAGGGACGACCGAAACATGCCTATACCCCGTGATAATTCAACACAGGTTAAAATTTAAGAATCTTTTGGGGTGTTTTCACACCAGCGGCAGCTAAGGTTTTCTCACAGTTGTTTGAGTGACAGCAAGTCTCATCAAGTTTCCTCAAGTCTCCAGGACTCTTCTCAGTATTATTATCAATTAATATTGCTGCAGTTTAGATGGTCTTCACTGGTCTTATTTCCAAGTCCTCCAGTCCTGTACAGATCCTTTAGTGACTGTATCGAAAGCTCCAACAATAATTGATATAAGCGTCAGTTTCTAAATTTAAAAAAATCCTTTTGCAGGACTAGGGACATATCTCTCTTTTTGCTTTTTTTCAGTTTTACCTAGTGGCTAGCTGGAACGGCAAAGTCCAATATTCGACAGGTTCTGCTTGCTTTGTTCACTAAAACTAGGTCTGCTCGTCTGGCTAAGATTAGGTGATCCGTTTTTATCTTAAAATGACAAAGAATGTTGTCCGTCTTATTTTCCAGGATGGTTTCTGAGATGTGCTTATACCATTTGTTCTTATGGTCCAATTTAAATTTCTTGCACAATTTTCAGTGGATCACTTTGTCCACCCAGTCGTGTCTACTCTTTTTGCGTTATTTTTTTGCCTTCATTTATGATGTGATTGTTCGTTTCGTCTCAATCACTACATAATCTACATATACTATTTTGTTGCGTCTTGTCTATTTTTGTTTTGACCTAGTCCTTATTGCATTGTTTTTGCTGTTATCAGAAGAGATTCAGTTTCTCTCTTAAGGTTTCCCTTTCTTAGCAATGTCCAATTCTTCTGGTGTGATATTTTCTTTGTTGCTTGAAATATCCATACAGTTGTTTTTCTTCCCATCTCTTTTTGTTTTCTGTTTATTTTTGTTCTTGTGTTGTCTGCAGTGTTTCTAGTCCATCTTATCAGTCTTCGTCTGTACTGTATCTTCCTCCTTCTTTTCTTGAAACATATTCTGTCAGCATTATTTCTGATATTGTAAAGCCTTACTTATGATCTTTTTCTGTTCCCTGGTCCATTTGTTTACATTTTACCCTCGTCTAATTCAAGAATGGTCCCGAGTATCTCACAAGGAGGTTAGCCCAGGTAATTATCGCTTCTGATGAGATTTCTGCTCATTATGGTTTCCAGTAGTTTCTTCATTCTCCTGAGATTTTCTTTTTTAATGTTTCCTTTCATCTCTGATGGTTTCCGCTTCCAATATTCTCATGTATAAATAAATTTTCTTTTTCTACGAAAATTCTGATTTTTTTCTTGGTTTGGTAGTTATATTTCTTCCGAAATGTGTTGCTTCTCGCTTCTCATTATTTGCACGTTGCACTTTTCTATGTTGAATTCGATTCTTTTATAATGAATATTGTTGTTTGAGATTTTCACACCTGCTAACACGTGTGGGCTTTCCTATAATCAACCTTCGGGCCATTGACCTTGTGTCAAGTCCTGTCTGGTGGGAGGGAGTGACAAACAAATAGCATGTGTGGGCTTTCACTGTAGGGTGATACTATGTTGGTCTCAGCTCCAGTTGTGGTCCTATAAGTGCTTGTTTCGCTGCGAGCCACATATAGATTGAAGTTTTAGGTGAACTTGTTCGATAGATTTCCTATGCCCACAATATGTTGTTCGATTCACGGGAAAATTTCAAAAGGTTTGTTCGGACTTCTCTCCGTTCTGGCTGGGTCTGAAGACGGCCAAATTTACCAGTGTTGTTTAATTGGTCGATCACCTCAGTAATTCAGAAACGCTTGTTAATAGGTGTATATAACAAAACCTTTAATCATTATACGTTGATTAAAATCATGTACAACAACAAAGCGGGTTTTAATTTAAGATTTAGAAGTAATAAGTTAACTGGAGATAATAATTAGCCTCAAGCCTGTTTTAGAGTTAAATCATTTCGGTTGAAACAGACAAGTTCAAAACAGTGGGTGGCAAAACAGCGGTGGCAAAACGGCGGCAAGAGCTTTGAGTCGTCGGGCTATGGAACCAGCCTTTGACCTGATCTGTTCCCTTTTCGGGATCTTCTTTTATGGTGGTCCAGATCCCTGAATACATGGCCGCTACGAGGCCAATCGGGGAGGAGTAGAAAAGTCCTCCCCAAGGTCTGTATTTGATTGGACAGCCAATCAAAACTATGGCTCTGCGTTGTACATCTTAGGGAGGGGCAATAGCTTTTCTTCACATTTCCCTGATTGGTGAGCCACTTAATAATATTTTGTTATTACGTTAATGGCCTTGTGCCAGACGTTTAGCTGTAATTTTCTGTAAATTCGTCCTCAGTTGGCATTAGAATTTAAGATGGATTTTTGTATTTCTATTACATCTATCAAAATATTGAAAGACCGTCTCATCATATTATGTTTATCAATCCCGGCGCCCCAGAAACATTTCGTTGGCTGTCACTTTCTGATTTGACCCTTAAAAAGACCGAATTAAGAGCTGCTGGAGTTGCTAGGTGCGAATTGAATATTATCATTTTTTTTTGCGATATTACCAAACGATTATAACAACCCTTGGTGCCCCTGGTGTAATGGTTATCGTCGTAGAAAATGGACACGGCGACACTAGTTCAAATCTTGGACAAGACTGATTGCATTTCCCATAGCACTAATACCCTTGGGAAAGGTATGAATCTGTAGGAAGTTTTATTGTGTTTTTATGTTTAATTTCCATTTTTGTAGGGGTATATTTAATTTGTTTTTATATGTGGTTGCGTGTTCTCAGAAGTAGGAAGGTCACCATTTATAGCGATGGGGATAACATTATTATTATTATTATTGCGTTTTTGGTTTAAGGTTTAAGTTTGTTTTACTTTGTTAGCGTTGGTATTTCGTTGGCTGCATTGGTATTTCGTTGGTTGTTATCCCCTCGCTAAATCTTGATGGAAAATAAAGGTGATGGAGAAGAACGAAGACGTCGTTTGGTTTTGCATGAAGGTTTTGATGGCAGCATGAAGTAAAGTGGTTTACACTGGTATGCTGCGAGGTCTTGCTGTAAGGAAAGAAGGTAGGAAGTTGTTAGAGTGTATCATCTAATTTGTTTTTAACTAGGATCCCTTGGTCTAGAAGAATAGAATCGTAGTAAGCGAGTTCGTACTCCAGTCGCGCTATTACGTTCACTTTCAGGCCAATACTCTTGGGAAAGGTATGAACCCCCTCATCCTCCCAGCTATGGTTTCGATAGTATCACTACTGTTCTTCTAGGTGAATGGCATTAAATGGCTTTTGCATTAAATAACCTACAAAGGTTGATACGTCATTAACCAAACTAAACCAAACCTAAGCCTCCAGGATTCTTCTTAGATTTCTTACTGGTCTTAGCAATGCCGTCGTCTGGATGGTCTCGATTCTTCTGATTTCCATTTCTTCCAATCCCTTTTCCATGACTTTGGGGGACCGATCCAAACACACTAACTACAATTGGTATCACTGTTATCCTCATGTTCCACAGCTTTTTTCATTCTTTAGCAGAGTCCAAAGATATTTTTATCTTTTCACTTTCTTTATCTACACTCTGTGATCTGCTGGTACGACAAAATTCACAAGACGGCAATTTCGTTTGACTGGGATTAGGTGATCTGTTTATATTTCAAAATCTCAGACAGTCGTTTGGACGGATTCTGGTTTATTCATATGACATTTGGTAGAATTGTCAAATTTCAATTCTTAAACAATTCCCTGTGGATAAAATTGACCTTCTGTAACATCCTGCTTCTGACGGACGAGTTACATAAATACAAACCTCGCTTCCCGAAGTTTCCAATGACATCTTTTCAGTAATATAACGGTTAGAAAACGTGACTTAAAAATCCTTAAAATTAGATGATGAGTTTGATTCTTATAGAGTGCTTATATTTATATTGGTAAATGAAACAACACTTCAAAGGAAATTGTCTCCTTGTTGTGCTGTAATTGTTAACAAGATTGGTATTTACACCATTATTACTGAGTAATGACTGAGATCCTAACTAAGTTCACATATGTTGTATAGCCACTATGCAACTGCACGTACACATATACACGGGAACATAAACAACTGATAATGACGACTTCAATGAACGAACGAATACACTTCTTTACAAAAATATAAATCTCTCACACTTTATTTTCGAAAGGGTGATGTTTGTTTTTGTTGTTGAGAAATGAGCGGAAACAAGGATGGGCTGCTATATTGACCCAATTTCTTCCTCGCTCATAGCAGCACTTCTTCCGCATCTTGGCTTGGGTTGCTCAACCGGGGTCACTAAGAGCCCAAAGTCCTCTGTCTGGAGTTGGTTCTCACTTCGGCATCTAGTCTACAACTGATTCACACCGTCCAGGCACCTGGTAATATTATTTTCTAATGTCCACCTGCTTCCGCTGTTCTTCCACTTATTTACACAGGTTCATCTCTTGATTGACGGCTCGGTCGAGGGTCAATATATAACACATGAACTGTGGCTTAGTAAGAAATTAGTTCATCGTTGCAATGTATTTACCCAACCACTTTATTACGGACAGGATGCGACACAAGGTTATTTTTGGAGAGTACTTATGGTTTGAATTCAGAGTTTTCCTTCTAGGCTGGTTGCTTTACCAGAGTCAGAGAAACAATTCTGCTGTCCTATTTCCTCATAACTGACGAAGAGATAGAAAAGATTTTTGCCTTTTCCAGGGACATTAGCGAAAACAGCTTCGTTTAGGAATTTGAACTCGTGTCAACGATTCTATTCCCTACAACAATTATAGCCACACTATATGTGCTTTCTCTTTACAGAGTAACTGTTAGCAAGCTTGTTTTGTGGATCGGCTCGAAATAATAAATGTGTTTTGTGAATTCATCATCATCATCATCTTGTCGTGCCACTAGCACGGATATCCTTGACCCTCTCTCGCCACTCCTCCAAATTTTTCATCGCTTCTGGGTGGTCATCAGGGCTACATCTCGTATCCTCACAGAGCTGCTGTATGCGAGAGGGTCCATAGGAGAACATGACTTATGAGCTCGTCCCTGCTTCTCCAGCAGTGTATTGCATGTCTGGTTCGTCTAACTTTAATAGTTTTCATGAGGGGTGGTAGGTGGTCGTACAGCTGCTGCTTTGTGGGGTGCTGCCTCCTGGAATTGTTCAATATTGCTCGCAGCATTCTTAAATATTCTAAATTTTGTAGCCTTGTACCAATTCAAACTTAATCGTAGTAGAATTATTTACGTGGATTAAATTCGGTAGTTGTTTTAGGTATTGAAATTACATGAGCAGATTTCTTTTATATTATTTTCACAAAGTTACTCTATTTGTACTTTCTTACCTGCAGAGTTTTAACACCCGCCTCTCCCCCCCCCAAATGGGCATTCTGGGTATAACACTACTGCATCTGATAGTGAGTCTTCAGTACTGGAGATCTGGTAATAGTCGACTACCTTATCATTGCCATTAACCCCAGGTCCACTCTGATCCGGTACGTTATGACCAGTGAACGTTCCATCAATGAGTCAAATAGATCTGTTGAAAAATTATTTGTATTCGATCAGAGTGTGTGCCAAAAAAAAAAAAAAGAAATATTTCAAGAAACAACAACCTAAATAATATGAATATGAACGTACACAGAAAGTTTTTCTTTATCTTCTATGCATAAAATATCCTAAACAGGTTGATATGCCGTTAAAATAAATCCATAAAAAATAATTAAATCTGTACTTCTGAATCAGTGATTAAATTTTTTCATAATATGAAAGTTATTGTAGAAACGTGATCATCAACTCTTGCCATTAATAGATCATTATTACTGTTCAGTGAGGAAAATAATTTATTGTGTACCAATTAAATGAAGTCTTAAGTCCAAAGAAAATTGCGCGTTGTAAGAAATGTGTTCTTTGTGATATGATTGTTTAAAAAATGTTTTGGAAATCACTTCTTAATAGAGAATGTATTGATTAATGTGCGTTTGTGCCAAAGCAAAATTTCACTTGTTAAAATTTACCGATGGCTGTTGTTATTGAAATTTACTTTTCTCTCATGGTTTTTAAAGAAAATTATCATATTTGTCTTTTCGACTGGTTTATAAATAAAAGTTGTTTTTTTTTTCACGATTTGAAATTTAAGTCAGAAAATTTGTCATCAATTGTTGGTTACGATGAAGTGCTAAAATCAAAAGAAATTTCAAACCCAGGGTTTTTGTAAGTTTATATAATCTTATCTTTTTGTCAGAATACAACAGAGATTATTTGGGGTTATTGTTACATATTGACCTTCGACAGCCGGTTAGTGTGGATTTCGTCAACAGGATGTATAACCGCGTCTTAGGGTAAACAAGTGACAGCTGAAATGTCACGTGAATTTCACCATCAGGAAAAATGTGCAGACATCAGAAAAATATAGAATGTCGGAAGGTTTCGATCCTATATCAGCTTCTCATGAAGGAAGCAAGGCTCTGACTATAACTATGTCAATGGGGTGTAGATCCTAGCAGTCCCCCCAACGTCTCTTTTTCTCTCTCTCTCTCTCTCTCTCTCTCTCTCTCTCTCTCACGCACTCAATAATTTCGACATTTTCATTGTAATAAAGACGAGAGTTTATATTTAAATAAACAAATCTATTGCCTCCTCATCCGGGTATACAACAGTTGTCTCCGTCGCGTGATGGTTAACGTCCTAGCTGGCGAGATCGTAGTTAGTGAGTTCAACCTCCAGTCTTGTTATAACATTTATTTTCAGGCTAATACTCTCGGGAAAGTTTGCAACCTAGTTATTGGTTTAATAATACTACTTCTGTTGTTCCACAAGGATAACTTCGACATTAAATAATTGAGAATACCATGAAACAAAGAAATCACATCAAAGCATACTGATTTCAAATACTTGCCAACCAGCAGAGTCTCCCATCCGCAAGTCCCGCAAATCAGCCCCCGAGTGTTGCAGAAAATTTGTCAACGCTTGTGAAGAACAAGTGAAACCAATTCCAGAATTTTGTTATATTTTGGAATATGAAGATAACCGAAGTTTGAAAGTGTAGATCAATTTTCTGGTTTGTGTTTACAAAGTTTCAGCCATGAACCGTCTAGCCAAAAGAAGGAATCGGCGGGACCAACCATTTATTGTGCATTTCCAATGCAAATACCAATAGTTTGTCTCATTATAGATTATTCATGGGCCTTCCAAGATTTTTTTAACCAAGACTTTTTATAAAATTATTTATATATTTTTTAATGTTTTTTTTACTAAATCCTTTTTTCGTTATTTATTACATTTTTCCAGACGGCATTTAATTCTATAGAATGTTTGCTGATAGGAAATAAGTAAAAAAAAAAATCTATAGAACTTTATAATGGATACTCGACACTGCCAGTTCCACAGGAAGTCCACCAAAAAAAGGCTGGAGGATAAACGGCCGAATTAAAGTGAACAAAGAAAAACGTAGTCTAGGGAAATAGTCTCTCTGATTAAAAAAAATAGTTACATTGAATTCTGACAAACAAATTTCAAACAAGAATCTATCTATCTATCTATCTTGAAAAATTCTTTTTAACTTTTAAAATTGTATGCCTATTAATTTTAACTATTACTTTTTGCTTGATTTTGAATAAGGATAAAATGAGAATGAAATAGACGGATCAACCAAGAAAACAAGACAAAACAAAAACAAATGATTATCGAAAGAACAATTTTTGGTGGTTCAAGAAATTTCGCTTTTTAGTTGAGAATAAGCAAATTAACTTTGTAGTTGGGAATAAGCAAATTTTGCTTTGAAGCTGAAATTAAGCAAATTGATGACCTACAAACGTCATCGTCAATGACTTATTGAGAAAGAGAAAGAAAGGCAACAGTAGATTAGCAATTTGATGATTTTTCGACAAATCATAAGTTTTCGCATCCTTCGCTTGTGAAAAATAAGCATAGCGACAAATAATCAGAATCTGTTTTGACGTGTAATCGTCACTGTTTACTTACAACTTTAATGAGTTGTTGGCGAAATATATCATTAATTTCTATGAGAATCTTTAAAAAAAAGATTAAGTTTCCAGACTTTTTTCGTATGGGCACTTTTATTGAGAGTACACGCATGAAACTCTACTCCCCTTCGAAGTAATCTCCTCCAGCTGCAATGCACTTGTTGGACTGTTCCAACAACTTCTGGAAGGCCCCATGGATGGCCTCTTGTGTGAGCGTGTCAATGACCTTCGTCACGGCCTCTTTCATCTCCTCTATTGTCTCATAACGAAACCCTCTGATCTGAGGGAATAACCAAAAGTCACAGGGGGCAAAGTCTGGGCTACAGGGAGGCTGAGGAACTGTCTTGATGTCCATGTTGGTCAAATAGGCTGTGACAATGACTGGTGCATTCATCCTGGTGGAAATGCCACTGACCCGATTTGAAGAGTGTTCGCCTCTTCCCAAGGAATCTCTTCCTGAACTCCCTTAAAACCTCAACATAGTAACCCTGACCCTTTGGCCAATCAACTCTGGTGCATTGACTTCCTTACTCCTCTCACACCTCTCATCCTCCCTCCCAGGCTCCCTGCCTTCCTTGAATCTCTTATGCCACTCAAGAACTGATGCTCAATTCATGCAAATATGTCCAAAAGTAGTCTGAAGCATTCCATACGTTTCTCTAGCATTTATTCCAAGTTTAAAACACAGTTTTATTGCATATCGTTCTTCTAAAGTGTCCTCACGTCCAGATTGCATTTTTGAAATTCACCAGCTGTGACAATCAGGCTTTATTAGGGTGTATTCCAATTCATGCTATAAGTGTTCAATTGAACCGGAAATCATAAAAATTGGTCAGTCATCTCATGTGTATAGTAATAACATACTGAATTTTCAAGAGTCTACAACAATTTTAAATGCCTGTACAAAAAAGTCTGGAAACTTATTGAAGGCACCACGTAATTTATTTATTTATGTCAAAACCTTGTTTTTCAAACCAATAAAATTCTAAATATTCCTTTTTCTATTATTCAATGTTGGATTTTCTTACGAAATTACCAGTCATTCCCAACCTTTTTATATACTGATATAATTATTTTTCGTAGTTTTTTTTTATAGTCACGACACTTCCACCAGCAGGACATGTAGTTCTGTGGATAAAAGCATTAGATAAAGTGTATCTACACATCTGGTATTCGTTAGTTCAATCCCTGGTTAGGGTACTTTATAAAAGTAATAGATTCTATTTTAGGGAAGTGACATATTTAATATAAACTGACTAGAAAGAACCGATTAAAATATTCTTTTTCGTTGTGCTTCCTGATATATTAAAAGATTGAAGAGTTCTAATTGGATTATAGAAGAAGAATGGAGAGTAAAACGGCACAAACAGTCTGAATATAATGACAACCAAGAAGAAAAATCTACTTTGAGTACATCAGTAAATAAATTGAAAGTGTCCGTGATGTTGTGATAGGGATGAAACGGTTAATTGCATATTAAGCAAATGCAGCAAACTAGAACAAATGAAATACAATAATAAGAAGAATTGGGTGGGAAAGGTGTTCGACTGGGAACTGTGCAAGAGATTCAAATTTTACTATCCTACCAAATGACTCATGCACAAAAAATCTAAGAAAATAAGATGAAACAAATTATCCATGCTTGTGAGAAATCATCTGATCAGCCTATCCTAGCCAGAAGACCTGACCAACTATTTATTAACAAGAAGAAAAAACTTGTATGATATAAAAAAGGTTGCCAATTATATGAGCTACTTATTATATTTGTATTTATAAATTGTAAGTTAGCAAGAAAACTTTGAATTGAAGTGTAGATCGCCCTGAAAAGATTGTACGGGTGCATATACCTCGACTGGAAGTTAGCTCAAACAAGTGTTTTGTTTTGAACTCGGGGTTGCAGTCAGGCGGTTTAGAATAAACACATATTGGATGACAGGTGAATTGGCTATCAGGCTTTTGGAAAGTTTTTAATTACACATGTTCTTACCATCATTAGCTTATGTGATAATCAATATATTATATAAGGAGGAGAGCTAGTCAGTCGAGTTCGGAGAGCTGGGTCACACGCAGAGGGTTAAAGCCACGGCAGCGAAGGGCACATTAGGAAAGAAGATGAGACTCTTAACGTATCTAGTGCCATGACCAATTCTTTCAATCTCGCTATCTCTCCTGTTGAAGATGACGACTGCTGAATAGAATGTGGAAATCAGAAAATAAATTCTCGTATCTATAGAAACAGCTGGTCTGCTTAGTATTTTGAGGAATATAACAGGTACGCATATATATGATTCTATAACGCTATTCTTGTCATCTAGTTGATATTCCCGTTCAAATAGGATCATACGGCAAAATAAAATCTTATCAGAAAGTTGAAAACCTGTGGAATATAAAACTGACTGGGGTATCTACTGTAGTTGTTAGTCTTGAAACTGTCCCAAAGAATTGAAAAAGAAACTTACATATGTAGAGTTCAGAAAGAATTGTAAACATCTTGATTGAATATCTTTTAAGATCAGCTATAATACTTAGAAGGATCTTAGAGACTTGAGAAAACTTGCTGTCAGTGAAAAACTACCACTTACTGTTGTTGTAAAAAAACTCTCATAGAGTGAAAATGTTGATAATAAATAATGGATAAAGCAGATACTTCTTTGTCTCATAAATTCAAATAAAATTTCTCATGGCCTTTTATTTGCGACGACTTTACACTCCAGTTGAGCCTAATGATTGTTGAAAACAACAATGAAAGGTATGGTATATATCTTGGCCAAGCAGCTTTTTACAATAATAGCTGTTAGAAAAATATTTTTACATTTACTTTACAAGTTTTTATAGGTTTATTTTACTTTCACCTCAATTTTTTTACAGACACACATCAAATTAAAGCAAGCGAAAATTCAGTTTTCCTGCTGTAACCAGGAAATGATAACTAGATGTCTCTTTGGGGTCAAATTTCTTCTGATTCTATTTCTACAAATCTGATCTGTTTTCAATACCTTGTGGCAAAGATGCAATTTTGTGATATTTTCTCTGGAGATGTTTTGATAACGTGAATTCTTTTTCTGTTTCTTATAGAATGATATAGCTTCAGATGACAATGAAATAATACGGTATCTCCCCTCTCTCTCTCTCTCTCCAATAAGATTAGAATCCACGTTTTCTTTGTTGTATATGTTTATTATATATGTTTGGTTTAGTTTGGTTTCTTTGTTTAATGGCATGTCAATTTTTTTAGGTTATTTAATGCCAAAGCCATTCTCCAAGAAGAACAGTAGTGGTACTAGTTAACCCATAGCTGGGAAGATAAGGGGTTTCATACCTTTCCCAAGGGTATTTGCCCGAAAGTGAACGTAATAGCGCGACTGGAGAACGAACTTGCTTACTACAATTCCGCAGTCCATCGTTTTAACCATTACACCACGAGGACACCCCATACATATTTGGATGTGGTGGTATTGTACATATCTCGAATTTGTATGGCTCTATGTAAATACAGTTGACCTAGTAATAGCTTGAAAGATAGTTTAATCTTTCTGTTTTGCAGCGACCAATATTTAAAAAAAGAAGTTCAACTGAATCCAAAGAACTATCATCTAATATATTCCTAATATAAAAACATCAATTTTCTTGTTTTATGTTTTTTGTTGCGTGCATTTTCATGTTTCGTTTAAGTAAAACGTTCAGCTATTAAATAAGACCATCGTAGAATCTTTTCACATTTAGGTCATACTTTTTAACAACGTAATCTACAATTTCGGGATGCTGCTACTTACTCCAGTCCAGAGTTGACCTGGTAGCGATGGAAATAAAGAGGTACTCTGCACCCCCCAAAACTGCAGCATTACAGGAGCTTTATAATCAGATTGTTTAGTGCCATATCTCGGACACCCATTGAGGGAGTCTCATCCCTCTGAAGAGATGCAGTCAGTGTATTCTGCAACCCCAGCCGACTGGGCCAATTCCCACCAGGACAAAAAGAAAAAGGAAAAAGTTACCTCGTGGAGACAAAATAATCGTTTACTTTTTTAGAGTGTTTTAATCTCTTTTCGGTTTGTTCTCAAAAACACATAGATAGGAAGTGGTGTTTTTTGAGTCAATGAAGAAAACATTCTATAGTTCTATGAATTGTAACCCACCCGCAAGGAAGGCAGAGCAATTTCGGTCGTTCCGAAATTTAAGCCCCTTACCGGACATTGGCCTAGCGGTTAGAGTGTTCGCCAATGGCCCGGGAGACCTGGGTTCAATCCCAGGTCGAGTCATACCAAAGACTCAAAAAATGGTACTTGATGCCTCCTTGCTTAACACTCAGCATTATAAGGTACGGAACAAGGGTAAAGTGGAGCAATCCAGGGAAAGGAGTAGCGCCCTCCCCTACACCTTGGTGTAGTAAGCTATCGAAAAGGGAGCCTTTACTTACTTACTGGTCCTCTACAGATAAAAAAACTGCAGAACTTTTTAAATCCTTAACTCCCGGATTCGTTTCTCGCACTTACTACTGGACTTCTTGTGGTTAACTCTTCTTGTCGGTAAAATAAACGGTCAGCAGGTTAACTGGTGGTTGTAGGAAGGCGACTACTTCCTTAAACGTATTCTGCGTAATAAAGTTTTAAGCAAGATATTATTTTTCTTAAGAGAGGTCAAAATTTGACTGTAACATAAAAATAGATTTGCTTATTTTATGAAGAAAGTGTTCGTGAATGAGGGAATTTGCCAAAGGTCTTTTACACTTGGAAACATATGCTTAGATAAATAGAGAGAAGATTGCTAGTGCCGTGAGCAACAAAGTAAAATGGTCGACCTTAGTCGGGGGTGACACAAAGGCTCCCTTTTCAATAGCTACTACACCGGGGTATAGGTGAGGGAACTACTCCATTCATTGGATTACTTCACTTTACTTTTGATCAGTCTCTCATAATGCTGACTGTTAAGCAAGACCGCATAAAGTATCATTTTTTTAGCTTTTGGTATGACTCGACCTGGGATTGAAACGTAGTCTGCCGGACCATTGGCGAACATTCTTCTCATTTGGTGAAATAATGATGTGAATTTGGACAAAGAATTTGAACAAAGAACTCATATCTAAATGCGAACTAATTGGTTGCCAGAGATTTTTCATTACAAGCGTAAGTCATAATTTTCATAACATGAAGATCAATCGGCACCTTGGGATACTTCTGTTGAGGTCGTAAAGGTTATGAAATGCGCTGAACTGTAACACTCCTGATACTCTCTAAGTGCTACTCACCCGATTTTCTTGTATGGCTTCCACGGCTTGTATGTAGATTCCACGGTTTTAGACCTACGACGTGCATACGATAAGTTACCAGACTTTTTTCGTATTGGCACTTTTATTGATAGTACACACATGAAACTCTACTCCCCTTCGAAGTAATCTCCTCCAGCTGCAATGCACTTGTTGGACTATTCCAACAACTTCTCAAAGACCCCATGGACGTCCTCTTGTGTGAGCGCGTCAATGATTTTCATCACGGCATCTTTCATCTCCTCAATAATCTCATAACGACGACAGCGTCTGAGCTTAGGGAATAACCAAAAGTCATAGGGAGCAAGGTCTGGACTAGGGGAGGGTGCGGAATTGTCTTAATGCCCATATTGGTGAAATAGTCTGTGATAAGGATGGAGATGTGAACTGGTGTATTGGCCTGGTGGAAATGCCACTGCGCCAATTTGAAGAGTGCTGGCCTCTTCCGACGGAATCTCTCCTTAAACTCCCTTAAAACCTCAGCATAGTAACCCTAACCCTAACCCTTTGGCCAATCAACTTTGATGTATTGACTTCCTTACTCCTCCCACACCTCTCATCATCCCTAACAGACTCCCTGATTTCCTTGAATCTCTTTTGCCACACAAAAACTGATGATCGATTCATGCAAGATGTTCGAAAAGCAGTCTGAAGCGTTCCATACGTTTCTCTAGCATTTTTTCCAAGTTTAAAACACAATTTTATTGCATACCGTTCTTCTAAAGTATCCTCACGTCCAGATTGCATTTTTGAAATTCACCAGCTGTGATAATCAGGCTTTATTAGGGTGTATTCCAATTCCTGCTGTAAGTGTTCATTTGAACCTGAAATCATAAAAATTGGTCAGTCATCTCATAGGATGTATAGCAATAACATAGTGAATTTTCAAGAATCTACGACAATTTTAAATTTCCATACGAAAAAAGTCTGGAAACTTATCGTATGCACCTCGTACCTAACCTTTCGTGATGATGGTGGTACATGCAATCAGAGTGAAACTTCTCAAATCACCTTGTTGCTGTTCTGTGATCAGTTCCACCTTTACCTTCCACACAACAAATATTTCTAGTTGCTTGCACCGTGTTACGGCCCTGTTTGAAATTATGAAGAACAAGTTCCCGAATTAGACTACGTTTCACGTTCATCTGAGCGGCTTTCAAATGACAAACGGACAGAAGCAATGGATAACGTGTCAGTGCACCAAATAGTACGATGCTACCCCAACTACAATGGATATCTACTACGGCTTAAATTCTGCTTCGGTCACGTGATATACGTGCCACAAACGAGCACGTACTACCAAAATATTGCAACATTTTTGACTCATCCAAGTATTATCACAAGGAGCGTATTTCGCCAACCATATAAACGAGCCTTGTTATTATATTTTGTGTAAATCTATATATTGCAATTGTTGACGCTAATTTGTTGTCATACGCAGATGATATTATTACGTTTAGTGTGAATACCAGCTAATTGTTTAATTCACTATAGATAGTCTAGAAGGAGTTTTCATTTTACACTCTTATCAATTAAAAATCCGGTAGGAAGGATACTTTATTTATATCTCATTTCCAAGGTGTGTTGACTAGTTTTTCTCGTGTTTTAATCAGACAAAACTTGTTTGATTGAGAAACAATGTGTTTTGTTTTTATGGTTGCGTTATTTACAGAAACTAAAATAGATAATAAAAAAACTAAAACACTGCCTCGAGGGATCTGTAATTATGAAACCTAATACTATAATTATGTTAACGAAATACTTTGCCTTATTTCCCAAGACGCCTACCAAGAGATAATAATTAGTTGCGTCATATTTTCTTTTGAAAACTGGTGTTATCTAGCAGTTTAATTCTCAATACAATGGAAAGCTTCAAGAACGGTCGGAACATCGAAAAATTTTATTCTTTTTATTAAATTAACTTTGGATGGTATTAGGGGTGTTTATTTTAAACTGAATTTATTTTTAAGAAAACACACTTTTAATTGTCTTGTGACAAATAATTTAAAATTGCAGAATAGGTTGGGCACAAGGCCACGAGTTTTGAGCTCGTGTTCATAATGCAATCTCCATCAAGAATATTGTAAAGAGGAACTCATTTTAACTAAAAAAGCAAACTAACTCTATTTACAATTGGGTTATTTCCGTTTATTGATTCTAGCGTTGAAGATATAAAAAAAGATAACAAATATATCCAAAATATTATTATTTTCTGTTTTAAAAATCGTAAAATGGGTCTAAAATTCCAAATTTTCCCTGTTAGCGTGACAGTATTCCCCGTTGTGACGTAATACCTCCCATAAAAATGAGTGTGTCCAGAGAATAACCCTAAACTTCATCTGATGTTAAGGTTCCAGTTTTGAAGATATGGAAAGTGCAGAGTAAACATTATTCATCAATAAGTCAAATAAATCTGTTTAAAAATTATTTGTATTTGATCAAAAAAAGCCCTCTTAAATAACGAGATTAAATATAAATATAAACGTACATTGAACACGATTCCATAAGATCAAGAGGAGTTGATATGAGATTAAAATCGATTAGTCGTCTATTTCTGAAAACTAAAGACTTCAAATATTAATTGCAAATGAATAAATAAATGAACAAATAAAAGCAAAATCACAAACAAAAATAAATAAAGGAATAGTTAAATTGCACTCGAGAAGACAAAGTTAAGAAAAAAGTTATCTCAACAGAGAAACAGAATCTCTTTTATTCACAGCACAATACAATACCATTGGTAATTCAAAGCGAAAATTAATGATACACTAAATAATGCCAAGTTTAGGTTTTGGGGAGAAACGGTAAATTCCATGATAAGCAAATGCTGGAGACTTGCACAAAAGGAGCAAAAAACAAGCCATGACAGGGTAGGAAAGTCAATCCACTTGGAATTGTGCAAGTTATTAAAATTTCATTATACGACCAAAAGATATATACACAAGACAAAATCCGTCCTTGAAAATGAGACGCATAAGATTCTCTAGACCAGAAGACAAGACGTACTATTAATTAACAAGGAAAAAAAAAACTTTTGATTTGATATATTTTGCTGCGTGAAAATAAAGTAAAACGCAAAAATAGACAAATACTTGGACCTTACTAGAGAACTAAAAAGGATGTGAAACATGAGGGTGACGGTGATACCACTTGTTACTGGTGCACTTGGCTTGGCCTCCAAAAGAAAAAAAGACTGGAGAAATTAAAAATCAGAGGAAGATTTGAGAACACCTAAACCACCGCATTGTTAAGAACGGTTTACTGAGAAGAGTCCTGGAGATTTGAGGAGACTTAGTATCACTTGAACTCCAGTGAAAGACCGTCAATTAAAACTGGTGTGAAAAACTCGCAAAGATTGTATCATTATTATTATAAATTCCCGTACCTAGGAAGCAGCGTCGAATCAACCGAAAAGGACATCGAAATGAGGTTAACGAAAGCATGGACAGCTATCAATAGACTATCGACTATATGGAAATCAGACCTAACCGATAAAATGAAACGCAGTTTCTTCCAGGCAGCGGTCACATCGATACTGCTATATGGCTGCACTACATGGACGCTAACAAAACGGCTGGAGAAGAAACTAGATGGCAATTACACAAGAATGCTGCGTGCAATCCTGAACAAGTCCTGGCAGCAACACCCCACAAGACACCAACTGTACGGCCACTTACCCCCTATCACGAAAACTATCCAAGTTAGACGAACCAGACATGCAAGACACTGCTGGAGAAGCAGAGATGAACTCATAAGAGATGTACTCTTATGGATCCCCACACATGGCCGCGCAAAAGCAGGACGATCAGCTCGAACGTACATTCAGCAGCTATGTGAGGATACAGGTTGTTGTCCTGAAGACCTACCTAGGGCGATGAACGATAGGGAGGAGTGGCGAGAGAGGGTCAGGGATATCCGTGCTGCCAGCACGATATGATGATGATGATGATAACCACTATCCATATCAAAGCAAAAATAAATAAGACCCAACAAAACAGCAGATGTAGGTTGTGTGGTGATAAAGACGAAACGATGGAACACATTATCAGCGAATGCTGCAAATTCGCACAAAAAGAGTATAAGTTTGGAAATTACAAAGTGGGAAAAGTAATCCGGGAGGGAAGTGTGCAAGAAATTTAAATTTGACCATATGATCAAATGGTATATGCACAACCCAGAATCTTTCCTTGAGAATGACACACACAAACTCCTCAGGGATTATGACATACAAATGGATCACCTAATCTCAGCTAGACAACCAGATCTTAGAATGATCAACAACAACAAAAAAAAAAAAAAAAAAAAAAGAGAATTTGCAGGATTGTGGACTTTGCTGACTTTGCTGTCTCGGCTGCTCACGGAAAGTGTAAAGAAGGACAAATACTTCGAGCTTACGAGGGAATTGCAGAAACTGTGGAAGGTGAAAGTGACGTTTATTCTTGGTACAGTCACCCAAGGATTAATAAAGGGACTTGGAAATAAGAGGGCGAGTCGAGATCATCCAAACAACTGCATTATTGTGATCGGTCAGCATACTGAGAAGAGTCCTGGAGACTTGAGGAGACTTGTTGTTACTCAAACTCCTGTGAAAGACTATCAGCTAAAGATGATGTGAAAATCTCTCAAGGGGTAACACAATAATAATAATAAAAGAGGACCTGTCGAATTGTGTGTCCCTGCAGACCACAGGGTGAAAATTAAAGAAAACAAAAAAAGAGATAAATACTTTGATGTTGCCAGATAACTAAAAAAAAACAACAACTATGGAACGGGAGAGTGACGGTGATGCCAATTATAATTGGAGCACTTGGAATACTCTCCAGATTTGGTAAGTGGGATGAAGGAGTTAGATATCAGAGGAAGAGCCAAGACCATCCAAACTAAAGCATTGTTGATGTCGGCCGGGATACTGAGAAAAACTTGAGGAGATTTGCTGTTGTCATTCTCTAGTGAAAGATGATCAGCTAACGCTGTGATGAAAAACTCGCAAAGAGAAATATAAGAATTAATAAAAATATGAAGAAATAATGGATCAAACATGGAAGAATAAATAAACAAATCATAAAATGAATACCAGAGAGCCACCTAAGTAACTATTCAGTATAATTTAGACCACCCATCCCAGAATGCAGGACAAAATAGACCACCCCTACTTTTATAATCCAAAGAGCTGAACATAAAATGATACACACTACGTGGGAACCTCTTGATACTGTAAGATATTGACAGCCACCAAACGCTAGTAACTATCTACACTACCCTAATATAGATATACGAGGTGCCTTCAATATGTTTCGAGACATTTTTTGTACAAGCATTTAAAATAGTCGTAATCTCTTGAAAATTCACTATGTTATTGCAATACTTCTTATGAGATGACTGACCAATTTTTATGATTTCAGGTTTAAATGAACAGGTACAGCAGCAATTGGAATACACCATACTAAAGCCTGATTGTCACAGCTGGTGAATTTCAAAAACGCAATCTGGAGGTGAGGACAATTTAAAAGGACGATATGCAATAAAATTCTGTTTTAAACTTGGTAAAAAATGCTAGAGAAACGTATGGAATGCTTCAGACTACTTTTGGAGCATCTTGCATGAATCAAGCATCAGTTTTTGAGTTGCACAAGATATTCAAGGAAGGCATGGAGTCTGTGAGGGATGATGTGAGGTGTGGGAGGAGTAAGGAAGTCAGAACACCAGAGTTGATTGGCCAAATAAAGAATTTCATGGGTAAGGACCGTCATGTGTCAATAGAGATAATAAGTGCACAGTTTGATGTCAGAGTGGGAACTGTAAACACAATTATTCGGAACTGAAGATGCGGAAGATTTGCGCGAAGTTTTTCCCAAGGGTGCTCAAGGAAGATCCGAAAGAAAGATGTTGTCATGACAGCAGGGAGATGGTTGAGCTGATCAATTCAGATCCCGCAGTTCTTCATGCTCTGGTGACCTTCGATGAAAGCTGGATCTACTGCTACGACCCAGAAACCAAGGGACAGAGTTACCAGTGGAAGCATACTGGCTCTCCCAGACCCAAGAAGGCCAGACAAAGCAAATCCACCCACAAACTTTTTATGATCCCTTTTTGACAGCACTGGCATAATCTACATGCAATGGGTTCCCACTGGACAGACAGTCAACAAGGAATACTATGTTAAGGTTTTAAGGGAGTTTAGGAAGAGATTCCGTCGGAAGAGGCCTGCACTCTTCAAATCAGGTCAGTGGCATTTCCACCAGGAGAATACATAATCCATAACTCCATCCCTGTCACAGACTATTTAACCAAGATGGGCATCAAGACAGTTTCTCACCCTCCTTATAGTCCAAACCTTGCTCCCTGTGACTTTTGGTTATTCCCTAAGCACAGAGGCTGTCGTCGTTATGAGACAATTGAGGAGATGAAAGAGGCTGTGACGAAGGTCATTGACACGCTCACATAAGAGGACGCCCATGGTGCCTTCCAGAAGTTGTTGGAACGGTACAGCATGTGCATTGCATCCGGAGAGAGAGAGAGAGAGGAGATTACTTCGAAGGGGAGTAGAGTTTCATGTGTGTACTATCAATAAATTTGCCCATACGAAAAAAGTCTGGAAACTTATTTAATGAGCCTTGTACATGGTATTTTGATGATATTGAAATTCTTTATTCGTAAATGTAGCAAACTATACTTTAAATCATATATATATATATATATATATATATATATATATATGTGTGTGTGTGTGTGCGCGTGTATATGCATGTATGTATATGTGTGTCAGTTTTCCATTTTAGAATAAACTATGCTTACAGAGAAATATAAAATAAATTAACGCAATTCATTTTTTATTGCATCATTATGCCAGGGTGAATGAGTATCTGCAACAAGATTTCTTTCGGTGTGTATATTTCATTGACAGAATTGAGGGTAGTCAAGAGTGTACATGTTAATTGAAGAGGGTTGTGTGACTACAAAATATTGCACTTGCCGGAAAAGGAAATCAACTCTGACGGAGGTTTTATCTAATTTGTACAAATATATAAATAATTCAAGCTTTAAAAGTACCCTTCTAAAATAGACAACGTTAAGAATGGACGATTCCCTGTTTGTTAAGACGCAAAAACAAAAGATAGCGGCTTTTTTCCTATAAATTCAAATCTCGTAATAGAAAAAATACAAATAATTTACGCATCAGCTGAATTTGCATGCTTGTAAAATCTCGTGTCATCCATAAAATTACTTTGTCTTTAGTTTGACAACTTTCCTATCACATAACCAAGAGTTCTTTTAAGTAACTTTTCCCACTTACCATTCGGTCAAAATATCCTTTAACGGAGTGTTTCACAAAAACTTTCATTTTGTTATTTGATAACTTGACCAATTTACATTGAAATGATATCAAATTGTAAGAGCATGCGTAGAAACAATGCAAACATTTAAGTTTTTTGCTTTATGCTGTTTTTCAGCAATAGAAATGCCATTTACGGGTAAAGAAAAAGTTTTTACGCATTAAACACAGAATTTCAGAAATATTCAGAATTACATTGTTTCTAGAAATAATGAAATTGTTTCTAGTTTATTAAATCTACTGCAATGAAACACTGTCACTCGAAATAAAATTATGACAATAATGTAATAAATAATTATTGCATATATATATATATATATATTATGAGAGTGTTGGTTGTCAGTAAATCACTATGTGTTTATATATTTATTTATTATCATTATTATAAATATACATATATATATATATATATATATATACGCACACACACACACAGAGACACACACACACACATATATATATGTATATGTGTGAGTGTTTGTGTGCCACTCTGGTATCCGGTAAGTTATAAAATGTAAAAAAAAACGAAGGCTGCTGCTGCTGTTGTTACATAATACCTTATAATTCCTTATCCATCATGGTACGTTTGTTGACCGAGCGGTCTGATACTACGTTTAAAGTTGGGCGGGTTTCAATCCCAGCTTCAAGCGTCCTACGTGTCTACCACACTGAAGAGTTCTGATACAAACGAAACAGTCTGTCTGTGGATGACAATATATATATATATATATACAACCAGTCAAATGTATTTGGCCACCCTCAAAAATTTTTATTTCTCATACTAAATTTATAATTTCTAATGAAACAAATTAAGCATCATGATTTTTTTTATTTATTATACAAATCTTCCATAGTCCCTTTGATAATAGTATAACCAATATCTTTTGTTTAATTAATGATTACTAGATGCTACCTCTTTACATACACAAAGGACAATTTCATCAGAATTACTAGCTTACACGACAGTCGGCTGACTGCTCGAAATATCACTGCAAAACTGAACCCATGTCGTGAAAAAAGTGTATTAACATCCACAGTGAGAAGAAAACTCTGTGATGCTGGCCTATATGACAGAATTGCGATCAAGAAAGCACTATTGAGAAAGAAAAACAAAGTCAAAAGGCTGTAGAGGGACAAGAGAATCAAAGACTAAACAAATGAGCAGTGGAACAAAGTTCGATGAACTTATGAATCAAAGTTCAAAATTTGGGGGTCAAATAGGAGGGTTTATGTTCAGCCAAGAGTTGATGAAAGAGTTACAACCCTTTGTATCCCACCAAACGGAAAGCAAGGAGGAAACTCTTTTATGGTGTAAGAGGGTTTTGCCAATTGCAAAGTCGGGGATTTGCACAAGGTGAAGGACAAATTGAATCAGATTGCCTATCACAGCAAACTGTAGCATCACGTGATCCCATCTAGAACACGGCTTGTGGATCACGGACCTGTACTTATGTAAAATAATGATGTAAAGCATACAAGAGGTACATTAGAATCAAAGAGAACTGCTCCTTCTTCAACTTATGTTTTGGAAGGTGAAATCAGCGAACTTAAATCCCATGGAACTAGTGTGGGATGAAATTGACCGTAAAGTAAAAGCTCAATAAGCCACATTTGCAGTTTATCTCTGGAAATTCTGGTAGGAAAGATGGGAAGGAATATTTTCAGTCTACATCCACTTTTTGGTGGAAAGAATGTCGAGTCTTTGAAGCAGTGATAGCGGACAAAGGGGGTCATTTTGATGAATCAAATAATGGAAGCATTTTTGTTTTATTTTCTTTCATTTGTATTTAACGTGGCTCCGGAGAACATGCATTTACTACAATGAATAAAACAATTGCGATGCTTAACTTGTTTTAATAAAAATAACAGTTTTAGGATGAGAGGTGAAAATTTTTGAAGGTCGCCAAATACTTTTGACTGGTAATATATATATATATATATATATATATATATATATATATATATATAAAAGAGTTATATGGAGTGTACATATGCATATTTCTAGTTCCAGTATTTCTATAATGTAGACTTGGATGACACAATTATGGCTAAAATTTAACAATAAAAGCGTTTTTAATTAGTAGCATATATAC
Organism: Sepioteuthis lessoniana; assembly: GCA_963585895.1. NCBI lineage: Eukaryota > Metazoa > Mollusca > Cephalopoda > Myopsida > Loliginidae > Sepioteuthis > Sepioteuthis lessoniana. The sequence continues at coordinate 11,203,816 of OY757907.1, read as the reverse complement.
TTTTTAGTCTGTCTCCTTTAGACTTACCTTCTTTTTATTCTTTAGTCTGGTACAAGTTTTTAGCCTCATATCTATCTATCTCTCTATCTGAGTGTGTGTGTGTGTGTGTGTGTGTGTGTGTGTGTGTGTGAGAGAGAGAGAGAGAGAGAGAGAGAGAGAGAGAGAGAGAGAATGTGTCCTTAAGTAATATACTTCTTTATAATGGAAGCCTGGCAAAGTCTGTTACGAAATGAAATGGTTAAAAATAGTGATTTTTGTTTATAAAATCAAGAGACAAAAAAATGACCCTTGTAGAAGTTAGAGTGTTTGCTAATGGCTCGGAAGACCTGGGTTCAATCCCAGGTCGATTCATACCAAAGACTCAAAAAATGATACTTGATGCCTCCTCGCTTAACACTCAGCATTATAAGGTACGGATCAAGGATAAAGTGGAGCAATCCAGGGAAAGGAGTAGCGCCCTCCCATACCCCTTGGTGTAGTAGCTATCAAAAAGGGAGCCTTCGGGTCACCCTCAACTATGGTCGCCAAATTTACTTTACTTACTATTCATTTTCCTTTCTATTGAGGCCAAAATGAAATCCAAAGATGTCAAACTCCCAGACTTTTACTTTTGAACAATCGATTTTTCTAAAAGTGACCCCAATTACTAAATAGAATAAAAATACCGTAGCTTCTCTTTTAATGCTAATTAGTTTTAAAAGTCGAAAGAAAAAATAGCCGGTTAAGCATATTCCAGTTTGAAATAAACTCGCCTATAGAAAAGAGTTCAATAAAAAAGGGAAGAAAAGAAAGTGAAAAAAAAAAAAGGAGTTGGTCTATTGAATATTCATCCTTACTCGAGCAGAAACAAAAAAGCGACTAGTTTACATGATAGAATGTTGATATTGAATTCCACCTACGCATATATATTGGCTGCTTCTCTCATGTGTGTTTGGAAGTATTTCGTGGAAAAGCAAGTATGTAGCATTGGAACCGCCGAAGGCAAAACGTGATTAAGCGAGACTAGTTCCTTACAATGTGAATGTAATTAAGATTTACTAGTTAATTGTTGAATGTACTTACATACACATCTTCATACATTTAGTTCCTATTTCCTTTTTAAACACAGACACACAGAGACACAGACACAGAGACACAGACAAACTGACAAAGAAATACTGATGTGTGAGTACGCACAATGTTATATATTTACACACTTAACTCTCTTTCTCTAACAGATTCAACTCTCTCTCTCTCTCTCTCTCTCTCTCTCAATCTCTCTCTCCCGGTTTCTCTCTTTCATACAACTTCTCACTCTTATTGGTTGTTTTTTTTTCATAGACACTCACTTGATCTTTCTCTCTGTCTCTCTTTCTAACAATCACTATATTTTACTCTTTCTTTTTAACTCTATCCTACTCTCTTTATTCTTTATTCAACTTCAATTTTCTTTCTCTCCCCCCTCAAATTCTCTCTCTCTCTCTCTCATTCTACTTGTTAGTCACCCTTTCCCTAAAATTGTTTCCTATTAAACACACACCCTCAAACAAAAACCTATATATATATATATATATATATACATATATTACTTGGTGGCTTTGTAGCAGACCAAATGAGGAATCATTTGGAGAGTGCTCAATATCTGTGATAGAGCTATTATATAATAATGAATAAACATATATATTTTTAAATATATATTCAATAGCATGGATGCTTATCTGTTACCCAGGGTTTCATGCCGTCTTATAACGACTATCATCAGGCAGAGAAAGAAAGATATCGGAGAAATCGAAAAAACTGAAAAATACTGTCAAAAGAATTTTACGTTAGGATTGCATATACCTCTTTGTGTGTGTGTGTGTGTGTGTGTGTGTTTAGATTATATTTGCGTATTATTGTGTGTAGTCTTACGTGTGATTGTTAGAATGTGTGTGTGTGTATAATAATCCATGCGACTCGCAGCAGATTTGAGGCTGTCTTCGAATTATAAGTTTAGTGATGTGTAGCGGAAGTCACGGGACAGACGGAGGTTTGTCCGAAAAATGAATTGTGTGTAGTGATGATTTTAACTAAGGAATAAATTCTCATCATCATTGCATTATGAAGAAAATGAATTTTTGATTTGACATGTAAGACGAAAACGGATGCTATATCTAAAACGTAAGAATTATAGGTGAGGTGGGAATATCGTGGTGTTAGGAGACATTTTATATTGTAATATACAATGGAATATCATGCAATACTAGTATTCATATGTTGGAATATGTTGTTTTAAATTGCAATTATAATTTGTATTAGCTGTCTATGTTATGTTAATGTTATATCACGTCAATGTTATTGTAATCTATGTATGTTCGCAAGGAATATGGTAAATATATTTTATGAAGAAGTATTTCTAACAATCATGAAATCATGGTTCCAATTTTATATGTATAAACAGTATTATTTCAAGCAATTCAGTTTAGTATTAGTACAGTTTTAGTTTACACACAGTTAAATGTAAAAACAGTTCTATTTCAAACAATTCAGTTGAGCTTAAGTATACAGTTTAAAAGTAAAAGCAGTTCTATTTCAAACTATTCAATTGTTTATGGGTTGAAGTGAAACAAGATCAATCTTAACCTGGTTTGAATCAAGAATTTTCCTTCTCCTAGATTGGTTACCGAACTAAAAGTTAAGAACCCAGTCTGTCTTACTATTTATCCATAGCCGGATAAACACAGACGGATTGTTGCCTTTCTCAAAGGCATTAGCACGAAGAAAACAGCCTCGTTTACGATTTGAACTTGGTCATTGATAATAACCGTTACGATAGTTTAGCATTCACACACACGAACAAGACACACACAGAGACTCCTGTATATATATATATATATATATATATATATATATATATATATATATATGTGTGTGTGTGTGTGTGTGTGTGTGTAAGAAGAATTGAATATATTTAAACTAAACTATGGTTCTCTGGTTTTGGAATTCCACCTTGATATTCCAGCTTAGGAAGCAATTTTCAAATAAATCATTTTTAGAGTTTTGTTTCAATGTATGCAAATTTATGCACAAACGAAGAGAGGCAATATAAAACAATAATACACTTTGGAAGCATTTCCTAGTTCTCTAAATGCAAGATAAGAAATGGAAAATCACAAATTTAGATTTTTTAGCTGGTTTGAAAGACAAAAATATAATTCAATGCATTCATATGACTTAGGTCGTGCTAACAGTAGTCGTCGACCTAAAAAAGCATCATATTGCATAATTTAAGCTCTGTAATTAAAGAATGCGAGGTCAGAGCAGCATTAATTTTTCTGAGTTAATTATTTTTGATCTTTTCATATCAAAGAAAATATATTATTATCATCATCATCATCAAGTAGTGCTAAGAGCACCGATTGTCTTGACTCTTTCTCACCATCCTTCCCAATGAGATATCACTCTAAGAAAGTCCCTCTAAACGACATCCAGTGTCCACACAGAAGTGATGAATGTAAGTTTTTGCTAGACAGCCAACACAGATCGGTCGATGTGTAAGAATTTACATAAGAATGTCACTTATGAGTTCATTCCGATTTTAACAGTTGCGCAAAGCGCTTGACAAATTCGTCTTACTTTGATGGTTTGCAGGATGGGTGCTAAGTGATTGGGCAGCTGATGATTCGTGGGGTATTGCTTACAGGCTTTGCTCAAAACAGCACGCAACCCCCTTGTGTAGTTCTTATCTAGCTTTTTCTGCAAGCGTTTTGTTAGAGTCCAGAAAAAGCAACCATACAGTAGTACTGACACAGCTAGAGCTTGGAAGTATTCCTGTTTTATTTTAACAAAGATGTCAGATTTCTATACGATTGATTACCTACCAACAGTGGCCAAGTCGGCTGGAGCAGCAGAATATTCTGATATCATCTCTGCATAGGAGTAAGACTCCCCCAACGAGTGTCCTAGATATGACACTAAACAATCGGATCGTTAGGCTCCAGAAATGCTAGAGCTTTGGGGAATGTGGAGTACCCCTTTATTACCATCGATCCCAGGTCCACTCTTACCCAGAGTGGTATCACCTGATAGAATCCTATTTATGGGTCAAATAGAACTTAACTGTGTAATGCTAAACTGAATTGTTTGAAATAGAATTGTTTTTATGTATAAAAATGTACTTGGCATTCATAACCTATCATGGTTGATAAGCCATAAACCAAACCAAACCAAACCAAACCTACAAGTAGAAGTCTATGCTTTCTTATAAGGATATATCATTATATATATATATATATATATATATATATATATATATATATATATATATATATATATATATTTCATTAGGTGAAATCTTGATAGCGATATATATAAACTAGTGTAGAAATTTTCTTAGCTTGCCCTTTGATTTGGAAATTGTTCCATCTTGTTTGATATGCATCTACTATTTACGTAGAAACACATGCTTCTGTCTATCTACTTCAGGCTCTGCCGAAGAGATTCTGCTTGAGTAGGTATATTACTGAGTAGCGTTAGATAATCTGCATAGTCTGTCACAATAGTTTTTGCGGGATATTGCCTGTTTCATACCTTTTTTAACGATAAAGCGTTTTCTTTCATTAGATCTATTCATGTTTAGAGATAACCGAAGAGAATTTGGAATAGAAATTGTGCTAATGTATCACCTTGCAAAACTCCAGCTATAATGTTGAAGAAATCTGTGTCACCATTGCATTCAGTTCTTTGTTGTGCATCCTTGTAGCAGTAACAGGGGAAAGCATATGCAAGACGTATCTGCTCCATATTTCCTCTGTGTATTGATACAAGTTCCTTAGAGAAACATATAAGCAAAATTATTACACCAAGATTTTCTACACGTACTATTTCGATGATTCGAGGAAAAGTCAGAATCTTATAACTTGTGAATCGATTTCTTCAAAATCCATTTTGATTTTTCCATCGGATTGTCGGGATTTCTGTTTGGATAACATTGGGAAATAATGCATTAAAAATATTTGCTGCTACAGCTGTAAGAGTTATGCCTCTGTAGTTCTTAGTGATTATCAATGACCTTGGCAGACAGTAAATCAAGTTAGTGGGAGGAAAAATACACCCAGATTAAAAGCTGGCAGTCAAGAGGAAAGACTTCAGAAGTGGAAAGAAAACTTCATAAATCTGCGTGGAAATCCCACTAAAATCACTGATAAGCTGACTGCAAAAAATTTTTGTGGCCATCTAGATATCAAATGTGAACCCTTAATGGAGGGAGAAGTCGTCTCAGTTCTGAAAACAATCAAAAATAGAAAAGCGGCAGGCTTCGAAGAAATATCCCTTATTATGCAACACGATGCATAACAAAACGAAATTGTCGGATAGACGAAAAGCTATATCATTCCCTTTCCGAGGAAAACTGACTATATATATATATATATATATAATTTAGTTTGGTATATTTATAAAAAAGGATCGTTAAATATCAGTGATAGACCTTATATATCTAAATTAGGATAGCCTAGACACAGAAACAACGGCACTAGGTGACAGTCAGTTTCTCACCCATGCCAATATCAAACCGAGTCATGATATACAAGGCATGTTCAAAGGCGATGCAAATTGGAGCTGTATTTACCAAGGTAGAAATTAATGTTGTTTGAAAACATTAATTTCCTTCAATATATATATATATATATACCAACCCCATGTACGAGCAGAATGTGACGCAAGGTCAATCACGGAGTTTAACAAGTTTGAATTCACAGTGTTCCTTCTTCCAGACCGGTTGCCATACCCTAATATCTATTCATAGCTGGAGGGATAATAATTGGATTCATGCCTTTTACGAGGGTATTAGCGCTATGTGAAATGCAAGCAGCATCGTACAGGATTTGAACTGTTACTATGTACATTTCCTACGATGGTAATAATTACACCACGAACATCTCGAAATTAACTTTCTTCAATATAGTCCACTTAGCGTGAAAAATGTATTTCATTGGTCAAAATGGCGGGTCTGTATTTCTTTATATCATATAAAGCTACATGGTAATATTTCTTTTAATGTTATTATGCTCAGATCTTAAGTTTGGGATGAATTTTCTGTTTAGGAAGCAAGGAAAATACGTTCGGAGCTCGGCCTAGTGCGCCTGAGCACTATGAGTTTACAGCAAATGCATCTCTTTCAAAAAGTATAATGACTAGTTTCCGATTTATCAAATTGGTAGTGACTCAGATAGAATTCTTCACAGTGTCTAGACATAATCACTTTATTATATAAGTTTCTCACTTATGTAAATATCTTCAGTTAAAGTTAAAGTTTTAAAATTTTAGAAGTGAAACATCGGTTTCGATTATTTTCATCTTAACTTGGATATATAAACGTATGTATGTTGCATAACTATATACACGAATATGGCCATGTGCGGAATGGGTGAAATGGAGATTGAATGTTGATAACAATAGAACATAAAAAGTACATAGGAATCTCGGAATTCGAAAACACGTAACGACTTCTTGTTCAGGTACGAAACCTTTTTATTAACTTTGAGTTAAAGGTTTCGACCTAAGGAGGAGAAAAACAATCTTCTATGCTGTCTTATTCATTTGGCCCCCATCTTGTGCGGCCCCATTAGGGCGCTCGTTCGCCTCGCGTCTGCGAGCTCCAAAAGTCGAACCTCTTCGTTTGGTGTCTAGTACTCGACTCTTTCTCTCTTCAAATTCTCACACAAACCTCCGCGCGCTTCCGGTGCGTGACGTCACCCGCACCCTATCACCTCGGTTCGTTTCGGACTATTATGACATCTGAGTGACACCTCCATCCGCCCGCGCGCACCCACGTTAACACCTGCTTCGATGTTGCACCTGACTAACCCATGTGCTGAGCCGAAAGGTTCTCAGCCAAACTAAACTCAAAGGCATGAACCGAAATCCCTCGGCTATTTTATAACACGTACACACACACACATATAGATAGATAGATAGAGAGAGAGAGAGAGAGAGAGAGAGAGAGAGAGAGAGAGAGAGAGAGAGAGAGAGAGACCATCGAGAGAGGCCATATTTGTGTGTCATGGAGATAGTTACTTTCAAGGAGAAATTTAGTCATCAACATCGATCTTTTATATCGCAAATTACTCGAATCCAGAAAACTTATTATATGGTAATTATTCTCCAAGAACCGTCGTTTCCATTTTCTAAATCATTTATTACAAGCAATTAGTCTTTAGTGTTTATTTAGCCAATAAGTCTTCTTGTTGGTACATTTAATTAAAATGACAGAAATAGAATTGGAGCCGCGGTTTTTTTTTAGTCATTTCAGGCTCGCGAAGTAAAGAAACAGCTTAGTGAATATAGGGTTCTTGCCTTTCCCAATGGTATTAGTTCAAAATTGAATGTAATTATACGAGTGGACTCGGAACTTGTTTACTTCAGTTCATAATTTTAACAACTACATCACGGTGACTCTCCCTTGAACGCGATTAAAGATCTCGTTCAATGGATATAATATTTCAAAATAAAAAATTGGATAACAATATAAGCTGGATAAAAATTCATGACTCACTTTTTCTTGTTGCCGATCCCAGGATGATCCTGTATTAGGCATCTCTGACGTCTGTTGAATTCTATAAATATGTAATCTTGTGTCACGTAACTATTATTCATCGTTGACATGTAAATCACATCGTTTAATATGGCGTCATGGAGATAGTTACTTTCATAGAGAAATTTAGTTATGAACATCGATCTTTTATTTCGCAAATTACTCGATTCCAGAAAACTTATTATATGATATTTGTTCTCTATGGACAGTTTTCGTTTTCTAAATCACTCATTACAAGGAATTTGTCTTTTCAGAATTGACCCTTTTATCACTGGTTCTTAACCATACTTATCTTTGATCAGGGTAACTCGAGTTGAAAATTCTGATCGAGAATGTTTGCATTTTAAATATCGTTGGAAAATGTATGAATCCAGTTATTCTTTCTCCAGCTTTGGGTAAACAGTTTGGTAGCCCGAATTTTTTGCATCAGATGAAGAACTGTGTTAAACCCTGCTTAAAAATTGACTTTCCATCATATCCAGCAATTGCGGAGGGTCTGGGTAAATAAATACGTATATGTATATATATATATATAACTTTTTGTAATCACTTTTTCATATCTTGTCGGATTTTCCAATTAACTATTTCTCGTTCTGTCTCTCTCTCTCCCTCTCTCTCTCTCTCTCTCTCTCTATATATATATATATATATATATATTGCCGTCATGCTTTTTTTTAAGCTTGACGGCATCTACACAAGTATGCTGTGAGCAATATTGAACAAGTCCTGGAGGCAACACCCCACGAAGCAGTGGCTGTACAGCCACTTACCACCCATCACGAAAACTATCTAAGTTAGACGAACCATACATGTAGGACACTGCTGGAGATATAGGAACGAACTCATGCGTGACGTACTCCTGTGGATCCGTTCACATGGACAAGCAAGGGCAGGACTACCAGCTAGAACCAACATACAACAGCTCTGTAGCGATACAGGATGTACCATTGAAGACCTACCCGAAGCGATGGACGATAAAGAAGGTGGCGGGAGAGAGTCAGAGATATCTGGGCTGCTGACGCGACATGATGATGATGATGATGATATATCCTGGTGAGTCTGTTTCCATTTCACTTTGAACTAAAGTACTTTAAAAATCAATGAATTTATTTGTTTTCCCACAAACTATTGATGAATAGTAAGGCAGACAGACTTTTTAAGTCTCGGCAAGGCAACCAGTCATAAAGGAGAACTCTGGATTCAAAACAGCTGTACTCCGCTAAAAATTGACCTTATGTAACTTCCTGCAAGTGGTGGAGAGTTTGATAACACACACACATGCACATACAGACACATTTTTTCTTTGACGTGGTTTGTATCTGTTTTATTAACAATAAATCCGACGAAGAAAAAACAAATATATATCAAGTTCAACTGAGCCTAGATCCATACCAGTGAATGTAAGGAAGATTGTATTGCAACATTTGCATTTGTGGAGGTGCTCGTGATGTAATGGTTATCGTAGTCGGAAATGGACACGGCGATACGAGTTCAGATTCTGGACGAGACTGATTACATTTCACATAGCACTAATACCCTTGGGAAAGGTATGAATCCAATAATTCTCCTTCCAGCTAGGGGTAAATAGTAGGGCAGACTAGGTTCTTCAGCCTTGGTGAAGCAATTAGTCTAGGAGAAGGAAACCTCTGAATTTAAACCTGTTAAACTCCGCTTAAAAACTGACTTTGTGTCATATCCTACCAGAACGGAGTGATTGGTAAATATGGTATTGCAACATTTTTCAGTCGGGTATCACTTGCTAGTTTAGAAAATTAGTATATTCTTTCCTTTCTTTTGCATTTTCTCTGGGTTATACATTGACGTCAGTAGAAAGTACTTCCTTAAAGCACAAACACACACACACACACACACACAGAGAAATACATACATAATCACATGCGTCATTACCATCATTTTAAGTCTGTCAAGTTAACGTTGCAGATGCTATGCATAATCAGTTTCCACAGCTGTAATTTTCTCCTTCAAGTGAGCCTGTCCTTTGCAATTTACTTCTGTTCCCCGGGGTCAAAATTCCGTCTCGTTTCCTTTCATTTAATCCTTGAATATTAGCCTGGATCAACCTTGGTCCCTTTTTCCTTTGGACAATTGTGAAAATTGGATTTGTCTGGATAATCTTCTGTGCGCCATCCTTCAATGTGACCGAGCCATCATACTTTTTTCTGTATGAGGACATCTTTTACTGATGAAAGATCTGCTAATTTTAAGATTTCTAATTTTGTGGCAAAGTCTTTTAAATGTGATGGTCATAATTTGTTTCATACTCCTCCTCATGTAAGGTTTGGTTTGGTTTCTTTGTTTAATGGTATGTCAAACCTCATTAGTTATTTAATGCCTAATGAATCGTTGGAGAAGAACAGCAGCGATGTAATTTAACGCATAGCTCTACGGGGGAGACAAGTGTTCACATACATTTTGGTATATTTCCAAAGTGAATGTATAGCGCTACTGGAGTACGAACCAGCTTCCTACGATGTCACAGTATAGTATGATAGCCTCTACGCTACGGAATTTCTTGATCTGTGTACAGTGTGCACAGTTCCTATTTTTGTACTGTACAGTAGTACAATTGTGTATTTTGCCTGTTTTTGATGTACACGTCATGATTCTTCCATATATTTTCTTGGAGTTTGCCAAATGTAATTTGTCTAATTTACACAAACACACACAAAGACACACGGGCACGTGCGCAGGAGCATGCACGCATTGTCTCCCTTAATCTCACTTAAACACGTGTATATTTGAAATCAATGGAAGTTTGGACACATTTACATCGTGATTTAATGATTAGCAAGTTAAGTCAGAGTAACATTGTTAGTGAATGAAATTCTCTCTGGATGCCTCCTCCGGTTTTGTTCCGAATTAATTTTACTCTAGTTAATCTATAGGCACTCAGCGTAACAGTTATCGTCGTAAGAAGTGTAATCAGTGACCGAATTTCAAATTCTTGATGAAGATATTTGTGTTTTATTTCGCGCTAATACCTTGGTGAAAGTTTAAATCGATCTTTTGTCCACCAATTGATGGGTAATAGTTGAACAGATTGATTCTTTTTAAATTTTTGGTTTAGCAACCAGTCTGGGAAAAGGATAAAACTCTTGATTCAAACCAGCTTTAATCTATTAAAAATTGACCTTGCATCGCATCGGGCACTTGGCAGGAGAATCAAGTAAACGATAATCCAATTGTTCATTCAATTAATTCCTTCTAATAAGTTTTTTTGAAGAAAACAATTCCAGTACGATTAATAAAATTGGCATGCAGAGTTAGAACATCGATTTAAGTTGGTTTTGTTTATTTTACATTATCAAATTTATTATAATGGCCTAGTAGGTAGAGTGTTCGCTTCTGGTCCAGGTTGCGTCATACCAAAGACTTTAAAAATGGTACTTGATACCTCCTTGCTTAACACTCAAAAATATAAGGTACGTATCAAAGGTAAAATAGAGCAATCCAGGGAAAGGAGTAACGCCCTCCTCTACACCTCGATGTAGTAGCTATTGAAAAGGGAGCCTTCTGGTCGCCCTCGACTACGGTCGCCAACTTATTTACTTTTTAAAAAAGACATGAATCTCATTTCTTGCTCTCTGGCAAGATATAAGAAGACTGTTATAGTTTTGGAAGGCAAGGATAATGGCTTGGTAAGTAGAGTGTGGTATTGGAATAGCAATAGCGGAGTACTCCAGAATCCCTAGATTCCTAAAATTGGTACCTTAATCACTAATGTAATTTAGTGTCATACACAGTACATTCCTTTTTGTCGGGGAAGTTTTTCTTCTCTGCAAGTGATACAGTCAGTGTATTCTAAGCCCATGCAACAGGGTTTTGTCTTAGTCAGGTGCATTGGCTTAAAGTTGTTTACAAAACCTGCAGTTCATAAGCTTTCCCTGTTCTAAATACTGAACAAACACTTCGGTGATTCTTAGGAAACTGGCGCCTTTAACATAACTTGAACATAAGTCATCCAGTTTATTACATTTGCTGTCGACCGTGACATTCCTTTGTGTGGTAAGAGTGTCACAGTTGGTTTTGTTTATGAAAATCAATCTTTTGGTAAAGGTAAAGGGAGATGTGTTAGATCTACATGTAAACTGTCCCTTGTTTTGTTTTACTTATGTTCAATAATTATAGAGGTGAATCTACAAGCATAATTAGTTTATGAGTGACGATAAAATTGGTATTAATTGATAACCGACCAATGTTGGGGTCTAGTGTAACGAACTTACTATCCTTGCTAAATTTGATGGAAGAATTTATTCGATGCGATTCAACTATCTATAATAAACAACGGGAGACTGTGTAATAAAATTAGTACATAATAACAAACTTCATTTTCTCAAAGATCTACTAATTATGTTCCCCAATCAAATTAGTGGGTGTCGGAATAACAGAATAGATTCATTACACAAACTGTTGGAAATGTTATTAAACCGGTTGAAATTTCATTAGCAAGGCAGGGATATTTTCTTTATTTTGTATTACAGCAATATATTAATATAGACTTGTTGATATCAAAGAATTCGATGAATGATGGAACGTCTTCTCATTAATCTCGTTGGGAATGGCCGTCAGAATTAGTTTCATCTCACTAATATTTCAGAGAAGTATATTTAGAATTAATTTCCCTTTCTCATTTCAACAAATGAACATTGGATTGTTGTTGGTTGGTTGGTTGTTTAGGTTTTATGGCATATCAACTTTTGTAGATTATTTAACGACAAATCTATTTTTATACGAATAATCAGCTATATTTCAAACAATGCAGTTAAGCATGGGTACATAGTTTAATTTAAAAAAAACAGTTCTATTTCTATCTATTCCGTTTAGTCAATCAGTTCTAATTCAAACAATTCAGTTTAGTATAAATATAGATTTGGTTTAAACTCAATTAAATGTTAGCATATTTCTATATCAAACAATTCAGTTTAGCATGAGTACATAGTTTAATTAAAAAAAAACAGTTCTATTTCTAGCTATTCCGTTTAGTCAATCAGTTCTAATTCAAACAATTCAGTTTAGTATAAATATAGATTTGGTTTAAACTCAATTAAATGTTAGCATATTTCTATATCAAACAATTCAGTTTAGCATGAGTACATAGTTTAATTAAAAAAAAAAAACAGTTCTATTTCTAGCTATTCCGTTTAGTCAAACAGTTCTAATTCAAACAATTCAGTTTAGTATAAATATAGATTTGGTTTAAACTCAATTAAATGTTAGAATATTTCTATATCAAACAATTCAGTTTAGCATGAGTACATAGTTTAATTTAAAAAAAAAACAGTTCTATTTCTAGCTATTCCGTTTAGTCAAACAGTTCTAATTCAAACAATTCAGTTTAGTATAAATATAGATTTGGTTTAAACTCAATTAAATGTTAGAATATTTCTATATCAAACAATTCAGTTTAGCATGAGTACATAGTTTAATTAAAAAAAACAGTTCTATTTCTAGCTATTCCGTTTAGTCAAACAGTTCTAATTCAAACAATTCAGTTCAGCATAAATATAGATTTGGTTTAAACTCAATTAAATGTTAGAATATTTGTATATCAAACAATTCAGTTTAGCATAAGTACGCTGTTTAATTCTATTCAACCCATAGATATGACCCTATCAGATGCTACCACTCCGGGCTACATTAGACTCGCGAGCGATAACAATGAATAGATACTCCCCATTTCCCAAAGCCTTAGCATTACTGTAACCTCACCATCAGATTGTTTAGTGTCATATCCAGGACACTCATTGGGAGAGCCATACCCCTCTGCAGAGGTACAGTTGGTGTATTCAACAGCCCCATGGATTGTTGTATTTTTCTCTTTCAAGATAAGCTTTAATAAAAGCTTCAACCTGTTTTTAAAGTTGGAAGAATAAGAAAGAAGAGAATCATAAAGACAATTTATAAAGGCGTAACGATGGAAAAAAAAATGATAAATACGAGCTTCTGGAAAGCCCCATGGAAGTCCTCGTGTAAGCGTGTCAATGACCTTCGTCACAGCCTCTTTCATCTCCTCAATTGTCTCATAACGACGACAGCCTCTGAGCTTAGGGAATAACCAAAAGTCACAGGGAGCAACGTATGGACTATAGGGAGGGTGAGGAACTGTCTTGATGCCCATCTTGGTCAAATAGTCTGTGACAAGGATGGAGTTGTGTACTGGTGTTTTGTCCTCGTGGAAATGCCACTGAACCAATTTGAAGAGTGCTGGCCTCTTCCCAAGGAATCTCTCCCTGAACTCCCTTAAAACCTTAACATAGTAACTCTAACCCTAACCCTTTGGCCAATCGAGTCTGGTGTATTAACTTTCTTACTCCTCTCACACCTCTCATCATCCCTCACAGACTCCCTGCCTTCCCTGAATCTCTTATGCCACTCAAAAACTGATGCTCGATTCATGCAAGATGGTCGAAAAGCAGTCTGAAACATTCCATACGTTTCTCTGGCATTTTTCCAAGTTTAAAACAGAATTTTATTGCATATCGTTCTTCTAATGTGTCCTCGCGTTCAGATTGCATTTTTGAAATTCACCAGCTGAGACAATCTAGCTTTAGTAGGGTGTATTCGGAATGCTGCTGTAGCTGTTAATTTGAACATAAAATCACAAAAATCGTCAGTCATCTCATAAGATGTATAGTTATAACATACTGAATTTTCACGAGTCTACAACAACTTTAAATGCCTGTACAAAAAAAGTCTGGAAGCTTATTGAAGGCACCACGTTTATACTTTATGATAAGAAGATACGATATTAAGCAATGCTGAAATAAAAACTCTTGAGTGTGATATAGTTGTCTGAGAGAGCAAGTAGATAATTAAAAGAGCCTTTCTTTGAGTTATTAATTTTAACGGCATACCAAAGCATCTAGCGTTATTTTATTCCTAGAGATTAAAGAATTTTACATCGATATTTACATTTTTGTTTAGCTGTTTTAAAAGAAATTTTTTCCCTATCTAGTTCAAGTAATTTGCACCCAGTTTTAAAAAATCCTATTTAATACTAATTATTATATTGTTTCAAGTAAGTATTTCTATTCAATAGCTCATTTGTTTGTACAAAATTGTGTAGTTTTAAATAACCAATAATAATCCTTAAAAAAAAAATTATAGTTTCAAGTAACTAATCTTAATACAAGTACTTTACACTTACATTAGATCAAATATTATAATCGAAAACAAATAATTTTCACACAGTTGTATGGTTTTATTTATTTATATCTGATACTTATAATCATAAGGTTTCAAGAAATTGTTTCGATATTATAACAGTAATTTGTTTGCACATTTATTTGGTTTCAAATAACAAATAATAATCCTTATTAACTATTATGCCTCCATTCGTAATACAAATAATTCATAATCACACGGTGTAAAGTTTTCCTATCAAATACAAATAATTCTTAAACAGATTTATTTGACTAGTAAATTCGACCCAAATCAGTACTAGCATTCCTGATCAGAGTGGAAGTTTTAGTAATGGCAATGAAGATGCAGTCAATAGTCCTGCAGAGCTCTAGAACAAGATTCTAATCCTCAGATACAGTTTAGTGTCATATCGAAGTGAACTTTTTTTGGTGGGAATTCTTATTCCTCTGTGGTGGATATAACGTGATCTAAGCCATACCGACAAGGCAAATAGATTTTCTTTGATGCTCCTTGAAGAATATCAATCATAACAAGGAACTATTCAATTTCAGTTATATTTTTCCTTCTGATATTTCATTATAATCAAAAAGGTTTGTCATTTTTACACAAATACTCAGTTCTATTTTCTATTCGTAGTGAGTGACGCTCTTTTATCACTGGGAAATTGTCGGAAAAAAAGTCATTATGTCGATAAATCACTTTTTTCAATATTCTGCATTTCTGAAAACTTTTAACGGAAGTTTCGGATCTCCTTGAAGTACATCCCGATTGCATTTAAAACCTTAGGATCAGAGACTAACTCTAATGCCTCATGCATTCAAAGAAACCGGAGAAGTTAATTGTTGTGCTTAATACGCATGGGGGTCAAAAATTACAAAAAAAATTGTTCCATATATTGACCCCGGAGAAGAGAGATTAATATTATCATGTGTCCCCTTTTCTATTGGAAATAAAACATTTTTCAGTGATGGCTCTTTCCGTAATGGCTAATAATATATTAACCTATCAACTTTCATCAATCCTCAGATTTTCAAAACATTAGGGTTTAAACATATATATAAAACATTTCTTGTGTAACAGTTTTCATCGTTCGAAAGGGAATCGGTGATTCAATTTCGAACCCTGGACGAAGCTGTTTGCATTTCGCGTCGTGATAATGGCTTTGGAAAGGGCATAAATCTATCTCTTCTCTCACGTATCTATGTGTAAATAGTAAGGCAGACTAGGTTCTTTAGCCTTGGATAGGCAACCAGTCGAGATAAAGAAAAACTCTGGTTTCAAACCAGTATTAATCATTCTAAAAATTGATCTTTTGTGACCGAGATGTTGATAAACACAACCTCCCATACTTACTTACAACAACCCCCATATAAATTTATATATATATATATATATATATATATATGTGTGTGTGTGTGTGTGTGTGTGTACGCTCACGAGAAAAATATTTCAAATATAAAATCAGATAATAAAACAAAGCAAAAACTCATGAATTACATTTTCAGTTTGGTGATTGTCGAGTGAACTAGTATTTAACACATCCATGTCGTGGGTTTTTAATTATCTTATACTTGAAATATATTGTGATATTGCTCTGCATCATCGTTCATAACACACGGTAAAGGCAATATATTTCGATCCCAGCTTCAAACGTCCTGCTGGTCTAGCCCCACTGAAAAGTTGTGATACAACAAAACAGTCTGTCTGTGGATGACAATATATACACTCCCCTGCGGGGGTTGAGCACTCTGGCGAATGAATTTACGGCTGCCACTCGCATAATGCAGATACCTTTGAATGAATTGAGCACTCTGGTATCCGGTAAGGCAAAAATGTAAACAAACGAAAGCTACTACGTAACGCTTTATAATTCCCGAGCTGACGTGGTTCGCTTGCTGGCTGAGCGGTATGATACTAAGTCTAACGTAAAGTTGGGCGGGTTTCGATCTCAGCTTCAAGCGTCGTACGTGTCTTTCCACACTGAAGAGTTGTGATGCAATGAAACAGTATGTCTGTAGATAACAATATATATGTATATACAGAGAGAAAGAAAGATAGAGAGAAATAATGTTAAATCACTGAACCGTTATAAACTTCCCTCTGTAGAATAGCATTTCATTTTATAGATCATAAAATAAATAAAAACGTTAAACGTACTATTTATAATAATAAAACGAAGCACCATATCAGTTCTGAAAACACATGAAGATAGATGGATATTACATCGTGATATTATCTAGAAACACTTATAAAATTGGATGATAATATTTAAATTAAAGTTTATATTATATTGCCACTGGAAGTAAATCCTTTGGCATCATACGTATTTCAGTGTCTCAATGTAACATCCTGAAAGACATTTTTGCTTTTAATGACATATCAACCTTTATGGGTTATTTAATGCCAAAGTCATCCTTTTATAAGAACTGTAATAGTAATATTTAACCTATAACTGTTAGATAGGGGTGTTCATACGTTTCCCAAAGCTATGAATCTGAAAGTGAATATAGCGTGACTAGAGTTTCAACTCGCTTAAAACAATGTCGTAGTCCAGAACATTTGCCACAACACCACGAGGAATTCTCTTCAAAATACTAAGAGAGTTAACTGATTTCATTTATCATTATTGGGGAACTAATTCTTCTTTGTTTTACGGCCGAATACATTTTGCTTGCACAATTCACATTGAATAACTGTTCCGATCGAATCACACCTATTTTTCGTGCTCTTCTAAAATACTGATGCATATTCTTTCTAATCGACACTTACTATAAATTATCATATTGAATTTTCACACTAGTCATATCTGTTATCTCTTGCTAGCGATCTATTGACGGTAAATTTCCTTTGTATCTTCTGTTTAGTATTTTTACCTATTTTAATAATTCCGCTGTAAGTAATGTCTCAGTTTTTTCCTTTTATTTTGAAATCTACCATTCTCGTTCAAGATAATATTTATCAAAGTAGATATCTACATAAAACGCAGACAATAAACT
The DNA here is from genome assembly GCA_963585895.1 of Sepioteuthis lessoniana. Taxonomy (NCBI): domain Eukaryota; kingdom Metazoa; phylum Mollusca; class Cephalopoda; order Myopsida; family Loliginidae; genus Sepioteuthis; species Sepioteuthis lessoniana. Next base: position 11,186,104 of record OY757907.1, on the reverse strand, counting down.
TAGTTTTGTAATCATCAAAAGTTGCTTGCCATAGAATATAAGCTAACTTTTTTCGTAGATCGTGGTTTGTATATAAAATTTCATCCTAGCTTAATAAGCCACTATGTCCCGCAGTTAATTATTGTTGATATCTAATAAGGTTAGCCTGCAATGGGTGAAGACGACATCGATCACGATAGTAGGATTATTTTGTTGCAATTCTAAAAGAAGTGAGATTGTTTGTCTCATAAGAAATATATGGATACCCTTACCCCCTCAACCATGAGCAGGCTGTCACACAAAGTCAATTTTTCAGCGTAGTTTAACTTGTTCGAAGTCATAGTTTTTTTCTCGTAGAGCGGTTGTTATACCAAGGTTAGTGCCCAGCCTGCTTTACTATTATGATAATATTGTTACCAACTGACCACAATATGATTAATATGTTTGCATGGTACAAAATGTAGAACCATTGCTTGGTCGTGTTTGTTTTGTTTTTTGTGCTGAATCCTGCGTCTGGCTGTGTTGCGGATTTTCAGTGTCGAATCCTTGTAACGGTGCCAAATACATTTTCGGAGAGTTCGTTTATCAATATTGTCTGTGCCCACGCTGTTTTTGAAAAATCCACAGACAAGGAATGGTACAATCCATCTGGAACTTCTGTCGGTTGGGGTGATCCGTTTGAACAAAGTTCCCTGGGTGTTTGCAACTTAAAAACAAGAACTCTCCGTCAACACCCATTTATTGTTCGATGTTCAGACAGCATGCAGTAGCACCAGAGAAAGAGAGAGAGAGGGGGGGAGATAGATAGATAGATAGATAGATAGATAGATAGATAGAATCTGTAAGGCTCTATGAACAGACTCAAAGAGACACGCCCCCAAGCCCGACAGAACTCTCTGAATGCAAAATTCTAACTGATAACTGGCTGACTAATTTTTCAAAATTCCCTTATTTTTATATATTTAAATCAGATATCAGTTGGGGTGATATCAGCTAGCCAAATTATTATATCATCTCTCACGTGTCCCAAATTCATAGTTTTCATTTCTCTAATCAAACCTGTAACAGACAAGATATGAATCCATTTTTTTAAAAATTTAGGCCTACCCTATTATTCATTTTGTACTCGCATAAACTTTTCAATTTGATTTACATTTCCGTTCAAAGATTCTAGCTAACTTAACTGCTAACTGAAACACATGGCTGAACCAAACCGGGTAATAAAATAGTTAACCATCACGGCAACTGTGCCACACTATTTACCTATACTGGGAGACAGAATAGTTGGATTCAGACCTTTACAAAGGCAAATCAATTAAAAACAGTCTCTTTCAGTATATATATATATATATATATGTGGTACAATAGCTTCACGACACCTAGTTGGCCGCTGGTCTCGTGATTACCACATGTGTCGACTGGTCTTTCTCTGTTTCTTTCCATGCCTACGTTGCTTTCAGATCCGAGGAATGAGAAGATGGATGTGGTCTAGTCGATGAAGGTTGGAATTCGTGTTGGAGACAAGAAAAGTTGCCAAGCAAATTTAGAAAAAATGACGAAGAAAAGGCATTTGTTATAAACAGTAACAAACGTTTATTTACACAGTTGTTTAAATAATTTTTCATCAAACACCGCGAACTGGGGGTGAAAGTAGTTGACTGGCGGAGTTTTAACTGCAATTAGGCAGTGTCAAAATGGCGAATGCAATGGCAACGGATTTGGTTCTTTAAGCGGCGGATTCCTGAACCAATTCAATTTTTCGCTTTGGGTGTCCTCTATTTATGGGCCCGAATCCCGAATAATCAGTTTCTGATTGGTCAGCCAATGGGGACTGCCAACCAATGGCTATCATCGTAACAATCCCCACCGGTTTGCTCCAGATTAGTTTAGACAATCGGCCAATCAGCCACAGTCATCGGGAGGGGCTACAAGGAGCAGTCCTGTGGTTGGTTGACCAATCATTTAGTGATTCAAGGCCTTGTGCCAAACTTGGTAACACCAGCCCAAATTGTCCGCCATTTTAAAAATACATTTCTTGTTTATGCTTTGAAATCCGATGGCTCTTTTGACAGCTCTTTGCAGGTGTGCGGGTGTTTATTTTGGGGGGGACAGATTTATAGGTCAAAAAGTTTTGATCGGATCTCAAACATTTTTGGACTTTATCACTTGGTATTTATTTTATACACGATTCTCAAAAAATACTTGGACACCCAAAATGAATTTATTTTTAATAAAATACTAATCATCAGGATTAATTAAAATTAATTAATTTAAGTTAATTAATTTCGCCAGTCAACTTCTTGACACTTAAATGAAAGTGACATATATATATATATATATATATATATATATATAGATATATATAACGTAAGTAAAGTTGGCGACCGTAGTCGAGGGTGACCAGAAGGTTCCCTTTTCAATAGTTACTACACCGAGGTGAGGGGAGGGCTCTACCTCTTTCCCTAGATTGCTACACTTTAGCTTTGATACGTACCTTATATTGCTGAGAGTTAAACAAGGAGGCATCAAGTACCATTTTTAAAGTCTTTGGTATGACGTGACCTGGGATTGAACCCAGGTCTCCCGGACCATTGCCGAATACTCTAGCCACTACGGCAATGAGGCAGATATATATTATATATTATATATATATATAATGATATTCGTGGTAAAGGATTTTACGATTGCTTTGAAAAGACATTATTTATTGATCACGATGAAAATCAACAGAAAATAAAAAGAAACGAAATGTGATGCCCAACCAGTTTGTCAGAACCAGCGACGGAGATAATTTTACGATTAAAAAATGTCCTCGTGTTTTTGTTTGCTGGTTCTTAAGATAGATTTTCTCTAATCCTCTCTTTTTTTTTTCTCAGTTACCATTCACCACTTCCTACACGTAGTTGCTTCTTTTACCTTACAATTATATAGTGTTGAAGCTATTGAAAACGGAGACTTCAGGTCACACAACCCCGACTATGGTCGCATTTATATATAATATATATATATATATATATATATATATATATATATATTGAGTGGTTAAGCACCCCTTCAGGACTCTACCAGATGGACAGGCTCATACCCATGAATAGCCTAAGATTAAAGACTTCGAGAATTGATTTTAATCAACTGGATCCAGGAGATGGGTCACATTTCAGCCGACCGTGGTATCAACAACACGGATCTGGTCGGGTTTATCACATCCCTTGACATACCTCGAGCCTCAGTGGGCCATCCCCCCAAGGCTTTCACCCTCCTGGGAGACGATAAGTTTATTGACTGGCGCCTGATGTGGCTCTTTTTTGGGGGGGATGCCGACGGGGTCCGAAGCATTTTTAGAGTCACCGGGCGCATCTGGGCTACAGCCCTGCGCCTGGACCCGCCTTAAAAAGGCCATGTACCACACTCCTCTGTTTGGTGGGGCATGCGATGAATACCGCTGTTTTAATAAGCTGGGTCCAGTTGATGGGACACACTTCGGCCGGCCGTAGTATCAGTGGCAGGGATCTGGTCGAGAGTGTTACGTCTCTAAATACAGTAGTCAGTCGAGGCTGCCTGGCGCGGATGCCAGGTAGGCCTAGCATTCACGTTACGCAGCCAAGAGTGACATTCACCGAGCCTTAGAGCGCCCCACCAGGCTTTAACCCTCTCGGAGCGGGGGGGCTAGGTTTATCACCTAGCACCTGAGGCACCCCAATTTTAGGAGAATGACGACGGGGCCTGAGGAATTTTTGGGAAATCAGGGCGTATATGGGATACGGCCCTGCGCCCAGACCCACCTTAAAAAGGCCTTATGCCATACTCATCCGTTTGATGGGGCCTGCGACAAATACCGTTGATCTAATAAGCTGATTCATATTCCAATTGACCTGATTTCGTTTGGCAATACGACATTTCGACCCTCCTCTATTTCTTGTAACTTCTACTGTTTTTTTATATGTAGCCATTTACCACCAGATACTGGTGCTGAATGAATATATTAAGCACCCATTCTTCTCTGTATATCATTCACCTCTGTTGTATACATATACATCTTCAGCATCACAACGACACAACAATAAAGACGCAAGAGTAAAGACGCAGGAAAGAAGAAAGACGCAAGAAGACTTCTTTAGAAAAATATTCACCTCTCACTTTATTGCAAGGGTTCGAAAGGGTTGTTGAAGGGTTTGCATGTGAGAGGATGCTGGAGACCAAACATAAACTTCATATTTTGACCCCACTGTTATGACCGTCACGTTGTGTCTTTCTTGTTCTCCTGATGTTGGGGTCTACTCCATCGGGGCTTTCCGAGGGCCCCCTCGGTCTGGTGTAGCCTTCCCTACCACATCTCGTCTCTAACCCTCTGGAAGTCTGCTGGCAACTGCATCGGGGGTTTTCCGAGTGCCCTCTCGGTCGGGTGTGGCCTTCCCTACCACATCTGGTCTCTACTGTCTAGAATTCTGCTGGCAACTGCATCGGGGGTTTCCGAGGTCCCCCTCGGTCGGGTGTGGCCTTCCCTACCACATCTCGTCTCTAACCCTCTGGGAGTCTGCTGGCAACTGCTCTGGGACCCAAACTCAACTGAGTTAAATAATAACTCAACGCCCACACGATCGCATACTGGATCTTTGAAATCGAATGTTTAATCGTCATCAAGCGGAAATAACTGTCATGCAGTTCAGAGGTTACTCTCTTCTGGTGCATGACTGTAATGGCAGAATGGGACCTTCACCTTTTCCCATATCATAAATCTTAATCCGCCCACGCGATCTCTTTCGATTACTGACCGTTGGAATGTGTCACTTCCTTCCGGTGTATTACCTTGGAATAGCATTTTTGGGCCGGGGCGAGGGGTCAAAATATAACACCTCGACTATACAACAGTATATTTGTTTGTTTGTTTGTTTGGATGGTTGGGTTTTATGGCATATCAACCTTTGTAGGTTATTTAACGCCAAGTTCATTTTTATGTAAATAATTAGTTCTTTATCAAACAATTCAGTTCTAGTTCAAATAATTCAGTTTAGTATAAACACGCAGTTTAAATGTAAGTACGGTTTCAGTTTTTCATAAGCACACAGTTTAAATGTACGTGGTGCATTCAATAGGTTTCCAGAATTTATTTTGTACAGGCATTTAAAATGGATGTAGACTCTTGATAATTCAGTATGTTATTGCTATACATCTTATGAGATGACGGACCAATTTTTAGGATTTCAGATTCAAATGTATAGCTACAGCAGCAATTGGAATACACTCTACTAAAGCCTGATTATCACAGCTGGTGGATTTAAAAAATGCAATCTGACACTTTAACAGAACGATATGCAATAAAATTGTGTTTTTAAACTAGGAAAAAATACCACAAAAACGTATGGAATGCTTCAGACTGCTTTTCGACCATCTTGCATGAATTGAGCATCAGTTTTTAAGTGGCATAAGAGATTCAAGGAAGGCAAGAGGTCTGTGAGGGATGATGAGAGGTGTGGGAGGAGTAAGAAGCCAATACACCAGAGTTGATCGGCCAAAGGGTTAGGGTTTGGGTAACTATGTTCAGGTTTTAAAGGAGTTCAGAAAGAGATTCCGTCGGAAGAGACCAGCACTCTTCAAATCGGCTCAGTGGCATTTCCACCAGGACAATACACCAGCACACAACTCCATCCTTGTCACAGACTATTTGACCAAGATGGGCATCAAGACAGTTCCTCACCCTCCCTATACTCAGACGTTGCTCCCTGTGACTTTTGGTTATTCCCTAAGATCAGAGGCTGTCGTTATGAGACAATTGAGGAGATGAAAGAGGCTGTGACGAAGATCATTGACACGCTCACACAAGAGGACGTAAATGGGGCCTCCCAGAAGTTGTTGGAACGGTACAACAAGTGCATTGCAGCCAGAGGAGATTACTTCGAAGGCGACTAGAGTTTTACGTGTGTACTATCAATAAAAGTGCCCATACGAAAAAATTCTGGAAACTTGTTTAATGATCCTTGTAAGTACGGTTTCAGTTTAGCATAAGCACGTAGTTTAAATCTAAGTACTGTTTAATTGTCAAAAACAACTCTATTTCAAGCTATTCAGGTTAGTCGAACAATTCAGTTTAGCATAAGTATGCCATTATTTCTATTTAACCTATAGATAGGGTCCTATCAGGTGCTACCACACCGGGCAAATTTTGACCTGGTAGTAATGGCAGTTAAGGGATGCTCCGTATTCCCCAAAGGCCCAGCATAACTGGAACCTCACTATCAGATTGTTTAGTGTCATATACCGGACACTCATTGGGGTAGGGTCTTACCCCTCTGCACAGGTACAGTCAGGGTATTCTACACCCCCCCAGCCGACTTAGCAAAGTATATTAGAAAATGCATGGATGAATGATATGTCAAAAAATACTGGAAACTTTAACAAACTATTATTATTATTATTATTATTATTATTATTTCAGCAGAAATTTTCTATAAGGAAAATAATCAAATTAACACTTATTAAAAAGTATTGCGTCCATTGAGATTAACAACTTTTATCAAGTGACAGTTGGTTTATTAAATATATGTCAATACATCTTCTCTTGTCAGTGATTGACATCAAAGGATTCACAAAATGAATTTTAACTTTTTCTTTCCTTTCTCATTTTGTAAAGATTTTAATTCCGTCACTTTTAATTAAATTTCTACTTCTGTGAGAGAACGCACGTATTTATACTAAGTATTTCTGAACAATTCTGTTTTCGTATCTCCTTACCATGTCAATTCTTGGTTGCTGTTCTCACTTAGATACTTTCTCTAATTACAAATAAACAATGTGGATAAAACTAAAGATTATCAGGATTACTAATAAAAGGATATTCATTCAAATTTCGATCAGATGGACACCAGATTAGACTACAAATGTTGCAAAGAGGATTTATGTTAATCATTTATTCAGGTGCTTGTGGAATAATTGTTTTAGTTGTACGAAATGAATCCGGAAAACTGATTTCGAATCTTGTACGAAGCTGTTTGCGTTTTACTTTTCACTAATACCCAAGGGGAAAGATATGAATGCAATAACTCTGCCCTCATTCGAAAATAGTAAAAGAAATTGGGGTCTTATTGGTCTAATGAGTTCAGCGTTCGCCAATGATCTAGGAGGCTGGGGTTCAATCCCAGGTCGAGTCATACCAAAGACTTAAAAATGGTACTCGATGCTGCTTGCTTAGCACTAAGCATTATAATGTAAGGATCAAAGGTAATTTGGAGCAATCCAAGGAAAGGAGTAGCGCCTTCCTCTACGCCTCGATGTAGTAGCTATTGAAAAGGGAGCCTTTGGGTCACCCTCGACTAAGGTCACCAACTTTACTTTACTTACATTCGTATACGAAGAAATTATTTTCTTCAAAACCAGTTGTATTAGGATAAAAAATTAACATTATGTTGCATCCAGTTTGTGACGGAAGATTTTGCTTATCACATATTCAAGTGCTAAGTCACCAGTAAATGAGCCTGTCAAGGGTCAACGCGGCTGTTGACATAAACACGTTTGAAGATTCGGCAAGTAGCAGATTTTAAAAAAATGAAGGGTTTTGTTCCTTGATCACATATAGTAAATTTAAAAAAAAAATCAGTTAAGAATTAAGTCTTGAAAGTGTAAAACTCATTTCCCCAAAATTTTATTATTTTAAAGTTATTTTAGATGCAAGATGAAATAGTTGTTTTTTCTGCCACGATGAGATTAGTATAATTGAATTTGTTTAGAATTAAAAAAAAATAATTTTACAATTTTAATTGGTCGGTTTCTTTGTTTATTACCATTTCAATTTTCGTCTGTAATTTGATGCCAACGCCACCCTTATAGAAAAAAAACAACATTGATTCTATTTAACCCAAAACTGGGGGTTGGGTAGATATGGAGGTTCATACTTTTCGTTTGACTATTTTGAAAAATTGAGTGTTAGAGCATGACTGGACTTTGAACTCCTTTCTTTCAAGGATTAAGTCGACCACTTTAGCCCTTTATGCCACGGAGACTTTTTTTAATAAAGTTTCGTATTTCTACACAATACATAATTCTCAAAATAAAATACGTAAAAATTTTAGACTGAAGAACACTTCATGTCATACATTGTTCTTTGATATTATCATTTGTTTCTTTTCCTTTGAACTTGCCCCCATAACACACGTGTACATCAACCCATTTTCATTTATTTGCGGCCAATTATTTTCTATCTTGGACCTGTCGAACAGTAACGAGTAAATCGTAACAGTCAAAAACTAATAACGGCCAAAAGATCAAATGTTTTAAGTTTGCTAAGTGAAAAGAACAATGAAGAAATATTAACGAAAGATTTGGACTGAAAAATTATAACTATTGTTGATATGCACACATCGCATGCGCGTAGTACCAACAGCACTGATTCCTTTGATTCTCGCTAGTCGTTCGTTCCTTTTGATCAGTAATCTTAGTAAGCGCTATCAAGTGTCCTTACAGAGCTGATGAAAGTGAGATTTTTATAGTCGGCTAACACTGGTGTGTCCACGCATGTGAGTCCATCGGTGAATATCGTTTATGAGTTCTTTCTTACTTCATGCGAACTTCCAATTTGAGAATTTCGTTAAAATTCAAATGTTGTAATTACAGTAGCACTGGCATTGATACAATTTGAAATAATTCCTGATTTCTTTTATCAGTGATAAAGCTAACCATCGTATGTAACAAACATATATTTGAAATGCATCATTTGTTCAAAAAGAATGGTTACATGTATACCTTATTTAAATATATATATATATATATATATAATGTATACTTACTTTTTAAACAAAAAGAAACAACTATATTTCATGTACTTTTTTTCAATCTAAATATCAAAGATATAATTAAAAAAATGATCATAAATTTTATATAATGATTATTCTTAAAAGGTTCGATACTTTGTTAAATCGTTGCACAAATCGCACTGGTAGCTGTAAGTGTTTTTTGTTGTGTTCAATTTACATTTTCTGATGATTTCTGAAAGTTTCGAAATGACAGGCTATAGTTGACATAAAGAACCGAGGAACTGGCTATTATTTAAAGACTTAAATTTTCCTAACTTTTTATCAGTCTCCGAATTTAAAAAAAAACTCCAGAAACTACTGAACTACTGTGATCAGCAAAAATATATCGTAAAGTCCTGGTGATCCGAGGATATTTACTGTAACTTCGACTCCAGTAGAAAACCAACAGTTACTACGGGCGTGAAAAAAAATCGCAAGGAGAATAATAATTATTCTGGACCCTTTCTCAAGTGGACTAGAGATAAACTTAAATAAATGGACCAAAGAACTAGAAAACTAATGACAATGTATAAGGCATTACATCTCATAGACGATGCTGACAGACTATATGTATCAAGAAAAGAAGGAGGGAGATGATTTGCCAGCATTAAAGACAACGTTGACGCTTCGATACGACGACTCGAAGACTACATAGAAAAACACGAAGTTTTTGTCGATGACGGACTTATACCCTAATGATGACATAGAAAGAATTTATGCGTCAAGAAGGTGTAAAAAGACGCCCCAGGGAATCTAGGTTTACGCTATAAACAGCAAGAAAGGACTATTTACAGCAGCCAGTATCAGTAATGGCCGCATAAAGCCAGACAGAAAAATAGCAAAAACTAGAAAACAGAAATGGGGTGATAACATCTGCCTGGAAATTTCAAGAATTAAACTGGGGAGATTGAACACAAAATTACTAGGATATGGTTTAGAAAAAGTAAATTCAAGAAAGAAACTGAATCTCTTCAAATAGCAACACAATTATGACATAAAAACGAATAATATCATAGCGAAAATTGATAATGCGCAACATTATATAGAGGCGCCGATGAAAAGGTTAATTCACGTAGATCTGTTTAAAACAACTTTTTTGCAAACTGTTTGGCGGAAGCAATAGAAACCAAGGTCTCCGTTGGAAAATCTTTATGAAAGCAAATTTAGCTGTTAATGTTGGTGGCGAACTGAGAATTGATCATCCCAAGTGAGATCGAGCAGGCGAGGTGGGTATTATGTTGAAAACTGGAAAACCTCCGATGACCCTGTTAAAATACATAACTGACGACGCTACACAACGTCCTTTACTTGATTGAACAGGCGTATTTCTATCAAATAATAATCCCATTATAAGCAACTGTAACAAACTTGCATAGAAGGAGTACGAGTGTGTGAGAAACGTGATCCACTGGGAATTGTATGAGAGATTAAAATTGACCAAACTTCTAAATAGTATATGCACAAACCAGAATCCGTTCTAGAAAAATCGAACCATAAAATTCTCGAGGACGTTAACATACCATCGGAGTACCCAATCATGTCCAGAAGACCATACCTGGCGTGAATTTACTGAAAAATAAAGAACTTGTCATTTAGTGGAGTTTGCGTTGCCCACGGAACACAGGAAAAATAAAAGAAAGCAAACAGACAGATACTTTGATTTTTCCTGGAGCACAAAAAAGCTGTTATGGTTCTACCAATTGTAGTTGGAAAGCTCCAGTAGATATTTGGGGTTAGAGTTGGAAACCAGAAGAAGAATCAGCACCACAGTATTTATAAAATCAGTTAAATACTCAAAAAAAACTTGGGAGACCAGAGAAAATATATTGTCGAATAGACACCAGTGAAAAACTCGTTCTTGTGCGTAAAAGGAAATTTTATTTTCTCTCTCTCTCTCTCTCTATATATATATATATATATATATATATACGTATCGTATTACCTATAAATGGTTAACATCTACTAATTTTTTATAAGTTAATCGTCTACCGTGATATTGTAATTTCTATACAATTAAAATTTCTTATACAATTAAAATTTAGGAATTATTTATTCGGAAAATCTTCAGCAATGAAACTCTCTAACCAAGAAAAAAATCAACTGCTGTTATTTGAAAGATTTTTTATAGGTGTGTACTTGGTGGTTAGAGTGTTTGCCAATGTTTCGGGCGACCTGGGTTCAATCCCAGGTCACGTCAAACCTAGGACTTTAAAAATGGTACTTGATACCTCCTTGCTTAACACTCAGCGATATAAGGTATGTATCAAGGATAAAGTGGAGCAATCCAGGGAAAGGAGTAGAGCCCTCCCCTACACCTCGGTGTTGTAGCTATTGAAAAGGGAGCCTTCTGGTCACCCTCGATTACGGTCGTCAACTTTACTTTTTTACTTACATTTCAATATTTTCGCCACAGAGTTTTATTGTTGGTACGTACTTTTTTCCTCTTCTTGACATGTTTTTTCAACCCTTTCTACCATATCATAACTCATTTTCTTCTTCTTCTTCTTCTTCTTGTATTCCCACTTCATCCGCTAATTATTTTCTTTCTTTTCCGCTGTCCTTCACTTTCTTCTTTCTTTTATTATTTCTTTCTTTGTTGTCTTCTTCCTTTTACTGTCATTTTCATTTTTTCTTTATTTTTCCTTTACTTCCTTCTTTTTTTATACTTCCTTCTCATCAATCTTTCTTTCCCCCCCTGCGTCTTTTTCTTTCTCTTTTCCTTTATCTATTTTTCATTATTTCTTTTTATTCCTTTTTGTTTTCTTTACTCCCTTCTTTTTATTCGTTTCATATCAATTATTTTCGGTTTGGTTCACGCGAAATAAAATCCAGCTATTTTTAGTTTAGAAGAAAATGAACGTTTTTTTTTATTAAAAAAAACATTTTTAGGTGTATTATTTTCACTTTTTTTTTGCAACTTTAATTACTTGCATATTATCTATCTATCTATCTATCTATCTATCTATCTATCTATCTATCTATTCTTTGTTTCTCTTCATAGTAGTGAGAATTGCCTTTGTTATGGCAACATGATGAATTATTAGTCGTCTCATTGTCTGTTTTTCTAAACACATACGAGTGTTTAGTATACGAGTATACCCGTATAGAAATTGTTTTTTTTAAGTGTATTAGCAACCTGATTTTACGATTGAGTAATGAAGAATCCTGACAGACTTGAAGGAATCTGCTAAGACAATAATTGATTCATTGATTGATTTTACCGGAAGTCTAGATTTATTTTATGCTTAGCATTTTGGGTATTGTGACTATTGAACGTTCATATTTCATATCAAATACTAACAATTTCTAAACAGATGTATTTGACTCATATATGGGACATTATCAGGTACTGTCACCCAGGGGCAGAGTTGACCAAGGTGCTATGGCAATGAAAGTGAATTCTACACTTCCCAGATTTGTAGAATTGGAGCTTCATCATCAGACCGTTTAGAGTCATACCAGGACACTCCTTTTGGAGAGTCTTATCTCTCTGCAAATGATAGGGTCTGGCTATTTCCGGCCCAGCAGACAGTGCGAACTAATAACAATAATAAAAATTCCGATGATACGAGGATCATTAAATAAGTTTTGTGACGGGGCACAAAATATTTATCTCAGGACGAGAGTATTTTTTTTTGCGCATGTGGCGTCGGGGCAGTCTGGCACTTGAGCCCTCGCAAAATAAGTCCTAGTCAAGACTCCTGTTTCAGGCTTAAGGTAACAGGCAAATAATGTGGGTGCTAATTTGGGGCTAGACTCGTCTCGACGCTGGCGAGGGGGATTCCAATTTCACGTTCACATACCTCACTAAGTCCTTCGTTTTCATACCCACTCGGATAACGGCAAGCATGGACTTCTAGGTTAAAACAAAATATATTTCACTGCAGTCAAATTTCCAAAATTCACTTGTAATGCTTTTAAGGCGAATAAGACATTCAGCGAGAATAAATGAAAGCGATTCGAAGCTGAAAAAGATGATGTGCGAAAGAAGGCAACTCGATAGATAAGCAACATATCCAATATTTTTCAACTTAAGGGAACATTTAAACTGTGACAAAGCTTTAATAAACGACGGCCAAACAAATAATTATGAGATTTAAGAAACAATTCCTTTCTCTTTTCTTTCTTTCTTTATAAGGTGCCGGCTATATTAAACCAGCCGACAGTCTTAAACACAAATATCTCTCTTTGTTCTTTTTTCTTTTCTTTTCTTTCTTTCTTTCTTTCTTTCTTTCTTTCTTTTCTTTTAAACTTTCGGCTTTGTTAAGCCAGGTAGGCAGTGTTGAACACAAATGTCTCTCTTTCTTCCTTTTTCTTTTCTTGCTTTCTCCTTCTTTTCTTTTCTTTTCTTTTCTTTTCTTCATACTTTTCTTTGTTTTACTTGAGAAAGTATCTAAGTCCACTCGTTCATTTACGGTAGACGAAACAAATCTTTTCAGTCTATTTCTTTCTTTTCTGAATATATATATATATATATATATAATTTCCAATATTTAGGGAGGGTAGAAGGAAAAACAATTTTAAGTTATAGTTATCTTTTCGAAGGATTTACTTCTCAGGTTGCTTTCTTTTACGGGCGATCGGCATTTCTCTAGAATCGGCTGGGTAAGACTTTCTGCTAACTATTGTCTAGGCTTTTTACGGGGTATTCTTTCCCCGGAGCTTTGGGCTGTAGAAAGACGTCTTTGTCCGCCAACTTCTGTCCCCAAACTGAAAATCCTTTTCCAAATTTCCTCTAACAAAAAGGTACTATTTTTCGGCGCTAAAGGCTCGGCCAATCATTTGGCTTCTTTTTTTCCTTCTATTTCGTTCGGGCTAATACAATGACCTACATTCCCTTCTCTGTCCAACCAATCAGGTCACAGAGTGCTGATAGCATTTGACCTGCATTCTGACTGCCTTAACGGTCAGTCCTCGGGGCTTTTTAGTTCAAAAACAGAAGGGTAAGTGATATTATTCCTACCTTTCCACTCTCAGGGGCATACCACGTCACAGTTTCCAGACTTTTTACGTATAGGCACTTTTATTGATAGTACACACATGGAATTCTAGTCTCCTTCGAAGTGATCTCCTCCCGCTGCAATGCTCTTGTTGTACCCTTCCAAAAACATCTGGAAGGCCCCATAGAAGTCCTCTTGTGTGAGCGTGTCAATGACCTTCGTCACAGCCTCTTTCATCTCCTCAATTGTCTCATAACGACGACAGCCTCTGAGCTTAGGGAATAACCAAAAGTCACAGGGAGCAACATCTGAGTATAGGGAGGCTGAGGAACTGTCTTGATACCCATCTTGGTCAAATAGTCTGTGACAAGTTGTGGACTGGTGCATTGTCCAGGTGTAAATGCCACTGACACGATTTGAAGAGTGCTGGCCTCTTCCGACTGAATCTCTTCCTGAAATCCCTTAAAACCTCAACATAGTATTCCTTGTTGACTGTCTGTCTAGTGGGAACCCAGTGCACGTAGATCATGGTAGTGCTGTCAAAAAAGAAGGGATCATCAAAAGTTTGTGGGTGGATTTGCTCTGTCTGGCCTTCTTGGGTCTGGGAGAGCCAGCATGCTTCCACTGGGAACTCTGTCTCTTGGTCTCTGAGTCATAGCAGTAGATCCAGCTTTCATCGCATGGCATTTTTGCCAAGTTTAAAACCGAATCTCATTGCATATTGTTCTTCCAAAGTCCAGATTGCATTTTTGAAATTCACCAGCTGTGACAATCAGGTTTTAGTAGGGTGTATTCCAATTCCTGCTGTACCTGTTCATTGGTACCTGAAATCAGAAAAATTGGTCAGTCATCTCATAAGATGTATAGCAATAACATATATAATTTTCAAGAGTATACGACAATTTTAAATACCTGTACGAAAAAGTCTGGAAACTTATTAAAGGCATCCCGTATATTGAACAGAATCACTTTAAAATTAGTTCTGAGAAAAAAATGCAGTAAAACTTTTTGTACAGTCAGTCGTTTCTTTAGGTTAGCTGGAATGGGATTTGTAATTAAAAAACAAAGAAAAAAAAAAAGATTAGTGATCTTCATTAAAATACGAAATAAAACTTGAAAGACGGAGTTTAATTATTGAATGATAAATTCATTAAGGCAGAGAAGAAAAATCTTAAAGCAAAATCAGTAAAATTGGATGAAATAAAATAAAAATCAATTTACAACATAATCACGAATATTTTGGTTAATTGGTTTGGTTTCTTGTTTAATGATGCATCAGCCTTTGTGGATTATTCAAAGTCAAACGATTCTATTAGTAGAACAATACTGATAGTATTTGATAATTGTTGGGGGTGATAAGGCGGGTTCATACCTTTCCCGCGAATATTAGTAAAAAATGAACATAATAGCGTGACTTAAGTTTATATTCCCTAACCGAGATGTGACAGTTCGACACTTTAATCACTAAACCTCGGGGACAACTCGTATATTTTGGAAAGGTTATTAAACTACAAACTTACCGTATCTCTGCGAAAGTCATGCTACAAAAAGAAAAAAAAAAACCCAAAACCAACTGAGATCAATCTTCTATCTTCTGGCTTCTTTACAATCCCAGTAACCATCTCAAGTTCCTGTCAACTTCATTTATGAGTATTACATCTTTTGGATGCAGATGTCCGAGTAGGTAAGAGAGTCACGGTTTTGTTTAGTTTTGGTTTAATGGAATACCAGCCTTTGTGTGTTATGTAAAGCCAAATCGATCAAAACAAAAGTGAAATGATGTAACCTATTGTTGACGGGATGAAGTAGTTCATATCTTTTCCGAGGGTGTTCGCCTGAAAGTGAGCGGAATAGCACACGAGCGGATTCCTAAGTGAGGTTCTTCCAATAGACTCCTACAGATGGACACTCTAGTTTGGGCCACACAGTAAAAAACTGTCTTTCATCTGTGTGAACTATTTGCCGTCTAAAGGACTTACCGAGTGCAATGGCCAATAGGAATGGAAGGTGAGAAAGAGATTTGTTACTACGTCTTGAGGATGTGGATCATTGATTAGACTTTTTGACTTATTGATCTATCTATTAATTTACTTATATACTTTTACTTGTTTGCAGAATTAAATTTTGAGATGAAATTTACGTCGAATGATGTTCGACGCAAATGATTTATTTTGAAATCCTGGGTTACATAGATGAACAAGGGAGGAAAATATGTTGAAAAATAAATATATGTTGTGAAAATAAAGACATGATTAAGCTGTTATTATTGATTGGCCCAGTTTCCTTTAGTAAACATAACGCAGCTGCTTTGCCGGTGTAATTGCAGTGTAAGTTTCGTGGGTGGCATGCTAGACAGAAGGGGTGTCATACATAATGCGTAGGCGGTTGGTGTAGCCACGAGAACTGCGTGGGTGTCTGGGAAATTATCTAAACCAGGGAAGATTTCGATCGCAATGTGAGTCGACCCGTGAGAACGTAGAAGACCGACTGAGGAGCATCTAGACGCTACATCACTCCGGGCGCTGGCCTTGTTTCAGGCTGTCCAGTATTGGGATGTAAAGAAAAGACTGAGCTGACCTGACTCGTGAGAATAGATAGGCATGGATAATCTAAGATGATTCGATGCCTTGAAATAGCCCAGACAAGACTGGTGAGAGTAGAAAAGCAAATAGAAAAAAGATGATTCTGTACCTTGAGATGGCCCTGATGAAACTGGTGAGAGTAGAAAAGCAAATAGAAAGAAGATGATTCTGTACCTTGAAATGGCCCTGATGAGACTCGTGAAAGAAGAGAAGCGAAGATGACTGAATACCTTGACATGGCTCCGTACGAGGCTCGCAGAATTCGAGAAGTGAGTAGAAATTAAGATGATTCGGTGACTTGAAATAGCCCTGCATTAGTCTCCCGAAAGTAGAACGAAGAAGTAACTGTTCACTAAAGAATTGTATCTCGCCCTGTGTGTACATCTCAACCGTCTTTGACTCATTCCTTCATTCTAACATTTCGTCCATTTTCGGTAATAAAAAGAAAAGAAAAGAAGCAGATTATGTTTTTATACATCAGAGTTGCTATCATTTCTTCCCTGTGTTCAACATTATACTATTTGCCAAACTAAAGCAAAAGAACCCAGTCTGCCCAAAAATTCATCCATAACTGAAAAGAGAATAAATAGATTCATGTCTTTCCGAGGGGCATTAGCGAGAAGTCAAACACAATCAGTCTAGTCTAATTTTTTTTACCGAAAAAAATCGATTCTATTTCCAGGTACAATTGTAAAATACAGCTTGGCTGACAATATGAGACAAGGTAAAAATTCCACGGTGCCGTCACAAAGAGATGCACCGAAAGAGTGTGACCTGTGAACTGCATGACAATTTTTTCCGCTCGATGACGATCAAACATGCCATTCCAAAGACGGAGGAAGTTGCATATTCCGTTGGCCAGTTATGGGAAGAGATTGCGTAGGCGAGCTTGGCTAACAATATGGGACAAGGTAAAAATCTCAGGGCGCTGTCACAAAGTGAAGCGCTGGAAGAGGGTGACGTGTGAACTGCATGACAATTTTTTCCGCTCGATGACGATCAAACATGCCATTCCAAAGACGGCGGAAGTTGCATATTCCGTTGGCCATTTGTGGGAAGAGATCGTGTAGGCCTGTAGGCGTGTCCATATCTCCGCGTGGGAGTTTGATGGGAATATAAGGCCGATGAATTGAACGGAAGACAGAAAAATTTCGCTGCTCACGCAAGCTTGTCCTGTCGTTGCCCCGTGTGCGTTTTCTCGACCATCGTCTACTTACATCGTCTACTTACACAGAAGAGTCCAGGCCTCATAGACGAGCGATTCCAATACCTCTCGTGATTGCTCCTACTTCACACAATCGTCCGTCGAAAAAATAAATACATATTTTTATATATATTACGTGTTGTCGTTTGTTTGGCCAGAGCAAAACGTAACATGATAACCGTCACGCTACATCGAGATTGGAGTGCGGAAAGACTTTTAAAGTTTTAACTTTGAATTCTGAAAACCACTGTTCTTTTTACCTTTTTTAAGGAGCTTTTACATTTTGACATTTTGAAGCCTAGTAGACAACAGTTAGAATCTTGGAGAGATCATAATTACTTATTTCTAATTCATCTGCTTGACTGATGTTGCAAATTAACATTCCACTGACCATAAAAAGTAATAAAGAAAATATTACCGGTTTATAAGGCTTCATCTAAATTACAAAATATTACATATCTGTAATCTTTGTGTATAGGAATAGTTATATGGTTGCAGATAATTATTTCTAGAATTATTTCTGGATATAGAACAGAATATTGCCGATGGAGTTAGGCTGCGTATCCAGAGGGGGATTGCAGATAACGAAAGAAAACATCGGAGAATGCCTTTAAGAATTAAGCGCAGCAAACGAGTTTATTTCATAGTCGTGACAAAGAACACCAAGCTGTGGGGAATATTGAGAGATGCCAACACACACACACACAAGTACTTGTATGTGAGCAGGTATTTGTATGTGTGCATGTGTGTGTGTCTGTATTAACTACAACTTAGAGAAAAATATATTCATTTGGTTTCAAAATCCTTGTTAAAAGAACATCATTGAAATGTGACTATTAAACATCTGTGATATAGTAAAGTGAAATTGGCGAGCTTAGTCGAGTGCGACCAGAAGGCTCCCTTTCCAATAGCTACTACACCGAGGTGTAGGAGAGAGCATTACTACTTTCCTTGGATTGCTCCACTTTACCCTTGATACATACCTTATATCGCTGAGTATTAGGCAAGGAGGTACCAAGTACCATTTTTAAAATCTTTGGTATGACGCAACACGGGAATGAACCCAGGTCTTCCCGACCATGAGAGAACACTCTACCCATTAGACCAGTGAGCCAGTTAAAGGCACTCCGGAATAGCGAGACTGCTTTTTCAGCATCTAAACTAATTCTTGGGTCATTATATCATAAAATCTATTTAGAAGAAGTGTGGATTCATTGCAGAAAAACCTATCGCAATATAAAACGACATGACAAGAGAAAATTTCACTCTAAATAAATTAAGAAATCTAAATAGAACAACTTGAATAATATTCATAAAAGAAATTGTATACCAACAATCTTCACTGATTTCTGGATGTAGATATTACTTTCTTATATTGTATTGACTTTTCTGGGTTTTTTTTTTTTTTAACAAACAAAATATATCATTAAATTTGTTGCATTACCCATAAGAGATTACAAATTAATGATGGTCTGGTCGTCATGAGAAGCAAATCATCATCATCATCATCATCATTATCATCAACTACAACAACAGCAAAGCAATAAAATCAACCAAGCAAAGAATAACAAAAAAGAGAACAACAAACATCAGTTTTTAATGAGATTTCTAAATATTTTTTTTTCTTTTATTGAACATAATCGCATGTCAATTCGTCTAGGTTTATTTTATGCGCAAAGATTTGAGAACACCATTCGTTTAAGGTTCATATTTACATTTTTGTGCAGTTGTTTTTAAGAGTTTTCTGAACCATGGTCCAATCAAATATAAATAATTTTTAATTAAAAATGACTCATAAATAGGACCCTAACAGGTACTAAAGATCCCGGTCAGAATGGAAATAGGAGTAGTGAAAGGATATTCCACATTCTCTAGATGTCTAGCTCTGGGCCCTCACCATTACATGCAATTTAGTCTCATACCCAGGACCCTTTTCTGTAGAGGATACAAAAAGCATATTCGATGCTCCGTTGACAGAACCTTTTTCTCTCTTGCGGTTATGGAAAAAGTGGAATACGAAAATCACATTAGATATTTTTCGTTTAGAAGACATGCTATTTCAAAGTCAAAATTTCGAACTTTATCTTTAATGATCGTTTAATAAACCTTGCTAATTCTTTTTTTCATGTGGAATCTCTGCGACACTTCTTTCTATTTTTTGAACCATTTATGTTGTGATTTAAAAGATTCTATCGATAGATTATCATCATTTCAATGGACAAATTATGCAGTTCAATGGACAAATTATGCAGTTCAACGGACAAATTATGCAGTTCCCTTTGAAATGTTTAAACTAGTTTCAGACTGTATGGTTAGATATTGTTTCATCTGTCTCTTTACTAAATTCTGGAAGTAACTCTGATGGTTTTGATAACCCAGTTTCAGATAATGTTTCAAATCTTATAGAATCTTACCACTTGTATCTACCATTACAAAAAATACAACTGAAATTCTAATGATATAATTTATAATTATAATAACATTAAGAATAAAATGAAGCAACGGTCATTAGATATGTATGAAGCAGTAGATTTCGGAGTAATCATAACCATATTTATCCAACCTGTCCGATCGGGTAGGATATGACACAAGGTCATTTTAAAGCGAAGTTGTACAGGTTGTAATTCAGATTTTTCCTTCTCCTAGACTAGTTGCCTCACCAAGGCTGAAGAACCTAGTATGCCCTACTATTTACCCATAGCTGGAGGGAGAATAATTGGATTCATACCTTTCCCAAGGGTATTAGTGCTATGTGAAATGCAATTCGTCTCGTCAAGGATTTGCACTCGTGTCGTCGTGTCCGTTTCCTACGACGATAACTAGTACACCACGGGCATCGCGGAGTAATAATCGAAAATAATATGGTTACACTTTAATAGTTAAATTAGATGTATTGAAATTTGTGGGAGGAAGATAGATTAATAGAAATAAGATAACGGTTGATAGATGTTCTTCGTGTTGAAATACAAGGAGTTCGGGCGAGATTAGGTAATTTTTATATCTTCTTTTTTCGGGAACAGCTCGACCTATTTGGCAAAAATCAAATGGCGTTTGAGATTACAAACATTAAATAGATTAAGGAAAATTTAGCAGTCAGAGAACTGAAAGCCATCTGATTATTAGAAAAGAGTTACCTGTATCTTCATTATTCACGCCGGGTATCAAAATGCTCTGTGAACAGTTTAAAAGCTGTGTGACGTGGCATGGAGAACTGCAACGTAGACAACGAATCAAGTGTCCACCAAATGCCGGACAAGTTGATGGAAAATCTGAACCAGGAAATAAGGGTTTAATTGTGAGAAATAGGAATAAGAGTGGCCATGTAAAGCTGGCCCTGTAAAAGATACACAAGGGAACTTCTAACAGGAAAGGCCAAAATGAACCGCTTAATATAGATAAGGAAACTCTTGAACTAACTGAGTCATCCTGTTTTCCTGGGGATAATTTGATTTATCCCCGATGAAAAGAACGGCCAGAACCACTTGCACAAGACTTAAATCAACTGGTAGGTTGACTACACTCCATGTGATGTGTAACGTATCATGACAATCAAGTTCCTTTAAACAGTGATTATTTTTGGATGAGCCTCTAGTGAGGATGTGTATATGATTAAGGTATATGTCAGGTGCGCACACCCCTGACGACTGAAGTTCAACCGATGGAAATCCCTGCAAAGTTTTGCCTAAGATAAGACTATCGATACTTTTGGTCCATATTCTCGATAAGTTTTGGCTCAGCTAAATTTGGGGGAAACACAGGATGGGGCGAGTGCATTACTAACTATACACACCCAACCGAGATCCGTGTGACTTTTCTTGTTCTTGAGAGGAAAATTCACCACGAGTGTTATATTATAGAAAAGGAAAGTAGATTAAAATATTTAAATCAATGATATAACTTATTTCTAAGCCATGAAGAGAAAGATAGTATGGAATGTTCCAATTTTAACGAAAAACATAAAATAATCTTGTAATTTGCATTCTAAAAACAAAAATCAACTGAAGCCTTGATATGCAAAAAAGTCTACAGTTATAAAACATCTCTTGCAGAACTCAGAAAGCGATTGGCCATTCCAAACTGGGAGGTAACATAGCAAAACATGGAAAACTAAAAATGTTTATCACAGATCTGAAAGAAATCGACTGTGTTAAATGTGATTTATATACAGAAAAGCTAAAAAAAATCACTATCACACACGCAAAAGAAAATGAGGTTAAAGTGAGCAAAAGAGAAACAATCATGATGTGTGGACAGTTGGATGAAAGTGATTTTCAGTGTTGAATCAAGAGTCTTCAGTTGCTGAAGCGATAATCTAACTGGTTTAAGTAATGTTTTATGAAGCCACAATGTTCTGAGATCTGAAAACATTTGGGGGAGGGGGTTCTGTAATTAGATTATTTACTGTTAGGTAAAAAAAATATATGAACGCAAGAAGGTGTGCTAATTCCATAATTCTTGTCAGGGTTGGTAGATCTTAATCAACAATTCCTTTTGAATCCAATGAAATAGTTGACCTTTATTTCCTGAAGAGTCAAGTTGAGAAGTTGTAAGCTGCTTTAAATTTATACGTTAGTTTCTTCATTTTGGATAGTCGCAATATATAAATTAGCACTGACCTTCCAATCCAAAATAACTTTTTCTTTCTAGAACAAGAATAGAAAAGCAAGTGTTTAAAAACCTTGATCATTGTTCTTTTCGGTCAGGCCATGTCGAACACATGTGACACCCATCCTCTACTTCCAGATATTTTTCCTCAGTGCGAAAATGATTGATTACATTTACGTGATCGCATGAACAATAAAGAGTTATGTCAATTTCACACTCACTTCTATGATTTCTTTACTATTAACCATTGTGGACGTTTGTATCAACTACTTCTAAAGCAATTTAAAATATACTCACCGGGTTTTTTTCAGTATTTCAAGTCTCTTAAAGATTTTAAGTTTTTCTTTCCCATTCAACGTTTCTACTTTGCGAATAAAATTGATTTTCATTCAAAATTTCATTCATTCTTCTGCAAAAAAAAACTATCCTCTATATTTTTTCATCTGTTTTGTATTTTAACATGTTTTACACGCATTATAATAATAATGTTTGTTAAAGCAATATATATATATATATATATATATATATATATATATATATATATATATATACTTGTATAATTTAGGATAGACACAGAGTGAACTGTGCTTGGTGATTGTCAGAAATATGTGTTCATCACTTAGATTTGGCAGGATGATCACATAGAAAAAAAAGTGTCAGTCGCCAAGCACTATTGACGTTGTGTCTACGCTAATGTAACTTAGTTATTCATGCTCTGCACTGAAACTGAGCACATTTTAATTATAAAAGAAGCAAACAAAATCATTATGCACACACACACACATATATATATATATATATATATAGATGATGATGATGATGATGATGGTGATGATGGTAATTTTGTCCTTTAGTTAAAATCATCACCACTTTTTTTATTTGGCCAAAGTGACTTCCGCTACACATCGCTACACATATATTCATGAGACAACCTCAAATTTGCCACGTTGAGTATATATCATACACACATACAGACTAACAATCAGATATACGACCACATACAACAATACTCAAATATAATCCACACACACACACACACACACAGGGTTATACGCAGTTCTAACATAAGCATTCTTTTGACTGTATTTTTTTTTATTTTCTTCATTTTCTTCAAAATCTTTCTTTCTCTGCCTGATGATTGTCGTATAAAAACGGTATGAAACCAGTGGCCACAGATAAGCATCCATGCATTTAAATATATATATATATATATGTGTGTATATAAATGATCCCCACTCTATTTTGACATATTAGTAAAAATATTTGTATATATTCTGATCTATTAGCATTACCATTTATATTTGTTCATATCCATGTCCGTCTTTATTTTAACTGTTGATAAACTAAAATCTCAAAAAATTAGAGTAATTGGCATATTAGAAGTTTTTTTTTCGATTTCTCTCCTTTGTAGAAATAGGCCTTACTTGATAGTGTGTGTAAGAAATCATATATTGTTAAGTGGGGCATAGCCGAGGCTGCTACGGAACTTGGAAATTATTTAATACTGGTTGATAAATGAATGGTTGTTGGAGGTCAAAATGATACGACACTTTATCTCAGTGTGGAAACATACTTTAGCCTTTTCTCAGGCAACAGTAGCAAGTGTATCCTAGAAATATGTGAATTTTGGACATAAATAAACCGTTTGGGAAAATTGAGAGCATCCAATTGCGATTTAAAACAGGAACGATGGCGACTGGCAATGATAATACTCCCCCAATGACGAACATTGCATCTGATCACATTCCAATTCATCATTATTGCAGTTCATCCTATCAGTCAACCCACAGTACAATATGTGCTATATTCTATGGGGTTTTATTGTTATTGATCAACGGAATTACCATTATAGATAGCACATCATCAATTATTTCATCTCAGTTGGGATGTTACATAAAGGGATGGCACTGCAGTTCAGAAGGAAATCGGTTTTTTATGGAAGAGAAAGTTACTAAGACTACGCCTCTGATTTAGAATACAGAACTTTTCTTTTCCTTGACTGGTTTATCAAACTACAACACAAGAGAACCAATCTGTCGTTTTACTTACTTCTAGCATTGGTTGAAGAGATGGTTTCATGCCTTTCCTATTGCCGAGTAAATTTCCTATAGTTAAAATCGTTATACTATACGCTCCTCGTGGAACGTAAGCAAAGATAAGGAAATAACATACTTTTCCATTATCTAAATATCTTTCTTAGATCATGCTTGCCACCTGCCTCCTATCATGAAAACTATCCAAGTTAGACGAACCAGACATGCAGGACGCTGCTGGAGAAGCAGGGACGAACTCATAAGTGATGTACTCCTATGGACCCCCACATATGGCCGAGCAAAAGCAGGACGACCAGCACGAACATACATTCAGCAACTATGTGAGGATACAGAATGTAGCCCAGAAGACCTGCCAGAGGCGATTAACGATAGGGAAAAGTGGCGAGAGAGGGTCAGGAAAATCCGTGATACCAGCACCACATGATGATGATGATGATATATATATATATATATGATAAAAAATAAATATATATCAGATATGTATATATATTTAATTCATAGAATTTAGTCTGCGACCCCTGGGTTTCATGGAGATTTTTGCAAAACAACAATCATCAGGCAGTTAAGAAAATGAAATGAATCGAAAATCGAAAAAATACAGTCTTATGAAGCACTTGGTCCGACACAAACCCACAAAGTGATTTAGTGACAACCAACACTGTTATATATATATATATATAAGAATCCTTTTAAATCCTGAAACAAGAATGTTCCCTTTCTTCAGAGAAACGTGATCTCTAAGACATTTGAAGGATTTCTGAGTTTTAGGATTTGCAAGATAAGCAAGAGTGTACTTCTCCATCATTAAACAGAAAGAAATTTTGAATTGAGAGAAAAACAAGAGAGAACCATTTATAATCAGCCCATGAGAAAATAAGATATTTATATAATAAAAATAATTAGTAGACGATGTCTGCTATGAATATTGATAAGACAGACACAAATAAGTGATATTGAAGATGTCGATAGAGTATATTCAATGTATATTCTTAAGTAAATTTAAAATGACGTCTATAGAGAATATACCCGAATGAGTTTGATGTTTTAAAAAAAGAAAAAAAAGTAGTGCAGCAGACACATTATGATAAAAACAAGAAAACTTCTTTTTAAAATAATTGTAAACAGAAATGCATTCAAAATTAAGAACAGCCATGAGTTGGATTATTTTGCAGTTTTCTATTTGCATTAGCTGATGGTTTTTCACTGGAGTTTAAGTGACAGCAAATCTCAAGTCTCCAAAACTCTTCATAGTAGATTAGTCGATCTTAATAATAAGGTCATTTGGATGGTCTCCGCACGTCCTATTATTTCGAAGTCCTCCAGTTCCTTTATCAATCTTTTAGACGTACCGAGCGAACCAATTACAATTGGTATCAACGTCACTTTCATGTTCCAATGTTTTTTTTCAGTTCTCAAGCAAGGTCTAGGTACTTATCTTTCTTTTCTCTTTTTTTCAGTTTTGCGCTGTGAACTACAAAGACCACTGTTCGACAGTTTCTCTTTTTGTTGTTATTCTCTATCTCTAGGTCTGGTCGTCTAGCCTAAATTAGGCGGTCTATTTGTATCCTAAAATCTTAGAGAATTTTGTGCATCTCATTTTTCAGGACTGATTCTGGGTTGTGCATATACCATTTGTTCGTATGGTCAAATTTAATCTTCTTGCACGATTCCCAGTGGATCACCTTGCCCACCCAGTCGTGTCTAGTCTTATACACTTTTTGCGCTAACTTACTGGAAAGATCAAAGATCAAGATTTGCTTTCTTTTATTTTCAATCCGTGGTTCGCTGGAACAGCAAAATTCATTAGAAGACAAAATTCTTTTTTTTTTAATAAACATAATGTCAAGCCTTTAATCCTGTTGCCCCGTCTGTTGGGGCTGTAGAATACAGCGACTGCTTCTTTGCAAAGAGCTAAGACCCCTTCCAACGATTGTCCTGGATATGACACTAAACAATCTGATGGTGAGGTTCCTGCAATGCTGGAGCAATGGGGAATGCGAAGTAACCAAACTATTTACTTATGTTAAACTGAATTGTTTGAAATAGAACTGTTTTGTCATTTAACTGCTTGTAAAGAAAAACTATACTTATAGTAAACTGAATTCTGTGAAATTTAACTCGGCATAAAATGACCCAAAAGGGTAAAACAAAAAAACCAACCAACTAACTAACCAGCCATCAAGTCTAGATTGAGTCATCTCTTTGTATATTAAAATCCTAGAGAATATTAGGCATCTCATTTTCCAGGGTAGATTTTGGTTTGCGTATATAACATTAATTAGTATGGTTAAATTTTAATCTTTTGCACAATTCCCAGTGGATCACCTTTCATAACCGGTTATACCTAATCTTGCACTCTTTTTTTACTTTTGCTGCTTCACTCATTATATGCTTAACCATTTCATCTCTGAATCTATATAATCTATATTTGCTATTCTGTTGTCTATTTTTAATTATCATTTCATTCCTTGTGAGTCACTTGCTCCTTGTGATATTTAATGGTGTATGAGTGATAGCAAGTTTTCTCAAGTCTCCAGAACTGTTCTCAGTATTCTAACCGATCTGAATGATGCCGTAGTTTGGATAGTATCGATTTGCCCCACGATTTCTAACTCTTTCTGTCCTCTTTCCAGTTCGTTGCGGATTGTTCCAAGTGCACCAATCGCAAGAAGTATTACCGTCACGCTTATATTCCACAGCTATATCAGATCTCTGGCAAGATGTAAACACTTATCTCGTTTTCCGTTTTCCTTGATCCTTACTTTGCGGTCCGCTGGGACGGAAAAATTCGCTATAACGCTCGGTGATCCGTTTGTATTTGAAAAATCCCAGAAAATATTATGTGCCTCAGTTATTATTATTATCATTCACTCATTAGAGCATTTCACATCAGCATTAGCTGATGGTTTTTTACTGGAGTCTGAGTGACAGCAAGTCTCCTCAAGTCTCCAGGATTCTTCTCAGTATTCCAGCCGTTCTCAATAATGCTGTCGTTTGGATGGTTTCCACCCGTCCGCCAACTTCCAAGTCCTCCAGTCCCTTTAGTAATCCTTTAGTTACTGTTCTAAATGCACCAATTACAATTAGTGTAATTGTCACCTGCATGTTCCACAGTTTTTTCAATTCTCTAGCAAGGTCGAGGTACTTATCCCTCTTTTCTCATTCTTTCAGTTTTATTCGGTGCTCAGCCGGGACAGCAAAGTCGACTATTTTACCAGTTATCTTTGTTTTTTTGTTGATTATTATTAAGTCTGGTCTTCTGGTCGGGATTAGGTGATCCGTTTGTATGTTAAAGTCCCATTCCCTGAGAGTTTTTAACACTAGTTTTAACTGGTGGTTTTTCACTGGGTCTGACTGTCAGAAAGACTCTTCTGGTCTCCATTACTCTTCTAAGTATTCTAGTTGATCTCAACAGTGTTGCTGTCAGGACGGTTTCTTTGCTTCATCTACTTTTCAATTCCTCCAGTCTCTTTTCCAAGCTTTTGGAGATCGTCCCAAGCGCACTATCTACAATTGGGATCAATATTACTCTCGTGTTCCACTGCTTTTACAGCTCTCTAGCAAGATCCAAGTATTTGTCTCTCTTTTGGTTTTCTTTCATTTCTTTTTCGCTATAATTCGTAAGAATACCCAAATCCCTCATTTGTCAAGTAATTTTCTTTTAATTAAGACTAGGTCATGTAATTTGAATGGAATTAGGTGATCTATTTTTATCTAAACAGTGTGTAGAGTGTTCTCCAATGGCCCAAGGGACCTGGGTTCAGTCCCAGGTCGAGTCATACCAAAGATTTTTAAAATGGTACTTGATACCTCCTTGCTTAATACTCATCATTATTAGGTACGTATCAAGGGTAAAGTGGAGTAATCCGGGGAAGGAGAAGAGCCCTTCCCTACACCTCGGTGTAGAAACTATTGAAAAGGAGGCTTCGGGTCGCCTTCGACTACGGTTGCCAACTTTACTTTCTATTTTTATGTAAAAGTTCCTGAAAATTTCATGAATCTCATTTTCTCAGACAGATTCTGGTTTGTGCATATACTATTTCTCAACATAATCAAATATTAATCACTTGCACAATTTTCAAAGTATCACCTTTCTAGCACAGTCATATCTTCTCTTGGATTTTTTATTATTTCTTAGTCTTCACATGTTCTGTCACAAATGTTAATCTCCCATTATTTATCAATATAACCAACTCTGCAATTAATCACGGTCACACACAGACACACACAAACACATACGCATATATACATATACATATATAGTCCGAATACTCTTGATAAGCACCCTGTTTTGGTACCTATGAACATATTGATTTGGATATACGATCAATTATTTTCATCAATCTATACTACACGTTCAATTAATTTTAACTAAATGAAAACAAGTTTCATATTGTTATACCGTTTTAACTGAAGTATATATATACAGACACACACACACACACACACACACACACACACACACACACACACACACACACACACACATATATATATATATATATATATATATATATATATATGTATATATATTAGGGTATGTGTCTGAGTACGCAATCAGATTTAGTAAACTGTCTTTTCTCCTTTTCTATGCCTGCATATGTTTTCATAAGTGTGTACAGCTTGTGTGTGAACATTTAGCCTATTAACGTGATTGGAATATTTTATGATCGATAGGCCTTAGGCAATCGATTACATTCACAGAGGAAATAGCCTCCTCAAATAAGATCCAATTTCTCACATGCACATCTTGGCTATCAGGTGGAACATTGCAGTGTTCACGTGACTTGCAGTTAGGCAGTCCCAATTTCCTATAAACTTAATTTTCTTCGTGTGTAAAGTAATCTACGAATCTAAACAGATTGAAATTTTTTTTATGTATAGTTACCTGCGTTAATTTCTCTCCGTATAAAGCCAGCTGAGAAGAAATGTTGATGTGAGATTGTGTTGCGACAATCATTCGTGAAAGAAAAACATACCTGCTTTGAAGTTTAGAATTAAATATACGGGCTTTAGTTGAAAGATTTACAGTTCGTGATACTATGGAAGATATAATCCCTTCTTTCACCCAGCCGTTTATATATATATATATATATATATATATATATATATATATATATATATTATGAAATAAGATATAAAACTCTCCTCGGCTGACTCAGTAATCAACAAGTCTTACCTTTCAAGTGAATTAATATATTACTCTATTTAATACTCTTTTTGAATCATGTGATAATTACACGGTTGATATGTGGGGCCAAATTGTAAAACGAATACTTTCTCTCACGGCAGCATTTCGATACGATAGCAAATCCAGTCTTTAATTTAGCAAATGATTCGAACGCGAAAATCGTACTTTATCGTATTTTAATCATAACTATATATATATATATATATATATATATATATATATATATATATAAGGAATCTCAATTTTCGTGATATAAAATTTAGTGGGTGAGAAAAGGTGGCAATCGACAGGGTGACATGCATATAACCCTGCTACCACGCGCAGGACGTAACAGAAGGTCAATTTTGTAGCTGTGTTCAGCTGGTTTGAATTCAGTATTTTCCTTCTCCAAGACTGGTTGCCAAGTTGATATTAAAAACCCAGGTCTGCTCCACTATTTACTTTTTGTTGGACAGAGATTCGTTCGATTCATACCTTCCTCTGAGGTATTAGAGCGATGTGAAATTCAAACAGCCTCGTCTAGGATTTGAACTCTGATTGGTGTGTACATTTTCTATGAATACAATCATTACGTTCAAGCAAATCAGTCAAAATAGTTTAACTTATTTGGTAATCGAGATTTTGTCAACATCAGTAAAGAAAAAAAAAAGAATGCCATAGGACATTAAAAATAGTTATAAAGTAAATCAAACATTTAACAATAAATCAGAGTTTGGCATTAAATTACGCTTAATGAGTTGACATGCCATTAAAAAAACACCCCAATCATTATAGGATGTGTTTAGTTTGGTTATTGTTTAATGACATATCAACACTTGAGGGTTTTTTAATGCTATCTTTTTTTTTTGCATATAAGATTTACACGCGAATAGTTTTCGGTAAATATTTTTATTTCTAAACGGATTGTTTTAGCACGAGAAAAAGTTTATAAGATAATTCAGATTTATAGACTATGTTTCGTATATGGTTTTATTTTGTAGAGGTATCTTAATATATATATGTATATATATATATATGCGATAAGTTTCCAGATTTTTTTCGTATCGGCACTTTTGTTGATAGTTCACACATGAAACTCTAGCCTCCTTTGAAGTAATCTCCTCCCGCTGCAATGCGCTTTCTGTACCGTTCCAACAATTTCTGGAAGGCCCCATAGAAGTCTTTTTGTGTGATCATGTCGATGACCTTCGTCACAACCTCTTTCATCTCCTCAATTGTCTTATAACGACAGCCTCTGAGCTAAGGGAATAACCGAAAGTCACAGGAAGCAAGATCTGGACTATAGGGACGGTGAGGAAGTGTCTTGATGCCCATATTTTTCATTTCACATTCGATCTACGTCGTTTATTAATGCAATTATCGTTGAATGATACAAACTGAAAGAGATGACAAAAATATCCTTTTTCAGATTAGTCAATATTTGTTTAATTTTCGAACTACGAACAAGGCAGATGTAGTGTTGTCAGAGATGACTGCTATATCGTTAATGGCTCTTCGTCGCATAGTGCGACAAATGCAAATTGTTTTTTTTTTTTGTGTAAGGACTATTCGCTGTCTTATTCTGACCTTTCAGTATCTGAGACCGTGGAAGTTGGAAGAAATTTTTTAAAAATATATAAAGAGACACCACAAGTACAGCAATTTTTTTCATTTTTCATGAAACAGTCCCTTCTCGCATTCTTCAGAGCAAATGTTATTCTCCTCACACCCCAGCAACTCAAAGAGAAAAAGAGACCGAATCACGAAATCCGTGATATGTACAGGGTCATTAAATAAGTTTCCAGACTTTTTTCGTATAGGCACTTTTATTGGTAGTGTACACATGAAGCTCTAGTCTCCTTCGAAGTAATCTCCTCCGGCTGCAATGCACTCGTTGTACCGTTCCAAAAACTTAAGGAAGGCCCCATGGATGTCCTCTTGTGTGAACGTGTCAATGACCTTTGTCACAGCCTCTTTCATCTCCTCAATTGTCTCATAACGACAGCCTCTGAGCTTAGGGAATAAGCAAAAGTCACGGGGAGCAAGGTCTGGACTATAGGGAGGCTGAGGAACTATCTTGATGCCCGTCTTGTTCAAATAGTCTGTGACAAGGATGGAGTAGTAAATTGGTGCATTGTCCTGGTGGAAATGCCACTGACCCGATTTGAAGAGTGTTCGCCTCTTCCCAAGGAATCTCTTCCTGAACTTCCTTAAAACCTCAACATAGTAACCCTAACCCTAACCCTTTGGCCAATCACCTCTGGTGTACTGACTTCCTTACTCCTGCCACACCTCTCATCATCCCTCACAGACTCTCTGCCTTACTTGAATCTCTTATGCCACTCAAAAACTGATGCTCGATTCATGCAAGATGCCCCAAAAGGAGTCTGAAGCATTCCATCGCTTTCTGTGGCATTTTTCCAAGTTTAAAACAGAATTTTATTGCATATCGTTCTTCTAAAATGTCCACTCGTCCAGATTGCATTTTTGAAATTCACCAGCTGTGACAACCAGGCTTTAGTAGGGTGTATTCCAATTGCTGCTGAAGCGGTTCATTTGAAGCTGAAATCATAAAAATTAGTCAGTAATCTCATAATATATATAGCAATAACATACCGAATTTTCAAGAGTTTTCGACCATTTTAAATGCCTGTACAAATAAGTCTGGAAACTTTTTGAAGGCACCGCGTATATATTCTGAACTTAGGTTAATAATTATGTTGTCATGTGAATAGTCTTATTTTCTACGCTCGTAGGTTGATTTAGGGTTTTTGCATTATTGTATCATAATCCATGGAAGTTACTTTGTTGTTATTATCATTTTTTATAACATGTGAAAATGGTCCGTAAACTATGAGCTTCAAGCGTTCTCACGCATTTACCAACTAAAATTCTTGAGAATATACACATTATAAAGCAAAAATATATTAGATTTAGTGTTTATATAACCTTAAAAGCATAGCTAAAATTAATAGCAATTCCCCAAGTCTAAAACTACAATTCCTTGATAGTTCTTTGTCATAGTAGTTCCAATATCGGAGAGCATAAGACAATCTCTAATGTAACAGTCTTTTTGGTTCTCGCTTGATTGATTGATTGATTGGTTGGTTGATTTGAACCGTATATCACTTCTCTAGAGTATGTTATGCTTATAAGTTAGAGAATCACGTTCATTGTATCTTTATACATTATTCGTTTAGTTGTTTCTTGAAATTTGTTTATTTGCTTTGCACACGCTCCCATCTAATGGAAATCTACTTGACCTCTAAATGGGGCTCTAATAGTTACTGCCACTCCTGGTCAGAGTAGATGTTTGATTGATAGTCAACGGTTTTTTCACAATCTCCTGACCTGAAGCACTAGAACCTCACCATCAGATGAATTTTAGAGTCATTTTAGGTGGTTGTTAGGGGTTTTTGCCTCTCTGCTGGGGGTACAGTAAGCAAATTATACGCCTCACCGATAAGATGGTTTGATTCGTGTGTGGCAGGCAGTTTAATGTTCCCCTGATCTTTCTCGAACGTGAAATATCTACTTGCGTTTATGCTTGTTGGACTAATTTTTAACAGTTGTAAACACTCACAATTACCGTATTTTATTTTTTTTTTTTTTACTTTATTTATAATTGGATTATAAGCTGACCAAGTTAGGATTGTGTTCATTCGGGCTGAGGCTGATTAGATTCTTCATTCGTTGTTGTATCTTGTGATGCCTTACAAATAGCATCCCTAAGCTTCTTATGTAAGATTCTTTGGCTGGTGCTAAGCAGGAAGATTTTCCCATTAATTCAGCTCAACGGAAATCTAAAATATCTTCTCATACAAAACGACTATCTTTGCCGTGTAAATAGTAATGTGGACTGGATATCTAAGCCTGTTAAAGTAAAGAATAGTATAGTATATAACTAATGTCCTCATTATTTATAAGATTCTTTTGTCTGCATTCTTAAAAAGTTTCATAAGGGCTGAGAAATATTTCCTAGTTACCGAATTGATGATGGTCCTGATATCCGTTTTATTGGGTATGAATATATGATTCTATTGTGAAGTTGATCAAAGAAAGACACGGGGAACACAAAAGGTTTGATAGAAAAACAAATATATTCTAGTAACAGAAACAAGATACGAGTGAACCTGGTTAAACAGTAGTTAGTTGATAGTAATCTGAGAGTCCAGTGTAGTAGTGACTATCCATCCACCACGCAAATAGTATCACACGTGATTGGGTCACGCTGATTGGTGCACTCCTCATCTGACGCTCTCGCTGACGTATATCTATGGAGGAGAGCGAGTCCATTATTTAGGAAATACAACAGATTCCTTCATTTTTATGGTCGTAGGAGATGAAATCTAAAAAACAGAACAATCCATGAATAGTTGGGCAGACTGGGTTATTTAGCCTTGGATCGGCAACCTATCTAAGAGAAAGAAAACTTTGAATTAAAATCAACTTCTCGCCGCTGAAAATAACCTTTGTCATATTCTGCTCGCAGTAGAGAGGTTGGGTAAATGCATTCCATTGCTGTGTTGTAAAACGTTCCTTTACAATTTACAGTATATGATAGGAAATCAATGCAATTTGCTGTATAAAGGATATATCAGTCCCTCAAATAAATTACGGAGCATTAGAAATAATACTTACATCCGTTGATTTCACTATCTCTGGTTCTAACTGAGTTTTCCAACGAGGACACATGTATTATCTAAAAAATAATCCAATTATGAATAGAAATAGAATAATAAATTTGCAGGTGAATGGGTGGTTGGTCGCTGGTTGGTTGTTTGGTTTTTATGGCATATCAGCACTTGTAGATTATTTAACACCAAATTCTGTCTGTCTGTCTGTCTCTCTCTCTCTATATATATATTCAACCAAAAATTTCCAAACGAATACTTAGGTAGGTAAAATTTTTTATAAGCAGGATTTCATTTGTTTGCACAAGATTAACCAGTTTTGAATCGTCATATTTTTTGGTACAACTCGGTCTCTCTCAAGAAGGACACAACGTCATCTATTTTGACGTTTTTAAACAGATTGGTAATTGGGTGGAATGTAAACACTATTCCGACTTTTGACGGCATTTTATTAGAGTGACTTTTTATAGTACTGATACTGGAATCTCAACATGGGAATACAATTTCATAATTTAAAAAAAAATCCAGATTGATCTGGATTATTGAGTCAGCGGAAGATTAACCTGTCTAACTGTATTTTTTGTTCGTTTATATTTACATTTATTGTGTAGTTGTTTCTTAAAATGTGTTCTTTTTACGCACAGTTATGCGATATCGAGTATTTCTATCTAATTCAGAAATTTACTCGCAGTAACTTGGTTTTAAAATACCTAAAAATAATAATCCTTAGTAAACAATTAAAGCTTCTTGTAAATATTCTTAATTAAAATGACAATAATAGGAATACTTAATAAATTTTTTTTTTATTAAATAGCAATACTTGAACCCATTTAACTTTGCGCAAACAAATGATTAATATCAAAGACAATTATCAGTGTTAAATTGCAATATATGAAACCATATGTGTGCAAATAGAACTATTTGTGTTAGCAATATTCTAAAGCATTTAACTATGTGCAAATAAGTGAGTTATATTAAAGACAATTATCAGTGTTAAATTGCAATAGATGAAACCATATGTGTGCAAATAGAACTATTAGTGTTAGCAATATTTTAAAGCATTTAACTATGTGCAAACAAATGAGTAATAATTAACAGAATTAATCATATTCAACAGATAAATTTTACAAACAAATTTCACAAACAAATGAGTTCTGAATCGTTTAAAATTATATTACCGACAAATTATTCGGTTACAAATCATATATATATATATATATATATATATATATATATATATATATATATATATATATATATATATAAACTATTTGGTATTAGATAACCTATAAAGTTTGATATGCCATAGAACCCAATCAACTAACCGACCATTAAGACTTAGTATTGAAATGATAATATGTTGTCTATGAAAATACTCCTCACTATCTTTAAACAAAGAAAAAACTTTTAATTTTTATATTTCACAAAAATAATTAAATATGGCTTAACATTACTGCTGATGAACTTGAAATGTAGCAAGTTTATCACACGATCACGTTTCGTTTGGTTTCTTAATGGTATATAACACCAGTTCCATTCTTGTAGAAGAATTGTTGCTGTTTTATTTGAATCGAGGCTGGTGATAAGCATATTTAGACCTTTCCCAAAGTGTTTAGTCGGAAAGTGAATGCAACGGCGTAAGCAGAGTTCGAACACGTTTACTAAGATGTCAAAATGCAGCACGTTATCCACGTCTTCACAGGAACCAAACGTTGGTTGGTTGGTTGGATTTTATGGCATATCAAACTTTGTAGGTTATTTAACGCTAAATCCATTTTTATGTAAATAATCAGTTCTATTTAGAACAATTCAGTTTAGCATGAGTACACAGTTTAATTGGCAAAAAAAATTCTATTTCAAACTATTCATACAATTATATATAACAGTTTAGTGTAAGTACAGTTTCAATGTCAAAAATAGTTCAATTTCAAGCAATTCAGAGAATTAATTTTTTATTTATTGCGAACTTTTTGTCCTCATCTTGGTAGTTTTTGTGTTGTTTTTTCTTTCCCTACGTTTCGGCCAAATTTCACCTCTGGTCTTCTTCAGGGGATTTACCGCGACCTCGGATAGGAATGCTGAGTCTTGTAAACATATCCCCAGTAATTCGAGCTATTCAGTTTAGACAAGCAATTCTAATTCATCTAATTCAGTTTAGTAAATGTACAGATTTTTTTTACACACTTACATGTCAGAACAGTTCTATGTTAAACAATTTAGTTTAGTATAAACCCGGTTTCAATGTCAAAAACAGTTCTATTTGAAATAATTCAGTTTAGCACGCAGTTCAAATGTAAGCACTGTTCAATAGTCAAAAACATTTCTATTTCAAGATATTCAGTTTAGCATAAATATACCGTCAGTTCTATTTAACCCATAAATAAGGCCCTATTAGGTGCTACCACGCCGGACCAGAGTGAACCTGGGAGCAATGGCAATGAAGGGGTGCTCTGTATTCCCAAGGCCCCACCATTATTGAGACCTCACAACCAGACTGTTTAGTGTTATATCCAGAACACTCGTTGGGGGGGGGTTACCCTTCTGCAGAGGTGCAGTCAGTATATTCTACAGCCCCAGCCGACTGGGTAAACAAAAACCCCAGTAGCGTTTGGGAAATCATCAAGCTAAAATCAAACATCCCAATAAAATGAGAGTTCTGCATAACTTCGAGGATCCTTTCTCTATCTTAGAATAGAAAATATGCACTTTACTTATCTATTTTGATTAGAGTTTACTCGTTTTTAGCCGATGTTGTATAAATTATTTTAAATCAAAAGAAAAGCATTTTATTACATATATAAAGAGAAAAGGAAGCTTTTTTTTAATTTCTAGCGGTAAATATGGAAATTATAAATTGGCTTGAATTGACAGAGCAGATGTATATGATTATAGCAGCAGGGTAGTATGCATCTGGTAACATAACGTATGTTATCTGTCCGGCCATATTTACTCCTTCCCATCTCAATATCTTCTTGGCCCCTTGTAACAAAATACCAGTGTCTATGTAAGAAATCGTTGTGGCATTTGTCCAACTCCCACGATGCCAAAATTCTGGCAACTAGCCATCGACTATAAATCTAGTGGCAACTGCAGTTGTTCGTTGGCGGGACATGATCGCAAAACGTCAACTGAGGCTATGGCCAAAACTAGCTTCAGGGATTGCAGTTTGCTCCGTCCGGGTGGGAAGAAGCTCGTCAATATCCTGATTCATATGCTCATCCATCGAAACTGGGATATTTATTTTGTATTGGCAACGAGCAATGTTATTGATATTTACGAGTGAGTGAAAGCCAAAGGTGGAGCTTTTGACTGGAGGCCACACAGAAGTTCTGTCTAATGTACTGAGATTTATGATGGATCAGAAAATACGCTGGTCTTGATTTTTTAAACCGACTTCATATAAAAGAGAAAATCCATAAATCTGTCCTCCTTTCGTTCTCTCTTTCTCTCTCGTTCTCTCTCTCTCTCTCTCTCTCTCTCTCTCTCTCTCTCTCTCTCTCTCTTCTCTAGTTCTCTCACAGGCCTACACACCTATGCATGCAAAGTGATAGATAGATTGATAGAAAAAGAGATCTTCATTTTTTTAAACTCGATCTCTGTCTCTCATGCACATACACATCTACAAGCAGACATGATAAAAATGGACAAATAAATATATATTTCATAGATTATATAAAAGAAATCTCTCTCTCTCTCTCTCTCTCTCTCTCTCTCTCTCTTTCATTTTCGACCTCTTTTCTGTCACAACCACGTATACATAGATAAAAAGAGATAATATACACATTTGAAACAGAAAAAAGTTTCTGGTCTCTTTCTTTTATATCTTTCTATCTCAATTTCTGTCAGTTTGTCTGTCCGTCTGTCTGACTCACTCTATCTCTCAGTCCTAAATGCATTTAAAAAGATAAATGGAAATAGATAGATAGATAGATAGATAGATAGATGTTCTTTTAAAATCGGCCATGTTCTTTTCAACTATTTTCTGCTGATCTTAAATGATAAAATTACAAATGGACAGATAGATAAATCGATTTTTAAAATGAGGAAAACTTTTCCCTCTCTCTCTCTTTCTCTGTCTCTTTCTCTTTCACACAAATTTAAAAACATTCTAAGATACAATTGGAATCTATCTATCTAGAGAGAGAGAGAGAGAGAGAAGGGGGAGAGGGGGAGAGGAGATGTACAAATATATATATATATAACCTTGGGGTTGAGCACTTTGGTGAAGGAATTGATCGTTACCACTTGTGTAATGCAAAGCTCTTCTAACGAATCGAACCCCTCCAGTATCCGATAGCGCAAAATGTAAACAAACGAAATTGAATACATAGGCATTAATTTTCGAACTGACATCGGGTCACAAGCTTGGTCTAGGAGGTATGTCATCAGACTGACGTAAAGTTAGGCGGGTTTCGATCCAGGCTTGGCGCGTCTCCTATGTCTAGCACGTTGTGGATGACAATATATACATATGTGTGTATGTATGTGTTTGGCTCCAGGATATAGGATTAGTTTG
The DNA here is from genome assembly GCA_963585895.1 of Sepioteuthis lessoniana. Lineage (NCBI taxonomy): Eukaryota > Metazoa > Mollusca > Cephalopoda > Myopsida > Loliginidae > Sepioteuthis > Sepioteuthis lessoniana. Next base: position 11,147,637 of record OY757907.1, on the reverse strand, counting down.
ACTGTTTTGTCAATTTATCAACATTAAAAATGAATATTCAAAGCCCTTGCTTTTCGCTACACTGGAACATTGGTTATTGATACGGATACACATGCAACCTAAATATATAGAAGCAAGAATCACACACAGACATATCTATATATATAATTATGAACACTTGATGTCCGTTACTTGAACTTTAATGTGAAGTGCATAATCATCAGACAGAAATATATAATTATTATTCGCCTAGGCGTTTCACTCTGATAATTGTGAAAGCCATAACTTCCAATAATGGATTCAAGTGTTCCTAATTCGAATATCATTTAGAGTTTACACTTGCTCTGCTAAGGAGGTGCCCGTGGTGTAATTGTTATCGTCGTAGGAAATGAACACGGCGACACGAGTTCAAATCCTGGACGAGACTGATTGCATTTCACATAGTACTAATACCCTTAGGAAAGGTTATGAATCCAATTATTCTCCCTCCAGCTATGGGTAAATAGTAGGACAGACTAGGTTAGGCAACTAGTCTAGGAGAAGGAAAACTCTGAATTCAAACCTGTTAAACTCCGCTTAAAAATTGACCTTGTGTCATATCCTGCCCGAGCGGAGGGGTTGGTAAATAGGACACTTCTCTGCTAAAATAAATCTTTTTTATGCAATCCATTTCTTCATTGCATTTTCTATTATATATATATATATATATATATATATATATATAGGGCTGATAATAATGCTGTCTTGGTCGTTTTTACGATTCCTCTTATTGAGGCATAATTGTTAAAGAATCTGAGCTTCATGTGGTTGATCTTCTGAGCTTGTATTACGTTTTTATTTTGCTTCATTTAATTTTATAATCTATCTATATAGCTATCTATCTATGTGTGCAAGCATGTGGGGGAGTGCATATTGATGTGTGTGTGTGTGTGTGTGTGTGTGTGTGTGTGTGTGTGCATTATAAACTATTCTTATACCGATTAAAGACTTTATTTTTTAAACTATTTAGTGTTTCTGGTGCCACGCTAAAAAATTAACATATCTCTTGAAATCACATTACCAAGAAATAGGAAAATTTATGGCTTTTCAGTTGTATAAAGAATACTCCCCAATATATATATATATATATATATATATATATATATATATATATATATATATATATATATACTGAGATGGGGCAGAAGTTCGAATCGCCTTGATACTTTTATGAATAAATTTACAATGACGTTCTATAATTAGCAGAATTTTATTTATGTCGTAATTTCTTTTTCAATAAAGAGAAATATTCAACGTGTTAGGCAAAATTGATTTAAACATCAATGGACATTCTAGAATCATTAGCGAATGAAATATTGATACTGATGCTTTAAACAACTGCATTGCTTAAACCATGTAAAGAAGATGTTTCAAAGATACTGTATACGATTTTCTTCTGATTTAATAAATGCTAGTTGATAAAATTTTGATAAAAATAGGAAAGAATGTTTCGTCTCAGAGCAATTTCGACAATAAAGCCAAATTATATAAAATCGTAATATCCATTGCAAAAGAAATGTGACAAAAATAACGGTTCTAAAAATTCCCTTAATGACGAAAATTATCAATTTCAGAAATTTAGACCATAAAGTAAAGCTGAATAATGTATCGATTCAAAATTGTTTTAGAAATAATTAATAACTCTCGGGAAATAATTTAAAATGTATATGAATTTGCTTTGTTTATGTTTTCTGGCATATCAATCTTTCTGGGTTATTTATGCTAAATCATGTTCACACACACACACACACACACACACACACACACACACACACACACACACACACACATATATATATATATATATATATAATTTTTGGGCGAATAATTTGGTGGAAACTTTATTTTTTAAATGATTTCAATATTGCTATTTAACATAAGTAATTATTTATCACTTATTCCTCTGTAGTATAGATAATTTGGACTCATCTATATTGTTTCAAATGATTGATTATAACCATCTTTTGTAAATGATTAAACAGTTCTGTCTGACTCATAAGTGAGACCCTAACAATCACTATCATTCTAGTTTATTCCATATTTCCCAAAGTTCGAGGACTGGAGCCTCACCATTAGATTCAGATTAGTCTTATATCCAGGAAATTTGTTTTGGAGATCTTACTCTTCTGCTGATCTGTCTTACTCTTCTCCTTCTCCATCCGACTGGGCGGGAAATATATATAAAAAAGTGATAATTATCATTTTTTATTTTATATATGTTTTTACTTAAGCCTTCCGTCATAAGCAGAATTTGAAACAAGGTCAGGTTAAAGTGGAGTAAAGCTGGTTTAAAAATGGCGTTTTCATTCCCCCAAGACAAGTACCCTTATCAAGCCTGAAGAGCACAGTATATCCCATTATTTATGCATAGTTGAAGGAAGAAGAGACGAAGTCATGTCTTTACAATTTAGCGCAAAGAAAAACGCTGACAGTCTCGTCCCAGATTTGAACTCGAATTATCGATTCCATTTCCCACAACAATTAATACTATGCCACAAATGCCTCAAAAAATATCGAAAAATATATCAATTATGACGTCATCTATAAAAGAAAATTTGGATATCAACAGTTCAAACTTTTATATGAAATAATGAAGGCATTTCCTCTCACTACTTAGGGGAGCAATAAGTATTAATATATCAGATAAATTTAATTCATATAAACGTATAATATTTCAGTATATTTTCCTTTTTTATATTTCTGTTTTGGCTATGAAACATTAGACAATAGTCATTCGGCAATCCGTTTGTTTTCCCCACCCCAAGCACAAATTTATCAAACTTTGATTCCGATACAGAACTGTTACCCCCTGGGTCATGCTTTTGATTAAACTGTCAATCATATTGGTCAATTGCAAACTGCGCGCCTGATTGCAAATATTGAACGACACTGAAACATTACCAAAATGCTTGGTTGTATAAATAAAAAAATATCTTCAGAATTAGATAAGTTTAAGCTGTAAGATAACTCCTAATGGAAGGGAAGAAAAATGAAGAAAAAAATATATAACTTTATGAGTGATTATTTTGTTTGCAGACAAAAAATGAACGATAAAATGTCAGATATCAGCGGAATAAATAAATTGTGAAAAATCAGATAAAACATATCTAATAAAGACAAAAAAAGATCATTTAATTCATTATGGTAGCTCATTGATATTCGATTGCTGTAGCAATAGCTACACTAGGAAATGTATTATGGAAATTGAAACATCGGTCAGAGAATTCACTTATTGTACGTGCGAGGTTTTTATGCAAATGATTTAGAAGTCATGTCTCTTAAGACTCCCTATAGATGTACTGGCCATATATATTACAACTGGTGACTTTAATGCGAAGACAAGGGTTGACTACCAGGAAGCCTGTCTGAGACTTTCTTTATATTTGGTACCATCATACATCTTAGTGAATATATTTTAAACAAACACCATCACTGAATATCCAAAAGAGTGTGTTCGTATTAGAGAATATATTATACCAGCATAGTGTCCATCATAAATTACTTTTATGTAAATAGAGCTATACAGGCAGAGTTTGTGAATCGAAAATGTAGAAATATCGGAATGCTGAAATAGATTAGAATCATAGGATTTGATAGAAGAAAATTATAACATTGAGGAAGTCAATCATTCGATGAGAGGCAGATTAAGGCCCACGTTAATGGCAGACTGGAGTTCACTTATTACGGTGTCACAGTCTGGTACGCTTTTCCCTATACCACGGAGACTTAATTAAAAGGTTTCGATATCACTCAATACTAAAAGTTTTGTTTATTTTATCTATTTTTTTACAAAAGTTATTGATGTATAATAAATAGGTAAAAAAATATTGTGTTCATGGTGTGATGAAGTAGGCGCCTTCCACCACCAGTGAACCTGGTGCCTGACTGTATGACCGACAACGAAGTGTAATCCACGAGAACTCTCACGGACGGGGGGGGGATAAACGGTCACGAGAAAAAGAGGTTTTGAAAGGGTCAGTCAGTAATGAATAGAGGACAAGAAAAAGTCTTAAATCTCGAAATTATCAAAACCACTCTCACGGGCAACGATTTTGCATTTCCTTCATCGACGTAAAAATACCACCGCATGAGGAAAAATAGAAGGTTGAAACACAAAAATAAAGAGAATGATATTTTTTCTGTGACAAATTGTTTGACTTTTGCCCTTTTCCTCGTGTAAAGTCTTCGTCGTCGTTTCATCTCGACTGTTTCTCAATCAACGTTCGGCGAGACCCAGTAACAACACAATAAATAATATTCATAGTTCTGACAAAACATGAAGTCAAGAGCCTAAAATTCTCATTAACTACCCAATGACCAGCCTTTATTAAATTCTGTTATTCAACTGGTTATTTATATGTAAGATAATACACCAACTAGGGCTTCTATCGCAACCTCTAGATAGATGATTAATAATTTTAAAAAAAAATGACTCATCAAATAGCCTGCCTGTCTGCCTGATCTAAATCCTTTCAAAAATCATTGGGAGGCTTTTTACGTACATCAAGTAATTTTATTCCAAGGATGAATATATGGAAATAATAAAAACTGCTTGTTAATCCATCATATTTGATGAGAAACTTTATTTAATTTCTTTAAAAGATACGATGTTTGAAGGTGTTAGAAAAATGGAAATTATATATGTAATTAATATTGATTTTCTATTTTATTATTTAACGACAATTGCGATAGTTTTGTTTGTTCAAAAGTTCTTTGAATATATCCCTGATGCATTTTGTCATTTAACATTAATGTTTTTATCCTCTTATTATATAAAAAATACTACTTCTAAGATTACTGCATAAAAATTCTAACCTTTTTAATAATGATATTTGATATATTCTAACATTTATGAAATTCTGTATTAGAACAAAATTTTAGATTTTTGTTGTATTACACGTAAAAGTTTGATTGGTTAGTAGGCTTTTATAACATATCAACCATTGCAGGTTATTTAATCGTGATTCCAGTTTATATATATATCAAATATATATGAATCGCAAACAAATAATTTATGAAATATAATGGCCGAGGGATTTCGTTTTATATATCTAGCCTCTCGGTTTAGTTAGGCTGTGAACCTTTCGCTCAGCGCATGGGTTAGTTTGGTGCAACATGAGCGCAGGTGTTCACGGGCGCGCGGAGCGGATGTGTCCTTCAGAGATGTCAAAATAGAAACCCCAAATAGGAATGTGACTGGGGGATGTGAATGACGTCATGACCGGAAGCGTGGGCTGAGATTTGAGAAAAGTCAGTTAATTGAGTTCCTGGGTCCGAACAGAAGAGTTGAGTTCCTGCCTCGGAAGAAGAAGGTTGACTTTCGCTTGCTCACCGAGGCCTTGCGGCAGGTGTTGCACGTGGTTTGGAGCAGATGGAAAAGTCGTCTTAGAAAGATTGTGCCTCTCTCTTCCTTATGTCGAAAAAAACTTTTAACTCAAAGGTAATAAAAAGTTTCGTACCTGATCTAAGAAGTATTAAGTGTTTTTGTGTTTCGGGGTTCCTATGTGCGTTATGGACATTATAAACGTTTTGCGTACCGGTATGAATATATCTATTTCTCATATCCGTATTCATGTATGGCTATGTAACATTTAGAGATAAGAGTTTAAACAAACCGAGACTCATTTAATGTACTTCTACCAATATTAATTCTATTAAATATTAACTTTTTGTTTGCACACAATTAAGCAAATAACAGAGAGACGTCGTTTGTCCAACATTTATTTATTCTAGGACAAACATTTTTGTAAAAGGTTTATTATATATATATATATACTTGTTTAAAAAGTAAGAAATTTAGAAAATATATATTTTCCTCTGCAGGTATATATTGTATTAAATGGCCATACATTAAGCACTCTTTCTTGATATATTCACAGTGCTTGTTTAATATATATGTTTATATATGTATATATGATGTTATAATTCATCGTTCATGAAAGTATCGTTAATAATGTAGGACGGTATATTATTAATGAGATTGCGCGTTCCTAAAAACATTCTTTTGTCCTTTTTATGTATTATTTCTTTCAGTTGGAATGTTTGGAGATTATTATTTATTTGATTTCTCGCTATCACTTCAAATTAATTCTTCTGAAATAGATTCGTATGTATTAGACGATTATGAATATTCATATTTTTTATGTACTAGTATTAATGGAATTCTATCTAATTATAAGATTTTAAGTTGTATGATATTCTTAATAAAAATGAAAAAGTATTTTAAGCAAATCTTTGATTAATCGAGGACCATTGATTTTGTAATTATCGTCATTTTAACTATTTGTGTGCGAATTTGGAACTGCTATATAAGTAATTTGCCTGAAAAGAAACATTTTATTTTTCCATTCCCGGGTCCATTAGCCGTGAAATTTTGATGAAAACTTAATGGTAAAATTTTTGTTTTAAAGGTTGAATTATGAAAATATTAATTACATTTTATAAGACAAAATACTTTACCGAAAATAACTGAGTTGATAAAATGTATAATCATCAAATGAAAAGCAAAATAAAACAAACTTTTGAGATTTTGTAAAAAGGTTTTCCCTCTCTTTGATTTGTATAAAGGTAAATGAATTCAAAGAAATCCTCTATTTTTATACTGTGTTTGATATTGTCTTGAAATCCTTTTTGACATGCAGCGTAAATTATGTGGGTGGTATGCTAGAAAGAAGTTAGACGATGGAACAAAAAAACAGGATATAGAACTGTTTCCTAAAGCAAACAGGACGCTGGTGTTCTCCAGTGGAAGCGCCGCGTAAATTGCATAGGTGGCTTGCTAGAAAGAGGCGTGTCCACGTATAATGCCTTGGTGACAGTCAAGAGGCGTATCCATATGCAACATGTAAGCAGCGAGTTGGAGGTGATGTGACCAAGAGAATTTGCATGGGCGTCCGGAATATTATTTGACCAAAAGCATTTTCAACCCGAGAAAACCGAAGAAGAAAGGCAGAAGACGTCTCAGTGCAGATTCGTACCTCGGCCCCGGTGTGTACGCAAACTCAACCATCTTCAACTCTCTCTCTCTCTCTCTCTCTCTCTCTCTCTCTCTTCCTCTTGTTCACTCTACCCATACGTACATTTCGGGTAATAAAAGGGAAAGAAAAAACTCACCAGTTGTACGGCCACCATCACGAAACCATCAAAGTTAGACGAACCAGACATGCAGGACACTGCTGGAAAAGCAGGGACGAGCTCATAAGGGATGTTCTCCTATGGACCTCTTCATATAGCCGAGCAAAAGCAGGACAACCAGCTCGAACCTACATACAACAGCTCTGTGTGGATACGGGATATAGCCCTGAGGACAAACCAGAAGCGATGAACGATAGGGAAGAATGGCGAGAGATGGTCTGGGATATCCGTGCTGGCGGAACGACATGATGGTGATGATTACGATATATTTATACAGCAGTGTTGTTGTCTTTCTGTGCTATACAACGAAGTCACTGAATATGATTAAATTTACTATCTAAAAAATGGAATTTCAAAGTGTCAGACGAATAAATAAATTCATTCGAACATTTCAGAAATCTGATGAGTTAACGTTTTATTCAAGAGAGGAGGGTGTCTGAAATGCTTTGATAATGTTGGGTATCACCTACCCTTTCGGCATAATGAGCCAGTCCCATCTGCTATATATATAGCAGTAGTTTATAAGACCCGTCAAGTCTGGTGAAGTCAGTCTAAGCCTGAGTCTGAGCAAGTCAGAGTCAAGTCTGGAAGGTGAATAGTCGCTCCTTATAACGGAAGCCATTAACTATTATTGAACTATATTCTTATTCTAGCCACTAATCCTATGTTCTTATTACTAACAGCCGCTCTCTTGTAAATACTTGTTCCTGTAAATATAATTCTTTTTCCTCATATCTCGTGGTTTGTCTCTTTATTTCTATTACCAGCGTTCATCAACCAGAACGCAACAGATAATAAAGTAGAATTTTCGTTAATCAGAAAAATCAGAGAATATTTCTTCATCAATATTTTTTCAGAGATGACCTCTTGACAAAGGGGAGATTATTCAAACAAAGTATGATAAACGGAAGAATGTCCACAAAAAAATCTATTTTTCTGAAGGGACGCAGGTGATTTATATGTTCGCGGATAATTGTCTTTTTTCAGGAAAAAGTATTTTCGTGATTTCATATTTAGACTGATGTCTTTATCGTTATATTTACCAAATAAAGAGTTCTTTTGACGTATGCATCAGATGTACAATTTAATACGCTTATCTTACGTCCTACTTCCAATAACACGTTGAAGAAAGAGTTCATTTTTAAAGAATACTTCAAAATTTTTCCCATTATGTTACTTTTTTTTTATTTAAGAAGAGTTAAAAGTTACTTTTGAAGCAAATTGAATATTTACTGGACCCCAGTCGGCCATCCGACTTACTTAAATTTGAAGTCAGTTTTTCTTTCAGTATATAAATTTGATCTCACTGGGTAAGCCAAATTAATGCATTGCTGGGTCTTGATGAAAGTTTACACAGAGAAAAAAGAGATGAGAAGATGAAAACAAGTTCATAAGAAAATAAAAAGTTAAACACATGATCCAAGAAAATACCATTTACTTTATTACTGTGTTTCAACCTTCGTCCGAACTGGTCACAAAAACAGGGAGACCAGTGCTGATATTTTATTTAATTGATAAAGTAATCAAAGCTTATCCCAATGGGAGAATGTGTTTTTGCTAAATCCACAATTTAAGCACCTTATTTGTTCTCTACTGTTAACAAACTGATTGATCGGGTAAAAATCCCTAATTCTAGTGCGACCGTTTTTTGTATTTACCGAGAGATATAGTGGTTGTCGTTTCGTTTTCGGTCATCAGGGTATTCGGATGTGGGAAGGTTGCTACTATATTACCCAACTCATTTGGAGGCTTTCTCAGTAGTTTCTGCTTAAAGAACTTTTCACTGAGCTTTTAGCAAAGAATTAGTAGGACATTGAAAAATACTCTTTTTTTTTCATTTCACGTTGCTTTAATTAGTCGTCATTGTAAATATGACCTTTTGAACATGGCTTTGCTATGATTAACACATATCAATATTGAGACCACAAATCTGTTTTCGTTAAAACGTGTTTAAATAATTGCAGAATGTCGAGACAAAGGAAAACTCGGAAAATCGAACATTTATGTAAAAAGAAAGAAAAAAGTTTATTTGCATTTTATAAGATTTTAACATTTTTCTATTAACATGAGGAACATGACATTTTGTCGGCAACTAATATTTTCTCGAATAAAAATCAAAACAACGATTATAAAATAAGTTTAATTATTATAAAAAGAAGAGGAAAGTTTGGAAAAAAATCGAAGGTCGAAAGGTTGCGATTGGAAAAGGTCATCACAAATATCAGTCTGTAAACTCATAACATTTTCGTAAAAATGAATTAATTTCTTCGGTGAAAATAAAAAGGCTAAATTTAAAAAAAATCTACGCTATGTTTGTAAGTTGAGTATTACTTAAGCAGTGATTATTGCTATATTCGTGGCCTTACCAAGAAAATGATATAATAAAATCGATTGAATTAACATTTATTAAAACATTTAGTAAGTGTTCAAAGAACAGTGACAAACCTTTTCGTTCTCGATTTTAATGTACTGAATTGACTTGACTTAAAAAAAAACAGTTGTTTTTTATCAATGCTGTAATAGTACGTTACGAAAAGAACTTCAAACGGACATCAATTGCACATCATTCTTTAATTATTGTTCTATTTTCATTTGGTTTGAATGTGATACGATGTTGAGCATTCGTTTTGTGGGTGTGTATGAGTGCCTGTCAGAGAATATCTTTGTCCGTTTTGGCGCGAAACCCACACAACGGTCCTACGCGTGTGATCTCCCACGAGACCGGAAGTGGACGAAGAAAGGAAGGTCCCAAAGAACAGTCAGCAGAAGGGAGCAGAAGAGATCAGTCGGCAGAAGTCAAAACAAGGACACAGTCAGTAGAAGGGAGCAGCAGAGACCAGTCGACAGAACAGGTTAGTCAGGAGAGGGGAGACCAGTCGACAGAACAGGTCAGTCGGGCAGAGGAGAGACCAGTCGACAGAACAGGTCAGTTGGGCAGAGGGGAGACCAGTCAACAAAAGTCAGGAAGGCGGCTGCTAGGACCTGTTGACCTTCAGATGCCGGGTGGACCTGCGGGAGGAGATAAGTCAGCATTGCTAGTGGCTTTGCGAGTGTTTTCGCTCGAGTACACGCTCGCGTTAGCTCACAGAATGCACCAAAAGTATTACAGACTTCCTCCTCTTGCACTTGAAGCTCACCCGAACCTGTGTTTATTTTTTCTTTTCTTCCACCCTCTCGGTTGTGTTTTGTATATTAGTAAAGGAATGTGAAATACACCTGACCAGAGATGAGAGAAACCACTAGACGATTCTAATGGCCATGAGTAGTTTGGTTGTTTGAGATAGTGGGGTCGGCCGGTGGTGTAATGGCACACAAATAACAACTGATAAATTGTAATTAAAATTCACTTAGCTTTGAGTCAAAGAATTGTGTTACGACACCAAACAGACGTTTGTAATGCTACGACATCACTTATTATGAGTGAAGCACTTCTTAAATTCCAGTCGGACGACCGTTGTAATCTCACAGTGAGAAAAAAAGACGAACACACAAAAACACCTCTGTTGCTTCGTTTGATTCGAATTTGATTTCTACAATCCTTTTCTGATGGTTGCCGAAAAGAGAGTAACGGAGTATGAAATGAATCAACTGCTTTAAATTGGCAGAGATGAATAAACCATCGCAGAATGAGAGAGGCAAACACAGACCTTGGTATAATTTTTCGCGGCTAGTGTGGAACTCTTTAGTGAAGCTCTCCCAAAGTGGATGCAGTAATTTTCGGTCTGTCTTCTCTATTCACCGCGGTTGGTCTCGGGCTCGCTTTCTTTTTCTGTTTTCTATCTTGCGTCCACTTTGACGGCTTTTCTGTTTGAGTTTCTTTTAGCCAATCACAGCCGTCGGCCGATTTGCAGCTGATAAATTTATACTTTTAACTTGAGCGTCTGCTGCTACCCTGACCTAGATTTAGAGGAACCTCCCGATCACTTTCCTATTTCTCGCTTATAGCCTTTCTCTCTGTTTATGTGACTGCCTCTTAGTTTTAGTAGGAAAAAACTTACAGCCCAAACAATCAAACAGAATCCCTAATGATCTTACAATATGGCTAAGATTACTAAGACACCTACTGTTAAATATTAAGCTGGTTCATTGCTTTTTAATTTCGGGGATCTAGAATAAATAAAATAAAGAAGAAAGACAAAGCAGTGTTTCAATTTGGCTAAAAGATACAATAATAGTATTTGTGATGCTTTTAAACGTTCTAGTAATTTTAATCCAAAAATGAACGTTTGGAACCCAGGTAAACTCTTTGTGAATCCATCATATCCAAGGAAATTAATTTAATTTCTTTTAAGGAGATTAGGATGTTTGAAGGTGTGAGAAAAAAATAAAAATCATATATGCGATTAATATTGATTTTCCATTGTGCTATGAAATGACAATTATTATAGTTTTCTTTGTACACATTTTCTTTGAAGAAATTATTGTAACATTCGATCATTTAACATTTTTAAAATTCTTTTTTATCACATAAAATTGATTCTTCTTAGATTATTGGTTAAAAATTGGAATGATATTTTCTATATTTTTTCATGAATAAAATTCTGTATCATAATAAAGTTCTATATTAAAATAAAATTCTATATTATAATGAAATTAAAGCTTTTTTTTATAATACCCATAAAAGTTTAGTTTAGATTCTTTAATGATATATCAACTTGCGTGCATTATTCAATGCCAAAACCATCTTAGTAGATGAGTCGGAGTGATCATATTTAACTCATAACGGGGGGGGGATATGATAGTTCATGCCTTTTCCAAGGGTATTAATCCAAAATTAAAGGTACTACCACGATATGAGTTCGAAGTCGTTTACAAAAATATTGCAGTCCAGTAGATTAACCACTACAGTACGAGGATTCCCTTCCCCATTAAAGGGAGATATGTGCTTAAAAAAATAGATTTGATAATTCTATTCTTTTTTCTTTATAAGAATTGTAATATCACACACACACACACACACACACACACACACACACACACACACACACACACACACACACACACATATATATATATATATATATATATATATATATATATATATATCTATCTTTGATCGGCACAAATATAAATTTTGAATCTAAAATTCTAATTTTAAATTTAATCTAACATTAATATTACTGTAATCTTCACGTAAGGTTATTAGGAAATGTTGTGATTCCCTAAATTATTATTTAATCTGGAGTTTTACGTTTAAATGTATTTAGAATTTAAAAATTAAAAAGAAATTAATTTACTGTAGACGTCCAGTTACATTATTGTGATTCCAACCGGTAATAAAAAAGAAAAACCTGAAATGGGGAGGAAAATCTTCACCCCTCTTCTACCCCCTCCCATCCTTCCCTCCCGTGTTTCTTCTGACTGTAATTATTTTATCCATTAAGTCTGAAGAAGTCCTGTTATTTTTGGTGTTAATGATTCATATCAATACCCATAACAGGATTGAATTAAATTCATAATCCTAATGTGAACGGTTTTTGTTTTCTTAAAGGAATTATTGCTCTGTGATATCAGTTACATTGAGCTCTTTACTAGGAAAATCTAAATGTTCATAGTTGAATGATTTTTTCCTGGCGGAATTATTCCCGAATCTGGTTTAACTGGACTGAAAAATACACACACACACACACACACACACACACACACACACACACACACACACACACACACACACACACACACACACACACACACACACACACACACACACATATATATATATATAAATATATATATATATATATATATATATATATATTCCCAAAACAAATCAAAATTGATACATTTATGATAAAAATTCCTTCGCTTACACAAGTTTTCTTCGTGGCTGGGGTGTAGAATTTCCAGCTATCGTAAAAGTCAGCCGTGGTTCGCTTCGAGCACCTCGCATGTCTAGCAACACTGAAAGAGTTGTGATACAACGAAACAGTCTGTGGATGACAATATATATATATATATATATGTATGTATATATATATATATGTGTGTGTGTGTGTGTGTGTGTGTTCGTAGTGAGTTTCATGATCATTGAAACAAATCAGCAATCTCTAAAATCTCCCTGTTGATTTTATTCTTTTTTAGATTATTACTGAGAAATAGTAAACATTTTTATATATTAAAGCAAATATGGCGTAATCCTGCATTTGACGACGGAGAAGATATTTTGTATGAAGATATATTACAGAACTCTTTCAAGGTTGTTTAAGTAATTAGGGTTCCTCAAGAACAAAATCTTCCTGGGTGACCCTCGCACCATTGTCATACTGAAGGTAGCCATCACTGGGAAGATCTAAGCGATTACCCAAGAGGAATGTGATTGCATTATCAACAATTTTGCGTGCTGCATTCAATTGAGCCTTCAATTGCACGAGAAACATCTTAAGCATAAACCCTAGAGATTCTCTTCAAATTTTTAGTTCATATCTGAGAATGTATTCTTACAGATCCTAAAATATTAAATTGTTATCTTTTAATAAATATGGTCCTATTAACTCTATCCTTTGTGATTCTTGACTAGTGTTCAATGATTTTGTTTTAAAAACTATGAAACACCATATATATATATATATATATATGTGTGTGTGTGTGTGTGTGTGTGTGTATACATATATATATATATATATATATATATATATATATATATATATATACCCAAAATAGATTGTTTCTTTAATGGTATATCAACCGTCTTGGGTTATTTAATGCCAACTCTATCTTTCGAGAAGAAGAGTTGTGGAATTTTTTAACCCCTAGATGCCAAAATAATTGCTTCTTACAATTTCGTAGTGCCGCGGTTTAACCATTACACCACGAGGACACCAACGCACGCCAAATAGTGTCAAAATCTTTATGTATGTAATTCATTGATTTTAAAAGTTTGAATAAATTTCTACTCTATTTTTTCTCATATATCGCTTTTTTGTTAAAAGTCTGTGTAACTGCCTTGATGGTCTCTCTCTGTCTCTGTCTCTGACTGTCTGTCTCTCTCGCTCTTGACCGTTAATATTCTTGACTCCTCCTCCCCAATATATAATAAAATGCTTTATTCCTGAATTCTGAAGCAATAGATTTTTTCTCGAGCACGATCGAAAAATAGGCTCGTACTTAATATAAAAATCGGAGAAAATTATGATATTCAGTAATTTACTTTTACATCCAATAACCTGGGGGTATTTTGCTTTGAAAATTTATTTACACTTTGTAAAACGGTGAGAAGTAAGAATTTCCATCGTTCATTTGATGTAAAAAATGGAACTGATTTCAAGAATCTCCTTAAAAGCAACTAATCATTATATTTGAATGGCATTTTAAGGTTGGTTGGTTGGATTTATGACATTTCAACTTTTGTAATTTTTTTAAAAAACTAAATCCATTTTTATATAAATAATCAGTTCTATTTCAAACAATTCAGTTTAGCATGAGTACACAGTTTAATTGTAAAAAATATTTCTATTTCAAGCCATTCAGTTTAGTCAAACAGTTCTAATTCAACCTACTCAGTCCAGTAAAATTATAGATTTTGATTACACTCAGTTAAATGTCAAAACAGTTCTATATCAAACGATTCAGTTTAGCATAAGTATAATTTCAATGTCAAAAACGGTTCCATTTCAAACAATTCAGTTTAGAATACAAAAACAGTTCCATTCCAAACAATTCATTGTAGTATAAGTACGCAACTTAAATGTAAATACATAGTTCAATTGTCAAAAGCATTTCTATTTCAAGCTATTTAGTATAGTTAAACTGTGGTAATCTAAACAATTCCTTCTAGCATACTTATGCAGTTTAGTTCTATTTAACGCATAGATGGAGCCTTATCAGGTGCTACCATCCTGAGCCTGAATGGACCTGGGAGAGATGGCAATGAAGGGGGCCTCCACATTCCCAAAGCTCCAGTATCACTGGAACCTCACCATCAGATTGTTTAATGTGATATCCAGTACACTGGTTGGGAGATCTTACCTCTCTGCAGAGATATAGCCAGTACATTTTACAGCCCCAGTCGACTGGGCAATACACAGAGTTAAATGTAAAAACAATTTTATTTCAGATAACTCAGTTTAGCATAAGTACCCAGTTTAGATGTCAAAACAGTTCCATTTCGAGCAATTTAGTTAAGCATAAGTACGAAGTTTAAATGTCAAAAGTTCCACATCAAACAATTCAGTTTAACATAAATACACAGTTTAAATGTCAAAAGACAGTAAAATCAAGAAACCACATTTTAGTTCTATTTACCCAATAAATAGGACTCTATCAGGTGCGACCACTTCGAGCCAGAGTGGATAGGGGAGCGATGGCAATGTAGGAGTACTACGCATGGCCCAAAGCTCCAGCATCAATGGAACCTCACCATTAGATTGTATACAGTCATATCAGGACAGTCGTTGGGAGGGCATACCCTTCTACAGAGGTGATGTCGCTCTATTCTATAGCTCTGACCGACTGGGCAAGGCTTTTTTAGGACATATTCATTAAAAGAGGAAGTTACGTGGTACCTTCAATAAGTTTCTAAACTTTTTTGTTATTGCTATACATCTTATGAGATGACTGACTAATTTTTATGATTTCAGGTTCAAATGAACAGCTACAGATACAACTGGAATACACCCTACTAAAGCCTGATTGTCACAGCTGGCGAATTTAAAAAATGCAATCTGGACGTGAGGTCACTTTAGAAGAACCATATGCAATAAAATTCTGTTTTAAACTTGAAAAAAAAATGCCATAGAAACATATGGGATGCTTCAGACTGTTTTTGGAGCATCTTGCATGAATCGAGCATTAGCTTTTGAGTGGCATAAAAGATTCAAGGAAGGCAAGGAGTCAGTGAGGGAAGGTGAGAGGTGTGAGAGGAGTAAGGAAGTTATTACACCAGAGTTGATTGGCCAAATAGTTACTATGTTGACGTTTTAAGGGAGTTCAGGAAGAGATTCCGTCGGAAGAGGCCTGCACTGTTCAAATCGGGTTAGTGGCATTTCCACCAAAACAATACATAATCAACAACTCCATCCTTGTCACAGACTATTTGACTAAGATGGGCATCAAGACAGTTTCTCAGCCACCCTATAGTCCAGGCCTTGCTCCCTGTGACTTTTGATTATTCCCAAAGCTCAGAAGCTGTCGTTATGAGACAACTGAGGAGATGAAAGAGGCTGTGACGAAGGTCATTGACACGCTCACACAAGAGGACTTCCATGGGACCTTCCAGAATGTGTTGGAACGGTACCACAAGTGCATTGCAGCCGGGGGAGTTTACTTCGAAGGGGACAAGAGTTTCATGCGTGTAATCTCAATAAAAGTGCCCATACCAAAAAAAGTCTGGAAACTTATTTAATCTTCCTCGTATATATGCAATCGATATTTCTATAGAGCATTATCTTATAAAACAATGTATTCTAAAGTCAGTCAGCTCATTCTTATCCAATCTTATGAACTTTCTAGAACAAATCTGACCCAGATCTAAAAAAAAGTTATTATTATTAGATCATTATCTGGAAAATTTAATCATTGTACATATTTAACCTTTGAGAGAAAATATAATAAAAAGTATTGTGCTGAATCGTGCAACATAAACTGCAATGCAATAGCCACGTTTTTTTTTTTGGTAAAGGTTTTTTGTTGTTAATTTTATTAAGAGTATACTGTGTGCACTTTCTGGTAGTGAAAAATATCTGCTGAAAATTGTCTTTCCTTTTCATTAATATTTATGAATGATTTTAAATAATCTAAATAATTTTTATTATAGATGAATATTCTAATATTCTGTGTTTTATTAATCAAAAAATGTAAAGTTTATCTGCTTCTTTTCCATCAGGAGGATTTTTAATTGAATATTGATTTTTCTCACAACTGCTTTTTATTTAGAGTTCATGGTTAAAAAACTTCGGAACTTATTTTATATAAAATCCCTCGTTTAATTTAGATTTAAGAATTCATTCTGAAGTATCCCTTTTGGTATTGTACAGTCAGAACACTTTTTCTGATTGTTCGTTTAATTCCTTTGACTGATATTGTCATTATATTATTTAACGAATCTAATACTCTTTCCCAAAGGTATTAGCTCTTTAAGAAATGTAAACCGCCTCTTCAAGGTATTGAACTCAGTTCATCTTGTTCGCTTCCGGAACGAATACCTATTAAATATTGATATTCTAGTTTGATTTATTCCATCGTTGGCAGGACTTTCAAACTTTTAAAGTAAGTATTAGTTTTTTTAATGAAAATTTAATTTTTTATGTTTATATGACATGATTAGATTAATCCAATTATTTATTTTACTATTCTTTGATAACAGAAAAATTCTGTTGGAGTAAAGTTGATTTTTTTAATTTAAGAAAAGGATTTTAATCTTTATTTAAGAAAATTAAAGAAATGTAATCCATACTTCTAGTTTGTTAGATGATATACAAAGAAAACAGGTTTAAAAAACGCTCTTGTTTTTCTTCTTTCGTATTTTAAATTAAGAGATATAACTTATCAAGTTTCACGTGTTTATAAACCTCTTTTTAAAATGTACAGTATTTTACGCAAAATATCTTGCGTAGTCATCGATGTCTGCTCTGTCGGTAATCACTAATCGTCAGATTAGGATGGAAAACCACAAAAACTGAACTCTTTTTAAGCGTGAAGAATTCGTGATTTATTCAGTTCAGTTTCTGGGGCTGTAGAATCAGGAAAAAACTGATAATAGACCAAATATGCGATCTGGCTTCTTTTTTTCTTCTAGGAACAGACTTTTCTTGAATCTTTGATTCTTTCTTCGTTCTCTATTTAGATGAACCTTTGAGTCTTCGCACCCCGGTTCCTTCCTAGAAGAGAAAAAAAAAGACCGAATCATGAAATCCGTCTTACATAAACACACACACACATATATATATATATATATATATATATATATATATATATATATATATATATGTGTGTGTGTGTGTGTGTTTATGTAAGACGGATTTCATGATTCGGTCTTTTTTTATATATATATATATATGTGTGTGTGTTTATATATATATATATATATATATATATATGTGTGTGTTTATGTAAGACGGATTTCATGATTCGGTCTTTTTTTTCTCTTCTAGGAAGGAGCCGGGGTGGATGACTATAGATATATACTCCCCTACCTCCGTAGGGTCGAGTTCTCTAGCGAAGAAGTAATCGTGTTGCCATTAGCGCCTTTGCAAGTCTCTTTGTATTTGAATTGAGATCTCAGCGGCCGTTTGAACGGATGTATGTAAACAATAGTAATTGTGATTCATAACCGTTTAAAATGTACTTCGTGGCTAATATCTCCTCGTGGCTAAATGGTTAGAAGCTTTGACTTGGCGTTTGAGTCAACCGGGTTTCGATCCCAGCTACGGGGAGATACTGTCTAGCCACAGTGATGAGTTCTGATAGAACGAAACAGATCTATCTGTGGATGACTATATATATATATATATTTATAGATTGGTGTCTCAAAGATGTATACACACTTTGATGAAGACTTTAAAAAGAAAATAATGGTCCAATTACACACCTAATCCGCTCCACACCTGGTAAGTTTACATGGTCGTCAGTTGTATATATATATATTTATGTGAGTGTGTGTGTGTGTGTGTGTGTGTGTGTTTGGGAGTTAACAGAACATCCTACACTCTCTTCCACCTATGAGAAGTGACATTGTCGACCCAAGATTCTAGGTCAAGCATATCTTGTTACAACTGATCCATTGGACAAGAGGCTGGATTCTGTCAACACGTCTTTCTTTTGCCTGGTGGCTTTTTGATGTTATCTTTTCCCATCCGAGTATGATTTTCTTTGCTTTTTCTTTGCAAATACCACAAATATTTTAGCAATCTATTTAACATTAAATTGACCATTTTTATTGGAATCATATTTCACTGACGTCAAGTTGATTTTTAACGCTATCTGAAAAACAGGAGTTATTTTCCTTGTTGAAAAAAAACCTTCGATCTTTGGTTAGCTGAAATATCTTGCTTAACTGAAAAAGACTTCGAATACTTGTAAATGAGGTTTCATGTTTGCAAAAATGTAAATAACTATCTTCCAGCTATAGTGTTTAAATTAAAACTTTAAATTCATTTAAATTTTACTGTATGTTTAAAAAATGAAGTTGAAACTCTGGGTGCCCGCTTTTGTCTAGTTGAAGGTAAACTTAAGGTTTAAACAGCATGTCAACCGGTAAAGGATTATTTTTTGTTTAGACGTGAGCGAATCGAGTTTATTGGATATTCATATTTACTGTTCTGTGTACTTGTTTATTTTTTTTATATCCGGTCGGTTATTTGAATATGAAAAATAGATCTATTTGACGTATATATGCAACTCTAATAAGAACTAAAATTCCGGGTTTGGGTGGACCTGGAAGTAATGACTATGAAGAGATACTCACTCTCTCCAGATCTCACTAGATGAATTTAAATGCGATACTCAGTTCATTCCTTTCAAGGAGGTCTAACCCCGCTGTAGGAGATACAGTCAGCACTGTCTAAGCTTTGTTGGCTTAGCAAGAATTTCTTTTGGGTACAAATAAATATGACAAAGTGAATTTTTTCTGTTGTTCGTCTTTTGGGTTGACGCGTTGTTTTTAGTGAAAGAATCATTAAATTATTATACAGAGATACTCTGCTTTTTCCAATAACGAATTAGCGTCTCAAAAACCTCGGATTTGATGGCATAAAAACATATTTTGAAACTTTATAAAAAAACGCCGTACTATCTAGAAATGAAAAACTGTCGATAGAAAAGTAGCCAGCCGTAAGAACTGATGCGTATTACATGACCCACTGAACACCGACAACTGAAGCAAAGAGAGCCAAATGTAAAATGTCTAAGAATAGTAATTATTTCTCCACTCTAGAGTAAAAATCTGGAACTATCACAAGATAAATCTTCTATATTTTCATTCAACTATATATTTAAGTAAATTCGGGTATAATATTTACAAAAAACAAAAAGCAAACAAATAAAAGCCTTAAAACAAACAAACCAAAAAAATATGCAAAAAGCAAAAAAAAAAAAATTAACAAACATTTATAACAGCTGTTTATTTTTTATGTTTTAAGCAAAGAATTTTCGTAGCCTTTCTCATTATGCATTGATTTTTACAGAAAATATTTTATCTCACAAATTCTTGTTTAAATTGTTGTTTTACAAACTCAACATATACGCGGATATATACGTTAAATGACTTTATTCAATTATAGACTTTACTATTGGAAGTAGTTGACAATGGTTAGCCCAATCAGTTGCAGTCGCACAATACACCAACTGCATCTCTGCAAAGGGCTAAAACTCCCCCAATGGCCCAATGAATGTCCTAGATATGTCACTAAATAATCTCATGGTGAGGTTCCAGTAATGCTGGAACATTGGGTCCTGCGGAGTACCCTTTCATTGCCATCGCTCCCTGGTCCACTCTAGACAGAGAGGACAGCTTCTGATAGAGTCCTATCTATGGCTCAGATAGAACTAAACAGTGTAAGTATGCTAAACTGAATTGTTCGAAATAGAACTGTTTTTGATATTTAAACTGTGCATCTATATTAAACTGAATTGTTTTAAATAGTGTTTTGACATGAAACTGCGTACTGATGTAAAACTGATTTTTTTTAAATAGAACTCTTTTTGACATTTAAACTGTGTATACATGCTAAACTGAATCGTTTGAAATAGAACTGTTTTCACAATTAACTCAGTAAACAAAAACTGTTCTTATATTAAACTGAATTGTTTGAAATAGAACGGTATATATGTATAAAAGTAGATTTGGCACTAAATAACCTTTGGTGGTTGATATGCCATAAAACCGAACCAAACCAAACCAATTGACAAAGGTGGGTACAAAGAACACATCCGAGAGACTTATTTCTCGAGTCCCTGACGAAGGCAGACAGAAGTTTTTATCTTTCTTCACAACGAAGTCTGGCTCCTTCAACAATATTTATTTCTCCCCTCTGTCTCAAAAAGGTCAACTTAATGTACTCTAACCAAGTCGCTTACGATCTGGTCTATTTCCAACAGTCGGTGAGTAAAAACTGCTGTCAGTCTATTTAGAATCGTTACGTAAACAATGACTCATGTCAAATCATAAATGATTGTAATATAAGGGCTTGAACTTGCGCATGCGCATGCGCATAACTCACAATAAAAATCGCTGCTTTTACGAAAGACATTCGAAGCAGTGCGTTGTTTTTACTTCAGGTAAAAGTTACGATCAAATGAAGAGGTGGAAACCTGGGTCATTGTTAGTTGATTCACATCTGTGACTAGCGGTATTTCATGAAAATAACATCTCAGTCCTGGGAGTTTTCTGCCCGGTTGGCTGGGACTGAAGAATACACCGACTGCACCTCAGCAGAAGGGTAAGACACCCCCCAATAAGTGTCCTGTATATGACATTAAACAATCCGATTACGGGGCTTCTGTCTGTGTAATTTTGGGGAATATGGAGTACCCTTTCATCGCCATTGCTTCCAGGTTCACTCTAAGCATCACTAGTCCCTTCGCTTAAAAGGGGTAATTTTTGGGGTAAAGTTTGTGTTGACTGTCCGGTACTGGAGGCACTTATAAAGAAGAATACGGACGGGAATGAGAAATTTTTGCGTTTACCTCTTGGGTGGCATGCTTCCTGCGAAGCATACCACTCTAATTCGATCATATGTCGTATCTCAAAACTGGGGCAGTTGGATAAAAACCTTGGATTCTGACAGTAACCTTTGTAGCTAATCGAAGTTTTAGATTAGTCCGCCTAACTATTTACCCATAGCTGGAGGGGAATACTTGAACGTGAAACGTTAACGGCTTTATCTAGGATTTGAACTCAGGTCACCGATTCCATTTCCAACAACTATAAACTTTCGTAAGCGCGCTTCCAAAAATAATGTGATAACTTTATACATCTAGTACTATTATTAGTAATTTTTAATTTTTTGGAACTAATAATTGTCGCAAAAATTCATTAATTTTTTAAAGTTTCAAACTTTAAACAGTGTATGGTATTTTCGGCTTTGCACGAATAAGACTAATAAGTTTTAATCCCTTCCTCAGCTTCCATAAGGAACTATATGTTTTAGGTGAAAACATTCTCCTGGGTCCAATATATATAAATATATATATATATATATATATATATATATATATATATATATATCGGACACACAAACACACACACACACACACATACACATATATATATATATATATATATATATATACACACATTTTGTTCTCTTTTCATCATACTATTCGGCTGTCTACATAGGCCAGACAATCAATCGTTTCTCAGTTATCGATGTAGTATTGTTTTTCATATACTCTTTAAGAATTAACGTTACGTTGATGTCTTTGAATCCTGAATTCTTAGAGAATGTTTTTGGTTACCCAAGCTTGATTCTGTCCAAGATTTTATGGATTTATAATCATCTGCGATAACGCCCGGCGGAAATGAAAAGTATTTTTAGAAATTGTAATTTGTTTTTAAGACAAAGGCAATGAAGTGATGTTGCAAGCGAAGCAATTTTGACAAAAATTGTAATTTTCTTCGAAAAAATAACAGCAACAAGACAAACGGTATTGGACCAAATAATCGTAGTCCAAGTGTTTAATCATATGAACAAAAATGTCTGTCAAAACAATGTTTTTCTGTATAATTTCTATCTAAGAAAGTGGTGTTTTTTAAATACATCTGTATTCGAAATACTACAAAAATGCAGTTCTTTTTAACTGGTGGAGTGACAAAGTGAGATATGTATGTATATGGTGGTATGATATATAGAAATAAGAATGAATGTTCGGTGAGACTTGGAAAACATCGAGTAACTTAACAGGCAACCAGATTGATTACAGTGTAAATAATGGAAATGTTTGGGAAGCACATCATACATAAGAATTCTTCACTGGGGTCTTATAGCCTGGTTTGGTTGTGGGGGCAGAACTCATACTACGTTTTAGATGGGAGTAACCTGATTGTGCCCATCTCTCTTCAGGTTTACAAGTAGTTTAAATTTAGAGTTTTCCGTCTCCTAAATTGGTTGTCATACCAAGGTCACAAAGTCCATACAGATTCCTATTGGCCCATAGCTTGGCCATTAGAATAACTGAGACAATAGTTTGATTAATACTTTTCGTACATATATTAGCTGTAGGCGAAATACAAATAGCCTCGTTAAGGATTGGAACACAGGTAGTCAATTATAATAATCGTTGCGCAACGACCGCCTCCACCAAAAATTACATTATTTTGTCCATCATTTGATAGACATGGTTTTTTTTTGTCTTTTTACCGATGCTAATCCCCGAATTTGTGATGTAAATTAATTTTCAAACGGAGTAAATCTGGTTTGAATTTATAGTTTTTTTTTCTCAGAGCTTGTCCTTCCAAAGCTGAGCTGCCCATTCTATTCTCCTATTAACCAATAGGTAGACGCGAGAAGAGATGTGTTCATGCCTTTAGAAAGGGCATTAACGTGAAAGGAAACGCAAACAGCCTCTTTTAGGATTTGAACTTCGGTCACTGATTTCATTACCGACGGTAATAAAGGTCATTCTAAGTTACACGGTAATGGTAGTGTATGAGGAAAAAAATATCAGCAGCATTATCAATTTGGTCACCATGAGACATTTCTCGATCCTTATCAGAGGTTATCTCAAGCAAACTTTCAAAGGGATCCAGACCATACGGCCACTTACCCCACCTCGTCTCCAAATCCATAAAAGGAAGACGAACCAGACATCTGGAAAATTATCAGAGAAGCACGGAGGAACTCATAAGTGACGTTCAACTGTGAACTCCTTCACATGGGTTTATCAGTGTCGGCCGACCAGCAAGAACTTATATGGAATAGTTCTATGCAGACGCAGAATGTAGTCTGGAAGTTCTGCCAGGATTGATGGATCACAGGGGCGGATGGGGATAGAGAGAGAGAGAGAGAGAGAGAGAGAGAGAGAGAGAGAGAGAGAGAGAGAGCAGTGCTACTTGATAATGATGACAATACTATAGTACACAAGAAAAAGATTTTCAGTCTGCCCAACTATTTCGCCATAGTTTGGTTAAAGAAGGTATGGGTTCATGCCTTTCCCGTGCATGAACGCAAATAACCTCCTCCAGGATTAAAATTTAACTACAATTTAAATCTATAGGGTGCATCAAGTAATTGAGAACAAATCATAATATACAGGCTGTTCAAAACATTGCTATAATTTGAGATTTACTACATGTTTTAGAAAAATTGATATAATTACGTAATCAAATAACTAGATCAATTTTCGTTCAAATGATTTAAAATCTTAGCATAAGTAGAAACAACTCAAAATTGAATGATTGATGTTTGATATTTTTTTCTGTTCAGTTATAGAAATATTATTCATTTGAAAAATAAAATCGTTTAATAATTGAATCACAAAATATCAATATTTCTGAAACACCCTGTACATTTGAGGTGATATCAAATCTTTTAAAACACTGTGTAAATAAAAGAAATATATCAATTAAAAAAAAAGTATGTTTACAAAGAATTGTAGACATTTGGAACGGAAAGAAACAAAAACGGCTAATCAATAAGACTGCTGTTAGCCACAAGGACGTCGCAGATGCAATCTCAAAAGCGAATGCATCCTCAGATCATGAGATTCTATTGCATATTGACTATCGCGTTAATGATTATGGCTTTTAACAAATTCTTCGAATTGTACAAAGCTGATTTCCTTGTTTTCTCTCTCTCTCTCTCTCTCTCTCTCTCTCTCTCTCTCTCTCTCTCTCTCTCTTTTAACAATGCCACTGACAAAATACGTCAGGAGAGCTTGGAAGCCAATATTGTGAGGGACATGATCGTGAAAATTTGCGAAAACGTATTCCTGGGTCAGATGAGCCATATGGGAAAGAGATGAGTTTTACTGGATCAGGTATCTCCTCCAATGAGCACTCGCTCGATCCAACCACTTTGCCCTGCTAGGCGATGTCACTTATCTTGTCTTATCACTAAATGAATGCTTGCAGTATGATCACTAAAATGAATATCTGTTGCGTTGTTACCAGCTCCAAATGTGTGTCTGTAGCCTAGTCAGCGACGATTGATATAATAGTGATGATATTTAATGTTTTTTTTTATCATTAAGGTTTTTCGGACTATTGTCTTCATCTTTATTGTTATTTCCACAACGTTTCGGCTGATATAACCTCCGGCCTTCTTCATGTGTTTGTCAACGTCGGGAACCTTCACGGAACTTCGAACTACGTCCTTTTTTGAATCCACGGGGGCCGGCTGTTCTGATTCCGTTAGCCATAACCGGATAGAAGTGTTAAGTATTCCGATATTGTTACTCGCCTGCAGTCATGATTGAACCTGCAACCTCCAGATGATTGTTTCCTTAGATGCTTAGAGAACCAACTCCTATAACCTTTATACCACGTGTCCAGCAGGCGAGTAACAATACAGAAATACTTAACACTTGTACCCGGTTATGGCTAACGGAATCAGAACAGGTGACCCCGGTGGATTCAATTCGAAGTTCCGTGAAGGTTCCCGTTGTCGACAAACACCATATCAGCCGAAACGTTGTGGAAATAACAATAAAGATGAAGGCAATAATCTGAAAACCCTTAATGATAAAAATTACCGAGCTTCGTCTCAGAAATTTAAACGTTTAATGGTTTGTTGTCATACTACACCAGGGTACATCGTATCCATATGATGAAAAGTATTTATTTGACACAGAAAATATTTACATTTCTACTAGATCTGATCGTCAATACATTTAATTTATGGTTAATAATTAGCATCAAATATTATATTGTGAAAGATTAACTAATAACAATGAGTGAAATTAAAAACTTATTATTTAGAAGAAATTTCAGTTTCGATGGATTATACCATAAATATTATTCGGGATATTACATATTAAATAAAATAGTATTCTGTAACATTGAAAGAGAATGGCGGCTAAAATATAAATATAAAAAATAGTCTGCAGCCAGAAGAAAAATGAGCTGACAATGTTCAAGATTTTCTTCGGCTGGGTATAACAAGCTAGATCTAGCTCTGAAAACAGCTGAGATAAACAGCGATCTGCCATCTAAATAATGACTAGGATAGCCGGATGATGTCGTCTACACGAGAGGGAATTAGCGTTAATTGTTCAACAACTTCCAATATCAGACGTCAAATTCTTCGATTTGCCATCTCTCGGTGACTGGGGTACGAGGCGACAAGCGTTTGCACGATTGGAGAACGAGGAACGATTCAAAGATACGGGGAGAATCGGTTCCAGTGAGAAGGATGCTACTCTACACTATGCGTCAGTTATCAATTTTACATACTTCCATGACCTCAAAATTGGTCAGAGAGAATAAATCAATAGCGGTTGTATCGCTTGAAGCGACTTGTTTTTGTATTTAACATCCCCAAGCTGACGATAAGCAACCAGAAACAATGCATTTATTAGTGACGATGATACTCTCTACATAAATATATAAAAATATAATGCAACGGGATAAATATACTCTTATTATACACGGAATCTAATCTTAATACAGAATAAGGATTTCAGTTTTGGTGGTAACATGAGATATCAGTTTGCTTAAAATAGATAAATGTAAATACGTTATTTTTTCTGCTAAAATAATCTAATAAATATTCATATATATCAGTATTTTTCGTGAGATCGGCCAAAATACTTACACTTTTTCTTTCGGCTGTTTAATTTCACTCGTTCTTCTTTCTCATTATAACTTCTCCCATCCTTGTATAACATCATTCTATTTCTCTCTTTTTTAGTTCATTTTTTTTTTCTAACTTATTATCTCTTTGCTCTATTCATTCATTATTCATTCAGTCTTTCTTTTTTTGTTATTTTTCTGATTGATTGAGTGATTTTAAAGGTGTTCGATCGATCGAATCACTTGCGTCTTCAACTCGCCCACACAAATGACGCCAGCATTTTGAAGACTATAGACAAATAGACGTGCCTATCCATGCCATAATAATTCCATCTTAAATGACGAATACTTCATTTATTGACAAACACAAACACACGCACACACACGCACACAAATACACGCATGTGCGCACACACACAGATGCATATACGCGCGCACGCACCAACGTGTGTGCGTGTATGCACACAAACACACATATATATATTGTTTATTAATATTAGTATAAACATTTTGGGCTTGTCATCATCATCATCAAGTCATACTGATATTATTTTAACATTTTCGTGAGTATTTTACAGATATAAAAAAAACTTTTCCAGCTTTGAATTTTAAGCATGATTGTATATGAATATATATATATATATATATATATATATATGATTGACACTTCGTATTTGTCTATTCTATTCTCAAACCGTTCATGTCACCAAATAAGTTTTTGATTTTACGCTAGAATGAGTTTAGAAGGTGCCGTACGTTTCCCACTTACTTTCGACCTCGTCTGGATCCATTATCAAGAGAATGGTTATCAAATAACAAATACAACGAGGAGTCATATCTGTATATAAAAGAGTAGGAGAAAGAACAAGTGAAAGGGGAATTTAGGTAATATTGGAATTATTAGTGATGGTATAAAACTGGGGGAGAAGAGTTGGCGGGAAATGTGTTATAGGCATTTAAGAATATGGCTGCTGTTTTCGAAGCCGATATTGTTTGATTACTTGTGAAATGTTCCACGCCTTCCTAAAATCATTCTATCCAGAAGTCGATCGTCTCATTCGGTGACTTGAAGGGATCGAAGACAGAATAGGAAGGCACTAAGTGTCTATCGCATTCAATCAAACATGTTTGAATAAAAAAATGCTTCACACCAACCCACACACATACATACACACACGCACATACATTTGCTAATGGCTCGGGAGACAGGGGTTCAATCCCAGATCAAGTCATACCAAAGACTTAAAAATGGTACTTGATTCCTCCCTGTTTAAGACCCAGCATGATAAATTATGGATCAAGGGATAAGTGGAGAAACCCAGCGAATAGAGTAGCGTCCTTTTCTACTCCTCTGTGTAGTAGCTATTTAAAAAAGGAGTCTTCGGATCAACCCCTACTGGCGTCACCTATTTTACTTACTTTATATATATATATATATATATATATATATAACAGGATCATGTCTCACCTGAGAACAAAGAGAAATTTCATCGTTATGCTAATACAAACATAATGTCATGAGATCTGTAATTTACAAACAATTTTCTCTCTGGTTGAATATGATAAATAACATTTCTTAAATATCAAATGACGGATAGACTTTTATTTTTCAGTGGAGATAGGCGATTCTTTTATCTAATTGTCAACTTATGTTAAAACATATCTTTAAAAAATAATGTGTTAGTGGAACTCTTCAACTGAAATTGGCTCTCGAGATAAAAGGACTTTAAAAGATATGTTTTAAAATATGTATATATGAAAAATGAGTCTCATTACTGGAATTGTTTCATTACAATTAGCAAAGAGATAAGACAGAAGATTAATTGTTATATTTATATAATTTACATTTTCTTTTTTAATTATTATAAAATACTGAGCATAAAAACGGAAATGAAAATCAATATAAAGTTTATAAAGTTTCGTAAATAATAACTTACTTATTTCCTAAATATTTAAGGGAAGACCTCATCGCGTAGAGGTTAACGTATTAGACAACAAAATTCTAGTAAACGAGTTCGAACTCCAGTCGAATTATAATATCCATTTTAGGAATAATACATTTAAAAAGGTACGAACCCGTTTATTCCTTTAGCTAAAGGTTAGATAGTACCACCACTTTTCTTTTACTTAGTTTTGGCCTTAACCCACGAAGGGTTATCAAACAAAGAAAGAAACTGAAACGATATATTTTTTACTTCCAGATAAAGCTAATTTATGCCAACATATACTATCACCATCACACCACGGAAAAACTTCATAAAAAATGATCTAGACTAAAGATGCCATATCATTTCTAGTGGAAGAATATACAACTAAACGGATATTCATAATCATCATCATCATCAAGTCGACCTGACGGCGCAGTTTCCGTTGTTATCGATCTCTACCATCGATTTGTATAGGTTATTGCCCCTTTCAAGTCTTCCAAACCGTCCACACAGAGCTGATGAAGTAAGCTTTTGCTTTTTCGACGACTCTGGTGGCAATGTTAAGGAGTTCACAAGTATTATTCATTACAAAACTTAACTGCATTGAAATATATGAAAGATATGACATGATCCAAAAATAAGTACACGTCCTAATTACAGGGTGTTTCAGAAATATTGATATCATTTCTTTTTTTTAAATGGGGGCGATATGTGTCGTGTCACCGGCGGTGCGTGTATTAGAAATTTGTGAAACTTTTGGAATCGTCCATGAAATCGTCATTACTTTGAATATCCTATAAATTTTGATGAATAAGTCTTATGTAGCTCATTATAAAGTCTAATTAGTTTACTTTACATCCCCAATGGTCCGGGAGCCCTGAGTTCAATCCCAGGTCGCGCCATACCAAAGACTTTAAAAATGGTACTCGATACCTCCTTGCTTAACACTCAGCAATATAAAGTACGTATCCATATTTATCAACCAATCCACTCGGGCAGAATATGACACAAGGTCAATTTTTAAAGGTAGTTTAGCAGGTTTGAATTCAGAGTTTTCCTTCTCCTAGACTAGTTGCCTCACCAAGGCTGAAGAATTCAGTCTGCCCTACTATTTACCCAAGTACGTATAAAGTACTATCGAGGGTAAAGTGGAGCAATCCTGGAAAAAGAGTAGCGCCTTCCCTTACACCTCGGTGTAGTAGCTATTGAAAAGGGAGCCTTCTGGTCCTCCTCGACTACGGTCGCCAACTTTACTTATTTACATCAACACTAGAGTTAATTAGATATTTGTATCTTAAATGATAACAACCAGTTCAAATGAAATAATATCAATTTTTCTGAAAAACAATGAATATCTTTAGTAGACAAATTCACATACCTAGGAAGCAGCGTCTCATCAACCGAAAAGGACATCGACACGCAGCTAACCAAGCATGGACAACTATTGATAGACTTTCGATCATATGGAAATCAGACCTGACCGATAAAATGAAGAGTTGTTTCTTCCAGGCAGCGGTTGTGTCCATACTGCTATATGGATGCACTACTTGGACGCTAACTAAACGGCTGGAGAAGAAGCTAGACGGCAATTACAAAAGAATGCTGCGAGCAATATTGAGCATGTCCTGGTGGCAACATCCTACGAGGCACCAACTATACGGCCACCTGCCTCCCATCACGAAAACTATACAAGTTAGACGAACCAGACATGCAGGACACAGCTGGAGAAGCAGGGACGAGCTCGTAAGTGATGTACTCTTATGGGCCCCCATATATGGCCGGGAAAAAGCAGGACAACCAGCTCTAACATACATTCAGCAGCTATGTGAGGATACGGGATGTGGCCCTGAAGACCTACCAGAAGCGATGAACGATAGGGAGAATTGGCGAGAGAGGGTCAGGGATATCCGTGCTAACGGCATGACATGATGATGATGATGATGATTTTTAATAATTATAATGGGTTTTCAGTTTTGCTTATAGTCTCAATAATTGAGTTTTGTAAGAAAAACTGTTTTAATTGCATAATGTTCCACTAGAAACTATAAAAATCCTGGAATCTTTGATTTTGAAAACAATTCTTGTCTTATAAAAAAATTCAGTTGAACTTAGGATGGCTGATTATATATATATATATATATATATATGTGTGTGTGTGCGTGTGTGTGTGTGCCTACTCAACCACTCTGCCTCGGGCATGATATGACAGAAGGCCTACACCTGGTTTTGATATCAGTTTCCCTTCTCCAACCCTGACGATCCTACCAAGGTTACAGAACCCAATCTTCCCTCCTATTTGCCCATAGTTGAGGGAGATAAGTGATGGTTTCATTACTTTTCACAAAGGCATAAGCTCGAAGTAAAACGCAAAAATCACTTCCAGTATTTGAACTCGGGTCGTTTAGTCCATAGTCTATAATGACCGTTTGGTCACGAGTCTCTTGCATATATATATATATATATAAATATCCAGTCAGCGTCCGAAGACAGTGGTTTGGATTATTCGCGTATAGAATATATGAGGAATATCATATAAATCTCTGTGAGTACACGATGTAGCGCTATTGTAACATATCTGTTTCCTTCCAGGTTTATAGAACAAAACTCACATACAGAGCGCACACAGTGTAATTAGAAGGAAACTGAAACATGGTTAAATTGCCATTATAGATTTATTTCGCCGGAGAATATCATTCTACTCTCCGTCTCATCAGATGACTCTACATGTTTACCTTGAAGTTGAAAAACGGCAAATGTCTCTACATCAAGTTAAACATATATAGTCATCTGATGAGACGGAGAGTAGAATGATATTCTCCGGCGAAATAAATGTATAATGACAATTTAACCAGATATAAGTTTCCTTCTAATTGCACAATATATATATATATATATATATATATATATATATATATATATATATATATAAGTTTAAACCCTCCATGACGATTAGAGCGTGGTACAAGGTAACTTTTTAAGTGCACTACAGCTTGTGGGAATTCAAATTTTTCTTCTTAACCTGGTTGCCATATCAAGGATAAAGAGCCCAGTCTGTCCTACTTTTATCCTCGGAGAGACTAATTCGACTCATACCTTTCTCAAGGTTATTAACATTATGTGAAATACAAAAGCCTCATCCAGGATTTGTCCCAGGATTTATTTCTTACGATGATAACTTACAAGCGCCTCTTAAGTGTAAATATGTACTCTGTCTCTCCTCCAATGTGTGCGTGTGCGCGCGTGCACGTGGGTGAATGTTCTATATCTTTTAAATTTCTCTACGTATTAACGCCAGAGATTCTGTGTTCATAGACCAGGTGTAACAATTCATGATAATAAAATAATCATTCTCTAGTGGCGTTATATCCATCTTAAAATTAACTATGTAATATCACAGTCTGGATTGCATTCCTTACATACATTTTCGAAACAACCTGTAAGTAGCAAAGAATAGCTGCAACCAAGAATTTATTCTTATCTTTTGACTAAGAATGGAACAGAATCGCCAGTGATAGTGCATCAGAAATCTTTTAATATCTATTTTAATGTTTAAAGCCAGATTTCCGGAGGCTTCTTCATTTAATTTAGAATGTTTTTCGACATACTTCAGTTCTTTATCAACGTCTGTGATTAGCACAGAGATCTGGTGGAGTAACGACAAACAGCTTGGAGACTGGTATTGATGCGTCAAATTCAAACAATGATTGGCACAGTTTTCTTCCTTTAATTTATTTTTTTATTTAATGGCATATAGACTGCGTATGGGTTATTTAGTGCCGAAATGTTATTCATTTGTAAATGTTTGATTGCAATAAGTTCACTACTTCATTACATTCTTTTTAACATTGCAATTTTATTTGTCAACTAAAATTTGTTTGTAGACAGTTATACGATATCAATTATGAATTTCATGTAGTGATAATACTCTTAGGATAGGTTTAAATCCAACAATTCTACCTCAAGTGATGGGTAAATAGTTTGGCAGACTGGATCTTTAACCTTGGTATCGTTACCAGTCTAGGATAAGGAACACTTTGATTTAAAACTAGTTGTAAATCTGGTGATTGTTCAGTTCCCACCACCGAGTTATTCGTGCTCAAAACACGCTACATAAGTAGCACCAACATGCTTACAGAATATGTCTTTTTTATATCTACGCCAAACAGGGACGAACTCATAAGTGATGTACTCTTATGGACCCCCACACATGGCCGTGCAAAAGCAGGACGACCAGCATGAACATACATTCAGCAACTATGTAAGGATACGGGATGTTGTCCAGAAGACCTGCCTGAGGCGATGAACGATAGGGAAAAGTGGCGAGAGAGGGTCAGGGATATCCGTGATACCAGCACGACATGATGATGATGATGATTACTTTCAATAAAGTTGTAAGTTTTCAAGGGCCCTCTTCTAATACTAATAATTTATAGGCATTTTGTGGTTTCAAGTAACTATTCTTATATGATTGCAATCATTTGCTCGCAATTATATGGTTTAGAGTACAAGTAAACTAATGACCATGCATAAAGCATTACACTCCAGAGACTACGTTGACAGACTATATGTATCTAGAAAGGAGGGAGGAAGAGGAATTGCCAGCATTGAAGACAGCGTTGACGCATCGATACAACGGCTCGAAGACTACATTGAAAAACACGAAAGAAGACTAATTACAGCCATCAGAAACGATACAGACAACACGATAGACGAAAGAATGACAACAATTAAGGAAACAAAAATGGGAGGATAACAACTCTATGGCCGCTTTAAACGTCTAATAAAAAAACATCTCACAGCAGAAAGCATCGACGTGACTAAGAAAAGGAAACCTTATGAGAGAAACAGAATCCCTCCCAATAGCAGCACAGGACAACGCCATAAGAACCTATCATATCAAAGCGAGAATAGATAAGACACAACAAAACAGTAAATGTAGGCTATGCGGTGACAGAGACGAAACGATCAATCACATTATAAGCGAATGCAGCAAATTAGCACAGAAGGAGTATAAGGCGAGACACGAGTGGTTTGGCAAGGTGATCCACTGGGAAATGAGCGAGAAATTTAAATTTGACTATACTAACAAATGGTATATGCACAACCCAGCACCTGTCCAAGAAAATGACACGCATAAACTCCTGTAGGACTTTAACATACACACGGATCACCAAATCCCGGCTAGAAGACCAGGCCTTACAATAATCGACAAAAAAAAAAAAAAGAGAATTTTCAAAATAGTCGACTTTGTTGTCCCGGCTGACCAGAGAATAAAACTTAAAGAATGTGAAAAGAAGGATAAGTACCTCGACCTTGCTAGAGAATTAAAAAAGCTGTGGAACATGAAAGTGACGATTGTACCAATTGTGATTGGTGCTTTTGGCACAATAACTAAAGGATTATTAAAAGGCCTGGAGGACTTGGAAGTTGGCGGACGGGTAGAGACTATCCAAATGACAGCATTGCTGAGAACAGCCAGAATACTGAGAAGAGTCCTGGAGACTTGAGCTAACGCTGATGTGAAAAACTCTAAAGGAGTAAATAATAATAATCCTTGATAAGCCATTTTAGCTTCAAGTAACTATTATTAATGCAAATAATTTTCACACAATTATATGGTATCAAAACTCTTTATGTAATACGTTTAATTTTCAAAGATGAAGATATAAACGTCTCGGGAAAATTACAAGTCTATCTTTTAGATCAGTGGTCATCAAAATATAAGTCGAATAAAATGTTTTGTCCAACTTCGATTTACACTTAGAATTAAAGTATACACGCTTACATTTAATTCCAATGTAAATGAATAAAATTTTATTTAAAATAAAGAGTATAATACACAAAACTACTTTGAATAAACAAAAAACAAAATATTTTCCATCAAAAATTTTTTATAGATTTAACCAGTATTTTTGTGATATTTTTTATCTGAAAAAGAAATTGCTAATTTCAATAATGCAAAAAAAAAAAAATACAAATTAAGAAATGTACTGAAAACTGAAAAAAAAAAAAAAACACGATTTATCTAGATGTGAATTCCATATAACTTGACTGTAAAACCGATTTCTGATCCCAAATTATCAATTAAAAGTTCTTATAGTAAGTGTTGGACTTGTCTATTAGTTAAATAAGTGATAGCTTAAGGTCAGACACCTTCTGGACCTCATTCTTTTTAGATATATTTTCGTTTGATCATTAGCTTTTATTTTTTAACTCTAATTCATCAAACATTATATATATATATATATATATATATATATATATATATATTAAATAATAGGTTCATAAGAGAATTTTTTTAAGGTTACTTATTGTTCTCCAACACGTGTTTCAGAAGTTGTATGTCGTCTTCCGAAAGTAAATGGTTTATATAATTTCGGTTTCTTTTTGTTTTGTTTTTTTTTCCTTTGTTACTCCTTTCCTCGGGAATAATCTATGATAGTTGATATGCCATAAAGTTTGACTAACAAATATTTCTTTCTGAGAGACTCTGTGCGTGTGAGTGTGTGTGTGTGTGTGAAAGAACAATATATTCAAAGGATACATTCATATTTTAATAAATACCAACATTTAATTATTCGGGTTTTTTTTACGATTTTTTAGGTGATGGTGTCTCATTCCAAAAATTATTTTGAAATATATATATACATATATATACATTGATACACATTTGATTGAATATTGTAGATATGCATATCCCGAACAAAACTAGTCGCTTCCTCCAAAACAATATTTTATAAAGAAATAAAAAACCTAAAACAAATTGTCATCAGCATGGGTTCCCTAACTATATTGTAATCGACAATGGCGTCCCTAACTATATTGTTGAACAAATTAAACGCATAATTAAAAAATGTTGGCCAACAAAATAAACTCTGCAACACTCCATCCAATAAACATGTATTTATCGAAGTTTTTAAAAACACACCAATATTAGGACAACAAAATAACAAGCAAAAACTACATATTTTCGAGGCGCTCCATATTAGAAATATACAAGCCAAACTTAATGGAAATAATTTTGTATCCAATGCTAGTCCTCTTCAATGTCTTTGGCTACTGATGCTATTTATTGAAACAAATTAAAACAAAAAACGCTGCACAATATACCAGTATAAAGGCTTATTCTTACGGTAGTAATGTACATGCAAAGGTTATATCACTTTTACAATATACACACCCCTGATCGTAGGCAAAGATTAGGCGCAAAGTACTTGGGAAATAATTAATTATGGAAGGTTTTTTAACCAATTACCGCCGGATATCATAAAATCGAAACGGCTACTTGAAAGGATTAACAAAAAATATGTTGAGAAAAATGTCTATAAATTCAAGGAAATATGCATCAATGGAAAAATGCTGCTCACACACACACACACACACACACACACACACACACACACACACACACACACATACACACACATATATATATATATATATATATACATATATATATATATATATATTTGGGCAGCATTTTTTCATTGATACATATTTGATATATATATTGATACATATTTGTTATATATATATATATATATATATATATATAATAGTTATAATATTGATAATTATATATATATATATATATATATATATATATATATAATTTTTATGAGCTTCTCTTTGAGAAGTCCTTTTCTCAGCAGATTTAATTCCTATACTGAATAGTTATTAGGAAAATCGATTTGAAAGCGTTTATTTCTTGCAGTTTCGGAATGTAGCATTCTTTTATTTTGGAGGTGCAGGAGAAATTGCGTGGAAAAAATTCGCGCGCTCAGATCCAGAATATGTAACAGTAACTTTAAAGCTAAATACATCGATGGATGAAAAAAAAAGCAAACAACAAAATCAACACATTAATGGTTGCTACTTTGTTGCAGGGACATGCAAAAAGTTCTGTAGGTGTCATACTGTCTGTAGTGTGACGGTGCATAAAATATTTATCCCAGGACGGGAGTTTATTTTACGCAAGTGTGACGTCAGGGCAGTCTGGCACTTGACCCCTTGCAAAATAAGTCCTTGTTAAGATTCCCTTTTCGGGCATATGGGAACTGGCAAATAATGTGGTGGTTAATTTGGGGCTAGATTGACCGCCGCTGGCAAGCGGTTTCCAAATTCACTTTACATACGTCACCAAATCCTTTCGTCTTCCTACCCACCTCGGATAACGGAAAACATGGACATCTAGGTTAAGATAAAATATTATTCACTGTTGTCGGCAATTCCAATTTCCCGTGTAATATTTTTAAAGGCGAATAAGACATCTAGCGAGAATAAATTGAAGCAAATGAAGCTGAAAATGATATATGAAAAGAAGGCAACTCGACAGATAAACAACATAACGAATATATTTCAGTATAAAAGGACATTGAAACTACAACATTTTGATAAGTGAGGACCTCGGCTCTATCACCAGCAGACAGTCTTAAACACAATTGTCTCTCTCGACAGTCCTTTTTTTCTTTCTTCTTTCTTTCTTTACTTTTAAAACTTGAAAAGATAGTTAAGTCCACTCGTTCGTTAACAGTTCATGAAACGAATTTCTTCAGTCTATTTCTTTCATTTTCTGAATACATATAAGTTCCAATATTTGGGAAGGTTAGGAGGAAAAACAGTTTAAGATGTACTTAGCTTTTAACGGGTTTACTTCGCGGATTCTTATCTTTTACGGGCGAGCAGTATTCTGTGGAACCTGGCTGGAAGGCACCTTTTATCTTCTTGTCCAAGGATTCTGTTTAACTATTTTCCACGGAGCGGGCTGGAAACCGACTTCTTTATCCGTCGATTTCTGTCTCCAAACTGAATTCTTTATCCCTATTTCCTCTGACGAAAAGGGTACTACTTCCGGCGCTAAGGCGTCGGCCAATCATTTGGCTCCCTCCTCCTCCACCTCATTCAGTCATGCTACTCAATGAACTACATTCCTTCTCCGTCCACCCGGTTATGGAGTGCAGGTAGTTTGACCTTCTGGCTGCCCTTAGCGGTCAGTCGTTGTGTTTGTTAGTCAACCCTAGAAGGGGAAAGGGAAATTAAATCTTACTTCTCCCCTCTCAGCACGTGACAGTAGCTACAAAGTCGGGGAAAACTAAGCTCTAAAGCTTGGGTTATCCATTTAATCCATCTATTTCAAAATTAATCAATTAATAACTTTGGAGGTGCACGTGGTGTAATGGTTACTGTCGTAGGAAATGGACACGGCGACACGAGTTCAAATCCTGGACCAGGCTAATTGCATTTTACATAGCACTAATATCCTTGGGAAAGGTATGAATCCAATTATTCTCCCTCCAGCTATGGGTAAATAGTAGGACAGACTGGGTCCTTCAGCATTGGTGAGGCAAATAGTCTAGGAGAATTCAAACCTGCTAAACTCCGCTTAAAAATTGACCTTGTGTTATATTCTGCCCGAGCGGAGGGGTTGGGTAAATATGAATAACATTGGGTAAAAAGATTTTGGTGCGATGTCAACTACTGTAAAGATAGTTTTCTATTAAGATTAGATTATTTAAACACAAATCTCAGTGAAAATCGAACTCATTACTCGGTTGTAACGATTTTACCTGGACAGCTTGCTAATAACTACAAAGTATTGATCGGAGAAAATCTTTATAATTTACATATTCCAGTGAAAGATCTAAAATTTATAATAATCTACCGGGATGAATAATAGTATTTCAGACATTTGCAAAATCAAAGATATCCTGTAAAAACAAACCTCAACGGAAAAGCATAATATTGTATTGTCAAATTAGTCTTCGTTTTGAGAACTGTTTTCCCTTGGGGGAAGCAGAAACTTTTAACTTTCTATATCCTTCCGCGCTCTTCTCTGCCGGAGCCGACTTGAAAGCGTTCTTGTAAAACTCAAAGTTGTGGATTCATTGATATATTTCCAATTAGGCCGCGTTACTATCAACAGAAGAAATAGATTCGCTCCAACCAAAATAAAAGTCAGAAATATAAATATATAAGAAATAATGGAACAGTGAAATTCAGGAAAACTCTTATCAATGTACATAAGAAATTCTTATTGTTGTAAAATTTATAAAACTTAAGACTCTCTCTCTCTCTCTCTCTCTCTCTCTCTATATATATATATATATATATATATATATATATATATATATATATATATATATATAGTAAGTTGACCATAGTTGAGGGCGACCAGAAGGCTGCCTTTTCAATTGCTACAACGCCAAGGTGTAGGGGAGGGTGCAACTCCTTTCTCTGGATTGCTCCACTTTACCCTTGATACATACCTTATATTGCTGAGTGTTATATATATATATATATTCACACACACACACACACACATATATATATATATATATCTATATATGTGTGTGTGTGTGTGTGTGTGTGTGTGTGTGTGTGTGTGTGTGAATATATTCATAAAGAGAGAACGTCAAATAGAGATGAAAGTTTGTTTGTTTGTTTGTTTGGTTTTATGGCATATCAACCTTTGTAGGTTATTTAACGCCAAATCCATTTTTTATGTAAATAATCTGTTCTATTGAGAATAGTTCAGTTTAGCATAAGTACACAGTTTGATTGTCAAAAACATTTCCATTTCAAACTATTCAAGCAGTTATATGTAACAATTCAGTTAAGTGTAAATACAGTTTTAATGTCGAAAAACCGTTATATTTGAAATAATTCAGTTAAGCATAAGCACGCAGTTTAAATGTAAGTACGGTTTAATTGTCAAAAACGTTTCTATTTCAAGCTATTCAGTTTACTCAATTCATTTTAGCATAAGTATGATGTTAATTCTATTTAACCCATAGATAGGGCCCTATCAGGTGCTACCACTCCGGGACAGAGTGGACCTGGGAGCGACGGCAATGAAGGGGTACTCCGCATTCCCTAAAGCTCCTGCACTGCTGGAACCTCACCATCAGATTGTGTAGTGTCATAAACAGAACACTCATTAGGAGGGGGGTCTTACCAGAGATGAAAGAATACCAACAGAGACAGAGAAGGAATAATTCGTATACAATAGTTTGAAGAATATATGGTTAAAATTGCGCTTCTGTTTTATGGATGATACATCATTAATCTTATCAAGGATAATCCTGTTGAATCTTCTTCGGAATATGTTCTTTTTTCTTTTAGTTGATTCGCTTAAAATGAGATTCTTACAGTCAATAGCACTGTTTTTGTAAAAAATGTTTGTCTATATTGCTTTGATCTATCACAAAGTTTTCGGAATTTCATTGTTCATGTATGTTACGATGTAGTACATTCAAGCAATAAGAATTAAAGAAAATATTTTATATTTTGAAATGTTTTTAGTTTGTTTTTCAATCGAAATTTTTCGGAAAATTGTGGAAAGTCTCATCGTGTATTGCACCTTTTTTACCCAATAGATTTAACTCGATTTTGTTTGTTATTGAATGGCGTATCAACCTTCTCGGGTTATTTAATGCCAATTCACCCCCCCCTTTGTTTTTTAGAAGAACAGTATTGTTATTATTTAACCCATAGATGCGGGGATAAGGGAGTTCATACCTTTCCCAAGGGTATTTGTCCGAAAGCGACCGTAATAGCGCAACTGGAGTTCGAACTCGCGTAATTCTGCAATCCAGCTCTTTAACCATTACACCTCCCCTTAACCAGTTTTGTTTTATAACATTTGAACATATTGATGCTAATATCTTTCTGTGTTTTCGTTAGTTTAAATGTGAGCATGGATTTCTTGCCAGTCATTCAGGAGTTATTTTTGCCTGACACAGTCAATCTCACAATTTTAAGCAACATGAATGCTGCAGTTATCTTGTGCTCAGCTAAATCATTTTCAACCGTTTTTAATGCACGTTAGGGCTTTGTTCGTAAATTGTTCTTTGCAACTTAAGCAATTCTGATTAACCTTTTTTGGCATTCATGTCACAAGTTTCCATTTAGAGAGACCATGCCCCAAACCATAACTATTCTTCCTGTCTACTTGTTCTTAGGACTTAAAATACGCTAAGTGTATACCTTGCAGAGGGGTAAGAATCTTTCAAAGGAGATGTCCTGTCTATAACACTAAACTTCATTTGATAGTAGGCCACGGTTCTAGTTCGAGAGATCTGTGGATTGTGGAGTACATCTTCGTTGGTCCAGGTCCACTCTGATCTAGAGTGGTCCTACCTGTTTAAAAAACTATTTGTATTAGATTCAAATACTTGATACCTGATAACTTTAAATTATTTCTGTTAATAATGTTTACTTAAAAGTTAACCTATAATTAATTAATTATTTGCTAAGGATTTGTATTAAATATTTGAAACTATAGCTGCGTGAAATGACTTATCAAATCAAAATAATTACTTGAAACCATATTAGGAGTAGCATTTGAAAAAAGTTTCTTCAAATTATACAAGAATATTCAAATTATTTTTGCCCTGTCGGCTGAATTGTTTGAATAAACTGAATAGCTTGAAATAAAAATGTTTTCGACAATTAAACCGTACTTACATTTAAACTGTGTGCTTATGCTTAACTGAATTATTTGAAATAGAACTGTTTTTAGACATTAAAACTGTATTTATACTTAACTGAATTGTTACATATAACTGCTTGTATAGTTTGAAATGGAAATGTTTTTGACCCTGAAACTGTGTACTTATGTTAAACTGAATTGTTTTAAAAAGAACAGATTATTTACATAAAAATGGATTTGGCGTTAAATAACCCACAAAGGTTGATATGCCATTAAACCCAATAAACCAACCAACCAAATTATTTAGATTAGATCGGAATACTTGAAGTAATATAACTGCATAAAATCTCTTAAGAAACAACTACGCAAGATATATGAATTAGAACATGAAAGGAACGCCGTTCCCTAACATCTTGGTATAAACCATATACTGATTAGCATTTGTTAAAGTTTCTTTAAATTATACAAGAATATCCAAATTATTTGGATTAGATAGGAATACTTGAAAGGATATAACTGCATAAAAATACTCTTAAGAAACTTCTACACTAAATATATTCATTAAAACATGAAATGAACGCGATTCCCTAACATCTAGGTATAAAATGACTCTGTACAAGTTGATATGTCATTAAAGTCAATTAATCTTCCTTCACCCTCTCTTTAATTCATCTGAGAACAGATTTATTACTTTTCAATCACGTAGGTCATTCATTAGCTCCCTCAAACTTGAAGTGGTAATTTTCTAAGCCTTTTGCTTAGATGTAGCACAAGGCCGCATGAATTGGGCACCCAATGAGAATCGAACTCACTCGTGTAGGTTTGCTAGTCTACCTTGCTAACCATTACACCACCCGAGGTTGGCAAAGTGTGTTAACAATCTTTTAGCGCTCTCCGATCTTGCCCTTCACTTTCTCCCCATTCTGGTTTCCCTCCGAGTTTTATCATACTTCAATGATAATTCATATAACATTATTTGCACTATTCGAATATGGACATCTAATTCACTCTTCTTTATTTCCTTAGCTGTTAGTTTCTCCTGAAGCTTTATA
Organism: Sepioteuthis lessoniana; assembly: GCA_963585895.1. Lineage (NCBI taxonomy): Eukaryota > Metazoa > Mollusca > Cephalopoda > Myopsida > Loliginidae > Sepioteuthis > Sepioteuthis lessoniana. Next base: position 11,105,412 of record OY757907.1, on the reverse strand, counting down.
ATTTTCATCTACGTCCTTCTTTCTATCCTCTTCTCATATGATTCATTCTGTCTTCCCTTCTACTTCTTCCACTCATGATAATATATCAGCATATATTCTACCATTGACTTCAGATAGATGTAAGCCTGTGGCGAACTTTTTGATGTAGATCTGATCATGTCAATTCTTCAGGGTCAAACAAATGATTTCCTCCGAATTCACTGTTCTTCGTTTATTTCATTGTTTGAATGTAAGATAAGAAATATATGTATGTTTAAATCTTGCAGTACTTTAGATAAAAAGAACATTTGTATATGACAGCGATTCTATAAAAAAGAAAACAAACCCACACGACCGAAAAAAAATAACTTTGAAACTTTTGAATTTTTCTCCAGTCGGAAACATATTGCATCGTTTTTGGTAAAAATATGTAAAAACTAAAAACTAAAAAATAATTATTAAATACCAGACAAATATTTACGTAATTTTTGTATTTCTTGCTTGCTAATAAGATAAATTTACTTAATTTGATACAAACAGAAATATCCTAAAATAATTATAATTTTATGAATCTATTTATTTTATTTTTGAGATTTACATTTAAGATTTTCAAATTATGATTATCAATGCTGAGAAAGGCACATTGTTTCGACTTAATGATTACCAACATAATCTAAACTATTCCAAAGAAGTATATCTTCGGTATGGCTCTAAACAGGGTTAGTGAAAATCCTGTTCTCTTGGGCGTGTGGAGTACATCTTCGTTGCCACTCTGATCCGAAGTGTTACTACCCGTGATTGATCCTTTGGAAAATGATTATCATTTAATATAAATATAGGAAACTATATAACAGTACGTAAATTATTAATATTAGAAAGGAATATCTGGTACAATACAATTGTATACAAATTACTGTCTTTAATAGGGACAGTTAAACCATATAATAGTGTATGATTTATTCATATTGATAATAATTATTTAAAGCCATAAGCGTTTTAAAATGATTAGTATCATTAACTACATGAAAATTTGCGAAAGAAAAACAACCATTTTCATTAAATAGCACAAACACAGAACTAATCAAATTAGTAAATGATTGTATAGTTGGAGTGAAAAAGAGGTACTTCTCACTATTTATACCAAACAAGTTACTACGTTGATATTAGACAAAACTGTCTATCTTAGCAACAATAATCCTACAGTTTTTCAATTCATAGTTCTCTAACCTTAATTAGTGTTGTCTGCGTTGTTGCTCATCCAATTGGCTAAATTTTATTTATCTATTTCTTGATTCTCGAGAGTTAAAAGTTAAAAGTTAAAAGTTATTTCCCTTGATAGTAGTAGTGAAGAACCTTTTGAAAATAGTTGGTAAACAAAATAAAAATCGAAAAGTCATAACACACACACACACACGCACACACACACACACACACACACACACAGACATATATATATATATATATATATATATATGTGTGTGTGTGTGTGAGGGAAATCATTCTAATAACTGCTGGTGGAGCAAAAAATCACTTACAGTGTTTTAGAAATTCAATCAACGTGAATGAAAAAAAAATCACATTAAAGATTCACTGAAAGCACAAGTACACTTAAAATCAAGGATCCTAAAAAGTGATGAGACAGTGAAGTCCTGAGATGTGAATTGACTTCTGAACAACTGGTGTTGTAATTTATTTAGTTTACCAAGATATAACACAAAGACCACTGGTTGCTTGCTGTAACTGCCGTTGCTTAACTGGCCTTAACCTAAGTTTGATCCTACTCATCAACGCTAAACCTTTCTTATCTCGCGAGAGCCCGTGTTTTCAGCGTGACTTGACCGTAACCAGTTATTTTTTTTGTTTTTTGTTTAAAGGCAAATCAATCTTCATTGTAGGAAAACAGTAGTGGTACTATTTAGCCCATAGATGGTGGGTATTTGCCTAATAAGTGGAGTGTTCACCAATGCTCAGGGAGACCAGGGTTCAATCCCTGGTCGAGTCATACCAAAGACTCAAAAAATGGTACTTGATGCCACCTTGCTTAACACTCAGCATTATCAGGTAAGGACATAGGATAAAGTGGAGTAATCCAGGGAATAGAAAAGCACCTTCCTCAACTCCACGGTGTTGTAGCTATTGAAAAGGGAACCCTCAGGTAACTCTCGACAAAAGGTTGCCAATTTTACCTTTTCTTAAGGGTTTATTTCAAAAGTTAACATTTTGGCTAGTCAGTTGTCTGAATTTTTGAGATGAAGCTTGATGAGTTTTATAATTAAGAGTTTTCGGACAATTGTCTTCATCTTTATTGTTATTTCCACAACGTTTTGGCCTTCTTCAGGTTTTTGTCGCACTTGGGAACCTACACGGAACTGCAAACTATGTCCTTTATTGAATCCACGTGGGTCACCTGTTCTGATTCCATTTGCCATAACCGGGTACAAGTGTCAAGTTTTCTGGACACATAGCGTAACGTTGCTTCCCTAAGCTTCTAAGGAGACAATTATGTAGTGATTGCAGGTTCAATCCTGACTACAGGCAAGTAACGATACAGGAATACGTGGATTCAATAAAGAACGTAGTCCGAAGTTCCGTGTAGGTTCTCGAGTTCGACAAACACTTGAAGAAGGCTGGAGGACATATCAACCGAAACGTTGTAGAAATAACAATAAAGATGAAGACAATAGTCCGAAAACCCTTAATGATAAAAAAAGAATTAGCTTGTGTTCAAACTCGTTTACTACGAAATTGCAGTCCAGCACTCTAGCCATTAAGTCACGGGGGACAACCTGCAGGTATTTTTAGCAGCCTATGCTCTATTTGCCAAACTAAACAAGTGATTGTTCGATTAAATTTAACTGTATGTCAAACCGTATCGAGTTATATATGCTCACATGTTTGGGCATTGTGTATATTTTACGTTTGAATTCGTTTTTTGAGCTGTGATGTTTAAAGAGTAGTTTTGCACAGTGCTATGTGATATCAAGTATTCCGATTTAATATGAGTAATTTGCAAACATATCTATTTGACCCCCAAAATGGGAACCAAACAGGTATTAACATTTTAAGTCAAAGTGGACTTGGGATTAAAGGCAATGAAGTGGAACTTCACCATGGGAGATCAATTGATTTCTATTCTTCAAAAATATTAATTTTTGTGTCAAAAAATAGCCTTGAGAAACTCTCACTTTTCTATTTGTATTTTTGAATTTATTGATCAATCGACCCTTTCCCGCTCTTTTCAAAATTTCTTTGAGATTTCGCAGACAACAAACTTTCACTTGCTGCCTAAAATTCAAAGGATCAAAACAAAATTATTTAAGAAACTATTTTCCCACATAGATTGTTTGGTTTGGTTTTTTTGTTTAATGGCATATCAACCTTTTTAGATTATTTGATACCAAAGCTATTCACCAAGAAGAACAGTAGTGGTACTGTTTAACCTATAGCTGGGAGGATAAGGGGGTTCATACCTTTCACAAGGGTATTTGTCCGAAAGTGAAAGTAATAGCGCGAGAGGAAGACGAACTCGCGTACTAGGATTCGGCAGTCCATCGCTTTAACCTTTACACCACGAGGACACCAACCTAACTTGTTAAAAATACATTTTTAACCAATTAGAATCATAGATACAAAAACTATTTAAAATCTAATTTTGAGCGTACCTCAGTTATATAAATTAGCAATGAAATATATAAATCTTTAGTAGATTTATAGATTTATTTTATAAATCTACTCAAAACTTCCGAATTTATTTCTTTTGAGTGAAAATCTAACATTCTGTTCTTTCAAGTATTCATTTGATTTATCATCACTTAAGCATTTTAATCGAAGGAAAATATTTTGTTCACATAGATCGGCTTATACTTTCATTGCGGTCTTCTCTTGATGCTATTTTTAGCTGTATGCATTTACATATTAGAGCATAAATATACTCTTTCTTCTACATAGTGTCACACTCACACAAAGCTCTTTTACTCACACAAAATATATCAATTATATTTAGACAATGCCAACTGCTACATTGAATGCATGACCTTTTCTTTTTGGTAATGTAAATATTGGAGAATATTTACGCGAGAACTAATGTTATATTTTAACCTTCGGCCCGAGCAAAATGCCATTCAAGGAGATGCACCGGAAGGAAGTGACACATTCCAATGGCAGTTATGTGAGGAAATCGCGTGGGCGGAAATTGGCTGATGAAATGGGACGAGCTAAAATATTCCCATGGTACACTCATAGACTGATGCACCGGAAGAGATTGACCTCTGAACTGCATGACAGTTATTTCCACTTGATGACGATTAAACATTCGATTTCAAAGATCGAGTGGGCGTCGAACGATTATATAATTCAGTTGAGTTCGACGAGCCAGTGGAGTTGCCAGTAGAGTTCCAGACAGTTGGAGAAGAGAAGTGAGAGGCAAAGCCACACCCGACCGACGGGGGCCCTCGGGAACCCCGATGGAGTTTGGGGTCCAGAGAAGATGCTGATAAGATGCAGTAAAGAAAGCCAGCATCCAGCAGAGTGGGCCCTAGGCCTCCGGTTGAGCAGCCCTAGAGAACAAGATAGACATAACGTGACGGTCATAACTTTGGGGTCAAAATATTTCAGTTATGTTTGGTCTCCAGCTCCCTCTCACGCACAAACCCTGAATAACCCTTTCGAACCCTTGCAATAAAGTGAGAGGTATATATTTTTGTAAAGAAGTCTTCCTGCGTCTGTCATTATCATTGCGTCTTTATCATTGCGTCAGTAAGCATATAACACTAATATCATCTTTTCTTGCAAGAAAAGACATTGAAATTTTTCTTTCTCAATAAACTTTTCACTCAGGTTAAAGAAATTTAAAAAATATTAAATTTCTAGATCGGTGTTTTTTTTCAATCATTTACACATTAATACTCGATACTTAGGACATCCTCTATTTTTTCGAGTGGGGGGGGGCTTACCTCTTTGCAGATGAATGATGTAAATGCCGATGGATAATAAAGTAGAAACCACTGTCTTTCCAAATAAGGTAAACATTAAAAGAATACGAAGACATATTTAAAAGAAAACCCACAAAATTAATGTATAAATATATTCACTGCCAGCGAATTGTTATTGAGGAAATATCTGATAATACTCTACTTGAGACTGGCATAAAGTAATATTTCTACTTAAAAAAAGAAATAAAATGATATCAATAGTTATAGAATTGATAAAATTTAATAGAATTTATAAAGATGAAACCAGAATGATGCGTTTCGATGCCCTTCTGGGAACTAACAATAAAAAATGAATGATATAATGAGTCTTCTTGAAGATATTAGAAAGATCTAATATATTGTTCGACATGGGATGAAAAGATAATTATACTTGTAACAAATTTTATAATTTTCTGTATGGTTATCATTCCGATATGAAGAAAGGAAAATTTTTGTGAAGTATTAGACGTTAGAAATAAATCTAAAGAGTAGAGTCTTGAAATAGAATTTTATACGAACCATTGATTACCCTAGAATGGTCATGTAAAACTAAATATTTTTCGTTATTTTGGAAATAACTTTTATAACACTATTCATAAACTAATTAAATACACACACACACACACACACACAAATATATATATATATATATATACATGCAATTATAATATACATATATATATATATATATATATATATATATATATATATGTATATAACGTTTTACTTAGTGCATGAAAAAGGAGAACGTTAAAAATTGTTTCGCTTTTTCTCATCATTAACTTTGTAACTTATATAAAATATATATATATATATATATATATATATATATATATATATATATAAAATATATAAAAAAAGAACTTTTTAAATCACCCATATTTGTTGGTAATCATATTTAGTTCAGCGGACCTTTTTTTAAATCAAAAATCTGCATCATCAAGCAAAGACATGAGGAATTTCAAATAATAATTTAGAAAAAATCATCAAAAATAGAGACACCCCACCCTCAGCCCAGATTTATATCATCATCATCATTATGTCGTGCTGGTAGCACGGATATCCCTGACCCTCTCTCGCCATTTCTCCCTATCGTTCATCGCCCTAGGCAGGTCCTCAGGACAACATGCCGTATCCTCACATAGTTGCTGAATGTATGTTCGTGCTGGTCGTCCTGCTTTTGCACGGCCATGTGTGGGGGTCCATAAGAGTAGATCACTTATGAGCTCGTCCCTGCTTTTCCAGCAGTGTCCGGCATGTCTGGTTCGTCTAACTTGGATAGTTTTCGTGATAGGAGACAGGTTGCCGTACAGTTGGTGTCTTGTGGGGTGTTGCCGCCAGGACTTGTTCAAGATTGCTCGCAGTATTCTTGTGTAATTGCCGTTTAGATTCTTCTCCAGCTGTTTTGTTAGAGTCCATGTAGTGCATCCATATAGCAGTATCGATGTGACCGCTGCCTGGAAGAAACTGCGTTTCATTTTATCGGTTAGGTCTGATTTCCATATAATCGATAGCCTATTGATAGCTGTCCATACTTTCGGTAACCTCGTGTCGATGTCCTTTTCGGTTGATGCGACGCTGCTTCCTAGGTAAGTGAATTTGTCTACTAGTTTAAGAGGGGTTCCGTCTAGAGTGGAGATGTCCCCCGTCTGGTTATAGCACATATATTCCGTTTTGTGTGCATTGACATAGAGGCCTATGCCTGCGGCTGCTCGTTCCAAACTATGCAGTAGTGTTTCGGCTTGGTCGGGTGTATTTGGCAGTATCGCTATGTCATCGGCGTAGTCGGCGTCGGTAATTGTTTTTGCGAGGTACCTTCTGCTTCTTTTCTTTGTCAGATCGAAGCCATTTTCTCTGATTTTGTCAATCGATGTTCTAAGTACGTAGTCTAGACAAATGATAAAGAGGTACGGAGCCAGCGTGTCCCCTTGTAGTACTCCTGCTATAATGTCGAAGTATTCTGTCTCCATCTGGTGATCGTACTTTTACTTTGGTGTTTCTATAGAGAATCGTTATTGCTGCTACGGTTTCTTTAGGTAGGCCGTATGCTAGTAGGATTTGTTCCATCGTTCCTCTGTGAATGGAGTCGAAGGCCTTGGTAAAGTCGACAAATATTAATGTCGGTTGTAGGTTTTTTGCTCGTACACCTTCAAGGATTCTACGGATGGTTAATATTTGTGAGGTCGTGGATCTATTTCTTCGGAAGCCGTTTTGGTTTTTCCTAAGTATGTTGTCGATTTTGGGTTCTATGCGGTTTCGTAGTAGGGCATTGTAGATTTTGGCTGCTATGGATGTTAGTGTTATGCCTCGGTAGTTTTGGGCTAATCTGAGGTCCCCCTTTTTAGGGAAGGGGAGGATGCATCCCTTTATCCATCTATCTATCGGATTTGGTTATGTACTGCGTTGCAGTGTCGGAGCAGTATGTCGTCGAATTGTCTGGTCTTCCATACTTCTGGGGGAATCTCGTCCAACCCTGCAGCTTTCCTATTTTTAATTTTTCTGAGAACCGAGTCGAGTTCTTCTCTGTGTACGGTCCTAGTTTAATGTCTAAATTTTTACTAATTATTCTGGTGATTGGTTCATATGTTATTTTCGGTGGGTTTCCTTGTAGGTTTTCGAAGTGCTGTTTCCACAGCTTTATTCTTTCTTGTTGGTTTGCAGCTTTCAGTTTTGCTTTGGCTGAGTTCTTTCTTCTACTCACTTCGTTTATTGTTTGCCAGGCTATCCTCGATTGTCTATCTTCCACCGAATCTCTAATGTTATCTATCTGATTTTGAGTGCATTCTGTCTGTTCCTTTATATATATGCCTGCTAATTGATATTGTGCCGTTTTCAGTTTTCGGGCATTTGTGTTTGTTGGGTTTGTTCGATAGTTTTTGGAGGCTGTTTTTACTAGTGCACGTTTTTCTCTCACCTCTAAAGTTTCCCATGGAACTCTATATTTAGTTTTGAGTTTTGTTGGAAAACATTTCACTGCTGCCTCGAGGTGCGCATTGACGAAATTTTCATTTTTGTCATTTGGTGTACTTTTTCCGTCTTCTCTTGTAGTGTTTCGAATTTGTTTCTTAATTCTAATACGTATTTATCTCTTATACCTCTGTTGTTCAAAAGGGCCCAGTCATAGTGTTCGGTGGTCGCTGTTCGTTTGGCGTTTTTTCGTAGACTTAGCCGTATTTTCGCCGTGACAATTCGGTGATCGGAGGACACACCCTCGAAAGAGGAGTATGCCTCGCAATTCATTGCACTATTTTTCCATTTCTTGTTTATAAGGACGTAGTCTATCTGTGCTTTACTATTGTTCGCGTACGTGTATGTCCATAGTTTGCCCTCCTTTTTTTGGTAGTTTGTATTGAGGCATGCTAATCTATTTTCTATCATGAAATCTGTTAAATGTTGCCCATTCTTATTTGACGTGTTGTGGAGGCTGTATTTGTTGTTTCCATTTTTCCCGATTTGGGCATTCATGTCTTCGCCAATGACTAACATGTTGTGTTTCGGGATGCTACGCACTAATGAGGATAACTCATCTTAGAAGGTGACTAGTTCGGTTTCTTCACTAACATTGATAGGGCTGTAGCAGGAGATGATTGTTGCTCTTGGGTTGCCGTTAAAAGTAGCTGCCATCATCCTAGGTTGTATTTTCTCAATGCTATTTAGCGTTTTTAATGCTCTAGGTCCTATAAGCAATCCTACCCCTCCTACACAGAGAGAGAGAGAGAGAGAGAGAGAGAGAGAGAGAGAGAGATCGCATAGGCGAGAAATTGACAATCGCCAAGTGCTGATGACTATATCTACGCTAACCCAACTTACATAAACATAGTCTATTACCAATACTAAGCAATCTTTATTTATAAATACAACAAACCACTTATATATATATATATATATATATATATATATATGGTCCAAGGAGGAAATCCGATGAGTAAAAGTACCCAATATGACTGCTCAATATTATGCATAGTTGATTTGGGATTAACGATACATCACCACGGAACTTGTAGAACAAGAAAACCTTTTATATAAAGAGAAAAGAAAAAATTTAATTTAATATGATAACATCTAATTATAATTTTAAATATCTTATCTGAAGATGGTTTTTATAAAGCGTATAAGTTAAACTTTAAACTTATAAGAATTTGTCAGAGTCTGAAATAAATTCATAATGATACCAAGAAAGTGAACTTTTTTCCTTTGTCTTTATATAAAAGAATATACATACATACATATATATATATATATATATATATATATATATATATATATATATATATATATATATATCTATTCTGTTTTATTTATCCATTAGATCTGAAGAAGTTCTGTTATATTTTTCTTCGTGTTTTTGGTTCATTCCAGAAACGAAAGACAGAATGGAAATAAATTTATAATCCTAAAATATCCGGTCTTTGGTTTTTTCTTTAAATAAAAAAAAGAGAATATATATAACTATATATATATATATATATATATATATATATATATATATATATATATATTACCAAGTTCTTGCATAAAACTTAATCCAGTATATCTAAACCATTTTCAGCAATTCCCGACTTTTAATCTGAGTAAATATTTCCAGATTAGGTCAGTTTTCTATTCTGTTCTTTATTTTACGCATTTGAAATGCTAGAAAAATGGGAAGGATAATTATTAATATAAGCTTTTATTTCTTTCATTTCATTTCCAGCATGTTTGAAGATTACATATACTAAAATGTCTGTCGTTTTAATCAGCTGCTAATGATACAGAAATAATGACATTGCTCTTAAGACTGTTGACATGGTAATTTCTACCATTTATCAGTTTTTGAAGCATCTGTAGATATAGCAGGAGGCGTACTTCAAACCTCAATATCTCTTTGTTGACGACATAGAAAAACAAAATAACGCCAAACTGAAACCACAGAATATAAAAAAACTGTGTTTCCATTTGTCTATTTGAAGCAATTTCCTAACGCTGAAAAGTACAACATTCATTTGTAAAAACCAAAGTACAGTAGGATATACACTATGAGGCTACACAACTGTCATATCCCTTTAGAAAAAAAAATGCATTCTACCCCCTTGACATCTTCTTTGGAGCAGTAAATACAAATCAATTCTAGACTAGAGGTGGGCTGAGTAAAGATGCTACTGTTAAGAAGAACAAAATTATCTATATGCACACTAAAATGAATATCATATCGACAAAGCATGAAAGGCTGCTACACAATGAACAATCTGCAGCTTCAACTGCCATAAAATCCAGGGTATGTTTTTCAAGTGAACAAGGGACAGAGTTCTTGATATTGAACTGTTTGGCCATAATGACAGACGTTATTTTTTTTTAGATAAAAAGAGTAAACTTGAAAGCCGAAGAACTTACAAACATAATGGAAGCATTATAATGACAAGGTGCTTTACAACAAGGTGGACTGGTGTGCATTGAAAAATAACATAATAAGGATAGAAAATTATGAGAATATATCAAAGCAATATTTAGAGACATTAGCCAGAAAGATAATTCTTTGTCACCAATTGATCCTTCAAAGAAACAATGACGCCAACCACACTGCAATAGTTGTGGGAAAATGGCTGAAAGATAACAGTCAACGTTTTGGCGTCGCCGTTACAAATACCTGATCTAAGAAGAAGTGAAAAGGCATGCGCACGCGTAGAGGACAATATACTTGATTCAGTTACAACACTTCTATCAGAAGAAATTGGGCCAACATTTTGGTAGCCTATCATGAAATATTGTAGGAGGTGCCGGTGGTGTAATGGTCATCGTCGAAGGATTTGGATACGGCGACACGAGTTCAAATCCTGGACCTGACTGATTGCATTTCACATAGCACTAATACCCTTGGGAAAGGTATGAATCCAATTATTCTCCCTCTAGCTATGGGTAAATAGTAGGACAGACTAGGTTGTTCAGCCTTGGTGAGGCAACTAGTCTAGGAGAAGGAAAACTCTGAATTCAAACATGTTAAACTCCGCTTAAAAATTGACCATGTGTCATATCCTGCCCGAGCGGAGGGGTTGGATAAATAGGATCATGAAAAATTGTAAAAGCTGCTTTAAAAATGTTATCACAAATTAAACAATATAAAGGTCATGCTATCAAATACGAGGATCATTCAATAAATAAGGAACAATTAAAAAAAATAAATCAGATATTTTTTTCAGAATTTGAAAAATAAAGCAAATATTTTTTTCAGAATTTTTCCTTAAATTTAAACACTGTGTGATTGAAAATTTTTTAAAGCAAAAATCATTTTAATCTCGCGAAAATAATTGTTTGAGTCTATTGAAATTGGTATCAAACCAAATAGAGTGCTCCATGTTTGAACAGAAGTCAGCGACCAAATTTTTACTGGCTGAGAAGAGCCAAACGAGAAATTTACACAAGAATATGTGATGTGTATAGAGAAACATGTTTTAGCAAAACTTCTTTACAAACGAGCCAGACGTACGTCTACTACAGCAAGATCGACTTAAAAAGAAAGTCCATGGAGTGAACCTTTCAAAGATACGGGAAAAAGTCTGTTGCTAAAGAAACGAAAAAGTTACCACGTACATTTTGTCCATTATCAAATTCCACCTATATCCATGACGGCAGAAAGCTAACGGAAAGAATAAAGCAACACACATCCCAACGCTTGAAGTGAGCTGTATTTTTCTTTTCTTCTTTCCCAACGCCGACATAGCAGTCATAAAGAATTACGCAACAATATATATGTATATATATATATATATATATATATATATATATATATATATATATATAAAACCCTTTTTGTATTATTGTTATACCGGAACTATACACTCAGTGACTCTTTTTAGTATGACACCGGTAAAGATATAAATGGACGGTGTCTGACTACTTCAGGGGAAAAGCGTTAATCGCTCTCTGATAGAATTGCCAACTCTTCGGCTTGTACCTGTGGAATACCTTTATTGAACCAACGATACAACAATTATCGATTACATTCATAATGTTATGGAAATCTTTGAAGTACCATTAAAGTTTGTCCGGCTCTTATATTCTTGTTTACAGAAAATTTTCAGTTCTTAATTCAAGTGAAAGTAATCAATATTAAATAAACTATAAGCTTATTATAAAGATGTAAAATGTGCAGATAAATACAGTTGATCTTTTCAAAAGGTTTTTAGAGGGAGATTTTGTCCTCTAGAATACGGAGCATAGCAAGATACCCAACAATTTGAAATTTAATCAATTGGAAAGAATAAATAATTATAAAACAAATAATGTGACATTTTTAGGAAACACTTATGTAAGAAAAATAACCCTGATGATATTCTGCAAAAACTATTACTGATACATACGTGGAGCCTTCAATAAGTTTCCAGACGTTTTTGTACAGGCATTTGAAATTGTTGTAGACTCTTGAAAATTCAGTATGTTATTGCTATACATCTTATGAGATGACTGACAAATTTTTATGATTTCAACTTCAAATCAACAGCTACAGCAGGAATTGGAATACACCCTACTAAAAGTTGATTGACCCTGCTGGTGAATTTCAAAAATGCAATCCTGACGTGGGGACACTTTAGAAGAACGATAGGCAATAAAATTCTGTTTCAAACTTGGAAAAAATGCCACAAAAACCGATGGAATACTTCAGACTGCTTTGCGACCATCTTGCATGAATCAAGCATCAGCTTTTTGAGTGACATAAGAGATTCAAGGAAGGCAGGGAGTCTGTTAGGGATGATGAGAGGTGTGGGAGGAGTAAGGAAGTCAATACACCAGAGTTGATTGGCCAAAGGGTTAGGGTTAGGGTTACTATGTTGAGATTTTAAGGGAGTCCAGGAAGAGATTCGGTCGGAAGTGGTCAGCACTCTTCAAATCGGACAATGCACCAGTCCACAACTCCATCCTTGTCATAGACTATTTGACCAAGATGGGCATCAAGACAGTTCCTCACCGTCCCTATAGTCAAGACCTTGATCCCTGTGACTTTTGGTTATTCCCTAAGCTCAGAGGCTATCGTTATGAGACAATTGAGGAGATGAAAGAGGCTGTTAAGAAGGTCTTGACATGCTCACACAAGATGACTTCCATGGGGACTTTTTTGAAGTTTTTGGAACGGTACAACAAGTGCATATCAGCTGGAGGAGATTACTTCGAAGGGGACTAGAGTTTCATGGGTGTACAATCAATAAAAGTGCCTATACAAAAAAATCAGGAAACCTATTTAATGATCCTCGTATATATATATATATATATATATATAAGCATGATGTGCCATTAAATAACCTACAAGTGTGGATATACCATAAAAACAAACCAACCAACCGTTGTTTGAAAGTTGAAACAATGATACAAAATGTCTGCATCTTGAAGTTACATTAGCTTTACGTTTTTATTTCTAGATTGCTCAGTTGAATACTTCTATTTCTTTTTTAGATGGCCTCCCGTATCAAGTATGACCACTATTCAAATTAAATAATATTGCTGAAATTGGGGCTCGAATTTCCGAGGGAGCACTTTAAATTTGAAGAAAGGCAAAGGTTGATAGATATTTGAACATCACAAGAGAAGTGCCCTTAGAAAAAAACGGTTCTGGTCCTGGAAAAGAATATTAAAAAAGTGGGATGAACAGAAACATTTAATGAGACTCATACTACGCAGATAACTTTGCGCTTCCTGTAAATATACTTCATTAAGCCGAATTACTTTTGCAATTTCATGGAACAGACTGCAAGTGGCATTGGTTTCTACATGAATTCGGATAAAACAGTGTTCAGGTGCTTTAATCAAGATGGTGCCATCTCCTTATTAAATGAGATGCCTTTGAAATTAGTAGGCTAGTTAATATACCTCAGTAGCAATATCTCATCTACTAAAAGCAATTTCAACATGCCAATGAAAAAGGCACGAATTGCTATTGTCAGGTTTATAGCCATATGGTAATCTGATGTTTCTATATCAGGAAGATCAGAAGCCGTAGCCGTGTCAGTTCTACTGTAACGTTGCACCACCTGCACTCTAATGAAATGCCTGGAGAAAAATCTTGATGGGAACTACAAATGGATGCTGCGTGCTGTTTTGAACAATTACTGGAAGTAACAGCGTGCAATATCACAAGGCGTCCGGATAAGACGAGCAAGTCAAGTTGGGCACTATTGTAGAGCTAAGTAAACATTTAAAAAAATGAAGTTTTTCAGTTAACTTCTACCCATGGACGCATCATTGTTGGCCGACCAGCAAAAAAATTTCATTCATCAGTCCTGTGTAAACTCTGTATATCGTCTACAGGACCTACGAAGAGCGATAACTATTAGGAACGGATAGCTAGAGAGTGAACGAGAGATTCCGTACTGCCGGGAAGTTTTTATGATGATGATATATTTGTTAATAAAATCTATAAATTTCGGCATACAAGTCGACCTAATATAAAAATCAACTTCAAGATTTTTAGCTCAAAATTCTTCGTTTGATCCATAACTGTTGCATTGATCGACACCCAAATATACCAGGTTTTGAACTCCCGGGTTTGTTTACAAACCTGTTGTAAACGATATGTGTTATATGGATAATATAATACTTTATTGTGTTTATACTTTTCTTATTTTATATTAATATCCTTTACTTTCTTAAATATGTTCACCAAACATGAGTTTCAGTGAGAAATATTGGTTGCAGTCAGCTGGAGTTGCAGTCAAGGTTGTATATGGATTGTTAAAAGTTGACCACTGGTTGACCACTCTGTCATAAATGTTTGGATTTAGCCCTGTCATATATTTATATATATCGATATTTAGTTTTGTACTGATATTTTCGGGTTTAAAAGTTTGACTTGTGTGATGCAATTCATGGCAATCTTTCCTTTTATGCAATATTTTATATCGCAGGTTTAATTCATTCAATAGTTCTAATGAAAAAATCTAAAGAAAGCATTGTAACGAAACTGCTATCGAGGTGGGTGCAGGAAAAATACAAATCGTCGATAACATATCTGTTGTATTCTTCCTTGCTAATAGTTGTCTCTTTTCGAATTCAGCGGCTAAAGATCCCGACTCCGACCCTTTGTACCATAACGGCATCAAAGAGAAGGTTGTACCGTTAGGATACCAAAGAGACTATCACCGAGACAAAGAAAGAGCCTATGAAAGCTGAGTCGACTACGTTAGCTGGACAAAGAGAAACAACGTGTCATGATAAGAACGAGAGAGAAAACTCAGACCTTGAAATTTCTTCTTGGTTTCCTGTTGTAGTTTTAACATGTTTGTTCTCTTTCTTTTCTGTGGCTTCTTCCTCCGTTTTTCTTTCTTTTTCTTTTTTCTTATTTTTTCAGTTCTTACCATGTGTTTTCTTTTCTCTCTCTTTTTCTTTTTTATTTTACTTCGTCTTTCTTTTCCAATTTTTTCTTTTCCGTCGGTTTTCTTCGGTTTTTTCTTTTCTTTCCTTCTTCTGTTTTCCACTTTATATTTATTTGAGCCAAAGTCCGAACTAACCAAGCCATGTGGGGCGTGGACTGGTTTCAGTACCAAAGAGACAGTAGGTACCATAACAGTACCAAAGATAAGGTTGAACTGGTACGTTACCATAGAGCCTATCACCGAATCGGGATTCGTAAAATTTCGTCTCCTTTCATCTTTGTCGCTTGCGTTCAACTGTCTTTACATAATCACGTCTAGCAGTCGTCTCTCTTAAAATTATCATCATCATCATCATCATCATGTCGCGCTGTCTGCGCGGATATCCCTGACTGCGGGCTTTTTTCCCCCTCATCTTGGTAGTTTTTGTATTGTTTCTTCTTTCACTACGTTTCGGCCAAATTTCTCCTCTGGCCTTCTTCAGGTGATTTACCGCGACCTCGGATAGGAATGCTGAGTAACCGTAACCGTATCCCCAGTAATTACTGCCTTCCATAGTTGCCTTCGGGGCCCATGACGCAGCGGATAGAGGCGTTAAAATTAGTCGTATTCTATTCCCTCTGCCTGTGGTCGGTGGGAGGAACATCCGTTTCCGCTAGTTCCATACCTTCGTTGAAGGTTTTGAACCCCCGGGTTTTTTTCTAGCCATTTTTCATGACAAAGTGGGGTCTGGCCTGGCCGTTTGAAGACTGTCTGCTTATTTATCAATTTATTCATTCATTTATTTATTTAACTTTTCAATTTCAATTTTCTATGAACCGTTCAATTACGTTTTACCTTAGGCTTGGAATTAATCTACTCCGCCGGACGGAAGCTATTCTCTCCTCTTTCTCCGAAGAGACCGGCGTTTACATCAACCGCCGGCATGGTAGATTTTTCTTGAATCTTTTAAAATATTCCACAACATTCCAGAAACAGGAAATGACTACACAATTCCTGTTTCTTTGGTCTCTTTTGGGCGGGTAGCCTCATATGTACTGAAGGTGTGGGTGGTTTAGTTTACCAGTTAAAACCGGCACCAACGTGACTTGACTGTATAATATTACACATATACCATCTCTGCTTGGAGAGGGGTAAAATAACAAAGGGTTTCCATGTTGAGGTAACGTAAACTCACCAGAGCCCTCTAGAAACAATGTTCATAATTCTTTTAAAACAAAGTGCCACAAATATATATATATTGTCATCCACAGCCGAAAATTCCTTCGCCAGAGTCCTCAATCCCCATGGGGGGGAGCGTATACATTGTCATCCTCAGATAGACTGTTTCGTTGTATCACAACTCTTCAGTGTGGCAAGACACGTAGGACGCTTGAAGCTAGGATCGAAACCCGCCCTACTTTGCGTTAGACTTAGTATCAGACCGCTCGGCCAACAAATTTTTTTATAGCTAAAATTTATGTAAATGACCTATGACAACGTATGTGTTCATCTTAGTGGACGTTTCGTGACTTAAACATTAATATGTCAGTATTTTGTCCACTGATACTCTCTCCAGTATAATATTTATCGCTGCCTCCCACCAGGCAGGACTTGACACAGGGTCAAAAGCCCAAATGCCGATTAAAGTGGGGATAAAGGGGAGGGGAAGGTCGGGAACGAGCCGAGACTCGAACCCTGCTGGTCTGTGCTGCTCATCGACCCACTTAGTGCAATATGGGTCTAATGAGCCAAGCAGTTTCACGAATCCAAATTTGGATCCGGGCACGTATGCCGGGTTATAGCTTAAACTAGACAGCGAGGTCTAGTGCTATACATAGGGGACAAAGGTTTCAGCTCGCCCACCCAAAGGTGGCCCAACCGAAGTTGGGGGCCTTTCAACCTCGAATCTGCCATTGATTGATACTCCATCCGACACGAATGCCAGACGACCCAGCCAAAAGGCTAGGTATAATAACTGGAAGAATCTTATTCGGGGACATTTTACTGAAGTGACATCACCGGCTTATGAATATGCACATTTGCACGCACACACACACACACACACACACACACACACACACACACACACACACACACACACACTAGTTACGCAAATATGATGATACAGCACATATGCAGAAAATATATAAGTAGCATTCAATAGCACTACAGACCACAACAAACACTGCCAGGTTACCTCTGGAGGTGTAAGGCTTAGCAAGTTAGACTAGCAAACCTACACGAGTGAGTTCGAGCTCATTGAGTGCCCCATTCATTTGGCCTTGCGCCACATCGAAGCAAAGAGCTTCGCAAATTACAAAAACACTGCCGACCTCTGCAAACCGTACGACTTCAATCCGCAAATAGTGTTATTCTATGATAGCCATGAATCAGACTAATCAAAAATATTTTTTATTAAAAGTGAAAAATGTATAAAGAAATGAAATCTAACTCAATTTTTGCTGGTTGATATCAACTTTGAAGTTGAATTGCAAACGCATCTCAAAGTGTCTCTGTTTACAAGTGTTATAGAAGGGAAATAATAAGTGGATGTGTTTTTTCTTTTCACTCAGGCGACGTTGGACGAAGCCATTTTCATCTTTAATAACTCATTGCAGCATGTAAACAATGTCGCTATTTAAGCACCTATTGACTTTTAAGATGATCCTGTTTTCACAAAAGTGGCATTTGTATTCAATACATGAGTGTCTTCGGTAGAGACTTAGACTTTTAATATTTTGCATTCAAAAACAATGGTTGTATTTTATTTGTCATTAAATTCAACTTATTATTTTACGTTTATCATTATTACCTCGTGTTAAAATTTGGATTTGATTTTCTTAAAGTTTTAAAGATGAATTATACAAGATGTTGCTAAAATGTCTTCTGTTCGACCATAACCCTTTTGGCTGAGGCTGTCGAATATGCCGATTGAAGCCCTGCAGAGGAGTAAGACCCCCTTTCCATGGATTCACCTGTTGGCCGTGGGTGACAAATTGGATCCGTGTGGTGGCTGAGCATTCCTTGAATTAGCAACCGAGTGGTCAAGTGACTTGCAACTTTCAACTTGGGCCTTTACTATGCTAGATTGCTGTCGCAGAGGTCTGATCTGATCTACCGGCTTCTGCTGTCAAGTCCTTCTGTTGCTTTTTCATATGCAAATTCATGCACATATATACATATATATGCTGGATACATACCGACGCAATGAACAACAGACGCAATGATAATGACAGACGCAATAATAAAGACGCAGGAAGACTTAAGATTAAAATTTAAAAAGTTAAAATTTCAGCCCGAACCTTTATGCATGAAAATAAATAAATTCAAGTTAAAATTTCAGCCCTAACCTTTATGCATGAAAATAAATGAATTCAAGTAAAAATTTCAGCCCTAACCTTTATGCATGAAAATAAATGAATTCAAGTAAAAATTTCAGCCCTAACCTTTATGCATGAAAATAAATGAATTCAAGTTAAAATTTCACCCCTAACCTTTATGCATGAAAATAAATGAATTCAAGTAAAAATTTCAACCCTAACCTTTATGCATGAAAATAAATGAATTCAAGTTAAAATTTCAGCCCTAAACTTTATGCATGAAAATAAATGAATTCAAGTTAAAATTTCAGTTCTTGTGATAACTTTAAATAGAATAATTATCAATCTAAGAGTTATTTGAAACTCAGATTTACTTTTTTAGATATTTTTGTAGGCACCACACTGTTTTGACTGATACATTCAATGAATCGTCCCTAATAAAAAAAAAGATCACTTCAAGTCGGATTTATTGTGTTAAGAAACGTTTAATTCATCTAAATATGCTGCAAATAATAAAGACGCAGGAAGACTTCTTTAACAAAATATATGTACAGGGGCCCGATAATATTTTTCGGACACTTTAGTATTCGACTTTCCGAATACCATAGAGTGGCGAAATTCCTTCAATAGAATAGCATAAACATATAAAGTCAATACCTGTAATAAAAATGGAAGAAAATCGATTAGGTAAGGAAAAATATTTAATTTTCATCATTTTTTACAAAACACACGTGACATTATTTTTTGGACATCGTTGAAAAACTGTTGATAGTCTGTCATATCACCTTTCTTCTCTATAACGTTATCAATCTCTCTTCATAATGATCAAACATATGCACAATAACATCTCTACGTGTTTCTATTAGTTGCTTTTCGGTTCCTAGTATTCGTTCCCTCAGTTGAGCCTCTTTCGTTATTTCAGGTCCATCATAGACATGTTGCGCAAGCATTTCCTAAACATTTTCTATTAAATTTAGATCTGAGCTTCTTGCAGGCCATTCCAAAGTAGTCATATTCACTTTAGCCATCCATTCTTTCATGAGTTTTGACACATGGATGCTGCAATTGTCTTGCTGTAGAAAGAAATCATTCCCCATCTCTCTTCATATCCTTGGTACGGCTTTCTCGTCCAGCAACTGTTTGTAGCTTTTGCTGTTCTGTCGTCCTTTCAGCCACTCCAACCATATATTTCCATTTGCAAAGATCATACCCCAAACCCCAACTCCTCCTCCTCCCATCTGTCGTTTGTTCAGTACAACAGACCCACCCCTTCTCGACCAAGTACACCATCAATCGGGCCCATCAAACTTGAAACGCTTTTCATCAGTAAATATTACCTTCTTAAAGTCAACATGCTTTGTTAACCACCTTTAGCACACTCCAGTCTTACTCCTTTGTGTTTCTTTGTTAGTGTAATTTTTTTCTTAGCCTTTGCATACTTCAAACCAATCCTATGCAGCGTTCTTTGTACTGTTCGGACGTTTACATCCAATTCACATTTCTTCTTCACTTTTCTTGCTGTAACTTTTTCTCCAGATGTCAAAAGCCGTGTCACAGTCCTCTTCATTTTCCTTTCAGTCCTTTTGCCAATTGATCTTTTCCGCCCTCTCTTCTTTTTCCGCTCGGAGTTTGTCTTCAGCATGTATTCGACCGTTGATTTCGACAGCTTCAAATCCATGGCGATCCTTCTGATGTTGAGGCCATCTTCCCGCTTCTTCCGTGCCAAACAAACGATTTCTTTTGAATGCATTTTACCTCATTAAACTTAATTGTTTTGCCAAGAAATGTCCGGACTATTTATGCTGTTAGATTGTCCTATACATTACATAGTAGGAAGGGTGCCAGTGCCCCAGAACAGTGTACAAGCAGAAAATTTGCATACAGCAACATATACATGAACATAGCTCTGAATAAAATAGGATTTTTTGTCATGTCCGAAAAATAGTGTCACGCAAGTTTTCGCAAAAATCACAAAAAACTAAAATTATCAAAGCCAAACTAAAAAGAATGATTACACTAGTAGTGGATTTTCACTCCTCAAGTACGTACTTACAATCTCAAAAGTTTTTGGCACTAGTGACCACCTTGAAGTACTTTCTTCAAAGTGTCCGAAAAATATTGTCACGCCCCTGTACCTCTCATTTTATTGCAAGGGTTCGAAAAGGGTTACTCAAGGTTTGCGTGTGAGATGGAGCTGGACACTGAACATAAACTGGAATATTTTGACCCCCAAACTTATGGCCGTCAACGTTGTGTCTTTCTCGTTCTTCTGATGCTCAACCGGAGCCCTGGGGTCCACTCTGATGGGTGCTGGCTTTCTTTACTGCATCTTATCAGCATCTTCTCTGGACCCCAATTCATCAGGGCTTCCCGAGGGCCCCTTCGGCCGGGTATGGCTTTCCTTACCACATCTTCACTCCAACTTCGTTCGATCTTCAACTCAACTGGCTGTCGAACTCAACTGAATTATATAATCGTTCGACGCCCACTCGATCTTTGAAATCGAATGTTTAATCGTCATTAAGCGGAAATAACTGTCATGCAGTTCAGAGGTCACTCTCTTCCGGTGCATCAGTCTATGAGTGTACCATGGGAATTTTTAGCTCGTCCCATTTCATCAGCCAATTTCCGCCCACGCGATTTCCTCTCATAACTGCCATCAGAATGTGTCACTTCCTTCCGGTGCATCACCTTGGAATGGCATTTTTGGCCGGGTCAAAAGATCAAAATATAACACTTCCATTTAATATGAATGTGCCAATTTTATTCTTAAAATGGCTCTTGTGGCAAAAAAATACCCAATGATTATCTTAAAGGCATTGGAAAGCTGTTTGCTAACAGTCGATTGCGCTGAAATAGCAAGTCTAGAAAATATTTAAACTGTGTGCGATAGTACTGATACCACCTTTCTTAACACACAGCCTTATAACGTACGTATCATGGGGAAAATGAAGCAATCTAGGGAAAGGAGTAGAACTCTCCCCTAAACCTCGGTGTAGTAGCTATTGAAAAGGGAGCCTTCGAGTCACCCTCGACTACAGTCGTTGCTTTACTTATTTTTATTTGAGTTAAATACAATTACTTAAAATCATTTTGCCGTGGGCAAACATATTAAATAGAATTATGAGTATTAAATCACCGTTTTTCAAACCGTATGCAAACAAATGAACTCTGACTCATTTTAAAATAATCTTATCAAACTATTCTTTAAAAAATACTTTACATATATATATATATATATATATATATATATAGTATTATTCGGCCCAGTTAAACCAGAGTTGGGAGTAATTTCGTCAGGACAAGAAAATCATTCAGGAGCTGAACATTTAAATTTTCCTGGTGGAGAGCTCAATGTAATATTTTACAGAGCAATGTTTCTTTAAAGAAAAAACCAAAGACCGGTTAATTTAGGATTATAAATTTATTTCCATCCTGTTTTTTCTGTTTCTGGAGTGAACCAAAAACACGAAGAAAAATATAACAGGACTTCTTCAGATCCAATGGGTAAATAAAACAGAATAGACACGTGGGGTGGAGGGGGAGGGATAAGAGATTAAAAAGTTAAATTACCGTAATTATAACTGACGGAAGAATTTTGAAAATAAAATAAATAGGTAAATAAAAAAACGGAAATTCAATAAAACGAGGTGGTAACTCCATAATCTTTTCTCCCTCCTACTCGACCCCACGTGTCTATTCTGTTTTATTTATCCATTGGATCTGAAGAAGTCCTGTTATATTTTTCTTCGCGTTTTTGGTTCACACCAGAAACTGAAAAACAGGATGGAAATAAATTTATAATCCTAAATTAACCGGTCTTTGTTTTTTCTTTAAAGAAATATATATATACATATATATATATATGTGTGTGTGTGTGTGTGTATAAATAGGGTTTGGTATTGAATAACACACAAGTGTCTATATGTTATAAAAAGCAACCAACTAACCAACCAGCTGGTTCGACCAAGAAAGACAAGACCTAGATTAATTTAAATGGCATATTGATTCATCAACGGTTATTTCATATCCTTAACTTGTGGAATATATTTGATTGTGCATTCATATTTACATTTGTGAGTATTTTTTGTTGTTTTTTGGCACTCGGTTATGCGATATCAGTCATCTCTATCTAACAGATGTGTTGGCCCCTAAATTGGCCCCTAACCCTAACCCTATCATTCCGGATTAGCCTTCACTTGGGATTAATGGTAATGAATGGGTACCCCAAACTCATATCTCCAGAATTAGTGCCTCAGCATCAAATGCTGTCACACGATGAGCACCCAGTGGACACACTCAGCGTATACTGTCTTACCAACAGGGAGGATAAAACCTATTCTTCATTCGGCTCAAATCTTTTAATTTGCTTCAACCCTCCTCCACTCCCTAAACGAAAAAAAGCTACAAAAATTATAAGTTATAATTTTTTATTTTTCATTTTTTTACTTGGGAAGTAATTTTTAGCATCCTGTGTAAACAAACCAGTCTATTTGAATAATGAATGGTGTATCCTTCCTTCCTTCCTTCATTCATTCATTCATTATTTATTTGTAACTAATCTCTGCCGAGGGTCAAATATCGCTTTCCAGAAGAATATGAGTAATTATAGGATTAAAAACGAGGCCAAAACAATTTAAGGTTTTCTAATAATTGCTCTGAAAGATAACTACAATAAATTCAAGTAAAAATTTCAGCCCTAATCTTTAAGCAAAAAAAAAAAATGAATTCAAGTTAAAATTTCAGCCCCAACCTTTATGCATGAAAATAAACGAATTCAAGTTAAAATTTCAGCCCTAACCTTTATGCATGAAGATAAATGAATTCAAGTTAAAATTTCAGCCCTAACCTTTATGCATGAAGATAAATGAATTCAAGTTAAAATTTCAGTTCTTGTGATAATGTCTCTAACTTTAAATAGAATAATTATCAATCTAAGAGTTATTTGAAACTCAGATTTACTTTTTTAGATATTTTTGTAGGCACCACACTGTTTTGACTGATACATTCAATGAATCGTCTCTAATAAAAAAAAAAGATCACTT
Source organism: Sepioteuthis lessoniana (assembly GCA_963585895.1). NCBI lineage: Eukaryota > Metazoa > Mollusca > Cephalopoda > Myopsida > Loliginidae > Sepioteuthis > Sepioteuthis lessoniana. The sequence goes on along the minus strand of OY757907.1, from coordinate 11,081,782 downwards.
CAAGTCGGATTTATTGTGTTAAGAAACGTTTAATTCATCTAAATATGCTGCAAATAATAAAGACGCAGGAAGACTTCTTTAACAAAATATATGTACAGGGGCCCGATAATATTTTTCGGACACTTTAGTATTCGACTTTCCGAATACCATAGAGTGGCGAAATTCCTTCAATAGAATAGCATAAACATATAAAGTCAATACCTGTAATAAAAATGGAAGAAAATCGATTAGGTAAGGAAAAATATTTAATTTTCATCATTTTTTACAAAACACACGTGACATTATTTTTTGGACATCGTTGAAAAACTGTTAATAGTCTGTCATATCACCTTTCTTCTCTATAACGTTATCAATCTCTCTTCATAATGATCAAACATATGCACAATAACATCTCTACGTGTTTCTATTAGTTGCTTTTCGGTTCCTAGTATTCGTTCCCTCAGTTGAGCCTCTTTCGTTATTTCAGGTCCATCATAGACATGTTGCGCAAGCATTTCCTAAACATTTTCTATTAAATTTAGATCTGAGCTTCTTGCAGGCCATTCCAAAGTAGTCATATTCACTTTAGCCATCCATTCTTTCATGAGATTTGACACATGGATGCTGCAATTGTCTTGCTGTAGAAAGAAATCATTCCCCATCTCTCTTCATATCCTTGGTACGGCTTTCTCGTCCAGCAACTGTTTGTAGCTTTTGCTGTTCTGTCGTCCTTTCAGCCACTCCAACCATATATTTCCATTTGCAAAGATCATACCCCAAACCCCAACTCCTCCTCCTCCCATCTGTCGTTTGTTCAGTACAACAGACCCACCCCTTCTCGACCAAGTACACCATCAATCGGGCCCATCAAACTTGAAACGCTTTTCATCAGTAAATATTACCTTCTTAAAGTCAACATGCTTTGTTAACCACCTTTAGCACACTCCAGTCTTACTCCTTTGTGTTTCTTTGTTAGTGTAATTTTTTTCTTAGCCTTTGCATACTTCAAACCAATCCTATGCAGCGTTCTTTGTACTGTTCGGACGTTTACATCCAATTCACATTTCTTCTTCACTTTTCTTGCTGTAACTTTTTCTCCAGATGTCAAAAGCCGTGTCACAGTCCTCTTCATTTTCCTTTCAGTCCTTTTGCCAATTGATCTTTTCCGCCCTCTCTTCTTTTTCCGCTCGGAGTTTGTCTTCAGCATGTATTCGACCGTTGATTTCGACAGCTTCAAATCCATGGCGATCCTTCTAATGTTGAGGCCATCTTCCCGCTTCTTCCGTGCCAAACAAACGATTTCTTTTGAATGCATTTTACCTCATTAAACTTAATTGTTTTGCCAAGAAATGTCCGGACTATTTATGCTGTTAGATTGTCCTATACATTACATAGTAGGAAGGGTGCCAGTGCCCCAGAACAGTGTACAAGCAGAAAATTTGCATACAGCAACATATACATGAACATAGCTCTGAATAAAATAGGATTTTTTGTCATGTCCGAAAAATAGTGTCACGCAAGTTTTCGCAAAAATCACAAAAAACTAAAATTATCAAAGCCAATCTAAAAAGAATGATTACACTAGTAGTGGATTTTCACTCCTCAAGTACGTACTTACAATCTCAAAAGTTTTTGGCACTAGTGACCACCTTGAAGTACTTTCTTCAAAGTGTCCGAAAAATATTGTCGCGCCCCTGTACCTCTCATTTTATTGCAAGGGTTCGAAAAGGGTTACTCAAGGTTTGCGTGTGAGATGGAGCTGGACACCGAACATAAACTGGAATATTTTGACCCCCAAACTTATGGCCGTCAACGTTGTGTCTTTCTCGTTCTTCTGATGCTCAACCGGAGCCCTGGGGTCCACTCTGATGGGTGCTGGCTTTCTTTACTGCATCTTATCAGCATCTTCTCTGGACCCCAATTCATCAGGGCTTCCCGAGGGCCCCTTCGGCCGGGTGTGGCTTTCCTTACCACATCTTCACTCCAACTCCGTTCGATCTTCAACTCAACTGGCTGTCGAACTCAACTGAATTATATAATCGTTCGACGCCCACTCGATCTTTGAAATCGAATGTTTAATCGTCATTAAGCGGAAATAACTGTCATGCAGTTCAGAGGTCACTCTCTTCCGGTGCATCAGTCTATGAGTGTACCATGGGAATTTTTAGCTCGTCCCATTTCATCAGCCAATTTCCGCCCACGCGATTTCCTCTCATAACTGCCATCAGAATGTGTCACTTCCTTCCGGTGCATCACCTTGGAATGGCATTTTTGGCCGGGTCAAAAGATCAAAATATAACACTTCCATTTAATATGAATGTGCCAATTTTATTCTTAAAATGGCTCTTGTGGCAAAAAAAAAATACCCAATGATTATCTTAAAGGCATTGGAAAGCTGTTTGCTAACAGTCGATTGCGCTGAAATAGCAAGTCTAGAAAATATTTAAACTGTGTGCGATAGTACTGATACCACCTTTCTTAACACACAGCCTTATAACGTACGTATCATGGGGAAAATGAAGCAATCTAGGGAAAGGAGTAGAACTCTCCCCTAAACCTCGGTGTAGTAGCTATTGAAAAGGGAGCCTTCGAGTCACCCTCGACTACAGTTGTTGCTTTACTTATTTTTATTTGAGTTAAATACAATTACTTAAAATCATTTTGCCGTGGGCAAACATATTAAATAGAATTATGAGTATTAAATCACCGTATTTCAAACCGTATGCAAACAAATGAACTCTGACTCATTTTAAAATAATCTTATCAAACTATTCTTTAAAAAATACTTTACATATATATATATATATATATATATATATATATATATATATATATATATATATATATATAGTATTATTCGGCCCAGTTAAACCAGAGTTGGGAGAAATTTCGTCAGGACAAGAAAATCATTCAGGAGCTGAACATTTAAATTTTCCTGGTGGAGAGCTCAATGTAATATTTTACAGAGCAATGTTTCTTTAAAGAAAAAACCAAAGACCGGTTAATTTAGGATTATAAATTTATTTCCATCCTGTTTTTTCTGTTTCTGGAGTGAACCAAAAACACGAAGAAAAATATAACAGGACTTCTTCAGATCCAATGGGTAAATAAAACAGAATAGACACGTGGGGTGGAGGGGGAGGGAGAAGAGATTAAAAAGTTAAGTTACCGTAATTATAACTGACGGAAGAATTTTGAAAATAAAATAAATAGGTAAATAAAAAAACGGAAATTCAATAAAACGAGGTGGTAACTCCATAATCTTTTCTCCCTCCTACTCGACCCCACGTGTCTATTCTGTTTTATTTATCCATTGGATCTGAAGAAGTCCTGTTATATTTTTCTTCGTGTTTTTGGTTCACACCAGAAACTGAAAAACAGGATGGAAATAAATTTATAATCCTAAATTAACCGGTCTTTGTTTTTTCTTTAAAGAAATATATATATACATATATATATATATATGTGTGTGTGTGTGTGTGTATAAATAGGGTTTGGTATTGAATAACACACAAGTGTCTATATGTTATAAAAAGCAACCAACTAACCAACCAGCTGGTTCGACCAAGAAAGACAAGACCTAGATTAATTTAAATGGCATATTGATTCATCAACGGTTATTTCATATCCTTAACTTATGGAATATATTTGATTGTGCATTCATATTTACATTTGTGAGTATTTTTTGTTGTTTTTTGGCACTCGGTTATGCGATATCAGTCATCTCTATCTAACAGATGTGTTGGCCCCTAAATTGGCCCCTAACCCTAACCCTATCATTCCGGATTAGCCTTCACTTGGGATTAATGGTAATGAATGGGTACCCCAAACTCATATCTCCAGAATTAGTGCCTCAGCATCAAATGCTGTCACACGATGAGCACCCAGTGGACACACTCAGCGTATACTGTCTTACCAACAGGGAGGATAAAACCTATTCTTCATTCGGCTCAAATCTTTTAATTTGCTTCAACCCTCCTCCACTCCCTAAACGAAAAAAAGCTACAAAAATTATAAGTTATAATTTTTTATTTTTCATTTTTTTACTTGGGAAGTAATTTTTAGCATCCTGTGTAAACAAACCAGTCTATTTGAATAATGAATGGTGTATCCTTCCTTCCTTCCTTCATTCATTCATTCATTATTTATTTGTAACTAATCTCTGCCGAGGGTCAAATATCGCTTTCCAGAAGAATATGAGTAATTATAGGATTAAAAACGAGGCCAAAACAATTTAAGGTTTTCTAATAATTGCTCTGAAAGATAACTACAATAAATTCAAGTAAAAATTTCAGCCCTAATCTTTAAGCAAAAAAATAAATGAATTCAAGTAAAAATTTCAGCCCCAACCTTTATGCATGAAAATAAACGAATTCAAGTTAAAATTTCAGCCCTAACCTTTATGCATGAAAATAAATGAATTCAAGTTAAAATTTCAGCCCTAACCTTTATGCATGAAAATAAATGAATTCAAGTTAAAATTTCAGCCCTAACCTTTATGCATGAAGATAAATGAATTCAAGTTAAAATTTCAGCCCTAACCTTTATGCATGAAGATAAATGAATTCAAGTTAAAATTTCAGTTCTTGTGATAATGTCTCTAACTTTAAATAGAATAATTATCAATCTAAGCGTTATTTGAAACTCAGATTTACTTTTTTAGATATTTTTGTAGGCACCACACTGTTTTGATTGATACATTCAATGAATCGTCCCTAATAAAAAAAAAGATCACTTCATGTCGGATTTATTGTGTTAAGAAACGTTTAATTCATCTAAATATGCTGCAAAGGAACATTTAGATCATAAACAAAGTACACCTATAATTTCTCTTTCAATTCGTACACAATTTTCTTTTATGTGAAGTAGACTAGCACTTTTAATAAACGTTATAATAAATAACCAAACTATATAATTGATGTTAGATAAAATGAAAATGTTAAAGCAATGCAGTCAGGGTAGTCATTCTCATTACGGATATTGGTTCCTTACAAAAACTCCCGATGATTAAGCATGTTGGCTGTCAAAGAATAATAATCAAAGAAAAGGACACAAAAATATTAAAGATAACTTACTTCACTGATAAAGAAACAAAGATTGATGCAAAAAATAAACCTAGAAACAAAAAAAAAGATAGTGGCCATTTTTTGAAACAGTCATTTACTGGGATTTGTTTGTACAAGCCAATGGTTTATGAATAAACAAGAAACTGTTCCAAACAAGAAAATACAAAACAAAAATGGTTCTTTATGACTATCGAATACGCACGGTTTCATTGCAAGGCACAAGCTTAAATAAATAGCGTAAGGAAGCTGTGTCGAATAGGTAATGTTGCTGTCCCTGCAGTTTGTAAATTAAAAGAAAATATATGTATTTTGACAGAGAATATGCAGAGAAAAATGCGAGAGACAAAGAGAACGATAATACTCATTATTACTTATGGTGCGTTGTGAAAGGTTCTCAGGATTATTGTAAGAATATTATTGAAACTAGAAATCTAAGTGAGAATAGAAAGTATGATAAAAAAATATTTTTAAAAAAGTGGGGAGGATGTTTAGCTGTTGGGGAAATTGCTGTCATTTGATCTCAAGTAGAACGGTCCTGGAGACTTGAGAAGACTTGCTGTCACTAAATCTCCTGGGAAAGACCATCAACTTACGCTGATGTCAAAACCTCTAATGAGTAAATAATAATAATATCAAAAGTGGGCACAGTTTTTCTTTTACAAGGATGGCTTTGGCTTTTAATAACCCATGAAAGTTGATACGCCATTAAACAAGAAACCAAAGCAGATAAGCCACTCACATTGATGCTTTTTAATACTAAGCTATATTTATACAAAAGATAAAATTTTAGCCTAATATTTTTCTTAACCTTTTGAGATATTCATTGAGAAATATTTCATGCCTTTCATTCAGCTTGATTGCAACCATTTTCACATAATCTAGATATGTATAAGTTTCCTTTTCTGTTGAGTAATTTTCTCGTTGGGTTGTTTCTTCAGTTCTTTTGATTTAGATTTTTTTCAGTAGAACTGCAAATTCTTAAATTAAAAATTCCATTTTGGTTTCTTCACTCTTTGTAATAAGATATCCAATTACTTTTTCGCGACAGGTGGGGATTCAATTTGTGGTCATTGGGTTGGTTTCTCTATATCCCGAATTTGTTAACTTATGTCATATCTTACATATTCGTAAAATATAGTTCAGTCATGAGTAATACTGGGCCAGAGGGACACCATTGAAGACGTTTCGTCTTATACAGACCTCGACAAGGGTTTCTCTCGAGGAAGAGGTCCCTGTTGCGTAGGGGTTACGTGCTAGCCAGCGATATTCAAGTAAGTGAGTTCGAACTCTAGTCACGATATTAGTTTCGCTTTCTGAAAAATAGCTTTGGAAAAGGTATAAACCCCCTTCTCCTCCAGTTATGGGTATCACTGATATATTTCTAATAAGTGACTTTGGCATTGAATAACACACAAATGTTGATATGCCATTAAACAAAGAAAAAAAACCACACCCAGTAATTGTCTGTTACAGTTCTGTTTTTCTAACTTCCATTGTTTTCAACTAAAGTTCCTTGCTCAGTCGGCTAGGGGCTGTAGAATACACCGCCTGCTCCTCTGCAGAGGGGTAAGACTTCCAAAACGAGTGTCCTGGATATCTCACTAAATAATCTGATGATGTGGTTCCAGTAATGCAGTAACATTGAAGAATTCGGTGTACCCCTTAATTGACTATTGCTCCCAGGTCCCTTCTGACCCGAAGTGGTAGCCCCTGATAGGGTCCTACTATGGGTCAAATAGAACTAAACTGAATTGTTTGAAATAGAACTCTTTTGACATTCAACTGAGCTGTTTCGACATTTAACTGTTTCTAAACAAAAACTATGCTTATACTAAACTGGATTGTTTGAAATTTAATCCGGTGTTAAATGACCCGAAAAGAGTTGATACGCCGTAAAAACAAAACCAACCAACCAACCAACCAACCAACTATAAAGTTCCGTAATTGATTTTAGATTTTTAATAGATTCTAGAATTTTTTCTAAATGTTTTCCGTTCATCCCACTTTTTTGTATTGTTTTCCAGGACCAGGACCGTTTTTTTCCAAGGGCACTTCTCTTGTAATGTCCAAATATTTATCAACCTTTGCTTTTATTCAGATTTACAGTGCTCCCTAGGAAATTCGAGCCCCAATTTCAGCAATATTATTTAATTTGAATCATGGTCATACTTGATACGGGGAGGTCATCTAAAAAAGAAATAGATGTATTCAACTGAGCCATCTAGAAATAAAAACGTAAAGCTAATGTGACTTCAAGATGCACACATTTTGTATCATTCTTTCAACTTTCAAACAACGGTTGGTTGGTTGGTTGGTTTTTATGGTATATCCACTCTTGTAGGTTATTTAATGGCACATCCTGCTTATATATATATATATATATATATATATATATATATATATATATATATATATATACGAGGATCATTAAATAAGTTTCCTGTCTTTTTTGTATGGGCACTTTTATTGATAGTACACACATGAAACTCTAGTCCCCTTCGAAGTAATCTCCTCCAGTTGCAATGCACTTGTTCTACCGTTCCAGCAACTTCTGGAAGCCCTTATGGAAGTCCTCTTGTGTGAGCGTGTCAATGACCTTCGTCACAGCCTCTTTCATCTCCTCAATTGTCTCATAACGGCAGCCTCTGAGCTTAGTGAATAACCAAAAGTCACAGGGAGCAAGGTGTGGACTCTAGGGAGGCTGAGGAACTGTTTTGGTGCCCGTCTTGGTCAAATAGTCTATGACAAGGATGGAGTTGAAGACTGGTGAATTGTCCAGGTGGAAATGACACTGACCCGATTTGAAAAGTGCTGGCCTCTTCCCTAGGAATCTCGTCCTGAACTCCCTTAAAACATCAACATAGTAACCCTAACACTAACCCTTTGGCCAATCAACTCTGGTATATTGACTTTCTTACTCCTCCTACACTTCTCAGAAACCCCCACAAACACCCTGCCTTCCTTGACTCTCTTTTGTCACTCAAAAACTGATGCTCGATTCATGCAAGATGCTCCAAAAGCTGTCTGAACCATTCTATACGTTTCTGTGGCGGCATTTTTTAAAACAGAATTTCATTGCATATCTTTCTTCTAAAGAGCCCTCACGTCCAGATTTCATTTTTGAAATTCACCACCTGTGACTATCAGGGTTTAGTAGGGTGTATTCTAATTGCTGCTGTAGCTGTTCATTTGAAGTTGAAATCATAAAAATTGGTCAGTCATCTCATAAGATGTAGAGCAATAACATACTGAATTTTCAGGAGTCTACACCAATTTTAAAGGCCTGTACAAAAAAGTCTGGAAACTTATTGAATACACCTTATATATATATATATATATATATATATATATATATATATATATATATATATGTAGTTTGTAAACAAATGATTTTTAGGTAGCATTTTAAACAAGCAAGACCTTTTCTGCTTGCACTCAGCCAAATGGTTTCCAGTATTGCGATGTAACTCAAGCAATTTAATTTGATATCAGTCATTTTTTAAATGGATTTACATATATGACTTGTCAGTGAATAGTTCGCAGCTAATTTGTTTTTATAAAGTTAAAGCTAATTCATTCGCACACCATAACTGTTAAAGCTAATTTGTTTGCACACAGACTCTTTAGACGGACCTCTTTTGTTTGCGTACTCTAAAATATTTTCAAGTATTATTATCTAACACAGATAATTCTATGTAATATCTATCGTTTGTTTGCACAGAACGAAGAGATTAAAGTATTGCTTTTTAACACAAATAATTCTATTCAACATTATTTCTTTATTTCTATTATTTTTATTTTCTATTTAAATCGTCTTAAGTATTGCTATCTAACATTAGTAATTCAATTCAGTATCAGTCATTTGTTTATTCACAGGTAAATGGTCAAATATTTCTATTTGACCCATAGATGGGACCTTTTCTTGTAATATCACTCTGGGTTTGAGGAAAACTGGTAGTAATTGTGCTGAAGGAATTGAGTACGCCACATTTTCTGCGGGACTAGAGCCTCACTTTCAGATGCAGTTTAGTGTCACATACAAGTCTCACTTTCAGATGCAGTTTAGTGTTACATACAAGTCTCACTTCCAGATGCAGTTTAGTGTTACATAAAAGACTCACTTTCAGATGCAGTTTAGTGTCACATACAAGTCTCACTTTCAGATGCAGTTTAGTGTTACATAAAAGACTCACTTTCAGATGCAGTATAGTGTCACATATAAGTCTCACTTTCAGATGCAGTTTAGTGTTACATAAAAGACTCACTTTCAGATGCAGTTTAGTGTCACATACAAGTCTCACTTTCAGATGCAGTTTAGTGTTACATAAAAGACTCACTTTCAGATGCAGTATAGTGTCACATAAAAGTCTCACGCTTAAATGCAGTTTAGTGTCATATACAAGTCACTTGTTATGGGTGATATTTTCTCCGTCTGCAGAGATGAAATTGGTGTTTTTTACTGCCCCAGCCAACTGGGCTGTCCACTTCTGAAATTTTAATTCAATGATGTAAGATTTGAACCAACAGATTTTTGAGACTGAAAGTGAATGAAAAGATAACTTCCAAATAAACTCTGCTGATAACAATAGTAATCCTGCTTACTGTTGACAACTCCAGACTCTGGATCTATTTAATCGACTGACTACTCTATCTCTCTCTCTTTCAAACACACACACACACACACACACACACACACACATATATATATATATATATATATATATATATATGTGTGTGTGTGTGTGTGTGTGTGTGTGTGTGTGTGTGTGTGTGTGTAACACAGTAAATATCACAATTGTTGTAGAGAAGAGATGTTACCCCTCTGATTAGAATGGACAAGTCTTTTTAGACATGAACATTGACAGTGTTGGCCGGGCAGAAGACTCGCTCTCCTACCAAAAGAGGTTGAGATCATTTAGCCTCAGGGTCTTGTCCTCTTAGGCTCTAACCGCTTTGCGAGACAAAATTCATCGTTTGATGCCTGAAGCGCCTCATTAGGTGAACACTGATAAGTCCAATAATTTCTACTTCTACCCTGCGAGGGTTTTCACTTGTTTTAAACCCCCATTATAAAACGGTCTTGTGCCATATCCTAGAATGGCAGAGTGTCAGATAAATACAATGTCTTCCTATCGAGGCGGCGCAAACACGATCGAAGCCGCCTGGTATTTGTACTGGGTGGCTGAAATTGATAATCATTGGCCGTCCTCACAGGCTTGACCGGCGTGGTTAGATGTCAGATAAATACACCATCTTCCTGGCGAGACGAGCTGGCAATATTCCTCAGTTAACATTTCCTTGTAGGTCTTGTAAAATAAACTCTTTTCATTGTAAGTTACGATTCGAGTTACTATTGCATTCACCAACCCCAACAACATTTCAATAATAACGCAATAGAAGAAAAATAATTACTTATAAATAGGAACGTACACACACACACGTATATATATATATATATATATATATATATATATACATATATATATATATATATATATATATATATATATATATATATATATTCCATGGAATATAGACTGCAACGCTGGGTTTCCTGGAGTTTTTTGCAACAATCGTCAGGCAGTTAAGAAGATAACGCAAAATTAGAAGGGATTGACCACTAGATTAATTCCACTCCCGTTTCTTAATCGTTCTAACATATAACATGTTATCCCCCTCTGCCCACGCCTATGAATGAAATAATTTGTAATATGATTTCCACCTTATTCTTATTTATTTTTATTTTTATCTTTATTTTTTATTTTTTATTTTTTCATTTTTTATTTTTTAATTCCTTTATTCTATCTTATGAAAACGAACTGTAACTCCTCATTCGCTACTTTCGACGGGAGGGAAGCATGTAAAGAGTCATCTGAGGAGACGGAGAGTATAGTGATAATATTCTCCACCGAAATAAATTTATTATGACGACTTAACCGAGTTTTAGTCTCCATTAAATTGTACTATATATATATATATATATATATATATATATATATATATATATATATATATATATATATAAACTTGTGAGATGAGATTGTAATTCATCAAACTGCATAGAGGAAAGTAGGAAAATTAAAATTCCTGTATAAATACATATAATCTCCATATAAAAACAAAAATATTTAAAAATAATATGAATCTACATAATAAATTGAATTTATGAAGAAGAATAGACACAGTTATTTTCCAAGAAATATTCTTATATATTAATATCCACTTCTGATAAATGCTCTGCATAATTGCTTTTGAAAATGTGGTTGAAAATAACATTTTATATATATAACATATTTCACTAGTATAGTTTCATCAGATATTAAGATTGCTGTTTTTTTTTCTTTTTTTTTGTGACAAAATATTATTGTAATCATCAGACACTGTCATAGACTTTTTTGAAATTTGAGATTTGAATATTGATTGAACATTCGTTTGTGAACATTTTTCTTTCAATGGAAGATAATTAAAGATTATTGTTGAAAAGCAATATTATTGTGATTCAGCGTTGATACCGTAAAATATTGATTCATATTATTACTGAAGAAAAATATTTGAGTCTCTCAGTCTATTCAGTCTAATCTATTTCTTTATTATTCATTGATATATTCTTTTTTATCTTTATAGTAATTGGACAAGAAATAGAGATTTAATAAAAAAATCTGTGTCGTACTTTGATTGTTTAATATTCAAAAGTTGGTACGGATATTATGCACTGGCGTTTTAATTCGTTTTGTACTTTTTTGATTACGTTGACATTTTTCTCAGACAAAATGGTAATCATTACTTCTATTATTTACAAATGCGTTGATTGGTTTCGTTTCTTTGTTTAATGGCACATCAGCTCTTTGTAGGCTATTTAATGATAAATCCATTCTCCTAGAATAATAGTAGTGGTACTATTTAACCCATAGCTGGGAGGATAAGGGGGTTCATACCTTTCCCAGGAGTATTTGCTCGAAAGTGAAAGTAATAGCGCGACTGGAGTACGAACTTGCTTACTACGATTCCGCAGACCATCGATTTAACCATTACACCACTAGCCCCCCCCCCACAAAAAAAAAAAAAAATACGTTGAGGCTTTTATCCTTCTTCAATGATCTTCAAGGTTTATATATTTTCTTTCAAAATTATCTTGATGTTTCTCAAGTTTATTTTCAATGGAATTTTTAAAGATATATTCTATACTCATACTTCATTATTATCTAACCCACTTTTCATCACCCTGGAGTGGCTGAACAAGACTGTAAATTAATTAAAAGCTTGTCGCGCATTTCGGTAATGTTAGGTGACGAGTGTGACAAAATTGTACCTATCACCGTCGGTACTTTAGACTGCAAATTTGTCAGATATTTTCGGCGGCCTAATTAACGGCTAAAAGATCAAGTGTCAGGCTTGTTCTGGCACAGCACGGGAAAGAGTGAAAATCAATTTTGCGTCCGTTGATTGGCTATTGATAGTCACGTGGTTTTTGTTCCATTAACAAAAAATTCTGGAAGTGTAACGTCGAGAAGTATGTTCATTTAGTGAAAGCGATACCCTCCCTCGCTGGTGACAAAATACAACATTAATAAATCAAAGGTTGTCTCCTTTCCTTCGTTGATTGGGTAAAGACACAGCACATCTTCCTTTTCCAGGTTTGTCAGAAGAAGAATAAAATGTGACATCGTGGCAACAAATATGAGTGTTTTCTGTAACAAATGTAATTTATCTTCCTTTCTCTTATCATTGTGTCCAGTATTGCTCTTTTTCTTTTCACATATTTTCTTTTCAAATAGCACGAAAACTTTAAGAAAGCAATAACGATCAAAGAAAAAGGTTGTTTATAAAATGAAAGCTAAAGAGGTAAACGATGGCTTAGAATTCGCTAACTGAATTCTTTTGCAAAGAGATAAAACTCCAAGAAAAAAAAATATATTCAAGCTATACCCTAAACTGAAGATGATGGTCAGGTTCAAGTAATTGAGCTCTAGGAAGTGTGGCGTATCTTTTCACTTCCATTAATCCCAGTTCTACTCTAATTGGTGAGGTAATATCTATTGGGGTCCTATCTGTTGGTCAAATAGATTTATTTAACAAATACTTGTATTTAATAGGAATATTTGAAACCATAAATTTCTGCAAACAAGTGATTGTAGACAAAAAAAGTGTATTAGAGCATTAAAAATATAGTTATTGGTATCAAAGATTTAGAAATAAATCAAATTTAAATACTAAATAACCAATGACAAGTTGATCTACAAAGACATACAATGAATTAATCCTATTAATATTTCCGTTTGTAAAATTTAATCCGCTAGTCTTGATAATTGTACATATTTCAAATATTATTGGGGGGTGTCCTCGTGGTGTAATGGTTAAAACGATGGACTATAGAATCGTAGTAAACAAGTTCGTACTCCAGTCGTGCTATTACGTTGACTTTCGTGCAAATACCATTTGGAAAGGTATGAACCCCCTTATCCTCCCTGCTATGGGTTAAATAGTACCACTACTGTTCTTCTAGGCAGAATAACAAGTGTAAAAGATTATTCAAATTACAAGAAAAAATTTAATAAATTTGAAAATTGTTAAGTATTTAACAAAATTTCATCAATGTTCTTGCATAAACGTGAAAGTTTTGACTGAACCACAGAAAACTTCTCAGAATCGATACTATCTACTTAGCAAAGTATTATATATGTGTGTTGGGTTTTGTAAAAATAAAGTTCAATGTAAAAAACGAGTCTGTGTATAAAAACCTAAATCCTTAACTCGAGAGAAAAAGTTACGTCTTTACCTCAACAGCTGTTATATTGTCATCTACAGCATCATAACGACACAATGATAAAGATGCATGCAGACTTCTTTAACAAAATATTTGTACCTCTCACTTTATTGCAAGGGTTCGAAAATGGTTACTCAAGGTTTGCGTGTGAGAGGGAGCTGGAGACCGAACAGAACTGAAATATTTTGACCCCCACTCTTATGGCCGTCAACTTTGTATCTTTCTCGTTCTCCTGATGCTCAACCGGAGGCCCTGGGGTCCACTCTGTAGGATGGTGGCTTTCTTTACTGCATCTTATCAGCAACTTCTCTGGACCCCAAACTCCATCGGGGTTCCCGAGGGCCCCCTCGGCCGGGTTTGGCTTTCCCTACCACATCTCGTCTATAACTCCTTCTCCAACTGTAACTGCTACTGTCTTGACTTCTGTCTTGACTGAGTTATATAATAGTTCAACGCCCACTCGATCACCCACTCGATCTTTGAAATCGCATGTTTGATCGTCATCAAGCGGAAATAACTGCCATGCAGTTCACAGGTCACTCTCTTCCGGTGCGTCAGTCTATGAGTGCACCATGGGAATTTTTTACCTCGTCCCATTTCATCTGCCAATTTCCGTCCACGCGATTTCCTCTTATAACTGCCACTAGAATGTGTCACTTCCTTCCGGTGCATCACCTTGGAATGGCATTTTTGGCCGGGTCAAAGGCCAAAATACAACACAGCGACAGACAGGGAAAAGAAAAAGTGTAAAATTTACTGCTAAATTTTAGGAAGGGTTCACAAAATGAGCAGGAGCATTTTTGTTTCTTTTTGTTGGTTGATTATTGTTCGGAATAGTTATGAGGCGATAACTCTGCAACAAAACAGAACGATCCCAGTCTCATTTTTTTTCACGTCAATTACATGAGCTTAAAACGGAATATATGGCATTTTTTTAAAGAGTTATTTTCTACGAGGTACGAGGAGAACACTACAGCAGCTTTATTCCTTTATTAAAAAAAATCATATATCTTTTTTAGAAAAATGTATAGAAATTTTGGCTCAAAAATCACTGTAAATAGAATAAAAACTAAAATGTTGCGAATGTATTCGAGAGATAAATGACTTGGTGTGATGAATGATCCCAAGATTTTATCAAGTAAAAGATATTGCATGTAGTAAAAAACAATTTTGATTATACTCGCTTGCAAATATATTTCTTCAACATATAACCAAAAGAAAACCATACAAATACTAATTTATACGTCCAAAACTACTGTAATACAAAACAATGTAGTTTCTACCTTGTTCATTTGACTATTCCAAACATACTAGAACCCTCCACTGATATACACTAAACATTGGTAATATGTTAATTAAGTATGTAATTGATTAAGTACACTAGGGATTTATTATTTGATTTTTTATAAACAAAATTTCATGACATTGTGTTATAAAAAGTAAACAATAGTAAGTAAAAACTTTGTAATCCTAACTAAGAGTCTTTTGCTCGAAGTCACGGTAAGTTTACGCCTGGGAACAAGATAAGCCTCAACATTTAAAAAAACACATCTGATTTAATGAAGGGAGCCTTGTTTTCGAGGTGAAACAGAGGTCTTAAAACATCGTTGATTACACGAATATATTCGATATCAAACTAATTTTCAAAGATACCTTGATACATCTTACGTTACAGTCGAGGGTTGTCCATGACTTACGATGGTATGAGAGTGAGAGTGAGAGTAGTGCATGCATAAGGAGAATGTTTGGAGATAGAGGAAAATGTGAAGATGAAAATAGGAATGTATGGATGTACAGAGTGAGACTCGGGCGTCTAAGGACCAATTAGATTTTTATTTATCTTGAAGTTAATGAAGTATAAGTATATCATGGGACACAGTGGATGCTCTGCTGAAACATTTCACTTCTGCTTTTTATTGCGTAATATCATTATCTTCCATGTTCTTATTGTTTTATTATAATTAGCATAACACACGTAATAAAAGATGGGTTTATTTACACATTAATCAGCAAGTGATCTATCTATCTATCTATCTATCTATCTTGTATTTCTCTTACTATAACTTCCAATATCTTACTATATGTTCTTTCTCTTTTTTAAAATCGTTTCCTTCCAAACTGTTCTCTCTTTTCCTTTATCCCATATTTTCTTTCTTTCTGTTTTATTTTTTTAAATACTATCTTGAGTTACCAAGGCAACAGCATTTCTTTTGATTCTGTACTTTTTACTAGAATGAAAACGATAGAGTATTAACTGATTTTGAAAAATGCATAATATTCTGGAAAAGGCCAAAGAATATATCTTTCAAAACGGTCTATTAAAAATAATGCATGTGAAGAGGATTTAAAAAAAAAATAAAACAAAGGATTTTCTTAACTTTCGAGCAACAAAAAGCTATTTTCAGTAGACTACTGATTTCATTCTATGTCAACTTTTTTTTAGCTTCATTCACTTCCAAATATTCTTGATTCTCTTTGACAATTCAGATTTTTTTTTATAATTCTCTTATCCCAAGGTAAGTGGCACGGAATTATTCTAAGTAGTTTTTTTTCTGTTTCACGTGCTTTTTTATTGGGCTATTTTACTTTTTATATTTTTTTATTGGCTATTTTAGTCGAATTTAAGAAATACCCCCCAAATCTCTGCAAGGTCTTAAAACGTGACCAATTCAAGCCTGTTTTCAACCATCCCCGTTATTTCTTAGCAATTCTAAACATACTACCTACTATATCAGGTTTTTTTTTCTTTTTATTTTGTAAATTGAAGCCATTCTAAAATCTTTTTGAAAGGGCGCTCACATATGATTTTGTAATATCACTAGTAAAAGCCATAAGTTTGAGGCATTAGATTCAAATTGTAACTACGTTTAAAGGCGAGTTGCATGAGACAGGATTTGTAGTAGGCTGCAGTTGTGAGTATAAGATACAAAAAGCAATTGATGCAAGTGACGAGAAAGGGGACAGAGTTACTCCTCTTTGGAATTTGGCTTTCATGTCAATAGGCAGATTAAAATCAAAGCAAAGCAAAACAATAACAGAAACATGGAATATAAATAGTGAAGGATTCAAAAGACGTCTGAGAGAAATAGAACAAGAAGGCCACCGATGTGATAGAGATTCTCAACATTTTCTGAAACGAAAGATCACAAATTTAAAATGATGAAAATTGAAATTGGAGAAGAGTGATGAGAATGTTTTCGTACGAATCTCTATATTTCTTTAAATGTAACACTGTAAAACGGCGAATAATGACATTAAAATACACGAAATTAAAGAATAAGGACATCAGCTGTCAAGTTTGAAAATTAATGGTGACAGTTCCTGGTTATCATTCTTGCTTACCTCCTCGAGAAATTTTTGGCAAATCGAACCTAGGGAGATAACTATCGGTGAAATTTATCAATTTGAAATTTCCATATAAGGAGTTTATGCGTTCAAGAAGTGTCAGGTATAAAGAAAGTATTCTAGTTGTTATTTTTTTAAAATTATGATAGCTTTTATACTTTTACGCTACGAAATGTGTTTAATAGTCTTGTTATTAAAATCGTGATAGAAAATCATAACAATATTTAAAAAAACGGAAAAGAAATGAATAGTTTGATAATTAATTCATCAACTGATACCTTTTGTTTTTCATTTCTCTTTGCCCTAACGCATGAATCCATATGTTCTCCCCCTAACTATGGGTAAAAGGTAGGGGGACTGGCTTATTTTGCCTTGGTTTGTCAACCAGTCTAGGAGAAAGAACTATGAATTTAAACCTGCTTTAAACAGTTAACAAATTGACCTGATGTGTCATCATGACCATGCCGAAGGGGTGGGGAAAATACCAACATGATTATATGATTACTCTTTAGCGCCCTAATGATTGGTATTTTGGCTACTGCCGCCGCGAAGCATATCGGCCTGGATCCCGATCATGGAATCCCATTTCTAAAATGACACGTAAATAGCTCAGTTTTAGTTGCAGTGTATAAAGTGATTACTAAATATTTTGGAAAAATCAAAAGGGAAATATTTACCCCAACTTTAAATGGTCACTATTTCGATTGAAGGTCAAATTCTAGACGAAGTTGTCAGTATTTTGCTTCACTGTAATGCCCTAAATGCATGACCCCTTCTTTCCTGACCCCCGAGATGCGTAATTAGTTGGGTTAACTGGTTTCTTTAGCCTTGATTCGGTTAGCAGCAGAGGAAAAGGAAGACTAAATTCAAACCAGCTATACTCTACATAAACTTTACCTTATTTTACATCCTGCCCAAGAGAGAGGGATTTGGTGAATACATCCCTTTATTTTGATTAGTTTAGTTTCTTTGTTTAGTGGCATATCAACCTTTATAGGTTATTTAATGCCAAAGGCATTTTCCTAGAAGAACCGTTGTGGTACTATTTAACCCATAGCTGGGCGGATAAGGGAGTTCATACCTTCCCCACGGGTATTTGCCCGAAATTGAACGTGATAGAGCGACTGGAGTATGAACTCGCTTACTACGATTCCGTAGTCCATCGCTTTAACCAATACACCACGAGGACACACCCCTTTATTTTAATCGTACCATAATCAAACATTTGTCGTTATTACATTTTTAATTGGTCTCACCTCATAGATCTCTCATTCGGGAACGGGGAAAATGTTAGTCTACTAAATATTTTGTCAAATAGTTATTTTACTAAACATTGAGGTAAATTTCCAAACTGAATGTGTCGTTAAAATTTCGAAATTTGTAAATTTGAAGACTTCCGTGCTTTTAGGTCGATGGGTTTTAAAACCTTTTTTTTTTTATAGTATATCGATGTTTCATTGCTATAACAATCTGTTTATAAATAGGAAGTGGCTTGACATAAATCTTACAGGAAGATTTAGTGGCCCTCGACTGAGTATTATAAAACTAATTATAATGTTAATACTAAAAATGAAAATGGCCTTACTCTCCGTGACAGAAACATATGTAAATACATAAGGTATTATTCATCATTCTCATAATAGTTTGGGTGCTTGGAAGTTTGCCCCAAAATTTAAAATCAAGATAGATTGAAGAGAAAATTTGAGGGACAGCCGAGACTGTCTGACTAAATCGATGATGGGGTCAGTGTGTATATGGAAGGTTTTAGATTAACTGTCACTCAGTCCCGGCAGTAACCATCGAACGTCTTGAGTGAGTATAAAAATGAATGAATAAGAACACTTGAAAGAAATTAAATCGTTTATCGTTAAATAGCCCCCACCACAAAAATAAAAAAATAAAAACAGAAAAAATGCACAATGTGGCAACTAATCATATCGATACTAAAATAGAAATCTTACGAATTAATGTAAATGTTATCGTTGCGTTAAAAAAAAGATGAAACGACAACCAATGAATTTAGCAACTTGTCTGAGAAGGAATGTAAAAAAAAACATTATATGAAAGAAAATCTTCACCGAGTAAGAACACGTATAGGCAGGAATTGTGCAAAAGAAACTCTAAACAACACCATAATGATTACAGGGAGCTAGTTAAAAGAAATACAAAAACTGTGTTATACAGGGAACTTTATAAGAGACTTGTTTTCGGCTATGTAATTTACTTTTATTGCCTTAAGTTCTAAACCTTGACTCAGATTGGTAGTGTCTGTTGTGGTTCCATCTATGGTTTAATTTGGTTCGGTTTTATGGCACATCAACTATTGAAGATTATCAATGTCAAATCCATTTTCATACATATAAGCAGATTTACTTCAAGGAATTCAGTTTATTATAAGTATAGTTTTTTGTTTACACACAGTTAAATGTCGAAACAGTTCTATTTCAAACAATTCAGTTTAGCAAAAGTACCCATTTTCACTGTCACAAACAATTCTGTTTCAAACAATTCAGTTAAGCATAAGTATACATTTTCAATGTCAAAAACAGTTCTATTTCAAGCAATTCAGTTTAGCATATTTACACCGTTTAAATGAAACTTAGGTGAAAAATATTTCTGTGATGAATCCCCTACTAGTAACCGTTTAAAAATTTACAGTCGATGAATATCATGTATATGCATTTACCCAGCCCCTCTCATGAGCAGGACGTGACTAAAGGTCAAGTTTTCAGCGGAGTGTTGCAGGTTTGAATTCAGAGTTTTCCTTTTCGTGGACAAGTAGCTATACCAAAGTTAAAGAGTTCAGTCAGCCCTATTTACCCGTGGCTGGAAGGATAATAGTTGGATTCATGCCTTTCCTAAAGGTATTAGTCTCGTCCAGAATTTGATCTTGGTTAGCCGTGTCCATTTTCTACGACAATAAACCAACGAATAAACCATTTATTGTTACTTATTCTTAGCAGTCGGGTGTGATACAGTTCCACATGGTCTGTAGACAAGCCGCCATTGATTATAATTTATAACTTTAATCTGGCCTCAGAACTGCTGAAAGAGAGGCACTGTATTTATTTAATGTGGGATTTTACAGTGATTTTCTTTTCCAAATAAAGTCCCAGTAACGTCACCTTTTTCACTTAACAGAAGCACTTTAAGGCTTCACTTTGGTATATTTAATTTACACGCATCAGTAATCTTAGGAAGATTAAAAACTTACGGATTACTTATTTCGAAGGATGTTCGAGGGTAACTAAAGCCGTACAAAGCCAAATCACGAACGAAGGAAAACTGCAAGAAGAAATGAATAAATAAAAAGCCTAAAAGGAAGACATTTTGTGAGCAGAAATAAAAGAAGAAAAGAAAAAGAGCCGGTGGGGAAATACAATCTCGATAAAACAAAAGAATAACAAGACATTGAAACTTGAGTAAAGAAAGAGAATTAGTACAAAGAGACAAGGAGAAAGAAAACGGAAAAAAGAATTCTACTTGTTTATTGTAGCCAAGACGAAACTAAGAGTCGTAATAGAATTCACATTTTATAGGACGAAAACCAAAGGAGAAACAGAAGCCAACTGATTAAATATACTTGACAGAAATGAGAAGTAATATAACTAACACAGAAGATTAATTAAAAATAAACATTTATATGTGAATAAGTACGTCTATACGAGATTGAATCAAAAAGTATGTAGCCTTATAGATTTTTTTCTACATTTTTATCTGGAATTTTCATGAAATAATGCATGGTCGTTTTATGAGATTAATGAAGGAACGTTAACTAAGTGCACTAACAAGAAAGTGGATTACGTTGAAAAATATTTTCTCTTTAAAATAAGTACTTTTCATAATTAGGCTACAAGCTTACTCATACACCTACTAGCATTTTCTGATTCAGGATAAAGTTTATATATATATATATATATATATATATATATATATATATATATATATATATATATATATATATAAGAAAATAGAACAAACGTTTTCGAAACTTAAGGAATTTATTAGGATGGTAAATTCAATGCTAAAGCGTTTCATTTTAATGTAACTTCTATCAGGACTTTTTGATGGAGAAAAAATCCGTTGTGGTTCAAACAATGGATGTTTTTATGGAATGACAAGATAGGAGAAAGTATATATAGAGAAAGACTCGGTGTCATTTTTTGAAAACTCTTACGTGATTGGCATAGGCAATGGTGTTTGAAATGTGTTGGATTTCTAAGAGATACAACGGATTGAAAGATCATAAAAACCTTGTTAAAATGTTTGAGAAAAGTAGAAAGAACAGAAAATGCGTTCGTGATGTTGTTGTTATCTTCATAGGCAATGGACAAGGCGAACAGATGAAACGGTATTTCATATATCACCAATATCATAAGGAAAAATATAAATCCAACGATTCTTCCTCCAGATATAAGATAAATAGTTCAGACTGGTATCTTTAACCTTAGTATGGTAACAGGTCCAGAAGGAAAACTCTGAACTTAAATCTAGTAAACTAGATATTATATATATATATATACTCAACCCCTCCACACGTGCAAGTTATAACACAAGATAAATTCATATATATATATATATATATATATATATATATATATTCTTGTTTAGCTGGTTTGTGAATCTGTTTTCAGTAGTACACTGTTTTCGGTGTAATTTTGGCTTATTTCAAGCTGAGGGAACTTATACTGAAGTTCTGCTACGTATAAGCTATTAAATTAGGTTTTTGTCCCGTCTCTCTCTCTCTCTATATATATATATATATATACATATGGACAGGTTGGTTAACACACACACACACACACACACACACACACACACACACACACACACACATATATATATATATATATATATATATATATATATATATATATATATATGTACTGACCAAGCCGTCCACACGTGCTGTTTGTGACTCAAGTTCAGTTTTAAAGCGGATTTTACTGGTTTGAAATCGGAGCTTTACTTCTGCTTGACCAGTTGCCATATCAAAGTTAAACAACCCAGTGACTGCTTCTATTTACCACAAGCAAGAAAAATAGTTTGGTGTGTACTTTTCGCAAGGGTACTATTGCCGTGTGAAATTCAAATAGTCTCGCTATATATATATATATATATTGGTTTGTGTGTTTGTGAACATGTATATATTTTCCTGTAGCTCAGCAAAAACTGTATATAATGGACTGTTTTTTTCTGCAGGGGTTTAAATATTAAAATAATCTTAGAAAATCTGGTGATTCTCGTCTTTTTTACGGCTAAATAAAATTAATAGTTTCTACATTTACTTCATTTAAATAATTCATTTACTCGTATCCTTCCCGCCTTCCTTCGTAAAAGTCTCAATATCCCCATTTATGACTCTAACCTACATCGGGTGGTGTGGCTCCAGTTCTAGAGATGTGGGAATTGTAATGTTCATTGCCATTACTCTCATGTCCACTCTGAGCCAGATTTGTAACAATTTTTAAGGTTCTGTCTATCAAACAAATATATCTGTTTCAAAATCATTCATATTAGATAGGCATAGATAGTATCTTAGTATGTAATTGTAATTTTTAAATGAATACTTTATTGACTCTAAAATTGTTTACTGGGCATTATAATTAGTTACTTGAAACGATACATTTGTGCGTCAATAAATGACTATCATTAAATACAAATAATTATGTTTTTAGATTGGAATTCTTGAGACTATGCACCTGCTTGTAAATCATTTGTATTAGATAGGAATACTTGATATATAAAAGGTTTGGTTTGGTTTCTTTGTTTAATGGCATATCCACGATTGTAGGTTATTTAATGCCAAAGCCATTCTCCTAGAAGAACAGTAGTGGTACTATTTAACCCATAGTTGGGAGGATAAGCGGGTTCATACATCTCCCAAGGGTATTTGCCCGAAAGTGAACGTAATAGCGCAACTGGAATACGAACTCGCTTACTACGATTCCGCAGTCCAATGCTTTAAACATTACACCCCAAGGACACCCCACCTCATATAACTTGGTGCAAAAATATTTAAGACAGACGACACAAGAATATAAATATAAACGGGCAATTAACGTAATTCTCTTGCCACTAGGCATAAAATAGATCTACATATGTTTAAGTGCAATTCAAATTTTAAAATAAATATCATCAATATAGTTATGTAATACTTTTACAAATGTTCTTTGGTCGTATAGTTTTATGATATTTTTTAGCCAAAATAAGCTATGGCATCATCAATATAATCACCAAAATATGCCGATAGCATAGATTCTCTTGACTCTCTCGCACTATCCACCCCTATCAGGTATCAATTTTGGTTAGCCCTCTTGACGACATTAGTTTCTGTATTGAGCTGATGAATAGAAATTTTTTGCTGGTCAGATAATACTGATGTGTCATTGTGTAATTGTCCATAGAAGTTGTTATACAGCAGTCTCTTTTGACATGCTGCTTCCAGCATTTGATCAAAACAGCACGGAGCACAGTGGCGTAGCTTCCTTTCGACTTTTCTCTGATCGTTTCCTTTGAGACCAATTAATTAACTATTAACGTTTTATTAATATTTAGTTCTATGATTATAAAATGTTTCATTTAAAGTAAGCATCATGAAGGTATACTCACTATCGGATGGAATACTTTTTGTTCTTTCTACTTTAAGAACAACACAAATTAATTTCTCAAATGATAATGTAAATTACTGAGTGACATTCAAACACTTGACATATTCTTGACACCCACGGGTTTTTTGTTTATTGTCTCAATCTTCGAACAAATTATCTCTTTACGCTTTGCTTCATCAACAATTTAGGATTCTAGTTATTGCCTTGCAGTCTCATTAGCTTCCTTTTATTTTTCTTCGTTTCTATTTATTTTATTTTCTGTGTATTTGTTTTACAAAACGTCGTTTCGAAGAGGAGGATTAACTACTTTTTGGGTGGGACCCGTGGTGGAATGGTTATCGTCGTAAGAAATGGACACGGCGACACGAGTTCAAACCCTGGACGAGACTGATTACATTTCACGTAGTATTAATACCCTTGGAAATGGTATGAATCAAATTCTTATCCCTCCTGCTATGGGTAAATAGTAGGGCAGACTAGGTTATTCAGCCTTGTTGAGACTGCTAATCTTGGAGAAGGAAAACTCTGAATTAAAACCTGTTAAACTCCGCTTAAAAATTGACCTTGTGTCATATCCTGCTCGAGCGGAGGGGTTGGTAAACATGATAAACTACTTTTTGGGCCGACGAACACATTCCATTCATTATTGAATTCTCAGTGCTGCTGACATAGATCATTCTTCATTTGAAATCCCAAACTGGCGCACACTGGTCCCCGGAATTATTTCTGTTTATTGATCCTATAATGTCTGAGCACCTTTTAAAATTCACTCCTGGTTTATTATCGAGCCCAAAGCCTAATCTCGAAACCTATACACACTTGTACCTACGCTGTCAACATAAAAAGTAAAGTAAGTAAATTTGGTGACCGTAGTCGAGGGCGACCAGAAGGCTCCCTTTTCGATAGCTAATACACTACGTTGTTGAGGAGGGCGCTACTCCTTTCCCTGGATTGCTCCAATTTACCCTTGATGAGTACCTTATATCGCTGAGAGTTAAGCAAGGAGTTATCAAGTACCATTTTTAAAGTCTACGGTATGACGCGACTTAGGATTGAACCGTGGTCCCCCGGACCATTGGCGAATATCCTACCCACTATAGGTTGCTGAAAAGAGCAATGTTTAGGTACATGTATGAGTATCCTGGGCATCGAACTCCGTTCACACATGCGCAGACAATTGCCCAATGTAGATGCCTGCTTTGATGTTAGCACGTTTTATCTACGCTGAACCTCTAAGATACTGGAAACCATTAATGTCGTGATCATTTGCCTCAACGTTGTGTTACTTACATTCCAGTTTGAGGAGAGGAGGTGAAATAAAGATGTTTCGGCGTTCTATGAATGGCTTATACTGCATATTGCAAAAGCCAATTATGTGTGTATATCTATTAGGCTAGCGTTTCACAATATAAGGATATCTGCCATTATGGCTGTCTCATAGGCATTAGAAATGCGTGTTTTGTTTAAACAGATCATTCGAGAAACCAATTTGCGATCCTCATAAATATTTCACTTGTGAATTTAAATCACTAATCTTTTTAAGATTGAGTTCCATTGTTTTATGTTTTCTTTTGTGGTCGTGACTTCTCACGTCACGATTCCGTTGATCATGAGAAAATTGATGCTTCTTCACTTTATAGTCTTTGGTTTTTGGCTTCAAAGTGAGAAGAACTATTTTGAAAACTCTGTATATTGAACAAAAGAGGGACTTTGTCAAAACCCCCAGGAAGTTATTTGTTTTATCTCAGCCGTTCTTTGCTTCGAAGGCTATGATCACCGAAAAAATTTTTTACATTCTTTTAACCCGTTTTCTACGCTAGTTGTTTATGGAACAATGTGGGTAATTTATTTGTTTTGGATACCTTGCTTATTATTCTTATATATTCTTATACGTGTATTTGAATCAATATATATATAGTCACCTACAGGCAGACTGTTTCGGTCTATCAGAACTCATCAGTCTGGCTAGACATGCTAGATTCTCGAGGCTGGGATGGAAACCCGACTGACTGTAATGCCAATCCAAGATTCTACCACTCAGCCGCGAGGAAACCAGCTCAAGCGAAGGAAATTTAAACGCTCATGTATCACATTTGTTTGTTTTTTTCTTTACATGTTGCCACGGGTTTGGTTTAATTAGGTTTTATCGCATATCAAACATTGTAGGTTATTTAATGCTAAATCTTTTTCATACACATATTTTAAATATATAATTTGTAAACACATTTTGCTGATAACATTTTTAACAAATCTGAGCTCATTTCTTTGCAAACAGTTAAATGGTTTCATGTATTGCTATGTAACAGAAACAATTTAGCACCAATTATTTGCTTGCACTCATTTAAACGGACATTGATAAAGTATTTGTGAGTTAATAGTTTGTAGGTAATTTCTTTAAATGAGTTACAATTTACTTGTTCGTAAACTAGAATTACTATTGGCTAAGTTGGGTTGAGTTTTATGGCATATCAACCGTTGTTGGTTATTTAATGTAAAATCCGGTTTTTACATATCAAATATATTTGATTGGTAAATTTATTTTGCAGTTCATTCTGTACACAGTTAAACGGTTTGGTTGGGTGCTATCGCATATTAACCATCATTGATTATTTGATGCCAAATCCTATTTTACATATACATATACATATATATGACTTGTAGACATATTTTGAAGACACACAGTAAAATGATCAAACATTTCTATTTCTAACAATTCAATTTAGCATAAGTCAATAAAGTTAAATTGTTCCAAGTATTGCTATGTATCACTAACAATTCAACTAAATGTTAGTAATTTGTTTAACACAGGTTAAGGATCAAACAGTTTTTTTTTCGAACAATTCAATTTATCTTAAGTCATGTGTTTGCACTCAGTTTAAATGTCGAACAGTTCTATTCGACGCATAGATAAAACCCTATCCAGTGCTATCACTCCGGGTCACAGTAGAACTGGGAATGGTTTAAATGAAGGGGTACTCCGCATTCCCTAAAGCGCGTGTATTACTGGAGCCTCACCATCTGATTGTTTAGTGTCATATCAAGGACACTTGTTGGGGATGGTCTTGCCTCTCTACAGAAGTGAAGTCGGTGTAGTCTCATCCGATTGGCCACCACAGGACACTCGATAAGGGGGTCTTATCCTCCAGCAGAGATGCTTTCGGCGTATTCTACAGCGCCAGCCGACTGGGCCACACTCGTTGGAGGAGCCTTACCCCTCTGCAGAGATGCAGTCGGTGTATTCTGCTGCCCCAGCCAACTGGGGTGGTTCCCATGGTCTCATCTCGAATTTCTTTTCCGTTTATTCAGTGCTAATGTATAAATGGATACTGTAATTTTAAAATGGGCCCTTGCTGAGTAGGGAACGAGTAAATATCCTCCCTTGCATGGGATTGTCGGTCTCATTCCGCCACTGCTGACAGTATTATTGCAAATAATACTAACATCACATAAAGTAACTGAAGCCTTTATACTACCGTTGTGTAACAAACAATTTTAAGGCCTGTTTTGCTGGAATGTACGAAGAGTCACCATTCAACTGGCACATGTTTATACCCTAGCTCACGCACTAGTTCATTATCATCAATACAAAAACAAACATTATTTTCTGTATTCAAGAAAACAGCTAAATTTATTTATTGATTAAAAAGCGGATCATTTTAATAACCTCCCGCAGGAAATTCCTCTTGCAATCTGAGGCCCAGATCATTGAGTTCCTCTTTATTTAGCAAGTTTGACTACTTGTCTAAAAATCAAGACTCACACATTTCATCTGCATTATCATCATGGCCCTAACCATAATTATTGTCACTGTCCACCGAACACTGGTAGGAGGAACATTATTCACAACTAACCTCCACCCTAGCTCGTTTTTCTTTTTTGGAAAATCCAGAATTCTATGTCATAGAAAAGTAGAAATCAGAGTAATGATTTTGTTTTTACTCGCGTCATATTGCCAGTGTAAAAGGCCTTCCTTTACAAGTGCAAGTCCCTAGTTACAACTAGTGCAGGAAAGATGAATAGCCCAGTCTCCAAATTTACATCAAGGACAATACCTGTAAGCAGTTGTCACTCTATTTGTAAAGTTTTTTTCCTTTGTCATATTGGGTATATTTTCAAAAAATATGTTTTCAGGATGATTCAAGGAGGGATGTCTATTCTTGATGTCAGTACATGAAAAGAGAAATTGTAGTCCAGTATGTTATCATATTATATACTACTATTTATCTTTCTACGACGTGGGAAACTAACTATTGAAGCATCATTTCCAAAGTTTTATCTAACTCGAAAGCAAAACTTCACAAACTAATTTAAATATGACTTAGGTCACTATTCATAAATGTATTAGAACCTTAGATAGATATGCATCGTGATCAGCTTTCTTGTCTTCTGGTCCATTTTTCTTAGATTTTACCTTTCTCATTTTAAGAAGTGTCCTGTATATCTTACGAGAGAGATTATCCTAGTGTTTATCTCTTTGATGAGATTTCCGCAATATAGTTTGGTTTTGGGAAGTTTTCTTGTTCGTCTGATATATTCTTTTTTGTATTTTTTTCTTTCATCTCACCTAGTTTGATGGTGTCCACTTTCAATATTTCTAAATTCTTGTAATTTTCTTTTTCTCTAAGTCTTTGTGGTAGAGTAGCTAGCACCCCTTTAACACTTTTCCGAATGGCCTGGCTCATAGCCATGAGTAGATAACGATTAAGGACTTCAACAGTTGATTAATAAGTTATTAAGCTGATTAATATTCGGACGTTTTTTTTATTCAAGCTGACAAAGAAAAGAAGCAGAAAGTACCCCGCAAAAACAATTACTGAAGCCGATGATATCGCGCTTCTGGCAAATGCACCCACCCAAGCCGAAACCCTACTGCATAGTCTGGAACGAGCCGCTGCACACAAAATGGAATATATGTGCTTTAATAAAACAGGCGACATTTCCACACTAAACTGTAGATCTCTGAAACTAGTTAACAAGTTCACCTACTTTGGAAGCAGTGTCTCATCAACCGAGACAGACATCGACACGCGACTAGCAAAGGCATGGACAGCTATCAATAGTCTATCGGTCAAATTGAAGTCAGACCTAACCGATAAAATGAAACGCTGTTTCTTTCAAGCAGCGGTCATGTCGATACTGCTGTATGGATGCTCTATATGGACGCTAACTAAACGGATGGAAAAAAGCTTGACGGCAGCTACACAAGAATGCTGCGAGCAATATTGAATAAGTCATGGAGGCAACATCCCACAAAGCAGCAGCTATACGGCCACCTACCACCTATCACGAACATTATCAAAATTAGACGAACCAGACATGCGGGACAATGCTGGAGAAGTAGAGACGAGCTTATACGTGATGAACTCCTATGGACCTCTTCAAATGGCCGAGCAAAAGCAGAGCGACCAGCTTGCACTAATATACAACAGCTCAGTGAGGATACGGGGTGTAGCCCTGAGGACCTGCCGGAAGCGATGAACGATAGAAAGGGGTGGCGAGAGAGGGTCAGCGAAGTCCTTGCTGATGGCATGACAAGATGATGATGATGAATATTTGGACTGATATTACTTTGTTTGACTATACAGCACTTTGACCTTCGTCTATTCCTTTCAAATTCTCTTGTTAATTCTTTGTAACTAATTGTTCTGTGTTTTTTGTATGTATCCGTGAGCACTGGATACTGGTGCTGAATAAATATATTAAGCACTCATTTCTCTCAGTGCATCATTCACCTCGACGATACAACATTTTTCTGATTCTTTCTTGATTTCGTAGTTCAATCCTTCCGTCATTTGTCTTTATCCGTTTTTCATTATAAGTATGACCTTTTTCTCTGCACAATTCTCTTCCTATATCCCGGTAATATATTCTTATCATTCATGTCAAAGTCTTTATATCTTTTTCACATTTCGCAAACTGTCTGATGTCGTCCATGTGACTATTCTTTTACTCCTTTTTCACGCCAACGTCAGCAGATACTTTTCATTGGAGTTTCAGTGATAGCAAGTTTCCTCACGTCTCCAGGACTTATCTCGGTATTCTGTCCAATCTTTATAATGCTGTAATTTGGATGGTCTCTACTTGTCCTCTGATTTCCACGTCTTTCAATTCCATTACCAACTACACTTGGTTTCACCGTCTTCTTTATGTTCCTTAGCTTCTTCAGCTCTTTAGCAAGATCCTGATATTTATCTGTTTTCACCTTCTTTTAATTCTACTTTTTACTTTAGTTTTAATCTATGGTTCACTGGAACGCAAACTCACTAAGAAGTTTATTTCTTCATGTTAATTCTTCATGTTAATTCTTAGTCAGGTTTTCTATTTGGGATTTGTATCATAAATAACCAGTGGTTGTTCTGCATTTTATTTTAAAGGAGAGTTTCTGGTTTGGGAATATATCATTTCGCACTATCTTGAAATTTCAGTGTCTTGCCTTGTTCCCAGTGGAACACCTTCACAATCTAGTTATGCCGGTTCTTGTATTTCTTTCATGATAGTTGGCTACATTCACTTGTTATGTGATTAAAAGTTTCCTTTCTATCATTAAATTTCCTATTTTTTTTCTCTGATCCACATTGTTATCATGGGATTAATTTTGCCGCTTTCGTCAGAGATTCAGTTCCTTTTTCGTAAACATGTTTGGCTCATCTCATGTGCCATGTCTTTACCATGTCACTTAACGTATTCATATATAATTTTTGTTCTTCCTATTTTGATTCTCAATATTTAAAAAAAAATTTGTTGTCCTATTGTTAATGGTTACTGTTATTAACCAGTATTTGTTATTGTTTATATATTTATGTTTGTATTACTCCATCCATCCACACAATACTCGATCATTGTGAGTCCTCTTCTTCCTTCTTTTCTTGCAGCTTAGAATATATCGATGTCATGTCTTGGGTGAGAAGAATTCTTTTATTTTTTTACTTATATCGGTAGTTGCTGGTAGCCTTTCACAGGAGTCTAAGTGACAGCAAGTCTCCTCCATTCTCCAGCATTTTACTCACTATTCTCACCGATATCAGCAGTGCCTTTGTCTTGACGACCCTCCCACCGATTTCCAACTTCTCCAGTCTTTTTCCAGACTCTTGGAGACCTTTGTTAGCGCACCAACTACAATTGGTATTACCTTAAACTTCAAATACCACATTTTTTTCATTTCTATGGCAATTATTATTTTATTTTTTTGAGATTTTTCACACCAGCATTAGCTGATGGTTTTCCACTGGAGGTTGAGTGATAGCAGGTCTCTTCAAGTGTCCCAGAGTCTCAAAGTCTTCTCAGAATTCTGGCCGATCATAACCATGCTGTAGTTTGGATGTTATCAACTCGTATTATTATTGTTATTTACTCCTTTAGAGTTTTTCACATCAGTGTTACCAAATGGCTTTTCACTGGAGTTTGAGTGACAGCAAGTCTTTTCAAGTCTCAAGGACTCGTCTCAGGATTCTGGCCGTTCTCGATAATGCTGTCGTTTGGATAGTCTCTACCCGTCCGTTAACTTCCAAGTCCTCCAGCCCTTTTAATAATCTTTTAGTTATTGTGCCAAAAGCACCGATCACAATTGGTGCAATCGGCACTTTCATGTTGCACAGCTTTTTCAATTCTCTAGCAAGGTCGAGGTACTTATACTTCTTTTCACTTTCCTTCAGATTTATTCTGTGGTCTGCCGGGATAGCAACGTCGACAATTTTGCAAATTCTTTTTTTTTTTTTTTTTTTGATTATTATCAGGTCTGGTCTTCTGGCCAGGATTAGGTGATCCGTTTGTATGTTATTATTATTATCATTATTATTAGAGACTTATAATGCACCATTGCATATTGACTTATATATCCAGTAATGTTTAGCTAGCACTGTGTCACTCTTATATCTCGTTACTATTCCTAACTTAAGATGTATTGGCTAAATTTTCCCTATAGATTTGGAACCTGCATCTCCAATTTTAACATTTTATCTACAGTAACAAAATCATTGTAAGCCAGAAAATTAGAGTCTGTAACTGTTAACTTGCTGCAACATAGAAAAAAAACTTATAACTGTCGTCATGCCATAAAAACTAAGGAAGCATACGAGCTAACCTAATTTAGAATTGTTCGGTGTCATGCGTTCAAGAGATTGAAAACAATAAACGTAATAAATACTCAAGAGTTCATAATGACATGCGTTCTTAGGTTTGATTATGGCCGTTTTTTCATCCATGCGATTAAGTAATTAGATTTAGTGAGCGACAAATAAATAATATAAATGTTTCTCGAATACATGTTGGTAATTGAATCGTAATGGACTAATCACATAATGAGATAGAAAGTACAATAAAAATAAGACTTACATTGAAGATCAGGAAAATAGCATAGTTACACAAACTTTGATTCCATTATTCATAACTCAGTAGGTAAAGCCTAGAATTCACTGCAAAAGTGCAAGACCCAGTCTCCTAAAAGAAGTGTTGTCCTGAGAAGGTACTAACCTTCATCTGATTGTGTGCCTCAAGTTTTTGAGCTTTGGGGAGTTTGGTGTACTCGTTCATAGCAATAATTATCAGGTCCACTTTAATCCGGAGAGGAGGGTGCCCTCGTGGTGTAATGGTTAAAGCGATGGACTGCGGAATCGTAGTACGCGAGTTCGTACTCCATTCGTGCTATTACGTTCACTTTCGGGCAAATACCCTTGGGAAAGGTATGAACCCCTTAATCCTCCTAGCTATGGGTTAAAGAGCGCCACTACTGTTCTTCTAGGAGAATGTCTTTGGCATTAAATAACCTGCAGAGGTTGATATGCCATTAAACCGAGAAACCTTAATCCGGAGAGTTAGTATATATTTTGTAACCTTATAAGGTTGGAGACCAGTCAGAGAAATGTTATTAATCAGACGAAAAAGAAACCGATTTGTATTTTGGAAGGATACATTAGTAAGGGATGCGAAAAGAAAATTAGGAATATTCTAATATAATGATAAACGTAACTATTTTAAAACAAGATTCTCTTTAATTTTAAAAAATAAACCCCAGAATTAGAAGATAGACACAGAACAGTAGATTTACTCATAATGATCGCCATTTTTTAAAATTTTTGTTTCAACACTCCTTCGAAACGATTCGCATCATTTCAAAATAAATTATTCAGACATTTTATTCCATTCCTCCTCAATAACAATCTTAAACGAAACAAAATTGGATGGGAAGTTGCGGTTAGTAAAACATTTTCTTAAGCAAAAGGTTTAAGATCTGGACTTGATGGAGGCCAAAAAGAAAATCCAATTATTTTGGAAATTTTTTCGGCTCGGTTTGGTGTTAAGCAAATAATAGATTCTTTGTTGTTTCTTTTCTTGCTCACTCATATTGGGCCGGATTTTAATAAAATGCACTTGGATAATAGATTTAATCGTGAAAATTTAGATTTATAACATTTTTTTAAATGGACGAATCAGACTTAAAAAAAAAACGTTTAAAACATTATTCCATATTTTTCTTCTGCACCCTGTACATAAAAGTGCAATGGCAGAATAGATTTTTGAAAAGAAAGTCTTGATAAAATTCTATTATTTACGAGGAGAAGGAATTTGACAAAACGAATTATTGAAAAAGGAAAGAAAAGAAACTATCTTATTCTTTAAAGTAAATGAGTCAAAGGATAAGTAAAGTGTTTTTAGCGATCGCCGTATTCCGGGATGGTTTGAAATGAAAAACCCGAATTTAGATCAAAAACCCCTACTAAGGTGACGCAGAATAAAAATCTTAATTTGAAATAACCTATTTTCTATATTCAAATATGGATATAAAAAACAATACTGATATGATAAACGTCAGCAGAAAACTATTAAAATCTAAATTAGGAGAAAATTGATTTTTTTTGTTTCGCCCCTCACCAACTCCCAGATGAAGATATACATAAAATGAGAGGGGTTTTTTCTCGCCGAGTAGACCAACGAAAGACGAGCAGGAGGAAGCTAGTAGATTTAATATGCTCTGAGCTTGTATCAGACTTTTCTGAGCAGAAAGACAGAGAAAAGAGACGTGGTGTAGTCTTACCGATAGACAATCATTAAAAGAAGCGAAAAGCGACTGAGATAATGTGAAATCTAGATGTAGCCTTGTGTCTGACCCATGGGGATAAAGAAGTGAAGGAATTTGAGATTTCCATGCGTTTACTTATAAACAGCGAGAATAGAAAGCCTAAAAATTATACGTGAATTCGACGGACTGTTAATTCGTGAACTGGTCCTTGACTAAAACTTACCACCTCTGGAATTGGTGAATATTAGTATAATTTTTTAAACATTCTTTTTGCATTAAATGTTTAAAAAACTCTTTTTTGCAAAAGCTGTGTTTTGTTCACTGTGTCTTGGCATCGACTTTTATTTATTTATTGTTTGCTTAGTTGATGGTGCGGTCTCATACGTCTATTCATCGACCAGCGAATACGATAACCGATTGATCTGTTGTCGGGATCTAAAAAAAAACACAACGTAGGTAGATAACAGATTAGTCGCATCATCCGAAGATTTAACCGACCAGCGATTAATTCAGCGTAATGGAAACGGAATTACTACCGGATTTGATGAGAACGGCTCAACCGTCACATATTTGCTATCCATCTATGGGCCAGATATATTTGTTTAAAAATCATTATTAGTGGATAAGAATACGATAGTCCTTATAACTTTGAATTAACAAACAGTTATCCGTAAATAAAATCATATCGTGTTAAGAATACTTGAAACCTTAGCTTAATTATTATTAGTTGTTCGAAGCCATATAATTGCTTGCGAATTATTGGTGTTTGATAGAAATATTTGAAACTTACAACTGTTTGCAAATTATTTGTATTAGATAGAAATGCTTGATATTATATAAGTGTATTCAAAAGAAACAAAGCAAAAAAAAAAAATGCATAAAGCAAAACGACCCAAACTACACAAAAATATGAATATAAACGTACAATGTTAGTGATTACCTAACCATAAAGTTACTTTAGATGGGTCGACATGCTTTTAAATCAATCAATCAATTATTAATAATAGAAAAGCATTCATATTTTCAGTCGTTTCTGCTTCAGTGATGTATTCTTATATAATTACGGAATGATTTTTTTTATATAAATCATTTTTCGTTAATGATATTTTACAATTCAGTTTGGTTGGGCTTTGAACTATTCGGCTCTTAGTGCAGTAGCACAGACATTGGGTACAGTTTACGCTCGCGTGCAGAGGATATGCCAATCACAATTGTCATAATAAACCCCAGATAGGAAATGGGCTGAAGTGTGAATGACGTCATGCCTGGAAGCGATGATCTGAGAATTTGGAGATTTTGAAAAACACGTCAGTTGAGTCTCGACTGTGGGCCAGTCGAGTTGGGTCTCGGCTGAGGGCCAGTCGAGTTGTTAGTTTACTGGGGGCCAGTCCAGTTGGTTGTCGAATCGGGACCGGTCGAGTTGGTAGTCGACTTGGGCCATCTAGACAGACAATAGAATCTGAGTTCCGACCATGGTGTTGAGAATTTTTGGTTTCAAACGTTAAGGTTGAGTTCTTTAGGATCCCAACCTGCGAAGATGAAAGGAGATCTAAAACTCCACGAGATGTGCTGAGCATTTGAGTTTTGTTAGCATAGTATGATAGGAAAGACTTTTATGAATTGTGTGTCTCTCTCTCTCCTCGTGTCGAAGAACCGAACTCAGAAGTCAAGAAGTTAATAAACGTTCGTACGTGAAAAATGGAGTCGCTTCTGTATTTGAGTCCGCCTGTGTTTTTGCATATGTAAAACGTTTGTGATTGATATGGCTATATAACCGCATTCATCCATTCCACATGTGGTAAAATACACCTCAAAGACTGCTGGTATTAAAAGAACAGGTTTTCCTGTTTGAAACTTCATTCTGTTAATGTTAATAACCCAGCTAATCATCCATTCAACCCGTTTGGCTGGGGCTGTAAAAAATGCTGATTTCATCTCTACAAAGGGGGCAAGACTCGTTCCACCATCGAGTGTCCTGATGGAAGGCTCCATTTCCGTACATTGAAGAATGTGGAATACCTTTTCATTGTAGTTACTTCCAGGTTCACTCTAACCTGGAGGGATACAACCTGTAAGTATCTAATCTATGGGTCAAATACAATGACTTTATCCTTTTCTATATTTGAAACCATTTAAGTCGAGTAGAATTGGTGTTAGTAATACTTGAAATTATTTAATTGTGTGCCAAAAAACGATCTTTGGTTTATTTAAAGATTTTTTACCTTGATTTGTTGACCAATCATATATATTTAATGTATATGTATAAGCAAGATTTAGCATTAGACTTACAAGAGTTAAAAAACCAACCTACCAACCAACCTACTAAATCATCCTTTCTAATTTGTATTATAATCGAATTTAGCGGAGTACCTCATGAGTATGAACTAATTGTGTATGAATTCTGAGATTTAAAAAAAATCCTTATTATTCACTGACTAGCGTTCTCTAATTGGTTGTACGCTTTCTTTCAATTAAATATGTAGTCAATATATTTCAAGCACCAAGTTACCATCATAAAAAATTGCCCAACAACACAATGATGCTCTGGATATAAACTTTGTTTAAAATGTCTTCGGCTTGCTAGTTGTCAAGATTTTAATCTCTGTGCGAGGTAAGGTGTGGAAAGTCACAATAAAATCTAAACTGATTCTTTTCAAGTTTTATCAAGGCCGCAGAACCAGTTTTACAGATCTAAAAAAATGCTGGATGCTTTCTAAAATGCCGTTTGTGTGTATGTATATATTATCATTATACAGGGTCATTGGCAAAATGGTTTCAGTGTTCGCCAATGGTCTGGGAGACTGGGGATAAATCGTAGGTTGAGTCATACCTAAGACCCAAAAAAGGATACTTGATACTGTCTTACTTAACATTTAGAATTATAAGGTACGGATCAAAGGTAAAGTGGAGCAACCCGGGGAAAAGGAGTAGTACTTTCACCTACAGCTTGATGTGGTATCTATTAAAAAGGGAGCCTTCGAGTCACCCTCGACAACGGTCTCTACCTTTACTTTTTAACAATAATTATTACTTATTGATGTCGTTAGATTAGTGTTCTCATTTAAGTTGTTATTATATATAATGTTTCAGCCTTAGTTTTCTCTGGCCTTCTTAAAGTGTTTGTAATAATCAGTAATATTCTGGGAACTTTTTTTCAAATGATGGTTGGAAATTGTTTTCATCTATAGTTCATTCTCTAGTGCAGTCAATGTATATTCAATTATACACTCTAAAGAGTCGAAGAGACAAACGGCATCACAAAAAGAAATTAAGAAGAACTAAGTGATGCAATATATCCTCTAAAACTTGATAGAGTTACAAGAATAATAGATTCGTTAACAATTCCCTGGTTACTGACAGCGATAGACAGCTGATGAAGGTGAACGAACTTAACGGCCAAACTGTGATAACTATAGCAATGATCAAGTTAAGAAGTGACCTCAGTACAGTAATTGAATAATTACGGAATATTTTAGTATATCATTCGGATTGAGTTTTATAATCATTGGGTTCTCCATATTTGTGACGTGGAGCCAAAACCTGTGTAACATGTAGGTATTATGTTCATCATTGCATTAGGTGTTTCGAAAAACGTTCAATGCAAGATTGCTTAACAATTAGGAAACTATATGTACAACATAACTCATTTCTGAAGACCAGAAACAGCTTAAAGAAGGCCATAATATATATATATATATATATATATATATATATATATATATATATATATATAGTTGAGTAGAGTCAGTTAAAAGTGTCAATTTGGAATCGAAGGCAGCTCACGCTCGGAGGCATCGAGCGAGGGAATGGAGAAAACCGATGAATCAGTTGAAGAAGATTCCGCCAACTAAAATCATGCCTTGTTCACAAAGACTGGAGAGATAAAAAAAAGAAGAAAAAAAAAAAAAAGAAAACAAAAGACAATACAACTTTTTCGAACTTTTAAAAAAGAGATTTGCAGCGTTTTATTTTTGCTTCATCTCTGTTTTTTCTTTCATGCAGACAATCATGCCACAACAGAAAAAAAAAAACCCTCTTCTTTTCCTGATGTAGATGAGGATTATCTCTTTATCGACAGCAACGAATCCAAGGCGGTTATTTCACCAAGCCTTCAAGTCTAAAGGTTTAATCTTTTTTTTTTTAAGTCCTGCAAACCAAAAATCTCATCCTTAATTCCTTCGAAATCGTCTTACCTGAAATAGGCGATTGTATTGCACAAAGTTAAAATAACTGCAATCAGACTTTATTTGGCGCTGAAATGTCAGAAACAGCTTCAGTTCTTGCAAAATCGTTTTTCATTTTGTAAATTGAATTGTTTTAATTATTCAGTATATTTTAAGAGTAAATCTTAGTTTTTTTAAGATAACATAATGTCTGGTATTTTCTTTATTTGATATCTATATAATTATTTTCAGTCATACATATATATTATCCTTTTTTCTACCTTTGTTTTTATTTATTTCTATCAGTGAATTGTTTGTATTGATGATACACTTATCTGTACAAATTATAGATACATTTTCTCGAGTACTTAGTTTACGTTATTTCAACCAGGCCATTTCCACATAACAGAGTCACAGGACTGAGTGCCAAGATTAAATATGAGTTCTGTTGATAAAAGAATAAATAAGATTTGAAAAACTCTGTTCTCATGAATATATTGTTAGCTCCCGTTAGAGAAGGCATAAACTATTCATGACTAATAAAACTAATTTCTTATTCTTGCCCTTCAATGTATTTACCGAACCACTCCACCATGAGCAGAATGTGAGAAAAGGTGAATCTTTTAATGTGGAGTACAGTTGGTTTAAAATCAGTTTTCCTTCTCTTTGGCTGGTTACCGAAAAGTCGAAGAATCCAGTCTGCTCTATTATTTGCCTATAACTGAAGGAAGAAGAAATGGATTCCTGCTTTTCCCAGTGGCATTAATGTAAAGTGAATATGAACAGTATAAATCATTATTTGAATTCAAGCCAGCAAATACATTTTCTATGATGATAACTGTTTAGTTAATCGCTCCTCATGGGATGGCTTCTATATCTTTGATAATTTTCGGGAGCTGTATTTACCGAACCCCTCCACATAATCTGGATGAGGAACAAGGTCAGTTTGTAAGCGGAGTTTAACAGGTTTGAATTAAGTTTTCTTTCTCCTAACCCGATTGCCATACTAAAGAGTCTAGTCTGCTCTACTATTTACCCATTGATGGAGAATGAATTTCTCAAGATACGATGGATGATTTTAAAATATCTCCTCTTTACTTCCGTTGAAAATACCACACATTTTAAAAGATAATGCAATTCCATCTCCCTCGGTGATAACTATTGAAAAAGACGAAGCTTAGCAAATGTTCCACCAAAGTGATTTGTTTATTTCGGTGGAGGCTATTTTAGAACGAGACACACAAAGGATATGACAATCACTATTGTCATAATAAACCCCAGACAGGAAATGGGACTGGAATATGGATGACGTCATGCCCAGAAGATATGGGCTGAGAATTTGAAAGATTTTTAAAAAGATCCAGTTGAGTTCCGACCATGGTGTGGAGAAGTGGGGTCCAACCGTGATGTTGAGAAATTGAGATTGGACCACGAGATGTGCCGAACGTTGAGGTTTGTGTTACGAAATTACGAAAATAATTACGAAAGACTTTTAAGAATTGTCTCTCTTCTCGCGTCGAAGAACCGAAGTCAGAAGTTAATAAACCGTTCGTACCTGAACAACTGAGTTACCTGTGTATTTATATTGTGTGGTTTGCATATGTATACGAGTAATATGCAACGTAAACATCGTCCATGAATCAAACTCAGTTTGACGTGATTATTTCTAACGATCGTAACTAGAGATCTGAGCAATCAGTTCATATCTTCTTTTTTCTATTTTCAATTTATTTATATATGAGGTGCATACGATAAGTTTCCAGACTTTTTTCGTATGGGCACTTTTATTGATAGTATATACATGTAACTCTAGTCCCCTTCGAAGTAATCTCCTCTAGATGCAATACACTTCTTGTACCATTCCAACAACTTCTGGAAGGCCCCATGGAAGTACTCTTGTGTGAGCGTGTCAATGAACTTCGTCACAGCCTCTTTCATCTCCTCATTTGTTTCATAACGACAGTCTCTGAGCTTAGGGAATAAGCAAAAGTCACCAGGAGCAATGTCTGGACTATAGAGAGGGTGAGGAACTGTCTTGACGCCCATCTTGGTCATATAGTCTGCGACAAGGATGGAGTTGTGGACTGGTGCATTGTCCTAGAGGAAATGCCACTGACCCGATTTGAAGAGTGCTGTTCTCTTTCGACGGAATCTCCTCCTGAACTCCCTTAAAACTTAACATAGTAACCCTAACCCTAAGCCTTTGGCCAATCAACTCTGGTGTACTGACTTCCTTACTCCTCCCACACCTCTCATCATCCCTCACAGACTCTCTGCCTTCCTTGAATCTCGTATGCCACTCTTATGCCACTCAAAAACTTATGCCCGATTCATGCAAGATGGCTGCAAAGCAGTCTGAAGCATTCCATGCGTTTCTCTGGCATTTTCCAAGTTTAAAACACAATTTTATTGCATATTGTTCTTCTAAAGTGTCCTCACGGACAAATTGCATCTTTGAAATTCACCAGCAGTGACAATCAGTATTTATTAGGGTTTATTCCAATTCCTGCTGTAGCTGTTCACTTGAACCTGAAATAAAATAAAAAAATCGGTCTGTCATATCATTAGATGTATAGCAATAACATACTGAATTTTCAAGAGTCTGCGACAATTTTAAATGCCTGTACAAATAAGTCGGGAAACTTATTAAAGGCACCACGTATGTTGTGCTTAAGGGAACATAGATATTATTATAATGAACTTGAACTAAAATATTATGATCCGGTTAATAGATGCATATTTAACTTAGCTGCCTAAGGGGAAAAGGAAGCTTCGCGGCGTAATAGAGAGAGTGATGGACTGCGGTCTAGAAGTAAACGAG
Source organism: Sepioteuthis lessoniana (assembly GCA_963585895.1). Taxonomy (NCBI): domain Eukaryota; kingdom Metazoa; phylum Mollusca; class Cephalopoda; order Myopsida; family Loliginidae; genus Sepioteuthis; species Sepioteuthis lessoniana. Next base: position 11,041,018 of record OY757907.1, on the reverse strand, counting down.
TCCATACTCCAGTCGCATGGTTTCGTTTACTTTAAGACTAATTGCCCTTGGAATAGAGTAGGATCCCCCTATTCTCCCATTTGTTATCACAGCTATTCTTCGACAATGGTGGCTTTGGTATTAAATAACCGACGAAATAAACCAAACCATTTGCAGGGAAAAACTCCGTCAATCACTCCATTCGAGGTATAGAATTGATTATCAATCCCTGTGCCTTACAATCATCAAATAGCTGAGAGAGAATCCATCGAGAACGATGCCCACCTCATGAAATTGCAAACTCTCACAACAATCACCTTTTGATAGAGTCTTACTAATGCCAGTGATGAAACGGAAATCATCACATTCTATTACGAAATTCTCTTGTCTTACACATTCCTAAACATAATATTCTGATCATCGGTGGTGACATAAATACTTAAATTGACAAAAACGTACATAACAAATTCTGTTGACACAAATCACCAAACAGAAATGGTGAATATCTAGCAGAGTTTTACACTCGATAACAGACTTGTATGCCTAAACGCTAAATTAAAAAAGGAAAAACTATATACTTATAGCTATCCAATTAATTTAAAGGAACAGCTTGTTTATATACCTATCAACAAGGAGTGCATATGGAGCGCTTTGAATTGTGAAGTCACTTCTCTTATGAAGGAGTATTTTCTTATCTTAGAATCATCTCAGCAAATAACAACCTGACTCTACGCAGAAATAGGAAACAAACAGATAAAACTTCACGATATGACTGGGGTTTATTTGCTAACAGTCATATAAACAATCAATATAGGGTAACTTTAAGAAACAAATTTCATTTTATTCAGGAGACATCCAAAACACATACTCCAAATATCGAATATTTGCCTAGAGACAAATGCAGATTTTCTGGGAGTCAATAGCAGTCAGATAAAAACGAGATAACGTAAAAAAAATCTTAATCAAAAACCAAAAGAATTAACTCTAATGCGCAGAAATGTTTGAAAACCCAAAGAGAAGTTATGCATACCCAAACGATATAAATAATAAAATCAGAAATGCAGTTTACGAGGGACAATCATGAATGGAATGGCAGATAGTAAATGAAGTAAGTGGAAAGAAATGCACCTTGAGAGCCAAACTAAAAGCTGTCAGCCAAGAAGAAAGAATATAGAAGTGGAAAGAACATTTCAAGAATCTGACTGGAATCACAGATAAACCTACTGAAGCAAAAAACAACTTTTAATGGCCAACTAAACATAAAACCCGGAGGAAGAACTTAACAACGCATTACTTAGAAAAAAAAAGGCAAAATATCCCCAGTCCTCAACGAAATTGTTCCTAATGTGTTGAAGAAAAGGACATTTGAAAACATACTTCTTTTTATTTTGTTACTCTATGCATAAACGAAACAGTTGTAAAATGGACAAAAGACTGCATCCTTCCTTTTCCTTGGAAAGGTGACATCAGAATCACTAAGAATTACATAGGCATAAAACTTACTGTAATAGTTTCGAAGGTTCTCTATCGTATCCGGCCTGAAGGAGAGAAAATTCTTCGGAATAATCAAAAGGGCTTACGGAGAATTCGATCAATGATTCCAGATTCTGTCTAACCATAGATTAATCTAAAGTGTAGCGGCAAAAAAAATTTCGAGGCAATGTTATTGTTCATAGATTTATCTAAGGTATTTGATTCTTTACATGGAGAAAAAATGGAGTAAATACAACTAGTAGATTGTCTCCTGAAAGAAAGTAATACTGCAGTAATGTTGTTTTACAAATCATAAAAGCAATGGATCGCTCTCCCGGTAGAAACAAAGACATCTTCGACATTGTAACTGGAATCTTGTGAGGAGATACAACAGCACTATATAGGTTTGTAACCTGTCAAAAAATGCACTACGAATGTCAACAGATCTAAAAAAGAAAAAAAAAAAGGAAATGGTTTCGTGCTAAACAAAAAGAAGAAACTATGACATATGCAGTCTACACAGATTATCTAGACCTCTCGACATTACACCTTCCCGAACCGAATCTCTACTGTTAGCCTGGAGCAAGCAGCTGGAGGTATTAGCCTCCCCGAACACAGATAAAATAGAGTTCATATCTTAAACAAAATGGGATCATGTTCGTAAATTGCGAGCCTCTGATATTAGTAGACTTATTTATATATGTCGGCCATAATATCTCATTGACTGAAAATGATGTCTACATACACTTAGAGAAGACGTGGGATGTGACTAACAGATTGTCGATCAAATGAAAATCTGATCTCTTGGAAAAAAACAAACGTTTTTTTCTTCCAAGTTGAGGCCGTATCAGTTCTACTGTATAGATTCATCCCCTGGATTCTTGCAAAGCTCTTAAAGAAACGGTTAGATGGGAACAATATGAAAAACACTTGATGCTATGATGAAGAAATCTTAGAATCAGCACTCTAGAAAGCAATTGATGTACGGCCACCTGCTTTCCATCTCACAAACCATCAAAGTAAGACAAACAAGACACTGCAGGGATGTGTAAGGATGAACTCATAAGCGACTATACATAGACTAACAAATGTCGGCTGACCAAAACTTGCAGCCCTGTGCCGACACCGGAAGCTGTCTTAAGGACCAATCAGGATTCATGAACGATATGGACGGATGGAGAATGAGAGTCACGGGACTCCAAGCTATCAGAAAAATTTAATGATGATGATGATGATGATATCAGTTATATATATATATATATGTGTGTGTGTGTGTGTGAGTGCGTTTGCATTTATTTCTATTACAGTTTATTCTTTTTTATATATACATATTTTTTAGTTACAATTTGATTGTTGACAAAGATTCATTTTGCTTACTTCTATAAGGGGCGCTCCTAAAGCCTTGTATTGTTACATTGAAACTACAAGAAATAGAGCCTCCTGTCTGCCTAAAAGTATTATATTCAAACCACATCAGCACTATTAGCTCTGTATTTTTACCGGCGAGGAACAAGTGCTCGTATGCTGCGACGTTGGAGCATTACTTAAAAAATAATGCCACCAATATCTAGCGTTGTTCTAGAGGTACAGAGACGGTTTATAGTGGTACAGAAGTATGTATTTATACAAACACGAGTAAAATACGACACAAGATCAATTCTTTCAAGTGGAGTAAAGATAGTCAAAATACAGAGTTTTCCCTCTAAACGAGTCACATCAATAAAGATAAAAGAACCGAAACCTCTTCTGTTATTCACACATAGTTTGGACGAGAAGAGATGGATACGTGTCTTTCCAAAGAACATTAGCCCGAAAGCAAACACAAAACAGCCTCATTCGGTAATTAAACTCTTGTTAGCATTACACTTAACAAAGTAAAAGCTGAACATTCACGTCAATAATACAAAATGTTTGACTAGTTACTTATGCTTGATGGCAGTCTGGCAAGAAGCCTTCTGACAAAAGGGCAATCGCGTGTCATGCCATGTTTCGATGTGGAAAAAAAGATTACACATAGTAAATAGGACCACAGATAAGAAGTGGATAATGTATTTCAGCTGTGGCCACAGAGATGTGAGTTTCAAGTCATATTTTGACTGATAGTTTTCATGCCGAAAGAAACGATTCCCACTTGATTTATCAATGTCAAGCTGTGATAAACCTATTGAGTACTTAGATGGAGGACTATTTAGGAAACAGTAGGGTCTGTAAGCACTCGTGTCTGTGTACTGTAACTGAGCAAGTGAATATTTACAAGTCAAGTTCTATAAAGGTATCAATCGTCGAAATGAATACGGCTTCGATCTACTTATTGGTGCGTATCGTACGAATAAAAGATAGACTACGTTGACGTCCTTGTTTTGCAAGAATGATGCCGTCACTGTTGCTGATAAAAAAAAATTGTGTCGCTTCGCTAGTAGAATTTTTAACGAGTGCGATAAGCTGTTTTTTTTTTTTTTTTTTTTTGGAAAGCGCCCGCGATGTAATGGTTATCATCGTAGGAAATGGACACAGCTACACGAGTGCAAATCCTGGAGGATACTGATTGCATTTCACATAGCACTAATACCCTTGGGAAAAGTATGAATCCAATCATTCTCCCTCCAGGTATGGGTAAATAGTAGGGCAGACTAGGTTTTTCGGCCTTGGTGAGGCAATTAGTCTAGGAGAAGGAAAACTCTGAATTCAAACCTGTTAAACTCCGCTTAAAAAATGACCTTGTGTCATATCCTGCCCGAGCGGAGGGGTTAGGTAAATAAGAATAAGGTGGTTTTTGTTATTGTTTGCAGAAATGCATTGTCAAAGGCAGTGATTAAGTGGAAAACAGTTTTTGGTGATGGAAATTTGTTTCATTCGATGATATTATTGTAGTAATGATAGTTGCTGTAGTTTGCAGGGAAAGAATTGAACAGTTTATTATCAAATAAATATTTGTATATGTGTGCCAGATACGTTTTTGTCAAAAGTCTGAAAAATGAACAACTATAAACAATAATATATGTCTTTTAAAGAGATAGCTGTGGTGTAATGGCTATCATCACAGGAAATGAACACTAGGGACACGAGTTCAAATCCTGGACGAGGCTGAATGTATTTCATATAGAACTAAAACCCTTTGGAAAGTTATGAATCCCTAATTCTCCCTCCTGCAATGGGTAAATAGAAGGACATAATGGGTTCAATAGCCCTGGTTAGGCAACCAATCTAAGAGAAGGAAAATTCTGAATTCAAGCCTGTTAAACTCCACCTAAAGATTGACCTTGTGTCACATCCTGCTCGTGCAGAGGGTTCGTAAATACATACATCTGTCAAGATATGTAAGGTTTCTTGGGTAAAAAGCATATCCCTCCTCGTGGGTTATTTTAATTCCAAAGTTATCCTGTTGGAAGGACAGTAGTGGTAGTATTTAAATTACAGCTAAGGGAATGGGAGAGTCCATGCCTTTCTTGAGCGTATTTTTCCGAAAGGGTACATAATAGCGCGACTGCAGTTAGAGCTTGTTAACTAGAATGTCGCATTCCAATAAGTTAATTTAACGCTAGGATTTAAAGATAGGTACAAGCTGATACAACCATCTTGAATTATAGCTTTTACAAACACGGCAGTGCCAATCAGGGTAAAAAAAAACGCTGAGAATGATTTGACCTCATCCGCTGCAACAACAAACTACACATAAGTAGCTTGAAATAGAAATGTTTTTGACAATTAAACAGTGTACTCAAGCTAAACTGAATTGTTTCAAATAGAACTGTTTTGACATGTAAACTGCGTACTTATGATAATCTGAATTATTTCAAATAGAACTGATTGTTACCTTTAACTGTGTGTTAACAAAAACTATACTTATTCTAAACTAAATTGAAAAAGAAAGAGAAAAGATAAGTTTTTGACATTGAAACTAATCTTACGCTTAACTGAATTGTATGAAATAGATATGTTTCGACATTAACTGTGTGTAAACAAAGTCTATACTTATACTAAACTGAATTTGATGGATTAGAGCTGTTTGACTAAACTGAATTGTTTGAAATAGAACTGTTTTTGACAATAAAAATGTGTAAACATTCTAAACTGAATTGTTTGAGATAGAACTGATTATTTGTATAAAAGTAATTAGGAATTAAATAACCAACGAAGGTTGAATTGCCATAGAACCGAAACAACCAACTAACCAACCATCAACAACAACGACAACAATACACACACACCCACACACAAACAGACGCTGCTGCTGCTGCTGTTGCTGCTGCTACTGTTGCTGCTGTTGCTGCATAATACCTTATAATTCCCTTAGCCAACGTGGTACGCGTGTCTGAAACTAAGTCTAACGTAACGTAAAGTTGTACGGGTTTCGATCCCAGCTTCAAGCGTCCTACGTGTCTAGCCACTGTGAAGCGTTCTGATAGAACGAAACAGTCCGTCTGTGGAAGACAATGTATATATATATATATATATCTATATCTATATATATGAAATCTGCTATATTCATAAATGAAGAGGGCTAAATATCAGTGACAGAGCCTATATAGATCTAATTTGGGATTGCGTAAATATCCTATTTACCAACCCCTCCGCTCGGGTAGGATATGACACATGGTCAATTTTTAAGCGGAGTTTTCCTTCTCCTAGACTAGTTTTACTTCTCCTAGACTAGTTGCCTCACCTAGGCTGAAGAAGCTAGTCTGTCCTTCTATTTACCCATAGCTGGAGGGAGAATAATTGGATTCATACCTTTCCCAAAGGTATTAGTGCTATGTGAAATGAAATCAGTTTCGTCCTGGATTTGAACTCGTGTCGCCGGGTTCATTTCCAACGACGATAACCATTACACCACGTAAATATAGTCCACGACACTTGTGTGAAGATCACCTTGGCGATAAACAAACAATCACCAACACACATAGAGACGCACACACGCACACATATATATATATATATATATATATATATATATATATATATTTCTTTTTTTCCAAAAATTAAGCTGCAAATCTCTGACGTACGATTCTGAAATATGCTATTGTATTGTTGAAGATTCTCAAAAAAGTTGTTTGTCGTCTGTGGAGAAAGAAATGGACAATCAGACATATTCAGTTTTGTTCCTAAGTTTATTATCTTAATAAATTACATCGGCACGTGGTGGGTCTTCAATCGTCTCTTGCTGAAAGAGGGAAATCTTTGCATTTATAAAAGTTTACATTGACTCCACCCTATTCCGAGAGGATCTACATCGTTAATAATTCATATCACTCACACCTGTGCTCTATTCTGTCACCTGAAAAAACAAAAAAACATTCATATTCTTAATGTTATCCCCCTTCAAAGTAAAATCAACTATTGGCCCTTTCCCCTGTGTCAAAATACCACACCCGCACACTGTGTACATATTAGTCTGTACATGCGATCATCTATCTATATGAAAGTTATATATTGATAGATTACCGCATATAGATTGATATAGATAGATTATCTCATATAGATTATAACATAATCCTGAGTAAAATAAAGCATATACTCAGGAGGTTGCAATTTAGTTTCCCTTAATATTTATCCACGCTGCCGACGGGACTTAGAATACGTTGACTTTATCTTCTGCAAAGGGAAAGACTCTGTAAAATAAGAGACATCTTGAGTATGATATTAAACAGCATCTGATTGTGAGGATCAATGTTACGTTCCGCTTTCTGGTCAAACAAACGACAACACGGAATATATATATAACAATATATATTCATTTTCTCGACGGACGCTTGTGTGAAGTAGGTGCACACAGGAGTGGAATTAGAATCGTTCGTCTATGAGGCCTGAACTCTTCGATGTAAGTAGACGATGGCCGAGACAACGCACACCGAGTGACGACGAGATCAGCTTTCGTGAACCGCGGAATCTTCTCACTGTCTTCTGTTCAATTCGTCGGCCTTATATTACCTTCAAACTCCCACGTGGAGATATGGACACGCCTCCATGCCTCCGCAATTTCTTCTTATATCTGGCGATCGGGATTTGTCACTTCCGCGATCTTTGGAATGGCATGTGTGATCGTCATCGAGCGGAAATAACTGTCATGCAGTTCAGAGGTCACTCTCTTCCGGTGTATCAGTCTATGAGTGTATCATGAGATTTTTTCCTTGTCCCATTTTGTTAGCCAGGTCCACCTACGCGATTTTTCCTCACAAGTGCCATCGGAATGTGTCACTTCCTTCCGGTGCATCACTTTGGAATGGCAAGTTTGGCCGGGTCGAAGGTCAAAATACAACATCAAGTCCTTCCGATGTAGAGATTGGGAAGTATCCTTTCATTACCATTAATCATAGGTACACTCTGACCCGGATTGCTTGTACTGGCAGGGGTCCCTTCTCGGGGTCAAATACATCCGTTTGCAAATTATTTGTACTGGGAATAGTTGAAATTATTTTAAGGTATGCAAATAAAACCAAAAACTTAAGAAACTACACACAAATACAAATATGAAAGTATAATGTACGCATTTCTCTAACCTATTGGCATAATATAACTCCAGACGGGTTGAAATGTCATTAAAATCAATTAATTAACCCATCAATTAATATCTATATTTAAAAACTATTCAAAATTGCCGGTTAGATCAGGTTATTTTCTTTAATGGCATGTCAACTTTTGATGGATATTTAATGTCAAATCATGTGTGTATATGATTTTAAGTGAATTGTAATTAGGTAACATTTTGTAAACGAGGAAAGCTCATTTGTTTGTACACTGTAAAATGGTTTCAAGTATTGCTTTCTAATTCTGATAATTCATCTAATATCAATAAAGTGCTATATTCGACCTATTGATGATACACTAAAAGGTACTTAAACTCCGAACCAGGGTGGATCTGGAAGTAATAGCAATAAAGACATACTCCACATATTTAATGCTCCTGGACTGGACCCCCACTGTCAAATGAAATTTAGTTTCATATCCCGGACACACCTTAAGGGGGTCTTACCACTTAGCAGAAATGCCGTCGGCGTATTCTATAGCCCTACCAACAAGGTTGAAATTCCAAGGATCTTAAGCATTCAGATAAAATTGTTCTTCATAAGAAAAATGTTCAAGAATGACTAATTTTACAAACGTCCACTGCAATGACTTCGTCATCATTGGTGAAATCCCAGGTGAAGATTACCAGCATCGAGGCCATGCTCTCCAGGATGAGAAATCATCGCCTACTGAAGATTATATTACACGATGAACTCTAATGGTCATTGCAACTGAGATGCTCAGGAAAATGTTACAAGGACTACTTGAAAAAGTCCCTTGGTGTCTGTCACATCGATCGTCGCTTATAGTCCACTTCAGCAAAGAACCTTGACGCTTGCCATCTCACGGTAAAAACAGCTTCTCCTTGATAAACACCCGCGCAGCTATCCTTAAGGATAACAGGCGTAGGATGAGGAACTGCAAAACTCTGCGATCAAACCCTGACCAGATCTTCAGTAGCAGATGCTACGACCATGTCTACCTATCTCACATGGGCCTTGTCAACCCCGAACGTGCCTGCAGTCAACGTGATCCATAACATTCTTGAACTTCGTTCGCGAAGCTAGATTATGATAATAGTTTTACCAAAAATATTTCGAATATATCTGGAAATCGCTGAAGAGAACTAAAGAGTTCTTTTCCAACAATCTTTCAAGATAGCAGCAGCAGCAGCAAAATTCAATCTTGAAGCTAGATTTTAAAACTGTTTGAACTCGCTATACAGAAACCCCATTTTTCAGATGTTTCTTAGCAAAGCTCAGTATTGTCTAATCACGGTAATTTTACATAGTACTCATTTATGGTTTAATTAATATTTATAATTCAACGTTAAATGAGATCTTTGAGATAAAACATAGCGCCTTAAAAACAAAAAAACTATATTAGTGATGATAGATTTATAACAGCAACTCCGTATTATTTGCAGTGTCTGAATATAAAAATCTTAGCACAATAATTAGGCTGATATAACCAAAAATTCTATTTTGTTTACATGGAGACAGCTTTTAATCAGTATTGGCTTTTTGCCGTAAAGATAAAGTTTTTTGTAAGATTTGTTTGTTTCATCCGCTGAGGAAATTTGGTTGGCTTAGTGTTTAACAATTTGGTTTTAACATTTTACCATTATAATGTTTGATATACACAGCGTGTTTGAAAGTTGGATGGTATCAAGTTTTCTTTTCAGATACAAATACTTTTCGAATAGATTTATTTTACCAATAGACGGGACCCTAAATGGTGTCACCATCCCGGTCAGAGTGGACCTTGCTGTAATGGTAATGAAAGGGTACACCACACTCGCAAGATCTCAAGCACTAGAGAGTCACCTTTAGAGGAAGTTTAGTGTGATAATTTCTTGGGGGCGAGGGTCTTATCCTTCAACTGGAGATATGATCAGCATAATCTAATTAACACCAACTGAGAGGTGACACATTAGGAACTCAAAATATTTAAAAAAAAATTTTTTTGTTTTGAAGTCTAAAATATAATGTTAACTTTTTTTAGCATACAAAATAAAAATATGTTCTGGTTTTCTTTACACAATTAAGCCATCTGAAAATTAATTTTTATTTATTGCGGACTTTTTGTCCTCATCTAGGTAGTTTTTCGTGTTGTTTCTTCTTTCACTACGATTCGGCCAAATTTCACCTCTGACCTTCTTCAGGTGATTTACCGCGACCTCGGATAGGAATGATGAGTTTTGTAACCGTATCCCCAGTAATTACTGCCTTCCATAGTTGTTGTGTATCGCACCACGTTTTTTTACCAAGCAAACCTCTGGCCGTCTTCGGTAGGATTTGAAACCGCTATCTTCTGAAAATGCTCACCTGGATACGTGGTGCGATAGACAACAACTATGGAAGACAAATTCACTTACCTTGGAAGCAGCGTCGCATCAACCGAAAAGGACATCGACACGAGGTTAACGAAAGCATGGACAGCGATCAATAGGCTATCGATTATATGGAAATCAAACCTAACCGATAAAATAAAACGCAGCTTCTTCCAGGCAGCGGTCGCATCGATACTGCTATGTGGATGCACAACATGGAATCTAACAAAACGCCAGGAGAAGAAGCTAGACGGCAATTACACAAGAATGCTGCGAGCAATCTTGAACAAGTCCTGGCGGTAACACCCCACAAGACACTAACTGTACGGCCACCTGCCTCCTATCACGAAAACTATCCAAGTTAGACGAACTAGACATGCAGGACACTGCTGGAGAAGCAGGGACGAACTCATAAGAGATGCACTCTTATGGAACCCCACACATGGCCGTGCAAAAGCAGGACGACCAGTACGAACATACATTCAGCAACTATTTGAGGAAACGGGATGTTGTCCAGAAGACCTGTCTGAGGCGATGAACGATAGGGAAAAGTGGCGAGAGAGGGCCAGAGATATCTGTGCTACCAGCACGACATGATGATGATGATGATGATGACAAATCAAAATTGTTACTCTGACTTCGTCATAAAATACCCAACAGTATGCCGGGAAACCAATCAACCAACTAACCAACCAGCCATCCAGACAACTCTCTCCCTCCTTTTCTCTCCCCCTCTCTCTCTCTCTCTCTCTCTCTCTCTCTATCTACCTGAGTTGTGGACAACAGTCTTTAATTTAAGCATGTTTGATTAAATAATAAAGACATGTCTATATAATTTTATTGGGGTCCCTTCAAGTTTTCAGAAAAGTGCTTTGGTTTTAGGTTGGAGTTGGTGGGATGAATTTACCGAAATTGCCCCGAGGGCTTTCGAATCCTTCATGGGTCATCATCAGGGATTTTACAATGTAAATGATTTTTTAAAGTTTTTAAATTGCTAAAAAAAGCATCACATAGTTTTTAAGTAAATTGGATAATACGTTGATTTTTACGTCCGGACAAAGTGATTCAATTTTTTAATCAGAAAAGTAATCTCGATGATTGTCCATAATAAAGAGGAAATAAAAGGGCAATCGACATAAGCTAATCATCGAAAAAATTAAAGCGTTATTTAAAATTCATAGTTTTGGTCTTATAAGTCTGAGTGTGTTTTACAATTTCAGTAATTTTATACACATCTTATATATATATATATATATATATATATATATATATATATATATATATATATATCAAAGGGCTAAGAACGAGCAGAATGTGACTCAAGGTCAAATTTTTAGCGGAGGTTAATCGGTTTGAATTAAGAGTTAAGTTTCGGCTCGACTAGTTTCCATAAAATGATTAAAGTGACTAATTTGCCTGACTATTTATCTATAGTGGGAGATAATATAGTTGAATTCATACATTTCCCAAATGTATTAGGGCAATAGATGATGCGAATGGCCTCCTCCAGGACTTGAACTCGGATAACCAAATCTATTTGAGTAAATATTACACAATAGTTGTATGTATATATATATATATATATATATATATATATATATATATATATATATATTATTTAAGTCTGCGAATTGACTTAAATGAGTGCTGAATGACTGGCAAATTATTATATATAGAAGGATATATAAAAAATCACATGCAGAGCAAAAAATTTCGTTCATATCAAGAAAATTCGAATAGATATTTAAAAAAAAAAGTAAATTAAAGTAGGCGACCTAAGACGAGGTGTGACCAGAAGGCTCCCTTTTCAATAGCTACTACACAAAGGTGTAGGGTAGGGCACTACTCCCTTCCCAGGATTGCTCCCGTTTACCCTTGATCCTCACCTTATAATTTTGAGTGCAAAGCAAGGCAGCATCAAGATTCATTTTTTCAGTCTTTGATGTGACTCGACCTGGGATTGAACCCAGGTCTCACAGACCATGGGCGAACACTCTACTCATTAAGACAATGGCACAGATTATATCCTAATAGATATAATCCATTATAAATTTAATTCAACAGCCAGTCAACAGGATCATCAGATGTAGATTTGAATAGAAATGAGTTTCTTTTTAACCGTTAACATCGGGGAATACATTTCCACTTTAAGGAAAATATTACAGGAATTATAATATATATATATATATATATATATATATATATATATATATATATATATATATATATATATATAAGTGTGTATGTAAATGGGCGAATCGTTTTCTTTTTATAAGGTTCAAATGTGCATTTCTTTAAATTTAGTGGTACATCAAAGAAGTTTACTATTTTAAATTTGTGCTTATGGTGATTTTAAATCCCAGCAATCTTGGTGCGTTGGATATCTTCTTTCTGTAGTTATTTTGGTCCATTCGGTTTCCTAATGCTGATTAGGCCGTCGTCTCTGTATCGTCCAATTGCGGTATTTTTGATTATATTGAAAAGTTGAAAAGGTAACAGGGACCGACCAGCTCGCACACGAGCTCCGTCAAAGATACCCATGGTTACGTCGTATAGCTAGTTGTTAATTATTTTTTTATCTTTGGTTTGTTGTCATGAAAGAGGAGTGGTTGGCAGGTGTACTTTGTTATTGTGATATCCTCTCATGAGATGCGCACGTGCTGGGTTGCCAATTCTACAGGTCTGTCAAGTGTCTATTCAGTGATGGAGGGGTGGTAGTCCTTGATGTCAAATTGGACAAAGTTTGTATTAGTCTTGTCAGTTATGGCAGTGAACCAGTTAGTGAGGGCCTTGGCGTTCTTTCACTGGTAAAGCTGTAGTTTATGTTGAGCTGAATGCTTATATTGACCATATTCTTTGACAGATTCTTTTGATATTTTCGATTTCTCCAAAATCTTCCCTTCTCTCCCCGATGATTTTTTTCGATTTCTCCAAAATCTTTCTTTCTTGGCCTGATGATTGTCGTAAAAAGACAGCATGAAACCAGTGTTCGCAGATAAGCTTCCATGCTGCTAAAAATATATATAAACTCATATATATTTATTTATTAAGATATAATAGCTCTATCACAGATATTGAGCATTCCCCAAATTATACCACATCAGGTATGCCACAAACCCACCAAGCGAGATAGTGAAAACCATACATATTGTAATATATATATATATATATATATTGGGACTGTTGTATTTCGTTTGAATGCACTTATCTCCTACAATTAAACTTTTAATAAGATAATCCTTGATTAATCAAGAACAGATAGACTGTTTTTAGAATATTGATTCAACAGACACTGTGATATTGTTTAATTTATTTGTAAAATCCATTCAATTCCATATTTGTTACCATGTTGAGCCGTTGATTTAAATTTCACTTTATAGCGGCATCATCAGTATTTTCCAAATAAAATCACAAAACTTAAGCCACTTGTAAAAGAAATTAATTTATGCGTGATATATATATATATATAGAGAGAGAGAGAGGGAGAGATAATCACACACACACACACACACACACACAGACACACACACATATATATATATATATATATATATATATATATATCAACACTTTACGTTGAAACATTTAGAAATTGAAACTATTTATTCCTGCACCAGACATGTTCGTATCCCGTTCTTTTGAGTTGTGCTATGTCGTTTTGGAAAAAAGAAACCGACCACAGATTTCCTGCTCTAATTCTTCATTCATCCGAACCACTTCGTCATCGTGGCTTTTCATGATATCTTCTTTAGTTTCCAGCATATTGGAAAAAATACTTTCCTTTGTCTCTTACTGAAAGCAATGACTTTGTTCATAGTAGTGTAATGTGGTGGCCTTGCCCAGTAGCAAGAAAGTCAACGAACGGCTATATCGGTCGTGACCAGCTGTAAGATATCAAAAGGTCCCACTCCCGAACTATCGTTAAGCAGCTAAAATCGGTATGGGGAAACCTGAAGATTTTTTGAAAAGAGACATCTAGTACCCGGAAAACAGAGTTATGTTGTATATTTTGGGGCTTAACTAAAACCATCTCCTCAAATGGTGGGTGATAGAGATGATTTATAGACTAACAAATGCTTTTCTTTATTGACAAGGAAAACTACTTCCCATATTTTAATATTTCTTCTTATTGGTTTGAAGAAGTAACATCCGATATAAAACTTGATCGGCTTTGTGTAAAAAAAAACAAAAAGCATATCCATTTTTCCCTGCCAATATGGGGGACGATTGATAACCTCTCAAACATTTTTTTCTCTTATACACTTTTGACAATCCTCTAGCCATTACTTGTACAAGAGTAAATTCTATTTAGGCTGAGATGTAGACGATAATCATGGATCGAGTCGTAACTTTCCTTGTTTGCATTTTTTTCGCCACGATTGCCATATTCATATATCACTGTTTTCTGAAAAGCAAAAGAAAAAGATACATGGTGTTCCTTTAAAATCTACGTTCAAAATATATAATTTTTTGCTTATACAGGTGGAAAGTAAATATATGTCTTGTAAAAGTTTCTTCATTGAAGAAGAAGAAGAAGAAGAAGAAGAAGATTGGTGAAATTTTCATGGAATCTAATGTCTCGCGATGATGATGACAAATCCCTCGGTTTTATGTCTCTGCGCCTATACAAACTTCTTTACAACTCCAAAAGAAAAAGGAAAAAGAAAGTAAGAACTTATACGTATTCAGAGCGGAAGTTATCTGGCGTGAAGGTATCGTATTTCAAATGTATAGAAGTAGATGTTATTCAGTATTAAGACATGATATAAGAATACAGTTGGTTCTTTTAAGAAGTAATGACAAAATGGCTGACAGAGATACACACACACACACACACACACACACATACACTCGCGCGTGCGTGCGCGTGCGGGCGCTCACACACACACACACACACACACACACACACATATATATATATTTATATGCTACGCGAATTAGACATATTGACATATATCAAACAGATAGAATGCGTTGGTAATAAATAGCATTTGTGTGCATAAAGGATGCGGATAATTCAAACCACGAAAAGCATGTGACTTGGTGCAAATCAACGAAAAGAAAGAATGGAAAGAATAAAAAGAGAAGATAAGGCGGTTAATAAGAAATGGGGAAAAGAGAGAGAGAAGGGAAAAAAAGACGCACACGAAAGCACAAGGAAAAAAAAAAGAGAAGAAAAAGAAAAGTAGAAGACTATAAGATATGTTTATTGACGCCATCATTTTCTTAAATTTTTGTTTCTCAAAAGCCTCGAACACATTTACGTAGATAAAAAGAAAAATAGAAATACAAAATACACAGATCAAAGAAGTGGAAAACAAGCTGGGAAAGTAAATATAAATGCTGGAAACGAAATGAAAAAAAAGGTGTGAAATAAAAAAAAAAATACAGTGAGAGAAATAGTAACGATATTCATTTAAAGACAAAGAAGTTTAACGTACTGTACCTTTGCAAACAAGGTTTGCTTTGGTTTGGTCTATTTGATTAATGGCATGTCAACTCCTTATGGGTTATTTAACGCAGAAATTCAATTCATTTGATAGTCAACATCATCATGTCGTGCTGCTAGCATGGATATCCCTGATCCTCTCTCGCCACTTTTCCCTATCATTCATCACCTCTGGCAGGTCTTCTGGACTACATCCCGTATCCTCACATAGCTGCTGTATGTATGTTCGAGCTGGTCGTCCTGCTTTTGCACGACCATATATGGGGGTCTGAAGGAGAACATCACTTATGAGCTCGTCCCTGCTTCACCAGCAGTGTCCTGGATGTCTGGTTCGTCTAACTTGGATAGTTTTCGTGATGGGAGGCAGGTGGCCGTATAGTTGGTGCCTTGGGGGGTGTTGCCGCCAGGACTTGTTCAATATTGCTCGCAACATTCTTGTTTAATTGCCGTCTAGCTTTTTCTCCAGCCGTTTAGTTAGCGTCCAAGTAGTGCATCCATATAGCAGTATCGACACGACCGCTGCCTGAAAGAAACTGCGTTTCATTTTATCGGTCAGGTCTGATTTCCATAGGATCGAAAGCCTATCGATAGATGTCCATGCCTTCGTTAGCCGTGTGTCGATGTCTTTTTCGGTTGATGAGACACTGCTTCCTAGGTAGGTGAATTTGTCTACCAGTTTCAAAGAGGTTCCGTCTAGTGTGGAAATGTCACCTGTTTGATTATAGCACATATATTCAGTTTTGTGTGCATTGACATGGAGGCCAATGCCTGCGGCGGCTCGCTCCAAACTATGCAGTAGTTTTTCGACTCTCAATGTTCCGTTGAACTTATGTTATATAACATATGCCATGGGTTTTTGGTTCATTCCTGATGACCCTGTGTGCTTTGACAAACTATCACGTTGTGATTAATAAACAGAACAGCACGATCAGGGCACTCGGGTACAACAGGTGTATAACCGAAAGGAGACCACGTGATGAGAACCATGCGGTCAGATTAAGACAGAGGCAGAGAAGCAGTCGAACGAGGGACACGCAGCAGATCAGAGGCGTCTCTGACAAGCATGCAAAAGGTGCAAGCGTTGGCACCCCCTGGCTCCTGGTAGAAGATATGAGAAGAAGTCCTCTCTCTGAGTATATGTCTCTCCATCCATCTCTCACACACCACAGAAACATCAGCCCTTTCGAGAATAAAGTGTGAGAGATACATTTTTATAAAGAAGTGTGTTCGTTTGTTCATAGATGTCGTAAATTATCTTTGATTGTGTTTCCGCTTGTATTTGTGTTACGGCTACACAGTGCTTATTCGCCTATAACTATTTATTTGCACACAGTTATATGATATAAAGTATTCTAATCCAAAACTAATAATTTTCACATAGATGTATGGTTCCAAGTGTTCTTATCAAATATTAATAATCTATTTGGTTTAATACCGGCTCATTGTTCTAGTGGGTAGAGTGTTTGCCAATGGTCCGGGAAACCGGGGTCCAATCCCAGGTCGCGTCATACCAAAGACTTAAAAAAAATGGTACACGATACTTCCTTGCTGAACACTCAGCAAAATAAGGTATGTATCAAGGTTAAAATGTAGCAATCTAGAAAAAAGAGTAGCGCCCTCCCCAACAACGTAGTGTAGTAGCTATTGAAAAGGAAGCCTTCGGGTTACCCTCGACTAAGGGGTCACCAACTTTACTTTTACTTACTTTGGTTTCAGGTAACCTTTACTTAACAATATTTTTTCGCATAGTTACTTTGGTTCAAGAAACTAATGTTTTGATTAACTATTCTCTATAAAGATAAATTACGTTCAATTATATAACATCAAGTATTTCTACTTTATACGAATAATCTTTAGCAGATCTATATGACCCATACATAAGACGCAGCCCAGTCAGCAGTGATTGTAGAATACACAAACTGAGTGTCCTGATATGACGTTAAACAATCTGATGGTGAGGCTGCTGTAATTAGTAGTACCCCTATCATTACTATCTATCCCTGGAGTGGTAGCATCTGAAAGGGTCCTATCTATGAACCAAAAAGAACTATTTGACATTTAAACTGAGAGCAACCAAATGATCTATACTAAATTGAATCGCTTGAAACAGAAGTGTTTGATCATTTAACTGTGAAAGCAAATGATTGATGTTTAGTTGAATTGTTAGGGATACATATCAATACGTGGAAACATTTAACTTTGTTGACTTAAGCTAAATTTAGTAGTTATACCTTTTGATCATTTAACTGCGTCTATCAATAATATGTGTTTACAAATCATACATTTAATAAGTATTAAAAACAGGATTTGGCATTAGATAACCAAAAGTGATTGATATGCCATAAAACTAAACCATTGATGAGACCATAACGGGTACTTGCTCTTTGGGACAGGGTGAACCTGAGATTATTGAGAATGAAGGAGTATTCACTACTTTCCAAAATCGATAACTGAAACCTAATCGCCAGATTTAGTTTAGTCATGCTTAGGACAAGCCTTTTTGAGGAGTCTTATTCCTCTGAAGAGGATACAGTTCCCGTATTGGGAGCCAAGCTGATAGAGCTTTTAAAAAAAGAAGTATTTTTCTGCATTTTATGCAGAAAAAAGTTTTAAATAAGCAATTACGATCACCTATGATCTTATTTTGGGGGGGGGGGTTCTTCAAATAGGAGAGCGCATTAGATGAAGTTTCGCTTTAAATGCCGATAAAAGAATAAATGTGAAATGCTTCAAATATGAGAAAAAAAGAAACAAAAGAGGAAAAACAAATCAAAATAATCAATTTAATAAAAACATGCATGGAATAGTAAATGATGTTATATGCAAATGTATGAATACTTCAATATTCTAGCAATATAAAGTCCTTCAGATGGGGCTTATAATACGCTGACTATACCCACAAAAAAGTGGGGTGCCCTGGATGTGATCTGAAGATCTGTGAAGCCTGGAGTACTTCTTTTTTCCCTGGTCCACTCGAACCCGGAGTGGCAGTACCTGTTAGTGTTCTATCTATGAGACAACTAGATTGGAGGTGCCCGTGGTGTAATGGTTATCGTCGTAGGAAATGGATACGGCGACACGAGTTCAAATCTTGGACGAGGCTGATTGCATTTCACATAGCACTAATACCCTTGGGAAAGGTATGAATCCACTTATTCTCCCTCCAGCTATGGGTAAATAGTAGGATAGACTAGGCTCTTCAGCCTTGGTGAGGCAACTAGTCTAGGAGAAGGAAAACTCTGAAAACCTGTTAAACTCCGCTTAAAAATTGACCTTGTGTCATATCTTGCCCGGGCGGAGGAGTTGGTAAATAGGATCTATGAGACAACTAGATTTATTTAAAAATAATTTTGTATTCGATAGAACGGTATGCAAAAGAAAAGAAAACTCTCAAGAAACAACTACACAAATAATTCAAATTTACAATTGTTGTCAGACCGAAACTACCTGCATCATGGACTCTTCCAGAACTATATTACTGGCGTAGTAATATCCTAATACGAGCAGAAGTATCGTAGCAGTAGTACAAGAGTACTAGAAGTACGACTATTAATATTGGACACTCTCCTTTATAAGTTTTGTTAATATACCCTTCTTACTCAAAACCGTGTTCCGTGTTTTCCTTCTATGTACAGACTTTGGGGCCCATCAACAATAAACCTAATACCCTAATCTCTTGGCCTAAAATAAACCTAAACACGTTGGCATGCAGTTAAAACCAATCAATCGATCAATCAATCAATCTAGAAATGTAGTTTTACATGTCAGTACAAGGGGGCTCATTAGAATGACCCACATAATTCTTTCATCATCAGTTTTATCAGTTTTTAGTTATTTGACCTGGAGAAATTTTTTTCAGCAATCTGGCGAACCTTCTCATTTTATCCTGATACTAGTTCTTAACTTATTGGAACGTTTCCAGACATAGGGATTGGACAAAAACCAGTGCGCATTACCCACTGAATTGTATCTTGATTTCTTTTTGATGTTTTAACTCAGCCTCTAGACAGTGCTAATTATACCTTGCTGCTGACAAACGACATCTTAATCAAAAGCATTTAATTTTCTTTTTAGATAATATTTCATATTAATAATTTACTGTGCAAATGTTTCATAATATTTCAGATAGCTACAATATCTGCTTTTATTAAAAGAAATCTCCCTGTTATTTCCACCTATTGATTTACTCAAATAACAGTCCTGTAGAAAACCTAAAAGTTTAGCTCTATTAGATATTAACCTATTTCTAACAACTGCAAAGTATTTGTTTAAAAAATCATTTTCGCCTTGCATGTCTGGTTGCTTTGCTACAGAAAGCTGCCGTATATTAAAAATGCTATTTAGGTCTCAGAAAATATAACTTCTTCACGATATCAGTGACTTTTCTTCGTTGTTTCTGAAATCTTTTGAAAAAATTCAAAGATGAATTTTCATATGAAAGCTGAGTGTTCTCAGAAAATCTTGTTCATTAGATAAAGGTTTTTTTTCCAAAATACTTTACTAGATATCCCAATTAATGATTAATTCAATAAAATCAGTTCAATAACTTTAGACATTTTAAGAAATTGACATACTAATATTATAACAATTTAAATAAGTTTCTATATCTCTGAAATATTCGATAGCAAAAACATCATTTTCTATCGAAACTTCCGGAGTCAACCTTTCATCATTAGATTAGAGGAAGGAAAATTTTTTGCTCTTGAGTGATAGAGGCCAAACACCAGGTCTCATTGACAATTAAATGCCCGACAAAGACAAGTAAGCATTCATAAATGACAAAAAAAAACCCCTTATTAAACATAAGAGGATCATTAAATAAGTTTCCAGACTTTTTTCGTATGGGCACTTTTATTGATAGTACACACATGAAACTCTAGTCCCCTTCGAAGTAATCTCCTCCGGTTGCAATGCACTTGTTGCACCGTTCCAACTAATTCTGGAAGGCACCAGGGACGTCCTCTTGTGTGAGCATGTCAATGACTTTCGTCACAGCCTCTTTCATCTCCTCAATTGTCTCATAACGACAGCCTCTGAGCTTAGGGAATAAGAAAAAGTCACAGGGAGGAGGGTCTGCACTATAGGGAAGCTGATGACGTTTGTTGATGCCCATCTTGGTCAAATAGTCTGTGGCAAGGATGGAGTTGTAGACTGGTATATTGTCCTGGTGGAAATGCCACTAACCCGATTTGAAGAGTGCTGTCCTCTTTCGACGGAATCTCTTCCTGAACTCCCTTAAAACCTCAACATTGTAACCCTAACCCTAATCCTTTGCCCAATCAACTCTGGTGTATTGATTTTCTGACTCCTCCCTCACCTTCCATCATCCCTCACAGACTCCGTGCCTTCCTTGAATATCTTATGACACTCAAAACTTGATGCTCGATTCATGCAAGAGGCTCGAAAAGCAGTCTGAAGCATTGCATACGTTTCTGTGGTATTTTTTCCAAGTTTAAAACAGAATTTTATTGCATATCATTCTTCTAAAGTGTCCTCCTATCCAGATTGCATTCTTGAAATTCACCTGCTGTGACAATCAGGCTTTAGTAGGGTGTATTCCATTTGCTGCTGTAGCTGTTTATTTGAACCTGAAATCATGAAAATCGGTCTGTAATATCATTAGATGTATAGCAATAAGATACCGAATGTTCAAGAGTCTACGACAATTTTAAATGCCTGTAAAAATAAGTCTGGAAACCTATTGAATGTACCACGTAATTAGGTTTGGTTTTGTTGTTTAATGGAATGTAAACCTTTGTGGGTTATTTATTACCAAAGCCACCCTTTGTTAAAGAACAGAAGCAGTATTACTTAATCAATAGCTAGAGTAGGTTGATAAGTAAGTTCACAAATCATAAGTTTCCAAATATTTTTCTCTGAATCTGAAGTGAAATGCACGACTGGAGTTCGAGCTCGCTTTCTATGATGTCACAGTCCTGCACGTTAGCCACCATGCTACTGAGAAGTCTCATCGAATGAGTTTTACCGAATAATATTTAAGAAGAGGTAAAAGAAAATCTTACCTGATGCAAATTTTAATTTCTATTTCTTCGGCTATAAAAAGGCATCTGGTGAATTTTTCTTCAGTTGAACATTTGCATCTGGTGAGATGTTCTTTGGTGTAAATTCCTTAGCGTTATATTAATGAGAGAATTTTTTTTCTGAAGAACGTGGTAAAATTCAATTTAATTTTGTAAATGGTAAGATGTTCTATGGTCTAAATTTTTCATGAGCTTAAACTTTCTTTGAGTGAAATTTTCATCGGGTTGGATTTTCTTTGGTGAGGAATCTTCGCATTTTATTTGATGGGACTATCATACTTTCTTTGGAGGCGTATTTGAAACGAGTAAGATTATTTTCGTGTAACTTTTGCATCTGGTAAGTTTTTTTTCGGTTGAAATTTCTATGAGGTTCAATTTTCTTTGTTAAAACGTCTGCAGGATTTTTTCAACGGAAAAATTGCATCAACCTTCTAATTTGCTGCTTGTAAGCATTTTTTCTTTATTTGGGACTTTGCATCTGGTGGAAGTTTGGTGGAATATTTGCATCTAGGATTTTCTTCTGCAGAAATTTGCAACACGTAAGTTTTTCATCTGGAAACTATTTGCATCAAGTTGGATTTGTTTTGTTGAACTTCTTTTTATCTGGTGAGACCTTTTTATTGATTCAGCTAAGATGTTCTTCCCCTCCACAGAATGTTTTTCCTATCGATAGGATAGCAAGACGTTCTCTCTTATCCTTCTTCCCCGGAAGAATGTCGTGCAGCAATAAAAGAATGACGAGGCATGGCACTTCTTTGCAGAAATATAACTCTCACCGCTTTATTTCTCGAAATGGTCTGAAGTTGACTCTGAGTGTGTGTGTGTGTGTGTGTGTGTGTGTGTGTGAAAGAGAGAGAGAGAGAAAGAGAGAGAGAGAGAGAGAGAGAAGGGGAACACGAACACGTACTACTAAATTGACCCTTATCTTCTCGCTTAGACACCATGTGTCATATCCAGGGTCCATGTAGTACCTCTGTCTCTAGGAAGGAGGGGGTCAGTTCCCCTTCCTCTGGGCACTCGCTGGATACGCTAACGTCTCTATGTCTCTATGACGGTTGGTGACTGCGTGACACTGGGTAACTGACCGTTGGGTAACTGCTGTGGGTACCTGCAAGTATGATTTCATAACATATACACATTCTCCCGGTTGTCGACTTACGTGATCTGCTTTCGGCTATCAATCCATGTGAGCTGATTACACCCACTCATCACTGTCTTTCTATTTACACAACTGAAACATGACAGCTCATTCAAAGATCAATATACAACAAGAATGACTTATCACGTAACACTTGAATCTATTAAGACAGAACATTTTAGTCTTGGGGAAATTTATTTTGGTAGAAATTTTGTTTTTGTTAAGACTTTCTTTGATTATAATTTGAATCTTGTAATATTTTCTTCACTAAAATATTTGCATTTGTAAAGAATTATTCGAACATGCAATTGTTAATTGGATCTTTGAGTGAAATTTGTATCTAGTAACATTTTTTTCGGAAAGAGTATCTTTGGCAGAACATTTGCAGATGGTATCAGTTTTCGATAAAACATTTTAATCTGAAAAACATTCTTCTGTTAAACTTTGCAAAGACTTTCTGTTAAAATATTCTTCAAGAAAAATGTTTTTAGTTGGAAATATCAGCCCAAGAAAAACTTCAGCCAAAGAAAATGAACATTCGCATCTAATGCTGCAAAATCTTTCATCTGTTAATATTTTGCTGCATTAGATGCAAAAGTTGATTTTCTTTGGCTGAAGTCTTTCTTGGGCTGATATTTCCAACAAAATCATTTTTCTTGAAGAAATTTTTCATGATGCCAAATTTTTGCTGAAAAAAAGAAGGAAATTCTGTAAGAATTTTTATCCGGTGAGTCTTAATCTGGTATAAATCTGGCATCTGGTAAGTCTTTCGTTGGTGCAAAGTTTGCATGTGGTAAGATTTTCTTCTTCGAGTCGAAATTCATACCAAATGCGCCAAGTTCATCAATCTTAATGGCAACTAAATAAAAAAAAGTAACATGGTAGTGCCGGGAATATATGCATTTGATTCTATTTACATAGTAATAAAAAGGATGAATTAATAAATATTTGTACAATGTGACATCTAACATGAATGTATTTAAAACTATACTACTAAGTGAAAAGTGTCGACACAAAATGTACGAGGGATCATTAAATAAGTTTCCAGACTTTTTTTTCGTATGGGCTCTTTTATTGATAGTACACTCATGAAATTCTAGTCAAAAACTGATGCTCGATTAATATAAGATGCTTCAAAAGCAGTCTGAAGCATTGCATACGTTTCTGTGGTATTTTTTCCAAGTTTAAAACTGAATTTTATTGCATATCGTTCTTCTAAAGTGTCCTCACGTCCAGATTGCATTTTTGAAATTCACCAGCTGTGACAATCAGGCTTTAGTAGGGTGTATTCCAATTGCTGCTGTAGCTGTTCATTTGAAGCTGAAATCATAATAATTGGTCAGTCATCTCATAAGATGTATAGCAATAAGACACCGAATTTTCAAGAGTCTAAGACGATTTTAAATGCCTGTACAAAAAAGTTTGGAAACCTATTGAACGCACCATATATATATTCTGCCCAAGAAAATCGTGTGATATGCAAAAGTTCTTCCGAGGAGAATGCAAAAGAAGAGTCTTAAAAAATGCAAGTTTCATTAAAGAAACTCCTACCAGATGTAAAAATTATATTAAATTTCGAAGCCGATTTCTTTCTTCTGATAAACATCATAAAATGATATGATCGACTTTGTGTGAAATTTTCTGTGTATTTGTTTTTCTCCCTTTCAAAAGAAATAGCACAAAAACTGTTGATCTTGGCTGTAGGCATATCACCTCATATTTACTGTAAACATATTAAATCTCTGAGAAATTACGTTATTTCTATACTCCTAACATCAGGTCGATAAAAAGTGTTAGTGAAAAATCATATTCTAAAATATTTGGAAAATAGTCAATTGACGAAGAAGAAATGTGGAAAAACGAATTATACTTTTAACGAATATAAGTATTTAAAAATTATCCTTTTGATTTTGAACTTGTCAACTCAACATTAAAACCAAACTAAAGCGTCAAATTTGTCATAATTTTTTTGATTATCCTCTTTCTTAAATGTGATTCAATATTTTGAGCGTATTTTGCTATTACTTTTTATATCCAGTGAATATCTGTGACAGCTAAAAGAAACCTTCTTTATTTCACGAATATCATTCGCTAGTCAAGCTTCTCATTCAAAAGAAAATTTCAATGAATAAATATTCGTGTTCATCAAACATGTTTCTTCTCTATTCACTAACGTGTCTTAAAGTTCAACATAATCTTTTTTCCAGAATCAAATTTGATTTTAGAATTTGGTTGCCGTAAATAAAAACTGGCGTTCTTGATTTTCTCCTGGCGTTTACAAATCTATTTGGCAAATAGTGCAAGAGTATATATGATGTTTCGTTTTTTGTTTTTGTGAAACTGTTATAATTTTCTTTGCTTTATAGGAAGCTTTCGGGTAAATCACAGGGGTATGGACGTTATTCATATTTCAAATGTGCAGAAATATCACTTGAAAAGAAACTTCAATAAGACTGACTGTCAAAAAGTTTGGAGTAGTTCGTCGCGTAATCAATTAAACATTGATGTGATACCCCAGGTAATTGGTTTATTGTAGACTTCATACAATGTATTTTAACAGACAATTTGAAAATGGAAAACATTTCCGAAAAATTCGTGTCCCGTCTGTTCAATGATTATCAAACAAAAAATCGTTTGAATTGTAGCTATTTTTGGAGATTCCATTATATACTCATTGAATCCATACATAAAGATTCTTTAAACGCTTTGTTTTAATGAGATATTTTTGCCCATTTGATTTTAAACAAACTGCAAATTGTTTTGGCAATGGAAATCTTCATTAAAGAAATCAACCAACTGTGAAATTGTGCGCAAATTTTATTTTAATAATGACTTTATCAGATTATGAATCTGGTTGGTGATACTTTAAATACACCCACTGTATCCTACGCCGAGGAGTAAGACCCCCAAGAAAAGGGGGTGTTCTGGGTATGATACTGAACTGCATCTGGTGGTGAGGCTCCAGTTCTTGAGATAGGGAGAGTGTGGAGTACCCTTTTGTCGCCATTACTTTCAGGGCTACTCTATTCTGGATTGGTAGTATCTATGAGGGTCCCATCTATGAGCCAAATACATGAATAAACAATTTTTTGCTTTAGATTGGAATATTTATTTCTAAATGTTATTGAGAATAATTACTCGAAGCTGTAGTTATTTTATAAGGATTATTATAATCATTATAAAGATTATTATTTTCCTCATTTGAGATTTCTTTCCACAAGCGTTAGGTGTGGTTTTCTACTGGAGTTTGAGTGACAGCAAGACTATTCAAATCTCCAGGAATCTTCCTTGTATTCTGACCGATCTTAGAAATGCTATTGTTTGGATGATCTCCACTCGCCTTCTTATTCCAAGTTCTCCAGTCACTTTATCAATCCTTTGGGGACTATATCGAGCGCGCCAATTATAACTGGTATCACCGTCATGTTCATGTTCTATAGCTTCCTAAGCTCTCTAGCAAGGTCCAGGTACTTATTTTTCTTTTCGCTTTCTTTCAGTTTCACCCTTTGGCCAACAACGACTACAAAGAGCACTATTTCGAAGATTCTCTTTCTTTTTTTTTTTTTGATGTTGACTGCCGCTCTTGATCTGGTCGTCTGGCTGTAACTCAAAATTCCAAAGAAGTTTGTGCTCCTCATTTTCCAGAACGATTTCTGGGTTGTGCATATACCATTTGTTCGTATGGACAGATTTTAGCCTTTTGCACAGTTCCCAGTGGATCACCTTGCCCACCTAGTTATGTTTAGTCTTATACTCCTTTTGTGCTAGTTTACTGCATTCGCTTATTATGTAATTGATCATTTCATCTCTATCACCACATAAACTTCATCTGCTATTTTGTTGTCTTGTCTATTTTTGCTTTGACATAGATGGTCCTTATCGTGTTGTTCTGTGCTGCTATCGGAAGAGAATCAGTTTCTTTCTTTAGCTTTTCTTTCTTACCTATGTTCAAATTTTCTAATGAGAGATTTCACTTGTTTGTTGCATAAAATGTCTCTACAGTTGTTTTTCTTCCCATTTTTTGTTTCTGCTAATTTTGTTCTGTTAATGCTTGTGTTGACTGTATTGTTTCTGATCGTTGTAAGTATTCCTCTGCATTTTTAATGTATTTAACTAGTTTTTGTATCAATGCATTGACGCTATCTTGAAAGCTTGCGAGTCCTGTCCTCTTTTTTTTTGTACATAATCTTTAAGATGTAAGTAAGGCCTTACATATCGTTATTAGTTTTCACCTTGTCTGGTCCATTTGTTAAAGTTCCTCTTTCGTTCACTTTAGAAATGGTCCCGAGTATCTGACAAAGGGGACGGCCCAAGTGCTTATTCTTCAAATGAGTTTCCTGCTTTATAGTTTGTGTTGTATAGCCAAGACCAACTATACAAACACATAATACGTATACATCTACATATGCATGCAGAATCATAACAACAACACAATAAAAAGGAGCGACACAGTTCTTTAGAAAAATATACCTCTCACTTTATTTGAAAGGGTTGTGTGTGAGAGGGAATTGGAGACTGAACAGAACTGCAACATATTGAGCCCCCTCTCTATTGGCCATAACCGCGTTTCTTTCCCGTTCTCCTGGGCTGCTCAATCAGGGGCCTCGGGGCCCAGCCTCTCTGGGCGCTGGTTTTCTCTACCGCATCTTATCTCCAACTCGTCTGATCCCCAACTGATTAATCGGGGGCCTGAGGGCTTCCTCTACTGGGTGCTGGCTTTCTCTACCGCATCTTTTCTCCAACTGATCTTGTCTCAAAACTGATTGAATTTCCTGTGCACTGAGTTATATAATAGTTCCACGCCCACCTTCTTCTTGCGGGCGTCACAATTTCGCACTCATTCAACCTGTCCACGGTCAAGGTTATAATTCTGATATTCCTCGACCGGATGCATCTGTTTTTTACATAGGTGCATTTCCTATTTTGACAGCCCGGCCGGGTCGTAGGTCAATATACAACATTTGGTTTCGAGTTGTTTTCTTGTTCTCCTGAGATAGTCTTTTTTATATTTTTTCCTTCCTCTCCCTTTGTTTTATGGTATCTGCTTCTAATATTCCCAAGTATTTGTAAGTTTCCTTTTCTCTGAACATTCTGATCTTCTCTTGGTTTGATAGATATATTCCTCCCGTAATGTGTAGTTTCGAACTTCGGATTATCTGTATGACACATCTCTCTATGCCGAACTCCATCCCTATATCCTGACCGCCTATCATCACTACATAAATTAGGGTTTCTAGTTCTTTTTCATTTTTTGCAAACAGTTTGATATCGTCCATGTAAAATGGGTAATTGATCGTTTCCCGCGATTTAGAAAGTTTGTATTCACCGGTGCATTTCCTAAGTAAGTGGTTGATCGGCATTATTGCAATTACAAATAGTAATGGTGATAGCACATTTCTCTGGAAGATACCTCCCTGGGTTTTGACCTCAGCTAAGCTTTTTCCTCCAGCTGTCATTTCAACTTTCAAGTTTTTCATAGTTTTCTCAATTTTTCTGATTTTGCCGGATACCTTTGTATATTATTATTACTATTATTTACTCTTTCAGAGTTTTTTCACATTAGTGTTAGCTGATGGTCTTTCACTAAAGTTTGAGTAACAGCAAGTCTCCTCAATTCTCCAGGACTCTTCTCAGTATTCTGGTTGATCTTAATAATGTGGTAGTTTGGATGGTCTCCACTCGTCCTCTTATTTCCAAGTCCTCCAGTCCTTTTATTAATCCTTCAGTTACTGTACCAAAAGCAACAATTGCAATTTATATAAACGTCACTTTTATGTTCCATAGTTTTCAAATCCCTAACAAAGTCGAGGTATCTAGCTTTCTTTTCAATTTCTTTCAATTTTACTCTGTGGTCAGTCGGGACTGCAAAGTCTACAGTTTTGCAAGTTCTCTTTTTTTTTTGTTGATCACCATAAGGTATGATCGTCTGGCTGAGATTAGGTGATCCGTTTGTATGTCAAAATCCCATAGGAGTTCTGTGTCTCATTCTCCAGGACGGATTCTGGGTTGTGCATATACCACTTGTTCGTATGATCAAATTTACATTTCTTGCAAAATTCCCAGTGGATCACTTTACCCACCCATTCATGTCAAGCATTTATTATTATTATGTACTCCTTTAAAGTTGTTCACATCAGTGTTAGCTGATGGTTCTTCACTGGTGTTTGAGTGACAGCGAGTCTTCTCAAGTCTCCAGGACTCGTCTCAGGATTCTGGCCGTTCTCAGTAATGCTGTTGTTTGGATAGTCTCTACCCGTCCGCCAACTTCCAAGTCCTCCAAACCTTTTTATAATCCTTTAATTATTGTGCCTAAAGCACCAATCATACCAATCATGTTCAATCACACAAATCATGTTCCACGGCTTTTTCAATTCTCTAGCAAGGTCGAGGTACTTATTCTTCTTTTCACATTTTTTCAGTTTTATTCTGTGATCAGCCGGGCCATCAAAGTCAACAATTTTGCAAAATCTCTTTTTTTTTGGTTGATTATAGTCTGGAACGAGCTGCAGCTGGCATTGGCCTCCATGTCAATGCAAACAAAACTGAATACATGTGCTTTAATCAAACAGGTGATATTTCCACACTAGGCGGTAGCTCTCTGAAACTAGTTGGCAAGTTCACTTACCTAGTAAGCAGTGTCTCATCAAACGAAAAAGACATCGACACGCGACTAGCAAAGGCATGGACATTTCTCGATTGGCTATTGGTCATATGGAAGTCACACCTGACCGATAAAATGAAACGCACTTTCTTCCAGGCAGCAGTCGTGTCGTTACTGCTATATGGATGCACTCCATGGACGCTAACTAAAAGTATGGACAAAAAGCTTTACGGCAACTACACAAGAATACTGCGAGCAATATTGAACAAGTCCTGGAGGCAACACCCCACAAAGCAGCAGCTATACGGCCATCTACCTCCCATCACGAAAACTATCCAAGCGAACCAGACATGCAGGATACTGCTGGAGAAGCAGGGACGAGCTCATAAGTGATGTTTTCCAATGGACCTCCACATATGGCCGAGCAGAAGTAGGGCGACCAGCTTGAACATACATAAAGCAGCTCTGTGAAGATACGGGATGTAGCCCTGAAGACCTACCAGAAGCGATGAACGATAGGGATGAGTAGCGAGAGAGGGTCAGGTATATCCGTGCTGGCGGCATGATATGATGATGGTGATGATGATGACTACATAAAGTTGGGCACCCTAATGTATATTACTTTAGTTGAAGCGTTTATATTCATCCTAATGTTTTGTATAGTATACTATGCGTATACAAATATACACGGGGACATAATCAACTGATAATGACGACTTCAACGAACGAACGAACACACTTCTTTATAAAAATATATCTCTCACACTTTATTCTCGAAAGGGTGATGTTTGTTGTGTGTCAGAAATGAGTGGAGACAAGGATGGACTGCTATATTGACCCAAGTTCTTCCTTGCCCATAGCAGCACTTCGTTCGCATCTTGGCTTGGGTTGCTCAACCGGGGGTTACTAAGAGCCAAAAGCAATCTGTCTGCCGCTGGTTCTCACTTTAGCATTCTGTCTCTAACTGACTTGAACCTCCCAGGCACCTGGTTATATTATTTTCTATCGTCCACGCGCTTCTGCTGTTCTTCCGCTTATTTACACAGGTGCATCTCTTGATTGACGGCTCGGTCTAGGGTCAATATATAACAAATGTTGATTATTGTATTTAATTAGACTACGATTATTCGTAAGGCGATTATATTGAAATTATTGTTTCATTATCTACAATTTATCTTTATTCACTAAATAAGAATTAAATCTAACGACACCTTTTCGTATACCAAATATCTACTTTTTAAAAATCTCAGTTGCATTGATTCAGGAATTAAGATGGTATTCAACTTTCTGATAAGTTAGTAAACAGAGGAGAAAAAATCGCCGAAGGGAAATATCTATTCATTTCTTTTTAGAATGAGCAGCCTGGTTAGCGAATATTTGTCAAATAAAGAGATTTTGAATTAGTTTTGACAGATATTCATTGGATATGAAAAGTAAGTAATAGCTATATACGCTAACCATATTGAAACACATTTAAGAGAGAGAGGATACTTTAAAGATTAAGATGACAGAAAAACTAAAGATTTTTATTTTTTAGTTTAGGGCAACCGAGGTCCAAATATCCAAAAAGTGATTGCTAAATTCTTATATCCATAAAGAGAATAAAACGTTTTTCCACATTTATTCTTTACCAAAGGACTAGTTTTAGTTCTCATCTTTTAGAATGTTTTTACTAGAATTTAATATTGACGTTTTGTCAGGTAAATGGAAATAACCCAACTTCCTACAGATTCAAATACTTTAATACATATATGAAATAAAAAGTTCTTGGCCGAGAACGACAGTTTTCGTATTGTTTTAGCAAGTACAAAATACAGTTGACCCAAAGACGATGAAATAATTTTCTTATTAATTTCATTATCATTTAGTCCATCATCTAAAACAAAAAGGCTACAAAATTATATCAATCAAACAAAAGCTACGTTCAAGATACCGTGGCATAACAATGGTAAGACTCGTCCAGTTACCTCGATCACATAACAGAATAGGAAGAATTCATATTGTATGAAGAATGGGTACATCATTTTTCTTATAAATAAAACTATTAGTTCTCTCAATTTCTCTGTGTCAAAATGTCTACCTATATGTTTATCTGTCTGTCTGTCTGTCTACTGATAGAGACAGATCGACATACAGACAGAGACAAGGGCGAGATATTAACAAAGGTTGTATGACATTTGGGTCTTTGTCGTTATTTATTTTTGACTGTTCTAAAATGGTTTAAGCCCCAGGTTATTTTCAGGAGAAAGGTTTTTCTGAAGAGAATTTTTTTAGAATGTTTTTACAATAGTTTTTAAAATAGATTTTAAAAGAGTTGATTTGCTACAAAAGACGTGACGAAAAATGAACTTGTGAAAAAATATATTGAACGAAAATTATTTTTGGGATACAAGTCACTTGAAATGACCATTATATGACCTCTGCTAGAGTAGAAACCTGGCACCTCTTTTGATGATATTTGTTTAGCATGAGCAGGGTGCGTTTCAAAGTTGTTACAGGTTTGCTCAGATATCTAACTTACGCATTTTTTTTTATTCAGGTGTTTATGTGTCAACCCATATCTTTTCTTCTTATTATAAATCTTGGTTTTGAGATTGAGTTTAGTTGATCTATCTATCTATCTATCTATCTATCTATGTACATGTGGTTTAAATGACTTGTTTATTGATCCCGATTATTTCATTAGAAGTATATTTATGAAGTCTGATTTGAGTTTCTATTGATAGCTATTCATGCGATAGTCACACACAGAATGGCATATCAACCACCGTGGGTTACTGAAACCCATACAAGTGGAGGAACAATAATTGTACTATTAACCTATAACTGAGGGTTTAGGGGATTCATTCTATTTCCAATGTTACTTGGCTGAATGTGAACCTTATAGCTCGGCTGGATTTCCATCTTCCTTACTACGATGTTATAATTCAGCACTTTGATCTCTAAGTCACAATAACTCCCCTCATCGAAAATAAAGTCGTTTGAAATGAACAAGTGATGCTGTTCATTCATTCAAACCCGCTAATTGTCTTCAACCGCGTATAAAACCAGCAAGGAGGTGCCCGTGTTGTAATGGTTACCGTCCTAGGAAGTGGACACGGCGACACGAGTTCAAATCCTGGCCAAGACTAATTGCATTTCACATAGCACTAATACCCTTGGAAAAGGTATGAATCCAATTATTCTCCATCCAGCTATGGGTAAATAGTAGGGCAGACTAGGTTCTTCAGCCTTGGTTAGGCAACTAGTCTAGGAGAAGGAAAACTCTGAATTCAAACCTGTTAAACTCCGCTTAAAAATTGACCTTGTGTCACATCCTGCCCGAGCAGAGGGGTTGGGTAAATATGATAAAACCAGCAAGGAAAGACAAGTGCATAAATGATGCAACAAAATATTTTTGTAGTTTAAATATGAGTTTCCTGTTCAAGGTCATGTCTGTCATCATTATACGAGCATCATTAAATAAGTATCCAGACTTTTTCATATGGGCACTTTTATTGATAGTGCACACATGGAACTGTAGTCCCCTTCGAAGTAATCTCCTCCGGCTGCAATGCGCTTGTTGTACTGTTCCAACAACTTCTGCAAGGCCCCATGGAAGTCCTCATGTGTGAGCGTGTCAATGACCTTCGTCACAGCCTCTTTCATCTCTTCAATTGTCTCATAATGACAGCCTCTGAGCTTAAGAAAATCAGCAAAAGTCACCGGGAGCAGGGTCTGGACTATAGAGAGAGTAAGGAACTGTCTTGATGCCCATCCTGGTCAAATAGTCCGTGACAAGGATGGAGTTGTGGATTGGTGCATTGTCCTGGTGGAAATGCCTCTGACCCGATTTGAAGAGTGCTGGCCTCTTCCTTAGGAATCACTTCCTGAACTCCCTTAAAACCATAACCCTAACCCTTTGCCCAATCAACTCTGGTGTATTGACTTCCTTAGTCCTCCCATACCTCTCATTATCCCTCACAGACTCCCTGCCTTCCCTGAATCTCTTATGCCACTCAAAACCTGATGCTCGATTCATTCAAGTTGGTCGAAAAGCAGTCTGAAATATTCCATACGTTTCTGTGGCGGCATTTTTTCAAATTCAAAACAGAATTTTATTGCATATCGTTCTTCCAAAGTGTCCTCACATCCAGATTACATTTCTGAAATTCACGAGCTGTAACAATCAGGCTTTAGTAGGGTGTATTCCAATTGCTGCTGTAGCTGTTCATTTGAACATGAAATCATAAAGATTATTCAGTCATCGCATAAGATCTATAGCAATAACATAGTGAATTTTCAAGAGTCTACAACAATTTTAAATGACTGTACAAAGAAAGGCTGGAAACCTATTGAATGCACCACGTATAGGAGTTTTTAAGAGAACGTCAATTTTGACATCCTCTTCAATTCTCCCTCAGTTAATTGCATATCCTGTTCGACTTACTTGCATTGTTTATTGGATGAAGTGCGGGTAGCCGTACAGCAGTTAGTGCAGTGCTGCCTCCAGGATTTGTTCAAAACAACAAATATTAGTTTTATATACTTCCCCATCGCTTTTTCTCTGTTTCCTTACAATCAAAATGGTGCATCCATACAGTAGTACAAAACGACCAGGGTTTTGTAGATATAACGTTTTATTATACCAGATAAATCAGATTTCTATATGATGGACAAACTATCAAAAGCAATATTGACATTACTCTGAACTGATGAGTATGTAATTTGGTCTAGTAATTTAAGAGACTTGCCACTCAGTATGCAGATGGCTCCTTGCTGCTAAAAACACATAAGATCAGTTTTATCTGTCCTCACATACACGCTAATACCCCCTTGTAATTTGCTCGATGTTATGCGACAGTGTTAGTGTTAAACCATTATCATTTATTAGATATATTGACGTTCAGAATACGTAATCGAAGCAGACTATGAACATAGATGGCGCAAATATACCTCCTTACAAAATTCCCGCGACAATGTCGGAGTTGGGGTCACAATCATATGAGCGAACAATCCCTTTCGTGCTTTTGTAAAGCATCATTATCGCGGTAACAGTTTCTTTCGGAGACTGTATGCTAATCTTATTGGCTCCATAATTCCTCGGTGTTTGGAATCAAATGTCATGGAGAAATCTAACAGCACAATTTACTTTCAAGAATGTTTGCATATACTCCTTCAAGAATTCGATTATCGAAAACTGTGATGTAGTGGATTTATTTCACTGAAAACTATCCTGATTTTTCCAAAGCAATTTCTCAACATTATGTCGGATAGGATTGAGAATCAGGGCATTATGAGCTTTAACAGCAACAGCTATAAGAGTAGTGTTAATGTAGTTCTAGGTAATTCTGAGGTCACTTTTATTCTGAAAAAAGAGGAGACAGACTTTCCTTCATTTTTCATTTATGTTTTGTTCATACAGTGTTGCATAATCGAAGACGTATATCGTCAAATTTTTTCGTTATCCATACTTCAGGAGGTATTTCGTTGAAGCCTGCAGCTTTTCTGCTTTTGTTTGTTTTTTCAATATTGCTTAAACTGTCCTCAGTCGATAATTCGTTGGTTAATATAAATTTTTCGGTAGATATCTCAGTGATTACAGCAAGGTTTCCAAACAGATTCTTCCAACTTCTGAAGTCTTTCTTGGCTGCTAGCTTTTAGTTTTGTCTTGAAGTACTTTTTCTATTCCTCACTTCATTTACTGTCTTCAGGATTATTTGAGATCGTTTAACTTCTACTGAATGTTGGATTTTATTGATTTGGCCTTGCATGTCTTCTATTTTTTTCTTTCATACATTAGTTGGTTCTGTTTTAACCATTTATGTTTCAGCGCATTGGGGATTATTGGGTTTTTAATTTTAAGTAGAAATACTTTTCTATCTCGTCTCGCACCATAGACACCGAGATAACTCTAAATGTGCCGCTTGATTTCGGTGCTATGCAGTCTACTGCTGTTTGTACATGGGCGGTGACCGAGTTTTTATATTAGTCGTTTAGAGTACATACTTAAGATGTACTCTAAAGATGTACCTTTTCTTTTTTAAGTTGAGTAATTGTATTGTAAATTGAATTCCCATGACCATAAAATCCGGCAAACACTTGAACATGACATACGGAAACACTGGACAGCTGTTTCGACCTAATTAGGTCTCATCAGCAGTGTGTACCATGATATCCCCAACTGAAGATCGAACCAGCTACCCCAGACTGCAGAGCCGAAACTCTGCCATTGAGCCATCGGTCCTCATCGCACACAAACGATGCCAAATTAACTAGTCATCGCAATTGCGCAGTCAACTAACCTGAATGTGTCTTGCAAGTTACATCAGTATTCTTTACAGAGAACATGGTCACCTCCAGGGCCACGTCTTCCCAAGAGGATTGGAAATACGCATCTACGTAATTGTTATCAAGGGCAAATAAATAGATGTAAGTTTTTTTTTTTTAAGTTGAGGGACTTTATTATAAATTGAATTCCGATATACACTGCTGATGAGACCCAATAAAGTTTTAAAAGCTGTCCAGTATGTCTCGCCCAAGTGTTTACCAGATTTTCTGGTCATGGTAATTTAACTTACAATATAATTCCTCTACTTAAAAAAGAAATTTTACTTCTATTTATTTGCCTTTGAGGTTATAATGATTACGCGGATGCCTATTTCCAATCCTCTTGGGAAGACGCGGCCCTGAAAGTGACCGTGTCCTCAGTAAAGAATAGCGATGTAACTTACAAGACACATTCAGGTTAATTGGCCGCGCAATTCCCATAATCAGTTAAGTTGGCATCGCTTATGTGCGATGTAGACCGTAGGATCAATGGTAGAGTTACGGCTCTGCATTCTGTGGTCACTGTTCAATCAGTGATGGAGATCACGAAATACCCGGCTGATGAGACCTAATAAGGTCGAAACAGCTGTCCAGAGTTTCCGTATGTCACGCACAAGTGCTTGCCGGATTTTCTGGTCATGGTAATGCAATTTACAGTTCTTACAAGCCATATTCTAATTGCTAATATCCCTATCGGCAAGTGAGACCCAGTCTTATCATAAAGCTTTAACTATTTGTTGCTTTTTTTCTGCATGTTTTCAGGTGATTTTTTGCGAGATATTTCTGTGATTGGAAGATACTCTTTCAAAAGAGATCTCCCTGTCACAAAGGCTTAAAATACATTGACTGCATTCCTTTCAGAAGTGTAAGATCCCCCATAAAAAGTGTTTCCGAATGGGTTAATATGTTCTGAACCAAATAAACCAAACCAAACCAAACCAAAATACACAAAACTGTCATCCAGTGTCTCCCGATTTAGTTGCTATTTAAATCATCATACGTTAAGATATTGCGATTATTTCAGTCATGGCATATTGTTGTTACCCAGCGTTGCTAGATATATTAAAATATATAACAAACCCGTCTGCATGAAATATACTGATATGAAAAACTCGAGGTGTTCAGAGGATATGATTTTATTTGTTGACATTTTTTAAATAAAAAATTTCGTTTTTTAGACCTTCACTGGAGTATGTTCCTTCATGACGGTCTAAAGACCCAAACTTTTACAGTTGGCAAATATTTATACAGATAAAATCATCGTCTGAACACCTTGTATATTTTAATCTCTGTATATTTTCATGCAGACAGATTTATTTCCTCCACTTTTCCCCTGAGGTTGATACATAGATAAATATGAACAAACTAATATAGTGTACTATATTTCTATCTAATCATTCTCTGAAGATGTGTTTTTCACCTCTCTCTCTCTCTCTCTCTCTCTCTCTCTCTCTCTCTGTCTATCAATCAATAAAAAAATCTATCTATCTAATTGCCATACTCAAATTGCTTGTAGGCAATCAATATTCCATAGACTTTTTGTAGATATAATTTTAAAAAAATCTTTCAACCGGAGATTAGCAAACAGAAAAATGTCTATATCTGACTGTTTTCCCGGAAAATATCATGATGAACAAAAGAAATATGTTAAATCTCAGGACGTTAGTTCGTAATTAAATGTTCAAATAAAATCTATGACTAATGTGAATAATAGCTCATAAGATTTTATGTAATTTGCGGCAAGATTTTATTTTTTAAATGTTATTAAAGATAAATTTCCTTAATTACTTAGACGAAACCTTTTCTTAATTTTTACAAGCTTTTTGTTGGATATCGACCGGAATATTCCTTTGACATGACACATAAGTTGCGTGGGTGGCATAAAAAGAAGTACACCAGTATCGTATAGTAAACAAGACGATGCCTCAGGGGAAATGCCGCGTAAGTTGCGCGGGTAACATTACAGGATTTACACCTGTTTCCTAAATGAAAAGAATGCATGCATTTCCTCACCGGAAGTGCTGCGTAAGTTTGATGGGTGGTATGCTTGACAGGAGGTGTATCCACGTGCAAAGCATAGGCATAACAAGTGATCATGAAGATATTTGTAGACGTCCGGAAAATTATATAAACCCGGGAAGCACAGAGGTTTCACCAAAAAACAGTTGCCCCCGTGTGGATGTATTTCAGCTATCTCCGGCTCGATATTACACTACCCATACGCATATTTCGGATAATAAAGAACAGAAAAGAAGTAAATAATATTTTTATACATCAACGTTGGTGTTTTTTCTGTACACATTTTCTTTCATCATATTTTTCATTAGTGAAGTGTTAGAGTCTATCCTTACTCTTTTATGATCTATGTTATATTGTCTTTACTCTTCGATGCCCCAGCATAGATCTCTTCACTTCACTTCCAGAAATAACAATACAACCACAATTTCATGTGCACAGAATACTTTTATCTCTGGGCAACTTTTTCCATTCCTATCAGTTGTCAGAGTAAACGAGGAATTGGTAATTAGAGTACAGATTGGGCATGTCATCCAGTTGTGTTGACCATTGTTCACTAACTTTTTTCTAAGTGTAGAACTGTTTTTCTAACGTGACTGAAAATATCCAATGTGAGCTGTCCTCTCAGATTGACCACGGGTTCAATAAGTGTCATACATACCGATTAACCCATGGTAATTTTCCAGGCATTTAATGGATCAAAACTTAATTTTGATGTTACATTATGTGGTAATATTAGATACTATTCATCTCTTATGTAACATGTAATTTTAGCTATATGACAAAGTTTGAATTTCATTTTCTCTGGCTTTTTTTTATAAAGCGTGCCTTGCTCACTTACAGATATGGTGAAGATGAGTTTAGATTTCATTACAGACTGTTGTTTTAATTCTACTCTGAGATAATAAGATGGAGCCGAATGTAATTAAAAAGAACAAAAGAAGATGTGGAAATTAGTATAAAGCTGCTGGCTATTAACCATAAATTTAGAACTTTGGATTTCAGAATGTATGTTTTGGTCTAATTATTTCCATCTCTTACTGGTTATACAACTTATTAAACAGTTCATATAATCGCAAAAAGTGTTGCCCGTTTTTACAAAATTATATGCGTTAAATTAATAAATACATTTTGTGCTGCTGTATGTTAAGTGTCAGGAACATTTTAAGGTATTTTCTCAGTGTTGTTCTGGTTAGGCTTATTTCTTTTGTTTGAAAGAGAGTGCGTGTTTTCTGGGGTAGGGGACTACACCTGAAATATTTCTAACTCTTCGGGAGGTTCTATGGGATGATACTTTAGCAAAAACAGAAGTGTCTGCATGTTATAAACAACGAATGGTAAAAATTATGAAATTTGCACTTTTGGAAGAGGTGTTTATTCATTTATTTTATTTAGCAGTAAATAAACTATTTTTCAGATAAGTTGTAAAACTATTTTTTACTTAATGGCTGGACATTCTAGCTTCAGGATATATGCCTTAGATAAGATTATTAAATTATTTGAATTGATAGCATAATTATTTCCAATTTCTGTCGATGAAAATATGGAATAATCCAATATTGGGTAAGAATTATAAAATTCCTTAAAAAACAATTAAAATTGATACTTAATTTCATTTGTTCGAGATTTTATGACATCCTCCATTCTTTTAGGCATCAAAATGGTTCAAAGTTTCACAAATAGCAATAAACTTCTTTGGTGCCAACATTATTCTCATGAATCATTTTTTTCAAAATTTTCCCCGTAAATTTTCAATTGGATTTACATCTGGAATGTTCGTGGCCATATTATTAATTGCATAGGCTTTTTATAAAGAAAACCGTTAATAGTCTTAGCTCTGTAACAAGATGCAATGAATACATGATCGTTAAAGCAATTTTCTAGCGATGGGATGAGAACATTTTCCAGGATTTTATACACACATGTGTATTGTTTCTGAAGTGATACCGGCCATCAACTATTCTACTTATAATGAAATGCAGTCCCATATCAGGAATGATTTGAAAAATGTATTTGTTTCCTTCAGGCACGCATCCTTATATGTTTCACTAAAAGAAATGAAGACAAACGTTCAAGCAGCAATAAAGAGATACAGATTCTTTATTTATGAATATCACTTTCATTCAATTGCCCAAACACCATCGTTGTTTCTATTTGACCGACTCTCAGTAAGTTTTCTTTTTGTGCGTCAGTGCGGGATTTTAGACAGATTTTCTCTTTGCAAAACCAATTATCCTTAGCCTATATTTTGAAATTTACTCATAAACATTGGCTCACGCTTCAACCCATTTATTTTTCCTTTGTTTTCTTGTATAGTTTCTTTTTCAAAGTTATGTGGTATATTCAATAAGTTTCCAGACTTTTTTTTGTAAAGGCATTTAAAATAGTCGTAGACTCTAGAAAATTATATATGTTATTGCTATACATCTTATGAGATGACTGACCAATTTTTACGATTTCAGCTTCAAATGAACAGCTACAGCATGAATTGGAATACAACCTACTAAAGCCTGATTGTCACTGCTGGTGAATTTCAGAAATGCAATCTGGACGTGAGGAAACTTTAGAAGAACGATATGCAATAAAATTCTGTTTTAAACTTGGAAAAAATGCGGCCACAGAAACGTATAGAATATTTCAGACTGCTTTTCGAGCATCTTGCATTAACCGAGCATCAGTTTTTGAGTGGCATAAGAGATTCAAGGAAGGCATGGAGTCTGTGAGGGATGATGAGAAGTATGGGGGGAGTAAGGAAGTCAATACACAAGAGTTGATTGGCCACAGGGTTAACGTTAGGGTTAGGGTTACTATGTTGATGTTTTAAGGGAGTTCAAGAAGAGATTCCTAGGGAAGAGGCCAGCACTCTTCAAATCTGGTCAGTGGCATTCCCACCAGGACAATGCACCAGTCTACAACTCCATCCTCGTCAATGACTATTTGACCAAGATGGGCATCAAGATAGTTCCTCAACGTCCCTATCGTCCAGACTTTGCTCCCTGTGAATTTTGGTTATTCCCTAAGATTAGTGGCCGTCATGAGAATTGAGTAGATGAAAGAGGCTGTGACAAAGGTCATTGACACGCTCACACAAGAGGACTTCCATGGGGTCTTGCAGAAGTTGTTGGAACGGTACAACAAGCGCATTGTAGCCGGAGGAGACTACTTCGAAGGGGACTAGAGTTTCATATGTGTACTATTAATAAAAGTGCCCATTCGAAAAAAAGTCTGTAAACTTATTTAATGATCCTCGTATATAACTTTGAGTTTTCTATCCTGACACTTTGATGTCATTGCTTGTCTACCAGTATATTTTCTCATTTCTTTTTTTTGACCACTGCTGATGAGAACAACCATTGTATTTAATATAATTAAAAAAGATAATTGTTCTATAATTGATGTGCTATTTGAATCCTTTCCATGGTAGTATAGAGTTAGACCTCTGTGTGCGTGTCTCAG
Source organism: Sepioteuthis lessoniana (assembly GCA_963585895.1). Taxonomy (NCBI): domain Eukaryota; kingdom Metazoa; phylum Mollusca; class Cephalopoda; order Myopsida; family Loliginidae; genus Sepioteuthis; species Sepioteuthis lessoniana. The sequence continues at coordinate 10,999,720 of OY757907.1, read as the reverse complement.
GGGTCGCATGAGTGGATGGGATTACATATCTATATGTGTATATATGTTTAGATGTATCCATGCCAAGTCAGTAGTTCAACCGTGAATTTGAACAAAGCAACCTCATGATCTTGAATGAGCATCGGGCTAAAAAAAAGTGTAAGAAAAGAAAACAAAGAAACCGGAAATGGCCCAGCACTTCCTGTTTTCATGGAGTACTGCGACGCCGGAATGAAAAGCGTTTATAACCCGTCGAAGTGGAGTTGGTCGGAGAAAGTGACCTGAGAGATGCGTTCAGAATCATCTGGCACCCCTAGAGCTGTCGTGATCTGCTGGGATCTGAGTAGGTTTAATTCGCGCTGCACATATGATAGGGAGCAGAGCCAAAGTAAGGCCCGAGGTAAAGTACACACTCCATTTAATGCTTGACTTTAACTTTTCTGCAGAGGGGTACCCTCACCAACGGGTGTCCTGGATATGACACTAAACAATATGATGGTGAAGTTCCAGCAACGATGGAGCTTTGGGGAATGCGGAGTACCTCTTCATTGCCATCGCTCCCAAGCCCACTCTGGCCCCGGATTGGGAGCACCTGATAAGGGTCCTATCTATGGGTTAAATAGAGTTAATGGCATACTGATGCTAAATGAATTGCTTGAAACAGAAATGTTTTTGATAATTAAACCGTACTTTTATTTAAACTGCGTGCTTATGCTAAACTGAATTATTTGAAATAGAACTGTTTTTTACATTGAAACTGTATTTACAGTAAACTGAATTGTTTAACATAGGACTGTTTTTGACATTAAACGTGTGTATACAAAATCTGTACATATACTAAATTGAATTAGCTGAATTAAAACTGCTTGACTAAACTGAATAGTTTGAAATAGAAATGTTTTCACTATCAAACTGTACTTTCATTCAAACCGTACTTATGTTAAACTGAATTGTTTGAAATTGATCTGTTTTTGACATTGAAACTGTACTTACACTAAACTGAATTGTTATATATAACTGTTTGAATAAAGTGAATAGTTTGAAATAGAAATGTTTTTGACAATTAAACTGTATACTCATGCTTAACTGAATTGTTTGAAATAGAATTGATTATTTACATAAAAATGGATTTGGCGTTAAATAACCTACAATGGTTGGTATGCCATAAAACCCAACCAACCAACCAATCAACCAACTAGGACTTTGTGCAATAAACGCAGCTTGGGGTCAGACAAACCAGTGATCAGATATACAGTCGAGCCGAGGTATTTTACATAACAATGAATGTTAATAGATTTAAAAATGAAATGCGTAACCGTAAAATCCGTGTTTCATTTGCTCACAGTGAATAAAAATATAAATATAGCCCTTGTTTGAAAGTGTACCTCAAGTTCAAAGATCAAATGAAATTTTCCTAAATTTTTCGACAGAGGATATAAACATTTCTTATTCTTTCTTAAAGGTGATAATCGTCACCTTAATATGGATGATTTTGTCGCCAATCAACTTAAAATATATAACCTCGATCAAACATTATATTTTGATGCCCTAACTTTGATAAATATTGAATTCTCTATAAAGTTTCAATTTCTTGAATTTCTTTGTTTCCTGTCATGGTGTATTCTTTGATTATGAGCAATGCGTATTTTTGGTTGTTATTCCACTTCAAAACGATTTGCGTCAGCCAAATCAGGTAAGTAGAGTGCTTGGAGAAGGAAAATGGTCTTCCGCTAAACAATCACAGAAAAGGAATAAAGTGCTCAGCATACGGGTTCTGTTTTTGTCTCATCTCCATTTTCTTCTTCGTCATTAAATTTGAGGTTTTCTGCGGTATTAATTATCATATAACCACGAACAAAATCGTGAAGGACAATGTTTAGCCAAAGCAAAACTGAAAGCTGCAAACCAACAAGAAAGAATAAAAGTGTGGAAACAGCACTTCAAAAACCTACTAGGAAACCCACCGAAAATAACGCAGGAACCAATCACCAGAATAATTAGTAAACAATTAGACATTAAACTAGGACAGTTCACACAAGAAGAACTCGACTCGGTTCTCAGAATAATTAAAAATAGGAAAGCTGCTAGGCTGGATGAGATTCCCCCAGAAGTATGGAAGACCAGACAATTTGACGACATACTGCTCCGACACTGCAACGCAGTATATAATCAAAATCCGATGGATAGATGGATGAAGGGATGCATCCTCCCCTTCCCTAAAAAGGGGACCTCGGATTAGCCAAAATTTACCGAGGCATAACACTTACATCCATAGCAGCCAAAATCTACAATGCCCTACTACGAAACAGCATATAACCCAAAATCGACAACATACTTAGGAAAAACCAAAATGGCTTCCGAAGAAATAGATCCACGACCTCACAAATATTAACCATCCGTAGAATCCTTGAAGGTGTACGGGCAAAGAACCTACAAGCGACATTAATATTTGTCGACTTTACCAAGGCCTTAGATTCCATTCACAGAGGAAAGATGGAAGAAATCCTACTAGCGTTCGGCAATCCTAAAGAAACCGTAGCAACAATAACGATTCTCTATAGAAACACCAAAGTAAAAGTACGATCGCCAGATGGAGACACAGAATACTTCGACATTGTAGCAGGAGTACTACAAGGGGACACGCTAGCTCCATACCTCTTTATCATTTGTCTAGACTACGAACTTAGAACATCGATTGACAAAATCAGAGAGAACGGCACCGAGCTGATAAAGAAAAGAAGCAGAAATTACCCCGCAAAAACAATTACCGACGCCGACTACGCCGATGACAGCGATACTGGCAAATACACCCGACCAAGCCGAAGCACTACTGCATAGTTTAGAACGAGCAGCCGCAGGCATAGGCCTCTATGTCAATGCACTCAAAACGGAATATATGTGCTATAATCAAACGGGGGACATCTCCACTCTAGACGGAACTCCTCTTAAACTAGTAGACAAATTCTCTTACCTAGGAAGCAGCGTCGCATCAACCGAAAAGGACATCGAAACGAGGTTAACGAAGGCATGGACAGCTATCAATAGGCTATCGATTATATGGAAATCAGACCTAACCGATAAAATGAAACGCAGCGGTCACATCGATACTGCTATATGGATGCACTACATGGACTCTAACAAAACGGCTGGAGAAGAAGCTAGACGGCAATTACACAAGAATGCTGCGTGCAATCTTGAACAAGTCCTGGTGGCAACACCCCACAAGACACCAACTGTACGGCCACCGGCCTCCTATCGCGAAAACTATTCAAGTTAGACGAACCAGACATGCAGGACACTGCTGGAGAAGCAGGGACGAACTCATAAATGATGTACTCTTATGGACCCTACACATGGCCGTGTAAAAGCAGGACGACCAGCACGAACATACATTCAGCAACTATGTGAGGATACAGGATGTTGTCCTGAAGACCTGCCTGAGGCGATGAATGAAAGGGAAAAGTGGCGAGAGAAGGTCAGGGATATCCGTGCTACCAGCACGACATGATGATGATGATTATTTCTGACAGTACATGATAAAATAAGATCTGATATTATTAGGTTTTATTTATTACCGAACTCTACAGCACTGAATCTATGTCAATGAAAATTGCCATCCCATAGTAAAAAGAAACACACACACACACACACACACACACACACACACACACATATATATATATATATATATATATGAACTCTTGTTCTGTTGGACGGTATTTCAGTTCTACATAAAACTGTGTCGCCAAAACATCAGCCTCTTCTTAAACAAGTTTCTTTGTATCCAGTAATACAAAATGTTAACGATTTTCCTAATTGGCTTGACTAATTTGCATTTGTTCCTTTAAAAAAATTATGATATTCTGCATTTTTTTGTCGCGGGGATGATTTCCCTGCAACCCGATGAATTATCCGTTTTTTCTTTTTAAAAAATATACCGGGAACTTATAGCGACGCTTACCTCCTCAGAAAAACGAAAGAGAGTGAGGTAACAAATTTCACGAACCACAGCACAAACACTTTCAATTTGTCGTCTGTTGATATTGAAGGTCATTCAGACGAACGATAGTTTCCGTCGATTACTGAAATGCTGGCACCACTTATGATCTTGCATATAATTCTTATAACCCTTGCATAGACCTGTGGAAACATTAAAGATGTCTACTCATAAACATTTTTAAAAATATGATTAATTCATTGAGTTTAATGGCATGTCATCCTGTCTTGGGTTATTTTATGTCTAAATGTTGGGAATCATATTTATTATACATTCATACGTTCATATCAACATTTTCATGTTTTGCTTCGATTTGATTTCTTTATTCAAACCGCATAATAACCTTCGTAGGTTATTTACAGCCAAAACCATCCTTATAAAAGAACAGGAATAATACTATTTAACCCATTGCTTGAAAGATTAAAGGGGTTTTGTACGTTTCCCAAGGGAATTATTCCAAAATTGAAGGCAGTAGCATTACTTACAAACTCGCTTGCTTCGAGGTTGTCAATCGATCGGTTTAGCCATGACGCCACCAGACAACCCAACATTTTTATGAAGTTATTTCTTTGGAGACTTTTGTTTTTTGGCTCACACAGATCTATTTGACAAATAGATGGAACCTTGAGAGGTGATACCTCTGTGGGTCACAGTACACATCGTACTCCACATTCCCCGATCAAGAGACATGGTGCATTGATATAGTTTAGAGTCATAAACAGGACATTCCTAATTTTTTGGTGGGTGGGGAACCATACTGCAGTAGACACAATCGACTTACTCTCGGCCACGGTCAGGAAAAAATACAGGGGCAGTTTTTTTTAAAGATCAAGGTCATTTCATAACATTTTTGTGAATATGAGTATATGTATATATATATCTAATTGTTGCACTCTTTATAAGAGTCCACTTACTTTATATTCGTGATATTTGGGCAAAAAGTAAGTGAACCTTAATTAAGAGCACACAAACAGGATTTCTTCCAAGCAGCGCTTGTGTCAATACTATTCTAGGGATGCACCACATAGACACTAATAAAACTAATATGATGATAATAAATAAATATATATTATATATTTAATCCATGGAAATTATTATTCTACAACCTGAGGTTTCATGAAGTTTATAACAACATTCATCTGGCAGTTAAGAAGTTGGAATGAAATTGAAAATCGAAAATGCGACAAAATACAGACAAAAAACCGTTTGGATTTTGTTTGTGAGTGGTGTTAAGTGTGTGGGTGTATATGGGTGTGTGTGTATGTGTGCACGTGTGGATGCGGGTTTTTAGGATAAGTCAGGCCAGGAACGTTATAATATAATATAATATAGAATATAAATAATATAAAATATAAAATAATATATATATATATATATATATAGTTTTTGTGTTTCAAGCAAATACTAGATGATGTAAACAAAGATTATATTAGATTAGACTTTCTTATTTCCTAATCTATCTTCATTAACTGATCAAAATAAGTTTTATCCCTTCTACTTTCCACTCTTCTTAAATACGCGTAAAGACATAAAAATTAAGACTTGGATTTCCATTGAATGCCGGCGGAGTTATTTACTGCGTCTGTACAGGGATCAATTTATGTTTGGGAAGAACGATTATTGTTGTAAATGGTCAATTGTATCGACATTTACACTGGAAACAAAAGATGCCTTACCGGATGTCAATCTGTCTGGAAGCTCAGAAAATCTTTAGAGGAAACCTCGTAACATCTGCCCAACGATTGATTTCCGTTAACATTTTGAGCTATCAAAAGGTTACTTTCTCTCCCGGGTTTCATTTAATGGGAGATAAGTGAAAATTCTAGCGCTGTAAAGGTCTCAGCGTTGTTATATTGCACCAAACAAGAGAAGTTATTTATTATTCTTTAGAAAAGAAATATAGCAATGCCTTTCTTCGTTTGTGTCTTTTCCTTCTTATATATATATATATATATATATATATATATATATATATATATATACTTGAATAATTTGCTAAATAGAAGATCGGAGTTCTTAGTGGAATACCGCCATGAAAATAAAAATTTTCTTTGCAATTTAGCACAGGATTGGATCACGTGACTTGTCATTTCAATCCTGTAATAGTCATATGACCCAAAGAGACTATAGAAAGCTAAATAAATTTTCAGTTGAAAAAATCAAATGCATTTTAGCAACCTAAGGATCGAAACCGTAAAGTTTGTTTTTTTTTCTGTTTTATATCCTATATCTTATTTTATACGTCAGATGTATTGTGATATTTCTCAGTATTTTCTTGCACTGTAAATATTTTAAGGATTACTCATACTTTCAGCGTTTAATTCTAATCGTAATCATAATTGTATATATATATATATATATATATATATATTTGTTGTAAGTTGTTAGTGACTATAGTCGAAGGTGAACAAAAGGGTCCCTTTTCAATAGCTACTACACCGAGGTGTAGGAGAGGGTGCTACTTATTTTCCTGGATTGCTCGACTTTACCCTTGATACGTACCTTATGATGCTGAATGTTAAGCAAGGAGGTATTAAGTACCATTTTTTAAAAGTCTTTGGTATGACTCAAGCTGGGATTGAACCCCAGTCTCCCAGACCATTGGTGAATACTCTACCCACTAGAGCCAGTGAGCCGGTAATATATATATATAATTACGGAAATGAAAAGATATTTGGTCTTTTATTGGCGTTCTTTGGAAGGATTCAGAGAAAGTCTAAATATAGTTTTGACTCGTCAAAGATAGAAATGACCAGATAAGAATAGACTAACTCCAATTAATATATATCATTTCCTTACTGAAACCTTGTCCTTGGCCAAGAAAAGGTTTCCAGATAAAATGCAATACACCAAAAACAATTTTAAGTTAAAGAATATTCGCATTACTGGAATTATTCAACAGTTGACGATTAAATGCAATAAAAAATCAGTTTTTCCTCCACCAAAAATTAATGCTGAGAATGATTTATCCTACACCTATGCTAAGCGAAGGATGTGGCACAAAATCAATTTTTAAGTGAATCTCTGCTGCTTTGAAATCAAAGTTTAAATTTAAAGATTTGTTGTTTCATTATGTGCGTCAGGTTTTAATTAACCGACATAACGTAATCGACCCCAATTCAACGAATTTTGTGTGGGCACCGAACTATTTCTTTACTGCAAAAGCGGCGAGAACAAATAGCTATGTGCCCTGTGGTCCAAGGAATGTGTTATGGATTGCTGCTTCGAACTGCTATGTTGGGTGGGTTTTTTTCGAAGAGTGACTATAACTTGTCTTTTATGCGAAAGAAGATCGAATTGACGTCGTCCTTTTGTTTTTCGAGAAACAAATATGATTCTGACTTCTTTCTGGATGCAAGATATTTTTCTTGACACCAATACAAAGAATTTCAGTTTTTTCTTTAATTATTGTAATGGAGTATCCCTCTCTTTCTCTCTCTTTCACCCACATGGATTGACTATATACATATGTATATATATATATATATATATATATATATATATAGAGTAAGTACGGCATTATACCTGGCTTTACTTTGGGGATTAGTAGCGGGCCTTACAATTCCTTGTCAGTCTCATTGTATCTCTTTTGAAACAAATCCCTCTTCCTTTCATCTACAAATGTGTTAACTGTTCATTCCATTTGAGTAAAACCTTGTCTGATTATCTCATTTTCAAGGACACAATATGAGTAATTAATCAGAATACGATTGATTTTTGAAGCAAGAGGGAGATATATAGAGATTTTGGAAATCAAAACTTTCTTGACTATATACACTCTCTTTCTCTCAAATATACGATATGTCGATCGTCCTCCTTTCTCGGACGAATATTGTGCGACCTCGTTATTTTGTCTGTGTGATTTATTTTATATTTAAACCAATTAATATCAATCCCGCACAGGGTGCCTCCGGCGGTGTAATGGTTAACAAGCTAGATTAGCAAACCTACACGAGTTAGTCTTGTGCCACATCTACTCAAAAAAAGCTTAGTAAATTACATCATCATCCATCCCTTGAAAAATGTTAACAGTTGCCTTAACAAGACTAGAGAAACCAGTTTGTTTTACTATTTATCATCATCATCATCATCATCATCATGTCGTGCCACTAGCACGGTTTTCCCTGACCCTCTGTCGCCACTTTTCCCCTATCGTTCATCGCCTCTGGCAGGTCTTCAGGTATGTATGTTCTAGCTGGTCGCCCTGCTCTTGCTCGGCCATATGTGGGGGTCCATAGTAGTACATCACTTATAAGCTCATCCCTGCGTGTCTGGTTCGTCTAACTTGGATAGTCTTCGTGATGGGAGGCTGGTGGTCGTATTGTTGATGTCTTGTGGGGTGTTACCTCCAGGACTTATTCAATATTGCTCGCAGCATTCTTGTGTAAGTGCCGTCTAGCTTCTTTTCCAGCCGTTTTGTTAGCGTCCAAGTGGTGCATCCATACAGCAGTATCGACACGACCGCTGCCTGTGAAATGTAGCATTGTCCAGGATCAAGCTGTAGTGTGTTTGAAACTCAAGGTGTCCTTTTCTAGTTTGTTTTTTTTAATAAAACGGAGTTCAATTGTTTTAAACGAAAAAGAGCCTTCTCCACTTTTAGCGGAAGGCTTCTAAAATTTATAGACAAGTTTACATACTACGGCAGTAATACCTTATCTTCTGAAAGTAATGTCAACATAGACCGAGCAAAGGCATGGAATGCTATCGACAGGTTGTCGATCATATGGAAGTCGGATTTATCCGATAAAATAAACGGGATTTTTCCAAGCCATGGCTACATCAAAACTTCCGTATAGATGCTCACCATCGAAACTAACGAAACGTATGGAGAAAAACCGGGAAGGGAACTACACGCTATTGAACAAATCCTGTTAGCAACACTTAACAAAACAGCAGCAGTACGACCACTTACCTGCCATATCAAAAACCATCCAAGATAAACAAGACATGCGAGGCACTGCTGGAGTAGTAAGGACGAAATCATGAGTGTTGTTCTTGTATGGACCCCTACACATGGACGTGCAATGTTGGCCGACCAGTAAAGACTTATATCAGCTCTGTGTGGATATTAGATGTAGTTTGGAGGACCTGCCAGGAACAATGGATGATAGTGAAGAATGGGGAGAGAGAGAGAGAGAGAGAGAGAGAGAGAGAGATTCAAGGAAATCTGTGCTTTTCACGTGACTTGATGATTAAATTAAAAACATGACAGCACAGTGAAACACCGTATCAAAAGAAATGCTTCATTGTGACACAGCGGTACTAAATAAACAGTAGTATCTTCAGGACCCTGTTGTGACCTTGCCGTGGTAAAAGTTGACGAATGCTAGAAACTGCTTAACTATCCAAAGATTTCGTTACTACTAAAATTTGTAGGTAATAACCAGGAGAAAGAAAAAATGCATAGAAACTAAAACGTTCGCGTCAGCTAGACAAAGAGAAGCAACATATCATGTTGAGAAAAAAGAGAGCAGAAAGAGACCTTGAATTTTTACCTGATTTTCTATTGTATTTCTAACATGCTTGTTCTCTGGGTCACGTCTGGTCTAAGGTCTCCTTAGGAGCGCACCCCACCAAAAAATAGGACTTGTAAACTTTCACCTCCTCATATCTTCGTGGTTGATGTTCAACTGTATGCCTGTACCTCATCACGACTCGCTTCCAGCTACCAAAAAAAATAACGAGTCATCCTCACCCTACCGCCTGGTATCGGCGGGAGAAAGATCCACTTCCGGTGATTCTATAAATGCGTACAAGGTTTTTGGGACCTCTAGTTTTCCCTCATCATTTTTAACTACAACAAAAGTTTGAGCCTGGCTGTTAGGAGACTGTCTGTTTTTTAATTATTTTTTTTCAATTTCAGTTTTCTATGAGCTGTTTAATAACGTTACATCTGGAGTACTTTATTTCTGAGTCTGAAAAAACTCCTTTCTACCTGCTTTTAAAGGAAAATCATTCATCGTGCATTCCCTATATACATACTTCTGTGGTAAAAGCACATATATATGCCTCGTTTTATGATTGTTTTTTTTATAGTATATATGCTTTTCTGTCTAGTTACTTTTCTATGGTATAAATGCTTTTCTCTATTATATATGCTTTTCTGTATGTATGCTTTTCTATTATAAAACCATTAACAATGATTGCACATTATACTAAAGAATTGTCACATCTTGTTGTTATCATCTGTATTTCTTGCCATTGATAATATCTTTCATTCTGATTTTCACTGTTTATTGTAGGCATCGAATATTAATATTTGTCTAAACATATATCTTACTAATTGTAAGTCTCTACATATAGCATATTCTTTTGTCAGCCGGTGGTCACTTCTCGCCTTCTTTTTTACTGTTTGAATGAATGACAGAAGTATTTTTTGTGTGCACGCATACTTTATAATCATCGAAGACTTTTCCTGAAATATATTTTACCAACCCTGAACGGAAATCGGTAATCACCTATCGGATCAGAGATGGAACTTAAATTCCTGGTCCTATGCGGTTTCTCGTCTAACAAAATAAAAGTTAAAATCTTTTTTCTAAACTTCAAGAATCTTAGTCATCTGAGTTTAACTCGTTCAATGTAAGTCGGCCTTTCAACTAATCTCAAATTATCAATAACAGTAATTCGATCTACGGTTAAAATCTGTTTCCTCTTCGTTACATTTCAAATAATAAATCTGCTAATATTTTATTCAAAATTTGATCGTCGATATTTCTTCAAACTTAGAAATATTCAATCTCCAAGGATAGAAAATTACAAAAGCTAAGCTGTGGAATTGATGGAGTTACGGTATATTCAGTTAGTTGTGATTGCTTGTAAATACAAAATTCAAATAAAATGGACTCTAAATTATTGTCAGGATTATTGCTCATTTTCTTCTCTTGCTTGAGTCATTCGTATAACCATAGAATCAAAAAGTGTTGACATTTCTATAAAAAGTCCTACCAGTGATAGCACGTATATAGTTATTCATGCTTGAGTGTTATATTCTATTGTAAATGTGAGGCATTTGTGTTGAAATAGAAAGTATGCGATAACTCTTGCAACATTGTGTTATCACCTTGTTAATAACTTGTTTTATTGCTTAAGTAAAAGAGCTCTAATTACTTATCATATTCTGCTTTGATTCTGTCCTATTTTTCTATATTCAGTTTGGTTATAAATGGAATTATCTTTTCTAGTAAACACAATATCAATTTCAGGAAAAGATAAATTACTTTCATTATAAACTTGAAAAAAAATCAAAGGTTATTTACGACAAACAGAAGAACATCATAAATCTTTTCGATAGTTTGATTAACAATCAAACGTCTTTACCAAGCGAAGACGTTCTGTATTTCATATATATTAAGACTTTTGTTGTTTTATTATTTTTATTCAATGATTTGAACAATACTAGTCGAAGAGAAAACTATCCCATCGTCTCATGGCCTTGTGTTAGTAGTAAAGAAAAAAAGCAGCATATGGTGTTGAGATTGTACGTTGAAATCATCGCTTTTAGAGGTACTCATGTAAGTGGACTCGGCTACGCGAGTTCAAATCCTGAAGGAGGTGGTTTATATTTCCAATTCTGATAATACCCTTGGGGAGATATATCGAAACAACCATTCTCACTGTAGCTATGAGTAAATAATAGGAAAGACTGAGCAGTTTTATCTTGGTATGGCAACCTGTCTTAGAGAAGGAAAACTTAAATTTAAACCATTTGTAGACTTGGAGAGGTATTGCTATGCCAGGCTATTCCTACTCTTAACACTTTATATAAGTTGAGCCCCATCGACTAAACTACGTTACAGGACAAGGGAAGTGAGAGGAGTCTTATTTTATTGCAATTTATTCAGTGTCACTCTATTATGACTTTGATGTACGAAAGTAAAATATCCAATTTATTACAACAGAGACTACAACACAATCAGGAAGAAACGGGAAACTATTGTTTGGGGCATAATTTCAGCTAAAAATATTTTTTACCTGGTACCAATATGAATTTGGTCTGGCATTCCTCATTAGAACATTTAGGTCTGATGATCGCAGAAACAAGAAACTGACTGACACTAAGCCCCATTAAATCTTTGTCTACATTATTCTAATTTATATCTACACAGGGTCGGATCATTGGCCTAGAACCCATGGGTATCTAGACTGAAACTCATTTGTTGGGCTGCAAGTCAGATTATAACTTTGTTTTATGTGTACGCCGGATATTTCATTACATAATGAATTGAAAACCATAAGGACTGCTGCACAATGGATATGGGGCCGGAAGTATGAAGTCCTTATATATTGCGTTCTGATGAGTGAACACTTGTAATATTAGACCCACATTTGGGTTCGTGAAACTGCTTGCCTCACCAGGCTCACATTGCACTAAGTGAGCCGATGAGCAGCACAGACAAGCAGGGTTCGAGTCTCGATTCGTTCCCGACCTTCCCCTCCCCTTTATCCCCATTTTAATCGGCCTTCGCGCTTTTGACCTTGTGTCAAGTCGTGTCTGGTGGGAGGCAGCGACAAATACAGAACACTTGTAATATTAAATAAAGGACAAACCACGATATAAGAGGAAATAAAGATATTCTCAGGAAAAAGTACATACAACAGAGAGACTATTAGTAGACAAGAACATAGGATTAGTGAATACAGAATAAAGATATAGTCCAACGATAGTATTGGCTTCCGTTATTACAGTAGCAAGTCTGGTGATCTAGTGCGATCTCCCGTCTCCAACGCTCTAATACTATTCCTAAAGGAAGCTGCTCTTCACTTAGTCTGCCCTGGTATAAGTAGCTACTGCTATATATGGCAGATGGACGAGTTCATTCTGTGGAAAAAGGTGGGTGATACACAACATTATAAAAAAGGATACGCCCACAGTAGTTTTCCTCCAATGAGCTATGGGGTGGTTCTCAAGAGGGTCAGATTTACATTTAGCCAGAGTAAATACGATTAACTATATATATATATATAAATATATACAGAAAGATAGACAGAGAGAGAGAGAGAGAGAGGGGAGAGAGAGAGAGAGAGAAACCCACCTCTCTGAGAAGCAAAACGTCGCAGCCATACTGTATCAGTGTTTAAGCTATGATTTTTTAGCATGTAATTAGGGTGGAGTTGGTGGCAACACACCCCTGGTTTTGATTTAGAGTTTTTTCTCTTTGATCTTTTCCTTCTTTTCTGTGACATTACTGCATAACTAAAACATAATCAGTGTCTGCAAGGATTTGAATTGGACAAAAATTGGTCTACACGAATAACATTTACTGATAACGACGACCACATTGCTGAATCTCTTCGTCTAGTGATGAACGGTGCATATAGGGTCTTGTTGTAAATGCATAGGCAGTAATGCTGACTATGAGAAAGCATAGCATTTTGTATCTGAAAACCAGCTTTATTTAACTGTACTATTTTGCCCCCCTAACTGTCTTAGTTTCCTAGTTTCTTGTAAGACTTATTAAAGACATTCTCATTTCAAAAAATAGTTTGATGGAAGATCTGTTCATAAGTCTTATCATTATCTAATATCATTCCAAGGAGATATTTGGAAGCCTTAAAGAATCTATCTTCTAACAGCAATATTATATTGTCTTCTGAAAAAGGTGGTTGTATTGCTGTTATGGATTCTTCTGTCCATAACCAGAAACTAATGGGAATTACTTGATGATATTAATTTTAAAACTTATGAACAGATTTCTCAGTTTATCAATAGGGGGGAAAATTATTTAAGAGTACCATGTATATATATATATATATATATATATATAGTATTTGTGTCGATTGAGTTATAACGTGTTATAGTAGGTCCATGTTATAAAGAGAACGAGAGGCTAATTTCCGGGGAAGAAGACAGAGAAGAAAAATAATAAGAAAAAGCAGGACACATGGTGTAACGGTTATAGGCGTTGTTTCCCTAAGCTTTTAAGGAGAAAACCATCTAGAGGTTGCTGGTTCAATCCTGACTGCAGCCGAGTAACAATACAGGAATACTTTACACTTGTACCCGGTTTTGGCTAACGGAATCAGAACACTAAAGGACGTAGTTCGGAGTTCTCTGTAGGTTTCGGAGTTCGACAAACACCTGAAGAAGGCCGAAGGACATATTGGCCGAAATATTGTGGAAATAACAATAAAGATGAAGACAATAGTCCGAAAACTCTTGGAGGGTGTCCTCGGGGTGTAATGGTTAAAGCGATGGACTGCAGAATCGTAGTAAGCGAGTTCGTACTCCAGTCGAGCTATTAAGTTCACTTTAGGGCAAATACCATTAGGAAAGGTATGAACCCCCTTATCCTCCCAGCTCTGGGTTAAATAGTACCAGTACTGTTCTTCTAGGAGAATGGTTTTGGCATTAAATAACCTACAAAGGTAGATATGCCATTAAAACAAAGAAACCAAACCAAACCAAACCAAACCAAACCAAACCGAAAACCTTTAATGATAAAGAAAGTACATTTGGTGTGTAACTTTAAAACGTTCTATTTGGTACCGTTATGGTACAAAGTTAGAATATGACCATTTTGTTTCATGAAACTTCACCCCCAGGCATCACTTTCCCTTGAACTTTTTGACTGCTTCCAAAGTTGTCATTTTGACGTTTGCTTTTTAACATCTCTCCGTTTAATGGGTGGACACACACGAAACTCTTAAATACGGCAGAGTAATGAGGAGCCCAGATTATGTTATAGGTTCGTAAGTGACTCTTCTATTTTGGTCTAGTTTCTTTGTTTAATGGCATATCAACCTACATTGGTCATTTAATTATCCGAAAGGGAACATAATAATTAATACCGTGGCTGGAGATCGAACTCGTTTACAACGATGTAGCAGTTCAGTATGTTAGCCACGGATATTCCCCCCTACGCAGTTTTGGCATGGTACACTGTTTGCGATATTATTAAAAATAATTTTCTTTTCTTAATCTAATTTACATTTTACAATAATGCGTTGATATATATATATATATATATATATATGTTTGCTTATCTGATCACTTTGCTTCAGGCAGTATGCAACACAAAGTTGATGTTTTAGTGGAGTACAATTTGTTTAATTACAGACTTTTCTTTTTCATAGATTGGTTGCCTTCCGAAAGTTAAGGAGTCCTGTCTTACTAAGAGCCGAGTAAAAAAACGTGTTAATGCCTTTGTCACGGTTATTAGAGTGAATTAGAATGCAAAAAGATTCGTGTAGGATTAGAACTCGTGTTACCACGTACGGTATATGAGGATCTCCGTTCTCTGATTTTGTCTGCCTATATATATATATATATATAATTTGGTTTGGCGTCTTTGTTAAATAGCATATCAACTTTCGTAAGTTATCCTATGCCAAAGGGGTACAGCCACAGCAGGAGGGATATGACGGTTCATGCCTTTTCTGAGCTGATTAGTCCAAATCGGTCCCGGGTATGACATATAGATGGCGCCACAAAGAAAAAATCCATATGATTTTTTATAAAGTACTAACTTTCAAAAGCACGTGTCAAAATTTGAAACCAGTCGAATTTTTAGTTTTCAAATTGCAGTTATTTAAGCGGAGCTACCTTCAATGGTCTAGTAAGTAGAGTGTTCGTCAATGATCCAGGATACTGGGGGTCAATCCCAGGTCGCGTCATACTAAAGACTTTAAAAATGGTTCTTGATAACTCCTTACTTAACACTCAGCAATATAATTTACCTATCAGCGGTAAAGTGAAGCAATCCAGGGAAAGGAGTAGTACCCTCCCCTACACCTCAGTGTAGTAGCTATTGAAAAGGGAGTCTTTGGGTTGACCTCGACTACGGTCGCCAACTTTACTTTACTTTTATAGTCGATGCTCCGGAAGACCGTAGTTCAAACCTAAGTCAAGTCATACCAAAGACTCAAAAAATGGTACTTGATGCCGCCTAGCTTAGCACTCAGAATTATACGGTCAGAATTCAAGGTTAAAGTGGAACTATCCACGGAATGAAGTAGTGCCCTCTCCCATGTAGTAGCCATTGAAAAGGGATCCTTCGGGTCGCCGTCGACTAAGGTCACCAACTTTATTTGCTTTACTGTTGCAAATTTCTAAACAATGGGAAATTCTCAATTTTGTGTATTGAGAAAGCAGTGCTCTCTGATAGAAAAAGTACTTTTCAAGCAAAGCAATAGCTTGATAAGTATTATTTAAACTCTGCTCAGTTGGAAACAATGGTTAAGAGGTGGTATGCTGGATTTAAACGCGTCCGCACTGATATAAATCATGCTGAAAGCTCAGGACTCACAAATTCGGCAGTTGTCTCGGAAAATACGAAAACCTCCATTAACTCATTTTGGTTGATCGTAAATTGAAGTTGAAGATATCAGGAGGCAGTGTATACACCATTTTGCATGAACATTTGTCAATGAGAAAGGTGTGTTCAAAGTGGGTGTGCGTTTGCTCACTGTCGATCAAAAACAACGCGTCGACGATTATGATCGTTGTTTGCAACTGTTTCAACGAATTAAAAAAGGGTTTTTGCGTAAATATGTGACAATTAAGGAAACATGGATCCACCACTTCACTCCGGAGTCAAATATGCAGTTGGCTGAATAGACAGCAGCAGGTGAAAGCCGTCCAAAGCGACCGAAGACGCAGACATCATCAGGTAAGGTTTTGGCCTCCGTATTTTGGAATGTGCAAGGCATATTGTTCATCGGTTACATTAAAAAAGAAATAACCCTCAATGGCGAATATTAGATAAAATTATGGGTGCGTTTGAAGGAAGAAATCACCAAAAAACGGCCAAGGCAATACTCCGTATCACAAGTCAATTGCAACAATAGCGGAACACTTTATGAATTGCACTACGAATTACTTCTGCACCCACCCTATGCTCCAGACCTAACTTATAGCTACTACTGGCTTTTTGCAGACCTCAAAAGAATGCTTCCAGGGAAAGAGATTTGGGTCCAATGAAGAAGAGATATCGAAAACTGAGGTGTATTTTGAGGCCAAAGACAAATCGTTCTATAAAAATGGCATCAAATAGAGAAGCGTTGGAATCAGTGTATCCCCCAATAATGAGACTATGTTGATGAATAAAGAAAATTTAGCCTAAAAGTTGTTGTTTTATGAATTAGGGTCAAAGGTTGTTGAGTGATGTATTACAATGTCACACATTAGCGTGTTAGGGACTACACTACGGAGGTTCACCGGAAATAGACTTAAATCAATAATTTTGGGGGATCTAGAAAAAAATTCTAACGAAAAATATTAATTAAATTTTCACTGACTTCTGATGCACAGAATGTCTTAGCCATGCTACTTTGATTTCAAGATATTTTCTTCTTCCAAGCATAATGCCGTTCGTCATGATGGCATAGTTAGCATCTATATTGGTTCACCTGAAGCTCTTGTATAAATCATGCGTCTTTAAAAAATACATTGATGAACGGAATATCAAAAGTCAACTGTTAATTGGTTTAAAGATGAGATTCTCTTTCTTGTTTGTTTATCTATGGGAAATAATATCAGCCCCCCACCCAAATGTTTACAGGCATGAATGCGAAAAATAAATGGGTTTAAGAAGTTTCAAAATGTTTTTACCACTTGTTTTACTGGGATTTGGGAATTATACGTCATGTTAATTGAGTATCATAAATTGTTTTAGGTAACAAAAATTACTTCAAGTTCATGCATATATATATATATATATAATTAACTTAAATCGCGAGTTGGAAATTTACTAAAGTTTCACCTAGGAATTTAAATTTTTATGATTTCAGGTTTAAATGAACAGCTACAGCAGCAATTGGAATACATCCTACTAAAGCCTGATTGTCACAGCCGGTGAATTTCAAAAATGCAATCTGACATTTTAAAAGAACGACATGCAATAAAATTCTAAAATCCATAAAAGATTAAGCACTTCAGTAAGAACACATCTTTGTTTGTGTTACATAACATTTATTACAATATAGTATTATTATATTTCTATCTCATCATGGGTTATTGTTGCTAATCTCTTATTGTTTTTAAATCATGAAAAGATATTTGCCAAAATAAACTCAGAGAGAGAGAGAGAGAGAGAGAGAGAGAGAGAGAGAGAGAGAGAATCACTTTTCAAAGTTTATTTTTTATGTATTTACACATTTCAAATTCATTATCTAATAAGGTGGGTGCATGTATTTAGAGAGTCCCTCTATTATGTACAGACCATTTTTGTGCGGAATCCAGTACCACTGGTTTTAATTCAGTGTTTTCCTTTTTCTTCTATTTCAGTGTCTGCTTTACGAATGCTAAACAACAAAGTCTACCCTTCTTTTTACCCATAGCTGGAGGAACAACAGATGGATTCATGCCTTTCCCAAGTGAATTAGAGCACGAAATAAAAAAAACAAACAAACAGTATCATCTCGGATTGAACTTGGGTTATTTTATCATCTTCATACAGTCACAAAAATGTAACAAGTTTGTGATGAAAATAAGCGCATCTTCTGACAAAAAAAGAAATTATAAATGAACATACGTGGTGCATTCAATAGATTTCCAGACCTTTTTTGGACAGGCATTTAAAATTGTTGTAGACTCTTGAAAATTCAGTATCTTATTGCTATACATCTTATGATATGACTGACCAATTTTTACGATTGTTAATTCAAATGAACAGCTACAGCAGCAATTAAAATACAGCCCACTAAAACCTGATTGTCACAGCTGGTGAATTTCAAAAGTGAAATCTGGACGTGAGGACACTTTAGAAGAACGGTATGCAATAACATTCTGTTTTAAACTTGGAAAAATGCGAGAGAAACGTATGGAATGCTTCAGACTGCTTTTAGAACATCTTGCATGAATCGAGCATCAGGTTTTGAGTGGAATACAACTCCCTCCTTCTCACTGACTATTTGACCAAGATGGGCATCAAGACAGTTCCTCACGCTCCCTATCGTCCAAACGTTGGTCCCTGTGACTTTTGGTCATTCCCTAAGCTCAGAGGCTGTTGTTATTAGACAATTGAGGAGATGAAAGAGGCTGTGACGAAGGTCATTGACACGCTCACACAAGAGGTCTTCCATGGGGCCTTGTAGAAATTGTTGGAACGGTACAGCAAATGCATTGCAGCCGGAGGAGATTACTTCGAAGGGGACTAGATCGGTTGATCCCTTCCACCAATCAGATTTTAATTGCTCCTCTCATCAAACCCTAATGCAGGGTCTTCGTTAATTAAGGGTTCCAGCCGACACCTTGAGGGGGATTATCTTTTTTTCACATTAACCAAAACAAAAATCAAAGATCTGATTAATCTCTCTAACCCTAACCCTAACCATGACCTCTTAACCCAAACAGATCGGCAACTGTTAGCTCGAGACCTCATGATTTAAAATCGATCAATGTCTCGATAAAACTTGTTGACCGCTTACTTCTTTGTTTTGAGAATTTGAATGTTTTGTAACGACGAGTCTCTCTCTGACCTTTCAATTTAAGTTTTGAATTTCTGTCCAAGTCAACAAGTCTGTTTTATATTTTTGTGAGAGGAAAATTACATTTTCCTAAATAAAAAGAAGTATCATGCTTTCCGTAGGTTTTTAACCTCATTGAATACCTCACATTACCACACACTGAAATATTAGTGACAAGAAACCGCCCCAAGTATTCTGGCCAAGCTTCACAATGTTGTAGCCTGGACAGTTTCAACTCGTCCTCTGATTTCTAAGTCTTCTCGTCACTTTACCAAACCTTTGGGAATTGTTCCGAGTGCACAAATTACAATTAGAATTACCGTCACCTTCATATCCCATAGCTTTTTTTAGTTCTCATGAAAGATCTAAGTAATTATCTCTCTTTTTGCTTTCTTTGGTTTTTACTCTGTTATTCGTCAAGATAGGAAAGTCCACTATTCAGTCGGTTCTCTTTTTTTATTGACTATGTCTAGGTCTGGTTGTCTGGCCGGGGTTAAATGATCGGTTTGTTTCTCAAAATCTCAAATAATTGTGTGCTTCTTTTTCTCTATGATGAATTGTGTGTGCATATACCATTTGTTTATATGGATAAATTTCAGTTTCTTGCTCAATTCCCATTGGATTACCTTCCCCACTCAATCTCGTCTAGTCTTATATTCTTTTTACGTTAATTTGCTGTATTTGCTTATTATGTGAATAATCGTTTCGTCTCTATCACTCCATAACCTATACTTGCTATTTTGTTGCATCTTATCTATTTTTTCTTTAAAATAGGTGTTATTCTCCCTCCAGCTATGGGTAAATAGTAGCGCAGACTGGGTTCTTCGGATTTGGTGAGGCAACTAATCTAGGAGAAGGAAAACTCTGAATTCAAACCTGTTAAACTCCGCTTAAAAATTGACCTTGTGTCATATCCTGCCTGAGCGGATGGGTAGGTAAATATGGATAGAAGTGTGTATGGCGTTGTTTTTACACATAACTATTATTATTATTATTATTATTATTATTATTATTATTATTATTATTGCATCGTATTCCGTCTCGTGATTTATTTTAAGACGTCGTAAGTTGAAAGGAAAAGTAAGGAAAAGTGACATGTGTTTTGAAGACGTGGGAAGTTTCACGCAAGAGAAGTCGAATTTGGCAGGGACAAGGTCGGTATGTCATATCTCAACATACCAATGTGAGAAAATAGATAGATATTTTGGCACCTTGGCCTTTTATCTTGACTCACTTTTCTTATGGCAACAGCGTTTCGTTCTTATCTTGGCGTCAACTTTCTTAACAAGAAGAGATAATTAAACCTTTTTAATGGACGCCCAAATTGTACCTGCTTTTATTCATCCGAAAATGAAATGAGAATTATCACCATTGGTATTTACAATAACACAATAAAATGTATAGTCGTAGTATATACACAATCACTCAGTAGAGATTCACTTATTTGTTGTGGTTACAGTCAACAAAACTATCGTGTCAGAAATGTCTGTTGAAATAATTTGACATAAAATATATATCCAACATGTAAACTAAAAACAATATGACAAAGACAGAGGAACACTCTTTTTGTTTGTTTGCTTATTTGTTTGTTACTTTGTTTGTTTGTTTGGGTTTTATGGCATATCAACCTTAGTAGGTTATTTAATGCCAAATCCATTCTTTACAAATACATACGGGGTGTATTCAATAAGTTTCCAGACTTTTTTGTATAGGTATTTAAAATTGTCGTAGACACTTGAAAATTCAGTAGGCTATTGCTATACATCTTATAAGATGAGTGACCAATTTTTATGATTTCAGCTTCGATTGAACCCCTACAGCAGCAATTGGAATACACCCTACTAAAGCCTGATTGTCACAGCTGGTGAATTTCGAAAATGCAACCTGGACGTGAGGACACTTTAGAAGAACGGTATGCAATAAAATTCTGTTTTAAACTAGGAAAAATGCCAGAGAAACGTATGGAATACTTCAGACTGCTTTTTGAATATCTTGCATGAATCGTGCATCAGTTTTTGAGTGGCATAAGAGATTCAAGGAAGGAAGGGAGTCTGTGAGGGATGATGAGAGGTGTGGGAGGTGAAAGGAAGTCAATACACCAGAGTTGATTGGCCAAAGGGTTTGGGTTAGGGTTACTATGTTGAGGTTTTAAGGGAGTTCAGGAAGAGATTCCATCGGAAGAGGCCAGCACTCTTCAATCGGGTCAGTGGCATTTCCACCAGGACAATGCACCAGTCCACAACTCCATCCTTATCACAGACTATTTGACCAAGATGGGCATCAAGACAGTTCCTCACGCTCCCTATAGTCCAGACGTTGGTCCCTGTGACTTTTAATCATTCCCTAATCTCAGAGGCTGTCGTTATTAGACAATTGAGGAGATGAAAGAGGCTGTGACGAAGGTCATTGACACGCTCACACAAGAGGACTTCCATGGGGCCTTGTAGAAGTTGTTGGAACGGTACAACAAATGCATTGCAGCCGGAGGAGATTAGTTCGAAGAAGACTAGAGTTCCATATGTGCACTATCAATTAAAGTGTCCATATAAAAAAAAATTCTGGAAACTTATTTAATTATCCTCGTAGTTCTATTTCAAACAATTCATTTTAGCATTAGTACACAGTTTGATTGTAAAAAAAAAATTTTTTTCAAGCTATTTTGTTAAGTCAATGAGTTCTGATCCAAACAATTCAGTATAGTATAAATATAGTTATTGGGTCTTTTGGGTTTTATGGCAAATCAACTTTTGTAGGTTATTTAATGCCAAATCCATTTTTATTTAAATAAACAGTTCAATTTCAGTTTCGTATGAATAGTTTTTGTTTATACACAGTTAAATGTCAACACAATTCCGTTTCACACAATTCCTTTAAGCGTAAGTTATGTTTCAATCTAAAAACCAGTTCCATTTCAAACAATCCAGTTTAGCATACAAAAACAGTTCCATTCAAACTATTCAGTTTAGCATGAGTACGCTGTTTAAGTGTCGAAACAGTTCTATTTCAAGCAAGTTCTATCTGACCCATAGATAGGACCTCATCAGGTACTTCTACTACTGGCCAGAGTGGACCCAGGAGCGATGCCAATGAAGGGTTACTTCAAACTCCCCAAAGCTCCTGCATTTTTGGAACCTCACCATCAGCTTGTTTAGTGTCATATCCAGAACTCTTGTTGGATAGGGAGATGTTAACCCTCTGTAGAGATGCAGTCAGTGTATTCTGCAGCCTCAACCGTCTGAGCAATGAACATTCTGTCAGTACCTGAAGTTGTTTGTGTTAGCATTCTATCTATAAATCAAATAGATCTATTAAAAATTATTTGTATTAGGTAGGAATACTTGATATAAAACTAAATGATATGTATAACAATTAGGTACTTGAAGCCTTAATATTATACTAGAGATTGCTATTAGTTTTTTGAAATCAAATAAGTTTAAACAAAGTACTATTATTAAATAAAAACGAATTCTTGAAACCATACAACTGTGTGAGAAATATTTGGACAAGACAGGAATATTTGATATCATATAACTGTGTGCAAAGATTCTTAAGAAACAACTTTACAAAAACGTAAATATAAATGTACAATAAATGCAATTTGGTTAACTCTACGCATACACTATGTATAGATGGATTGATGTGCCGTAAAAATCATCTAATCGATCGACAGAGAGCATGTGTCTTTAATAATAATATAATATTAAAAATAACTACGTAAGTTCGACTCATAGCGTTCTATTTCTAAGTCATCATGTCCTGATGTAAAAAGCTCAAATTTTACGTTTATTGACAATTGAAATGATCTTTTACAATTTCATTCATTTTAAAGTAGATTTGTCACGTAAATGAAATAAAACGATTAAAGTGTGGAAGAGGTAAAATTAAAATTGATTTAAAACCAATCCAATTTTACGTTAAAACTGACAAAGTTTTGTTTTCTTTTAGAGAAAAGAAAATTGACTATTCAAGAAAAAAATAGAATAAAAAATTAAGAAAGAAGCAAAAAATATTCACGTTTTTAAATGAGTTTTCGATTTTGCAATGAAAAGTTTAGACATACCTATTTCTAATGACTCGCTCTTATCAGCAGATATCATCTATGGGATGGGGTTTAATCAATGACAGATAATGAAATCTTCCAGTAACTATATTTTATTAAGTATGAATTCGTGAATATCAAGTTCTATTGCCAGTCGACTGGGGCTGTAGAAGACACTAACTGCACCTCTGCAGTGGGGTAAGACCACCCCCCAACGAGTGTCCTGGATATGACACTAAACAATCTAATGGTGAGGTTCCAGCAGTGCTGGAGCTTTAGGGAATATGGATACCCTTTCATTGCCATCGCTCCCATGTCCACTCAGGCCCGGAGTGGTAGCACCTGATAGTGCCCTATCTATGGGTTAAATAGAACTAACATCATACTTATGCTAAATGAATTGTTTGAGTAAACTGAATTGCTTGAAATAGAAATGTTTTTGACAATTAAACCGTACTTACATTTAAACTGCGTGCTTAAGCTTAACTGAATTATTTGAAATAGAACTGTTTTTTGACATCAAAACTGAATTTACACCTAACTGAATTGTTACATATAACTGCTTGAATAGTTTGAAATGGAAATGTTTTTGACAATTAAACTGTGTACTTATGCTAAACTGAATTGTTTTAAATAGAACAGATTATTTACATAAAAATGGATTTGGCGTTAAATAACCTACAAAGGTTGATATGCCATAAAACCCAACAAACCAAACCAAACTGTCAAGTACTATTTGATATCTGTTTTTCTTAATAAACATCCAATAACGAGTCCCGTTGGCGTCATCGATAGACTATCAAATAAAAGAACCTCTAGTATTACATTCTAACGACAGAACCAAACCTGCATTCTTTTGAATGCTGATTATTAGTGTCTGCAATTGTTCTGTCACATGATATAGGTAACTGGCTTCAGTTGATGGGCGTATCATCCGGCCCGAAAGGGGCGAGTAGCTATCCAGCACTGTCAGTGGCCATTAGCGACATTGCACCATCTCGGAACCACCGTATTGTGTCCGGCCGGCTTTATTAGGTGCCTTTGTCCAGTCTAGAAGTGGCTGACAAAAGGTGCCCGAGAAGACTGTTCATCCTGACGGATCGATAAATCTATCATCCCCAAAACGTAGTTTGCTGATGAAATAGAGATATATAGACTGATTGATAGACTGATGGATAAACTGATGGATAGATAGATGGATAAATAGATAGATCTATTGAAATAGATAGATAGATAGATAGATAGAGAAGTGTTCTAAAATAGTGATGGCAAAACGAGTTGTCTCTTTACAGAGTTCGTAAACAGTGAAACGCTTTTCGACTTGATACTGGCATAATGATAGAAATGGGGGGGTGGATTGTTGTTGACAAGGACCAGGGTTTCGGGTTCATTAAAAGAAATGCGTTTTGTTTTTCTCAAGGAGCGCAAACAATTCGTGAGTATATGAATAGAAGCTGAAAAAAGGCTTGCAGTGATAGGAATATTGATAGCAGTAAACGTGATAGAAAAAATAGAAGTTTCCTCTTGAAAAGAAAAATATTCTCATGGAAATTATTTGGGTACACAGTGGGAAGATTTTTGATGATGTGGGATACAAGATGTTATTAAGTTGGTCGTTAAACATACCATTTAATATTCCCCCCAAAAATGGTAAAAAAAAACCTCTTGTAGTTTACTGATATTTACTAGCGTTACAAAAATACAGTACTATGCCAAATAAAGAGAAATAAAAAAAAGCAGACTGTTTGATTGACTTATTCTATGGCATGTTAACTTGTCCTGGGTTTTTTAAGCATAAAAGTTAGGAAATTATATTGATGATACATTATTATTTACATTTTCGTTTTTTTCAAAAGGTTTTTTTTTTGCACTCGATCAAATCATCATCATCATCGTCATCATCATGTCGTGCCGGCAGCACGCATATCCCTGACCCTATCTCGCCACTTCTCCTTATCGTTCATCGCTTCTGGCAGGTCTTCAGGGCTACACACCTTATCCTCCCTGAGCTGCTGTATGTATGTTCGAGATGGTCGTTCTGCTTCTGGTCGCGCCATATGTGGGATCCATAGGAGTACATCACTTATGAGCTCGTCCCTGCTTCTCCAGCAGTGTCCTGCGTGTCTGGTTCGTCTAGCTTGGATAGTTTTAGTGATGGGAGGTAGATGGCCGTATAGTTGATGCTTTGTGGGGTATTGCCCCCAGGACTTGTTCACTATTGCTCGCAGCATTCTTGTGTAATTGCCCTCTAGCTTTTTGTCCAGCCGTTTTCTTAGCGTCCAAGTAGTGCATCCATATAGCTTGGAAGACACTGCGTTTCATTTCATCGGTCAGGTCTGACTTCAGTATGATCGATAGCTTATCAATAGCTGTCCATGTCTTCGTTAACCGCATGTCGATGTCTTTTTTGGTTGATGAGACACTACTTCCTTGGTAGATGAACTTGTCTACCCGTTTCAGAGAGCTTCCATCTAGTGTGGAAATGTCGCCTGTTTGATTAAAGCACATGTATTCAGTTTTGTGTTCATTGACATGGAGGCCAATGGCTGCGGCGGCTTGTTCCAAACTATGCAGTTGTGTTTCGGCTTGGTTGGGTGTATTTGCCAGAATCGGTATGACATCAGCGTAGTCGGCATCGCTAATTGTTTTTGCGGGGTATCTTCTGCTTCTTTTCTTTTTCTGCTTGAAGCCGTACTATTAATCCTTGTCCGAATGAACCAGAGAGTGGCAATAAAATGGTACTATAATCCCCAGATTTCAAAAATTGGATTAAGGCAGAACGAGTATGTTCCGTTAATCGAAGAGAGTATTTTATCCCCAATAGTAATAGTAAAATTCTAGTCATTACCAGCACTCGAATATCGATTACTAGCGCCTGTAGAAGACATTTGGTAAAAAAAAAAAATAAATAGGTTTATCCAAATGTCTTCTTAATAAAATAATCACGGTAGTTTTCTGTCCTCACATTAATTAATTGAGTGACAAAAAGTTGTTTTTTAAGTAAACATAATGGATTTTTAAAATATTCGATTTCACTGAAGAAAGTATGTACACTGTTATTTTAATGTTTACAATTATCATTCAGAAAATTTTGCTTTCACTGTTTTTCAGACGTTTGAAATCTAGAGAAGTGAAAGTTTTTCATGAAGAGAATAGTGTTGCGAATGGGATAAATGGTCAATTGAAGGTGTTATATCTGCTAAAGAGAGGTGAAAACTTGCTAACGAAGCAGTGGTAATTTTTATTTGGTCCCATAAAAACCAGGTAGTCTAACATTTAATCTGATTGAAAATTCCTCTTTTTCTTTGAAAAGATTCAAAACACTGATTGTTAAATTCAGTTTGTCCACTTCAAATCAGCATTTGCGGATTTAGACAGTTTCCCTTCTTCGGATTGAGTGATCGATTAATTTTAGCGGCATATCACTCAATCAATGCATGCCTTGAGTTAAAGGAAATGCGTTTAGTGTACGTTAATATTTACATTTTTTGTGTCAATTTTTGAAAGAGTTTTTGCTTAATTAATTAATTAATTTATTTATTAAGTACCTCTATAGAATACTAATGATATGGACCCCCTTATCCTCCCAGCTGTGGGTTAAATAGAACAACTTCTTGGAGAATGGCTTTGGCATTAAATAACCTACTAAGGTTGATATGCCATTAAACAAAAGAAACCAAACCAAACCTAATAATAGGGACATGGTTCAAAGAAATTATTTTTATTTAATGGCAACTATTTGTTTGCAAAGATGTAATTGCTTTTAACTAACTAATAAGAATGATAATCCTTTGGAAAAAATTACAACTTCAGGTAACTAGTTTTACTACAAATAATATGGCATCAAGTATTCCGACTTAATACAAATAATTTCCAAAAACAGATCTATTTGTCCGATAGGCAGGATCTTAAGAGCTATTGGTCGAGACGGCTGACTGCATCTCTACAGATGGTAAGACTCCTCTAATAAGTATCCTGTATATAACATTAAACAATGTGATGGTAAGGCTTCAGAAATTCTGGAACTTTTGGAAATAGGAGTACCTTTTCATTGCCATCGCTCGAAGGTCCTCTCTAGCCCGGAGTGGTAACAACAAATAGGGTCCTATCTATAGATCAGATAGAACTAAACTTTGTACTAAACTGAATTGATTGAGATAGAACTGTTTTGATATCTAATTGTGTGTAAACAAAAAAACTGAGTACTCATGCTGTATGGTTTGAAATAGAACTGATTTTGAAATTTAATTGAATGTAACAAACAACTGTACTCATGATAAACTGAGTTGTTTGAAATAGAACTGTTTATATGTAAAAATAGGTTTTGGTATTAAATAACCTACAACGGTTGATATGCCATAAAACCAAACCAAACCAAACTTAAATGCAACTACCATTCTCGGTCTGAATAGAAATGAGTGTAAGAGCAATGGAGAGGCACACCACACTCCCCAGAGCTCCGTAACTGGAGCCACACCATCGCATAGAGTTTAATATATCCAGGACACCATTAACGAGGTGCATACGATAAGTTTCCATACTTTTTTCGTATGGGCATTTAAAATTGTTGTAGACTCTTGAAAATTTAGTATGTCATTTGGACACATCTTATGAGATGACAGACCAACTTTTATAATTTCAGGTTCAAATGTACAGCTAGAGTAGGAATTGGAATACACCCGACTAAAGCCTGATTGTTACAGCTGGTAAATTTCAAAAATGCAATCTGACACTTTAGAAGAACGATAGGCAATAAAATTGTGTATGGAATGCTTCAGACTGCTTTTTGAGTAGCATAAGAGATTCAAGGAAGGCAGGGAGTCGGTGAGTGATGATGAGAGGTGTGGGAGGAGTAAGGAAGTCAATACACCACAGCTGATTGGCCAAAGGGTTAGGGTTAGGGTTACTATGTTGAGGATTTAAGGGAGTTCAGGAAGAGATTCCTAGGGAAGAGGCCAGTACTCTTCAAATCGGGCCAGTGGCATTTCCACCAGCGCAATACACCAGTCCACATCCTTGTCACAGACTATTTGAGCAAGATGGGCATCAAGACAGTTCCTCACCCTCCCTATAGTCCAAACCTTGCTCCCTATGACTTTTGGTTATTCCCTAAGCTAAGAGGCTATCGTTATGAGACGATTGAGGAGATGAAAGAGGCTGTGACGAAGGTCATTGACACGCTCACACAAGAGGACTTCTAGAAGTTGTTGGAATGGTACTAGTGCATAGCAGCCGGAGGAGATTATTTCGAAGGGGAGAGTTTAATGGGTGTACTATCAATAAAAATGCCCATACGATAAAAGTCTGGACACTTACCGTATACACCTCGTATGTTAAAGAATATCAGTGGAATCATTGCAAATTTTCTTCAATTCTTATAGTAAAAATTAATTAAACAGTACACCAATTCAAACAATTTAAAAAAAATGTTTTGATATGAAACTTGGTTCAAATCTGATCTTATTTAATAAATCTAATCAATATTAACTGTTCCTAATGCCTTGTAACGAGTACAAAGGAATCTTTTGAAAAATCCTGAATGCGATCTTGTAGTTTATGTAACCTGTGATATTATGAGAATATGAAAAGAAGGAACAGAAATAGACAAAACGAAAGTAAGAAAGAAAAGGAAAAAAGAGAATGTAGAATGAAAGAGGACAACAAGAAAATTGCTAAAATAAAAATAAATTAAAGAATGAAAGAAACGAAAAAGTAATAGAACGAGGAAGGAATAAAAAAGAAAAAAGAAAAAGCGAAAGTTATTAAAAAACAGTCAGAAAGAAGTGTGTAAAAAAGAAATTCAGCAAGAAAAAAAAAAGAAAAGTTAAGAAAAAAAAATGAAATTGAATGAAATCAGAAGAGAAAGAGAGAAAAAGGAAAGAAAAAAGAAATGTGATAAAAAAGAAAGAAAGAACGTTACGTGAAAGTGAGAGAGAATGAAAGAGAGGAAGAAGGTAGACATTTGATATTAGGAGAAAGAAATAAAAAAAATAACAAAAGTAAGGATAAAAAAGAAAAAGAAAGAAATGGTGGAATGAAAAAGAAAAAGAAAAAGAAAGAAATAAAAGAAATAAGATTAAAAGAAATAAAAAGGACGAAGAAAAGAAAGAAAAATATTACGATGAGGTAAAAGAAAAGAAAGAAAAGTAAAAAAGTTTTTTTTTAATGGATGTGAAGAATAAAGTCAAATAATAAAAAAAGAAAATAAAGGAAAGAAGACCGTGACAGAAATAAAGAAAGAAGTAAAGAAAGGTGGGAAAGAAATAGAGAAAGAAGAAAAGAATCAGGAAAAAGAAATAAAGAAAGAAGAAAAGAAAGAGGGACAAGAAATAGAAAAAGAAGAAAAGAAAAAAGAAAAAGAAATATAGAAAGAAGAAAAGAAAGAGGAAAAAGAAATTGAGAAAAAACAAAAGAAAGAGGAAAAAGAAATAGAGAAAGAAAAATAGAAAGAGGAAAAGGAAATAGAGAAAGAAGAAAAGAAAGAGGAAAAAGAAATAGAGAAAGAAGAAAAGAAAGTGGAAAAAGAAATAGAGAAAGAAGAAAAAGAAAGAGGAAAAAGAAATAGAGAAAGAAGAAAAAGAAATAGAGAAAGAAGAAAAGAAAGAGGGAAAAGAAATAGAGAAAAAAGAAAAGAAAGAGGAAAAGGAAATAGAGAAAGAAGAAAAGAAAGAAGAAAAAGAAATAGAGAAAGAAGAAAAGAAAGAGGAAAAAGAAATAGAGAAAGAAGAAAAAGAAAGAGGAAAAAGAAATAGAGAAAAAAGAAAAGAAAGAGGA